>OW964835.1:17127145-18327145 GCA_943142095.1 Ophonus ardosiacus
CATTGTAAAAATGTTAAAATCGGATTCTGGGGACATCAAAACGTGCTTATTCACTAAAATCTCTATATCCGATTTTTTAGCACGATCCCTATACCTCCCTTAGCGGTAGCGGGAGGTAAAAATTACAGAACATTTCCCAAATATTGATTTTATTGTATTTAACATGTCTTCTGCACACATATAATTGTAATTATATCTATTTTTCATTGTATGAGGAAGTTCCTAAATATCAGAGATTCTTCCAATTCCAACAAGATTGGCGATATTTATATGGATATATGCATTTTACCTACAATTTTAAATATTTAATTAATAAAACAATAAGAAAGATTAAACGTACTTCCCAGAAAAAGCTTTCAGAATGTCAAATGTCACTAAAACTGTTGATTTTTGACACTGACATCTGTCATTTGTAAATTGTGTTTTATACATTTGAATTTGTCAACTGGTTTCCTTAGTGCCTTAGCCTCTGCGATGTACGACATTAAATTATTCTATATATTACAGTGCCTTATCTCTAAATCTATACAAGATATACAGTTTTTTAAGTGTATTAGATATAGAATTTTATGTTCTTCAATAATAGTAATAACAGAATTTTTCCAATTCATTGATGAGATTGACCGTATTTTTGAAGGATATATGTAATGCATATATGTATCTATAATTATAAATATTTAATTAATAATAAAATAAGAAATATTAAATGTACTTCCTAGAAAAAGCCTTCTGGCTTCTTGACACCCACATTTATCTGTCAATTACAAACATTTCAATTTTTCCACTTGTTTTCTATGGACTGCGAGATTCATTTACATTTTATTATTTTATATATCTATATGTCTCTATCTTTAACTCGATAGAAGATATAATAAAATTTTTAAATTTATCGGATATATTTTTATATTATTCAATAATAGTAATAGAATTTTTCAAAAAATAATATTTAGAAGATTAAAAAAAAACATTACTTCCGGTCGTCCAATTGTTATCAAAATCTAATCAGCTCTTCCCAGGAATGTCAGATTGAGGACACTGCAGTTAAATATTTTTTAAGTCTTATAGTATTTGAGAAACCGTGGTTCCAACATCCACACAGAGGTAAAAATCTGTTGTGGCCAGCACAAGACCTCTCGCTATTTCCATATTAGGCTATATAAGTATTTACATATTTGATATTTCTGATATACACAAAAACACATATCTTCATATATTTTTATATTTTTTAATTCATTCTTAATCTTCTAATGTTCGAGATTCTTCCAATAGGGGTTTCCACCATAATAAAAAAAAATGAAAAATAACACTATGTATCTATAATAATAAATATTTAATTAATGATAAAATAAGAAATAGCAAAAGTCTTCAGTAATGTCTGTAGCTTTTTGACACTCACACATTTATTTGTCAATTACAAACATTTTAATTTTTCCACTGGTTTTCCATGGGCTGTGAGATATATTTACAACTTATTATTTTATAATTATATTTATATGTCTCTATCTTTAACTCCATAGCAGATAATATTTAGAATTTTTTTTGTTAAGTTACTAATACTTACGGCTGTCCAATTGTTACAAAAATCTAATCAGCTTTTCCCAGTAATGCCAGATTGAGGAAACCGCAGTTAAGCATGTCTTAAGTCTTATAGTATTTGAGAAACCGTGGTTCCAACATCCACACACACACACACACATATATATACAGCACATACTGACATCATAGTAAAAATGTTATAATCGGATTATAGGGACCTTAAAACTTGCTTATCCAGTCTGGATATGCTGTTTTTAGCATGATTCCAATCAGAGCTGGGCAAGTTACTTTTAAAATGTAACTAGTTACAGTTACAGTTACCTCCAAAAAAAAGTAACTAAGTTACTTAAGTTCCAGTTACTTTGGTGAAAGAACTAAGTTATTTACTAGTTACTCATTAAAAGTAACATAGTTACTTTGAGTTACTTTCTAACTACTTTTAATGGCGTGAAGTGTAGACTTAGACTGTTGACTTAGTTATTGTGTAGGATACATATCAGGGAGTTTTTGCACTAACTACGTTAACCTAAATTTTAACGTTATTGCTTGGCAACACCCAATCAGATTATTATTGTTAATGTTAACGGACCTACAGGGCCTTATTACCGCCTAGGCCCACGAGGCTACGGCCTAGGGCCCGCTTTGACAAGGGGCCCGCAGGGCCCGGTTGCTGTGATTTTTAAAAAATTTATTAATGTATTTTTCAATTTTGATTTCTTATACTAAGATATAAAGAATCTACTTTCTTTCTAACATGACATGACCATTATAATGTATAAAACATGCAAACATTATTTCCTAGACTTATTAGTGGATAATGATTAATTTATTGGAAACCTCGGATCAGACGTCGATTTTCAATCAGAGGCCCCGCGCTCACATGGGCTCCCCACATTCAAATAAGTATATTTTTATAAATATTTGGGGCCCCGCTACGCTAATAACATATTCCCGAGACCCGGCAAAATCGCCAACCGTCCCTAGAGAGGAGTAACAAAATATTACGCTAAAATTTCACCTCAAACTAGAATCGAGCATGCGGTACTGTATAATTGATCAGCTTTTCTCTCAGCAGGCAATTTAATTTTTTTCTTTAATAAATAAACTTACATTATAATTATACAAATATTTGTACGTACTTTTTTACTATAAAGAGGGCCTAGGGCCCAAAAATCTGATAAAAAGGCCCTGCGAACTTACATTATAATATAATATAAAAATTAAAAGTGACATTTTATCTTTTGAGAAGGGAATTTGCAAAAATGAGACGAATTCAAGTCTTGCAACCCTTGGAACAACGAACAAAATACACTATTTTTTGTATAACCTGAAAATTGGAATAATTTTGATGATTTAGTGGCAGTTTAATTATAATTTATTAAAACGTATCATTTGTAAGCGAGGAAACATTTGAAAATAATATATTTTATAAGTCAAATTTAACATTTAGTGACTTTTTAGTTCTAGAATTAAAAGTTAAAATAATGTGTTATTTTTAGTTTTTCTGTTTACCGTACAAAAACTCTATTATTAATGAATATAATTACTTATTGCATTATCTATTATGGCTTGAAATCAATCAACAATAACATTGAATTTAATCATGTATTAAAATAAAAGTTACACATTACAGAGGGTATGCGCGATGCTGCGCTCAACACTCCCACTCTGGACAGACATTTATTTAAAACAAAACAGTTTTAGTTAGTGTTTCCAAAAAAGGCATCAGCCTCAACAAAATATTTCTTAGAAATTTTAATCCCCCCCGTTACATTTTATGACTGTTACATTCCACTTTTTAAGTTACTTTGACTTACTTAAGTTACATTCTAATTTCTGAATTACTTTAAGTAACTTAAGTTACTCAAGTAACTAGTAACTAAAAACCGTAAAGTTACCAACTACTTTTACGCAGCAAGTTAAGTTAATAATAAATAATAATAATAATGTTTATTTTCTGTAGACACAAATACAGTGTATAGAAAACGTCCAAGAAATGTCAATAAAATATAAAAATTATTACAAATCAAAAAAATCTTTTAAAGTATAAAATGAATGTTGCTTCAAGAAAAATATTAAATCTTTTTTAAAGATCTTAAAATTTTTAGCATTTTTTAAATTATTTGGCAAATTATTAAAAATTTCTAAGCCCATTCTATATGGAGAATTTTTCATAATATTTAATTTTGAATGTTGTACATAAAAGTCGTTTTTGTTCCTGGTATTGTGACTATGCAAGTCACTGATCACGGGAAAAGCTTTTTGATTCTTGTAAATTAATATACACGATTCATAAATATAAATACTTGTAAGAGTGAGAATATTATATTTTTTAAATAAATTTTTACACGACGAATATAAGCGTAACGTTAATAACCGTGTAACGACTCGTAATTAAACCAAAATTTTTAACGCACTACATCGACCGCAAACATTTTTTTAACGGGACTACGGCCTTCGACATTACAGAGAGTCGCACATAACCTCCGAACTAAGGTAATGTAACCCGCATAGCCCCTATCGCTAGATATCCGCCTGAATAACATTGCACCTGCAGTAGGTCCGCATGACCTCGAGAGATCCTCATGATCCCGTTTCGTGAACGCATTAGGTCCGCATGACCTCGAGAGATCCGCATGATCTCGTTTCGTGAACGCATTAGGTCCGCATGACCTCGAGAGATCCGCATGATCTCGTTTCGTGAACGCATTAGGTCCGCATGACCTCGAGTTGTTGTCGCAATCCGTTGTACATTGATTTTATAACATAAAGGTAATACATCTCAATGTCATTCTCACGTACGTATAGAGAATAGTGATTACTCACCCTAGACGCCAACTTAGATGTCCCCACACACTAACGTTCACAAAACTCGCAGCAATGTTCACTACTGAACCGCACGTGTTGAAGGTTTGTCAAAGACTGCCTGCTAACAACTAATTGTCATAATAATTCCTATAATAACCAACGCCTATTTTAAGGTATTGCATAATAACTAACACAAATTATTCACATTTTATAAATTTATTTAATTCTCCAGACACAAAAATATAATAAATCAGATAATCGCCAACACGTATAAGATGGGACACCAGCTATTGTGCGTAAAATTCTTTTTTGTGCTATAAAAACACGTTGACTGATATTAGATGAACCCCAGAAACAAATACTATATCTCAAGCGAGATTCCACACAAGCAGAGCTGGGCAGTAACTAGTTACTTTAGTAACTTAGTTACTAACTAGTTACTTTTCCGTAACTTGTAACGTAACTTAGTTACTTTTTAAAATATGGTAACTGTAACTGTAACTTAACTTGCTGCGGTAAAGTAGTTGGTAACTTTCCGGTTTTTAGTTACTAGTTACTTGAGTAACTTAAGTTACTAGAATGTAACTTAAGTTAGTCAAAGTAACTTAAAAAGTGGAATGTAACTTAGTCATAAAATGTAACGGGGGGATTTAAATTTCTAAGAAATATTTTGTTGAGACTGATGCCTTTTTTAGAAACACTAACTAAAACTGTTTTGTTTTAAATAAATGTATGTAATAATTAAATTCAATATTATTGTTGATTGATTTCAAGCCATAATAGATAATAAAATAATTACATTCATAAATAATAGAGTTTTTGTACGGTAAACAGAAAAACTAAAAATAACACATTATTTTAACTTTCAATTCTAGAATTAAAAAGTCACTAAATGTTAAATTTGACTTATAAAATATATTATTTTCAAATATTTTCCTCGCTTACAAATGATACGTTTTAATAAATTATAATTAAGCTGCCACTAAATCATCAAAATTATTCCAATTTTCAGGTTATACAAAATATAGTGTATTTTGTTCGTTGTTCTAAGGGTTGCAAGACTTGAATTCGTCTCATTTTTGCAAATAATATTTTGTTACTCCTTTCTAGGGACGGTTGGCGATTTAGCCGGTTCTCGGGAATATGTTATTAGCGTAGCGGGGCCCCAAATATTTATAAAAAGATACTTTTTCATCAAAATTTCTTATATATGTGAGCGCGGGGCCTCAGATTGAAAATCGACGTCTGATCCGAGGTTTCCAATAAATTAATCATTATCCACTAATAAGTCTAGGTAGGAAATAATGTCTGCATGGTTTATACATTATAATGGTCATGTCATGTTAGAAAGAAAGTAGATTCTTTATATCTTGGTATAAGAAATCAAAATTGAAAAATAAATTAATAAATTTTAAAAAAATCACAGCAACCGGGCTCTGCAGTCCCTTTGTCAAAGCGGGCCCTAGGCCGTAGCCTCGTGGGCCTAGGCGGTAATAAGGCCCTGTAGGTCCGTTGACATTAACAATAATAATCTGATTGGGTGTTGCCAAGCAATAACGTTAAAATTTAGGTTAACGTAGTTAGTGCAAAAACTCCCTGATATGTATCCTACACAATAACTAAGTCAACAGTCTAAGTCTACACTTCACGCCATTAAAAGTAGTTAGAAAGTAACTCAAAGTAACTAAGTTACTTTTAAATAACTTAGTAAATAACTTAGTTCTTTCACCAAAGTAACTGGAACTTAAGTAACTTAGTTACTTTTTTTTTGAGGTAACTGTAACTGTAACTAGTTACATTTTAAAAGTAACTTGCCCAGCTCTGCACACAAGCATAGTAAAACATAAGTAATTGATTTAAATTTAAATATTCTTTTAGGTGACGAATTTGGTAACATAATTTATTAAGTGTTGAGACAAGCTCTTCACAGAGAGGCTTCCAATTGAAATTATCAGTGATAAGCATACCTAATATTCTTGCGGCGTCATTACCTTTTTTATAATTATTTTCGAATTTAACAAGTATATCAGGATTGTTATTATGATGCATATGAAAACGTAGAATGTTAGTTTTACTAACATTCCAGAATTATTTATTTTCATGACACCAGTATATCAAAGACTGAACGCTGTGATTACATTTATTAATTAAAGCATCTGTGTTAGAATCCGAAATAACCAGAGTAGTATCGTCCGCATACATAATAGGTGTACATTTATCACCTAGAGCTTTGCTCAAATCATTCATATAAAGAATAAATAAAACCGGAGCTAATACTGTGCCCTGTGGTAAACCAACATTGATTTGCAGTAAATCATATTGTATAGTGTGGATATTTGAATCTTTATCGGTATAATTAAGTGACACAAACTGGTGTCTATTACTTAAAAAAGTATTTATCCATTTTAAAGCTACTCCGCGTATCCCAATGCACTCAAGTTTATTTAATAGCCTACAATGATCCACACAGTCGAATGCTTTACTAAAATCACAGAATATTCCAACGGGCTATTCCCCTTTGTTTAGGTTTTCAATTACTGTATTGTAAAAAAAGTGTAAAGCATCCTTAGTTGAACTGTCCAGCCTGAAACCAAACTGCGTATCAGTAATAATATTATTTAAATCTAAGAATTTCTGAAGCCTATTTAAAAAGGAATATTCAAATATTTTTGAAAAACCGGAGGTCAAAGCAATAGGCCTGTAATTATCAACACTATATTTCTCTCCCTTCTTAAAAACAGGTATTATTTTATTAATTTTTAATTCTTTCGGGAAAATTCCATTCTGGAAAGAAAGGTTAATAATATGAGAGAGTGGTGCAGCAATAATATGTGCTACCGATCGAATAATAGTGTTTGGGATTTCATCTGACCCAGATGACTTTTTATTTTTAAGTTTATTTAAAATAATATCAACTAATTCTGATTCACAGACAGGATTTAAAAATATATTGCATGATAAATTATTTAAATGTGATTGGCCCGTAACATTACAATTCGGAATTTTGTTTAAGATGTTTAGTGGAGCATCTTTAAAATGATTATTAAATATATTAGCAGTATTAAATGGATCCTCTATTTTTTTTATTATTATGACACAACTGCAAGTTGTTGTTAACTTCAATTTTAGTACTCTTTTTAATAATATTCCAAGAGGTTTTTACCATATTATCTGATTCAATGATTTTATTTTGAAAAAAGAGTTTTTTCGTTTCAGATACCAAGCGAATATGCTTTTGTTTTGCCTCTTTATACAATGGTAGTAATTCTGGATAATTCTGTTTTAAATTGAAAATAGATTTCAAATTAGCACTAGAAATTATAATATTTGAGTCAACCCAGGATTTTTTATTTTGATTCGGAGGACGTATTTTCTGCAAAGGAAAGATTTTGTTAAAATAGTAGAGAAAAGTATTCAAGAAATAATAAAAAGATTCTTCCGTGTCTGACTGAGCATAAACTTCATACCAGGATTCGTTTGCTAATTCATCACAAAAAAATTTTTTTACAGTTACAGTTACCATATTTTAAAAAGTAACTAAGTTACGTTACAAGTTACGAAAAAGTAACTAGTTAGTAACTAAGTTCCTAAAGTAACTAGTTACTGCCCAGCTCTGATTCCAATACCCCTCTTCCTCTTAGCACGAGGTAAAAATCATCAGTTTCGATTCCACGACGAATGTAAACTGTTATAAATAGTGAAACCTACTGGACTAGTATTAAATACGTAATATAGTTTGATTTTTGAGTAATTTAAATACCTTTCATAATTGTTTTGAGCAAATTGCCAAAAACATAAATATGCCGCCATTTTTCCTAATTGGCTGGAGGTTGCCGTGCTCCGATTTCCGGAAATTTTTGTTATGTTATTCAGCGCATTTTCTGGACAAGATTCCGTTTAAAAACTTTTCTTGTAATACTTTGAAGTAAAATCATAAATTTCCTGTAGTTAAGTAACAATAATTAATGAATAATAATACGTAATTTTCAAAAAAAAAAAAAAAAAAATTAGAAAATACATAATAAAATATGATCTAAATGAATCATTAGGGAAATTTTCAAAAGTGCTGTAGCTCGCTAACTATTGATTATAAAAAAAATGTATTAGATGAAAGTTGTAGGGAATTTTATTCTTAACAAATTAGAAAATAACTATTTTTCCCTAATGCAAATAGGTGAAGAGATATTTAGAAAAAACCGCTTTTTTTGCACCTTTTTTCCCAAATTGGCGGTGCTTCCCGAAGGCCTCCGAGGGGGAAAACTTGCGTTTTTTATTATGACCCCTAAATATATATATCAAAAAATCAAAAATGCCCGACTTTTTGTGGAATAAACCCTTATTTTTCTACCTAATGACTGGACTAATAAACAGTTTCACGTAATTGTGACTGAAAACTGCATGCAAGCGTCCTTTACTTCATATGAAATTTTACCATAATCGGCCATAAGAATGTGCACATGTTGCAAGCTGCTCTGTGATTTTTTTACGTTTTCTTTGGGTTTTTAAGTGATTTGGTTCTAGTGTTGCGCATTATTCAATGTGAAATTTTTTCTTCCACATGTGTGTCAGTTCGTAGGCGAAATTCTATAAGTCTGTTCCATTTTATTTTATATTTTATATATCACATCATTACTTTTTTAAAAAAAACTTTTTAAAGTCACTTACGAACAAGTTAAATCTCAGCCAGCAATTCTGCTGTCGATCTTACTTAGCAGTAGCGCCACGTTGGTTTTCTTTTGTGCAGTAAAGATATTTTTATTATATCGAATATAAATAATTCTTTACTTTTTTGATTCTCTAATTTATTATTATTATTATTATTATTGATTTTTGTATCTACATATACACTCATTTAGTGTGAGTTGTTATTTTCTAATTTGTATAATTTTATTGTAGATTTTAGGCTTTTTATCGATCATCCATTTCTTTCACCTTCAGTAACGCCAGTTCTTGATTTGTTACCATCCGTGGTCTTACTCCAGTTCGTCTTAACCTTGAGCCGTGACGGACCGCACTGGCGTTTCCCAGTTCCATCTAATGTATAGTGTGCTTCATTCATAGTCATTCTTTTAGCTTAGCTTATAGGTTTATTCTAGATTTAGATTTTATCCATTATTTATTACTTAAATACTTGTTTTTTTTTTGTGACATGAAAAAATGTCCGGATGCGGTAAATGTCGGTATAAAAGAGCTGATTAGGCAACTATTAACTGCAAAGTGCCTTGTGGAAAATCATTGCTGCCAATTTAAAATTACTTCATGAAAATATGTCCAAATTAATGAAAAATAACTCTATGGATTCCTTAAATGAATTGTTCACTTCTCTACAAAACGAAATGAATAATAAATCCGCTTCATTAAAAAATGAATTGCAAAACAGTCTAGAATGTAAAATTAAAGAGCTATATGCCAGTAGTTTCTCAAACTTCTGAACCTAAATCATACTGTGATGTATTAAGAAAGGAAAAAGTTGAACCTCCAGTAATTGTTCGTCCAAAATCTGCCAATCAAAAGCCATCGGTCACAAAATCAGATATATTTCAGTCACTTAATCCCGTTGATACTCAAATTAATATTACCAAAGTCACCAATAAGCGCGATGGCAGTCTAGTTATCAGTTGTGAAGATAACAATAATGCTCCAAATTTAAACAATTGATTAACGAAAGATTAAGCGACAAATACGAAGTGAAACAATTACCTTTATTACATCCTAGGTTCCGTATTGTTGGAATATCTGAAAATCTCGAGCCATCTACTCTTTTAAATTATATAAAAAATCAGAATAAAAGTAGCTTTTTGAATAACAGCATTTGTGAAGTAGTTTCAGTAAAACCATTAAAGAAAAATAAAAACTTGTATCAAGCTGTAATTCAGGTTGACCACAAAACATACCATACAATGCTAACTTCCGGAAATATTGTCGTTGGGTACGACTTTTGTTCAGTAATTGACGCTATTGATTTACGACGGTGTTTCAATTGTTGCGGGTTCCACCAGAATGCTTCAAATTGCAAGAAAACAAATCCTACTTGTTCCAAATGTGCAGAGTCACATACCTTGAAGAATTGTAAATCTTCAATATCAAAATGTATTCACTGCTCTCAGTTGAGTACTCAAAATCCTAATATCCTCAGTAACCATGCCGTTTGGGACCATTCGTGTCATGTTTATCAAGAAATGCTAAAAAGATTCAAAAATTCCATTCTTGGTGAGGCATAGCAACTACCGAACCTATCTGTTGTCATAAACAAATAATTTCGCAGCTTAACAAGTAACAGTAGTGAAAAGAAATTTTATTGCTACTACCAGAATGTCAGAGGTCTAAATAGTAAATCTGCCAAATTATACATTAATTCATTGACTCAAACACAATTCCATTTGTTTGCTTTAACAGAAATTTGGTGTCATGATAATGTTGTGGATTCAGAACTATTTGACCATAATTATTTCATGTTTATAGGACAGATAGAAATTTTAATGCGATAGGAACCAATCGTGGCGGTGGAGTATTATTTGGTATTAGAAATCAATTTCAAACAATTAAAATAGATATCTACAAATATAGTAATCGGTTCCATGACATTCCACACATCGACATTTTGTTAATTAAAATATTTTTACAGCGTAACTCTTTATATGCCATGGTTTTGTACATTCCTCCCTATTATATTATAATATTCTATTCGATTCTTTTGCAGTCTTCGTTTTTTATTCAACTCTAATTGTGTAATATTTGGAGATTTCAATATGCCCTTTTACATAAACTGCCACAATAATGAAACATCTTCCCCTATATATACTGCATTCACTAACTTTTTACACTTCTTTAACTTCACTCAATTCACGGAATGTCAAATCACTCGATCTCAACACAATTCTAAAAGAAGACCATCGTCATCCACCACTAACAACGGAATTGCTTTTTAAAACTATTCCCAGATCACGAGCTATTAGTAATTCAGGACTTAACCAGGGATGGTAACCATAAAAAATATCGGTTTGGGTTACGGTTTCGGTTGTCATGAAAATAAAAATTCGGTTTTGATTTGGGTTTCGGTTTTTATACAGCAATCGGTTTTGGTGTACCGGTTTTACTAAAAGGGTTTCGGTTTTGCAAAAGTAATTTACGAGAATAATATTATTATTAATTTTCATTGAACAATTAATTATTATAATGACGTAAAAAGTGTCCACAAAAACGTGTACAAAGTTTTATAACAATTAATTTTAATGCGAAGCAAATATTCTAATTTCCAATGTTAAATGCCTATGTAAATGTAACATGTAACGGATTTCGAGCGCCACCCGATTGAGGTACTACGTTGAACATTGAAATACGTTTCGAAAAAAAAAATATGTTTATACTTTTTTATACATAAGTATTTTAATAATAAAAATTTACAATATTTAACAACTAACAAGAGACCTGTATATAATGCGGTTAATCGATAAATAAAAAAGGGTTTTGCTTTCGGTTCCGGTTTTGTATCTGTTTCGAATTTCGGTACAGGTTTCGGTTCCGGTTCTCATATTCTTCGGTATTTTTCGGTTAATGGTTTCGGTTTTGGTTTCTGTTACCATCCCTGGACTTAACTACAAAAAAGCCAATTTTCCATCTCTTTACATCGACCTTCACAATATTAATTGGGAATGTTTAGATAATATTACCGATGTTAACTCAGGCGTTCATATATTTTATGATTTAATAAATTCTATTTTACATGATAATGTTCCTCCGAAAAACATTGCACGAAGTCAAATCCTCCATGGTATACGGGACAGGTTATTAATAAGATAAAGAAAAAGTTTAAACTAGGGAATAAATTTAGATGCACAGGTTTTCAGGATAACAGATATAACTTTCAAATACTTAGAACTCAAATTAAATTAGAAGTTAGGCAATTGTATGATAATTTCTGCAAAACCATGCAGCGAAATATTGTTGAAGAACCAAAAAGATTCTGGTCTTTTGTCAACAACAAACGTAATTCTACTTCTATGCCAACTGTGCTAAATTATAACGATAAAACCGTTAATGATTAACAATCTATTGTCGATGCATTTGCTGAATACTTCTGCAGCTCATTTACTGATATTTCTGGTATCATTACTTCCCCAGTTCCCGAAATTTAATCTTTTACTCTTTCCGTCAATTCGGTGAATGAAGACGACGTTATAAGAGCTATTAGAAAACTGAAACAAAAAATGACAATGGGTCCAGATTCTATTCCTTCATTTTTTATTAAAGATTGCGCGAGTGTTTTTCTCAAACCCTTAACAAGCATATTTAATTTAATTCTGCGACAATCTACCTTTCCAGACCAATGGAAAATATCGAAAATAAATCCTATATTTAAAAAAGGCGACAAAAATAATATTATGAATTACAGGCCTATTGCGATAATGGGGTATTCCACTCAATTTCTTTTATTATTTTAAATAAAACTTCATTCTGTTTTGAAGCAATTCATAGTATTAAAAAATCTTAATTGTTCCTAGTTTAACAGTATTTTATTTTCGAGAAATCAGTGTAACGTCACATTTCCCCTATATTTGTCTTTCTCACACACACTACACTGAATACGCTGCGAGAGAAAGATAACAATTGTGTGACGTCAATTTTCCCTTTTAGCAAATGTGAAATATCTCGTAAAGTAATTATTTAAAAAATGTTTTCATTGTTTTAATTATTATTTATTGAGCCATACTTTATGTTAAATTGATTTTTTTTTCATTTTTTTGTTATGGTGGAATACCCCATTTCCAACTTCAGCAAAGTATTTGAAATAATTTTTTACGATAAAATTTATGACTATGTGTCTAACCTCCTATCGCCTAACCAACATGGATTCATCAAGGGTCGTTCCACAACAAGTATTCTGTTATGTAAGACGCAATATATAAGTGTAGCTTTTGGAAAACATACTCAAGTCGATGTCATCTATACTGATTTCTCAAAAGCGTTTGACAAACTTGATCACGCAATTTTAATCTCTAAGCTTCATTCATTTGGTTTCTCACCTTCTCTACTTACACTAATCTCATCATATCTTCACAATAGACACCAATATTTGTACTCACGGCTACAAATCACACAGTTTTGTACAAAGTTCCGGCGTTCCTCGAGGCTCTGTTTTGGAGCCTATTTTGTTTAACATCTTTATTAATGATATTATTACTGACATTACTATTGAGTACCTCATGTACGCTGGTGATCTAAAACTCTTTGGTAGAATTACTAGTACTGAAGATTGCAGGAAACTTCAAATTAATCTTAACGTTGTAAGAGAATGGTCTCTTCGTAATAAACTTTTGTTAAACCGTTAAACGTTAAACGTCGATAAATGTAATGTTATGACATATACGAGCACAGACAACAGATACTATTAAGATAGTCAACTGCAATGAAAAAGTAGTAGGCATTCATGCCCTGCAACACTAGCGCTCGGTGTCGTAAGACATAACTAAATTCAGTATGGCGGGTAGTATCGGGGATAGACTGCATCCCGCATTACTATTGAGAATATATTTATTCTTTTTTATTGATATAGTAATAAACAGAAAAAAAAATATATATTTAATAGGAAATAGAATGCATATTTATTTCTTAAAATTACATAAGGAAAATATAAAAATTCAGTCAATTATCCTTTTACCATAAGTTGTAGGGTATACAAATACATTTAGTTGTGTACAAATTTCGCCCATTGCTTCTTATTCCTTGCCCATCTTCCTAGCATTTTGAATCGACGTATTTTTCTTCTCCAAGATCTTCAATATTAGCTTAACCCAGTTGTCTTCCGGTTTGTTTTTTCTACCACTTTTGTCATCCATATTTGTCTCACCGGTCTAGCTTCGTTCATTCTGATCATGTGGCCCCACCAAGCTAGCTCTCTCTGCTCAATGAAGTCCAATACACACTTACATTATAATTGTTCTCTAATCATTTCATTTGTTGTTCTATCTTCTATTTGGATGATCTACTCGTTCAATCCAAATTTTCAAAATTTCTTCTTCATAAATAGGAAAATAATGTTTTGTTGTATTTTCAACATCAAAACCCGGCACACAACAACCTCTTGGCATTTTACAGAAGCAAATAAACACAAAAACAGAACAATATAAAATAACACAATAATGAAGAAAAACACTTCACGAAAAGACAATTTCAAATTTGAATTGTCAGTACGACTTGCCGCCAAGCCGCCACGATTTTAAAATCATCGAACATCCGAACATTTACGAATTTTAACGAATTAATCCGAATGAAGCACTACTAACGCTAAGTGCCGCAATACATAACTAACTGAAAGTCTCAAGGTCATGATATATAGTTGACACGGCCAGACTAGCCTTTATATCCAACCTAGGTATAATTTTCGATAATAAGCTTTTGTTTATTATTATTAATAATAATAATTTATTTACACAACAGGTATAAAACCCAATTACAGCGTAATAATAACACAAATATACATACATAATAAGAAATAAGTTCATAAGTATACATAAAATGAAATGCAATTTACTAACGTTATGATCACAAATATCAGTTTCATTACATATATTGTAAATATTGCACATAACTATAATGGGTGATTTTAACATCAGATTAGATTTGGCTGGTGGTATATAAAATAAGGCATTGTTGCGAGAACTCAGTCTGGGCACGCGAAAGAAGAGTTGTGACAATCAATTTTGTTATGTATAATTTTGAAAAGAAAGTTTAATACTATTTCTCTGTGTCTATCGCTTACAGACGATAAATCAAATGAACCAATTAAAATGTTATTCTGCAGTCCTCTTTCAGGATAATGCTTATGCTGCCGAAACCATAAGTATTTCGCAAATTTACGTGTGCAGCGCTCAATAAACAGGCGGTGACAAGCATACAGTGGATACCATACAATGATACCGTACTCTACCTTAGACCGGACCAAAGTGAAGAATAATGTTCTAAGAGTGTGAATGTTACTAAATTTTTTTGTGTTTTTAATTACAAATCCTAATGTTTTGTTAGCGGAAACTATAGTTTCTTTAATATGTGGAACAAATGATAAGGAGGAATCGAAAAGAATTCCTAAATCTTTAATGATTTCTACACGGGCTAATTTTTGTGAGTGGATGACGCAATCAGAAATAATAGAATTCTTCTTACGGGTGTATGTCATAACTTCACATTTAGAAGTTATTTTGAACACACCAATCTTTCTTTGAGCTAATGGCTGAAAATAATTTGACATCATCAGCATAATTGAGAATTTTACAATCTAAATGTCGTTTATAAAAAGTAAGAACAATAACGGCTCAAGATTAGATCCTTGAGGGACCCCAGATTTGGCAATGAAAAAATTAGATTTGAAATAATTATAAGACATATACTGTAAGCGATTGTGAAAATAAGAAGTGAAAAATGAAATGAGTGATTCACTGAATCCTAAATTATACAATTTATGCAGAAGTATAGCATGATCAATGCGATCAAATGCTTTCGAGATGTCGGTGTAAATTACGTCTATTTGACCCTGATTATCAATTATATTTGATGTAAATTGTGTAAAACAACATAAATTAGTAACAGTTGAACGCTTAGGAATGTAACCATGCTGAGCAATAGAGAGCGAATTTTTTACTTGGTGAAAGATTTGTGAGTATAAAATAATTTCAAATATTTTTGCGAAGTTACAAATAATCGTAATTGGCCTATAATTCGTTACAATAGACGGATCACCCGATTTAAGAATGGGGCATATTTTGCCTTGTTTCCAAATTTCAGGAAAAACGTTAGTAGATATGCAAAGATTTAGTATTTTGCATAACGGTTCAACTAGCACATTTTTACAATCTCTAACTAGAAAGCAAGGTATTTGATCTGGACCTGATGTTAAAGAATTTTTAAGCTTAGAGATGGCTAAAGAGACATCTGCTTCAGTTATGTTTACATTAACTACTTGGGCGTAATGTTCGATGTCAATTTTATTATGTCTGCAGATAGCAGAATCTACAAACACACTACTAAAGTATTCGGTGAATAAATTAACAATAGCTTGTGAATTATCTGTGGAAAAATTATCAAATTTCATAATACCTGGAATTCTCGAGCTATTCTTCTTACTCTGTATAAACGACCAAAATTTTTGAGGATTCAATAATATAGATTTTTCAGATATATTAACATAAATTATGTAAGACTCGCGAATTTGAGATTTTATGAGGCTGCGCAGTTCTTTAAATTTTTCTAGATAAAATTCTGAATTATGCTGTTTGTATAAGCGGTGATATTTGGATTTGAGTTTTACATTATTATTAATCATATAGAATCCAAAGTCGCAACAGCAATTAAGTGTCTAGGTTTTATTATTAGAAATTCTCAAATGTTCAATAATTTGCAAACCCTAAAATTACTTTTTATATCGCTTGTCAGGCCACACTTGGAATATTGTTCAGTTATTTTGAATCTACTCACTAACAATATGATACAACTTCTGGAGAATGTCCAAAGGAAATTTATTAAGGCAGCTACATACATTTTGGAAGGAAACTATCCAACTAGAGGTACTTCTTAAACATTACTGCTTGAATATTTTAATCTTCAATGTCTGTACCAAAGAAGAAACATGCACGCTGCTATTTTGTTATTTAAGGTTTTGAATAATAATATCGACTGCACTTCTATTTTAAATAGAATTTATTTTCAAGTTCCTAGACTTTCGTCAAGATTTAGTCATACTTTTTACTTGCCAGTATCAAGATCCAACTCCAACACCTTGACTAAATCTCCCATGTATTACATAGTTACATGTTACCATCAAGTGCAACATCATATTGACCTATTTTGCTCTAATATTTATGATATTAAACAATGTATATATTTCTTCTAATTTTGTCTTTTTCCTACCCTCTAATTGGGCATTAGCCTGTCGGGTAGAGCATCAAATAATAATAATAATAATAATAATAATAATAATAATAATAATAATAATAATAACAATAATAATAATAATAATAATGATGATAATAATAATAATAATAATAATGAATTATAAATTTTGAATAATATAAAAGTATAGTATTTTTGCTTAATACATAATACTACCTACTACAATTATTTTGAAATGGTGACTCCATACGGTTATAGCGCGAACAATTTTATTAAAGTTATGAATAATTTTTTTTTATGTTTCAATAAAATTTTGAGATAAAATTATTTAAAAGTAGTCATATTTTGATAATTTTACAAAATATATGATTTTTTATTATTACCCGAGTTCAGTATATCAACATATGCAACTACTACTATTCAATATGATACAGTCACCTATATATAGAGCAACAAAGTAAAAAAGAAAATCTAAGGGCTGTTGCAAGAATTTTTATAAGACTTTTAAGTATTAAAATTTAAAAGATATTGTTGATTAAAGAGCCTAAAATTTTAAAATATCACGAAATATTCTTTAGATATTCTACAATTAATTTTTGAAATTTGGATAATATTTTGAATAAGTCACGTGATCTGAAACAGAAAGTGACGTCAGAGTACATACATCTTCTGCGGTTCTAATTGGTCCGTTTATAATGTAAAAAAAATGTGTTTAGTGTCAATGGGCTACTTGCGCACCTTTTTTTATTTCATATTTTTGAAGAGCAGGTAAAAACTTGCTACCCTTATTTTTTCTTTTGACAAAATTTTTATTAATTAGCCAGAAAATAAATAATGAAATTTGATTATTTGAATTACCGCCATATATGACGTAGAATTACACCGCACCAATGAGTGATCGTAAAGCCATAGCGTTTGTTTGTACGGGTAATGTAGATTTCCTGTTTGACGTTTCAACAATAGTTTGAAGGTTAGTATTTTAGTTTGTTTTTTTCGTATCGATATTTTAAATTACATGTAACTACCTATGTGTTTATTTGTGAATTGTGAAGTAATTAATATATTTGAGAGCCCAGAGAGAGCAAAATGTCAAATTCAAATTAAAACTTTCTCGCACGCAATGCCATCTATAAGTTACATTCTTAAACATGGTTCTCTTCCTCGGTTCAATATAATGACGTCACAGAAAATTTTCTTTCTTAATTTACTAAAAAACAAATAACTCTTTTAATATAAAATTTATATTTTTATATATGTTTTCAACATAACATTACGTATATAGTGATAGAAATCGGATTTTCAGTACCATGCAAGTATCTCATTGTATTGTCAAATTTTTAAGCTTGGTTCAAGTTGTATAATATGTAGGTAATAAAAAGTTCAAAATAAAAAGAGTAATTTACGATATTGTAGTGTGCCTTCTTGCAAAAATACTGCTAGAAACAAACCTATTATAGAGTTTATAAATTTGCCAAAGATGCTAAGAAACAATAATTGTGGCTAGAAGCAATAGGTTGAAGAGCTGTTAATTTGTCAGAAAAATCGTGTCTTCATGTTTGTGAAGATCAATTCAACTTTCATCCGCCTTCAAGATAACAGTATATTTTTGTTGCTTCGCTTTATGTTCAGCGCAAACTTTACATCTGACTATACAGATATTTTTTTCTCGACATAGATCTACATATCCGATATAGCAGATTCAATGTAAGAATCACGACCAGAACTTTAAAGTAAAATATATTATCAATTTATATAGTAAATTCAGTTTTTATATTTTATTTTACCTCAACTCTTTAACACCCCTTATTTCGGTAGCAGTAAAACAATCGTTCTCTGATATAAATTCAGCCACCATCCAGCTATCGACCTTCGGTAAATTGTCCGACTTAGCTTGAGTATAATTTGAATTAACCATTATTACTTTATTATTCATTTACAATGAGCAATGTCAGCGTCAAATGTCAAATTAAAAGATTTTTATTAACATGTGACAAACTGTAGCCTACGTTTATTTATATAAATAATAATAATAAACTTTCATTTAAAATAGTTTTTGAAAAATGTGAAACAGGCTCATTCACAAAAAAAAAAAACAGTAACTATTATTAACAACATGGAAACAAAAAGTAAATGATGTATCAGCTATATCGTCTAACTCGGTTGAACTATAGGGCTCATCGCTAGGTGACGTCACATTTTGATGCCGCGAAACTTTATTAACAAAATAATGAATGAAAAGTTTCATAAATTATTAAAATATTCATATTTTTGAGAAGTATTGTATGATATATGGTTGAAATATCTTAAAGTTACATTATGAACAAAAAAAAAATACTTTATTTTTTTTTAAACATCCCATTCCTTTGCTATTTAGTTAATAAGTCTCCTATGCGCGGTTGTAGAAACGTTCACCAATTCCTTGATCAATCAATGGTTCATCAAAACGAACAAATGCATCGCGATTTTTTCGCAGCAATAATTTAAATGTAAGAACAAGGTAACTGATTTGAATTTGTTCATTTTGATGGTTCGCTAACTAAACAAGGAATTGATGAACGTTTCTGCAACTGCGCAATACAGTTGAATCCAGGCTCTTCAAACCTCCTTGAAGCTCGGTCTATAGTACTATGACTAACTACAAGGTCTCTGGTTACATGACGTGAACTGTTCCCATCCAATAGAGTTAATGCCCGAATAATTAAAAAATTCGGAAAATATCCACCACTACTCATTTTTCCAACTCAATTTCATATTAACTTTAGTATACAGAAATATCAAATTAAATTTTTCCTTGTCAAGAGACAGGTAAACAATAAAACAACCAAAAAGCGATTCTTAATTATCATTATTTTCATATATCTAGAAACCTAAATTGTCAACTGCATCCTACGAAAATTTCATATGTACATATTTATATTAAAATAAATAGGAAAAATACAAGTGTTGAGATAATTTTGAAAATGAGTTTATATCATTTCATATATAGGTATACTTTATATTTGATAAGTTATATTAAAGTTAGATTTGTAATAAAAGTTAATTTGTGCTATTGTAGTATAATACTGCATATGGCAAATTAATATAGAAATACCAGGAATACATTTAATGAAATTGGACTGAGATATTAAATATGAATTGATATATCAATTACAGGTTCTATTTGTAGATTGTATTTTGTAATAGCTCTCACATTGATTTATAATTCAATATTTACGTGGCACAGGGAAATATTATCCATAATGATATACCTAAACATATACCTACCAATATCACTACCTACATATTAGAATAAATAATGACTAATAATTTGTTTGGAACAATAAAAGGTATGTTTAGTAATCAATAATATCTCAAAGATAAATTTTTTATATATTTACTAAAAAATATTAGGTAAGTAAATAAATAAATTTTCATTTGATGAATGTCGTTTTAAATAGTTTATTAAAATAGTACAGCTTACATACGTATAATAATAATAATAATAATAATATAGGAAAACAGTTTTTAGACGCCAAAAGTTTTTGTATTAATTTGTTGAAAAAATAATAAGTGCATATTATAAAGAAAAATATTATGATTTTTTTAATATCGAACACATTACATTTCTGTTTCGTATAAAGCCAGATAATAAATTTAAAAATTTGTACAATTAAGAAAAATTAACAATAGCCATGAAACTGACAGTAACAAAACATTGTCATTTTTAATAACATGATAGGGGACAATTAAAGATTAAAGTTATTAATTTATGAACTAATATAAAATAACATAAAATAAAGAAAACACTAGGATATTTATTTAAGAAACAATATTTATTGTAATAGGTATTTACAAATTAAAGATGATCTACATGTAATAATAAATAAGTTATAAGAAACGAGAAAAACTGGAAACTACAAGGGAAAAATATTTTGTAATTTTTCTTCTTGGGAAAAATTATCCATGATTTCTTGTTAATAAAACGAAAATAATAATAATTTAACAAATAATGTCCAAAAAAAGTTTATCAATGACAGTCAAGTCAAAAATAGTTTTGTTTTGTTTGTCAGTTTCAAGGCTAATAATATTTTTCTTGATTGTGCAAATTTTTAAATTTATTTTCTGGCTTTATATGAAACAAAAATCTAATGTGTTTGGTATCAAAAAATTCGTAATTTTTTTCTTTATAATATGCACTAATTATTGTTTCAATTAATTAATATAGAAACTTTTGGGGTCTAAAAAACGGTTTTTCCATGTTATAGCCCTATGACCCGTTTTAAAAATTACACCCTGTATATATATATGTGAGTGCCCGTGAGGTGACGCCTGGTAAGCGCCCACAAGGTAAATTATATCGTCATCATTACCGATGTCTACATGTGTTGTAGATACTGGCACACCCAGAAATGGGTAATATGCCGTTATCTAAGCAGTTCACGAACTAGTAAGCATGCGCATTTCACTTAAAAGCGTTCGAACTCTGTAGTTCTGAAATTCGAAATTCTGAGAACTATCAGATCGGCGTTCGAACAGTCTAGAACTTTGAATTCAAATTCTCGTGGAACGGTTCTACCAGTTCGAGCAACGGAGCAAGTATTTCAAATTCTAACCATGCGCAGTGAAGTTTTAAGATTCTGTTTGACGTTTAGAATGCTATATAGAAATAATAGATTACTATACGTACTAATTTTATTAATTATTTTATTAATAATTATTTTGGTTAAGGAAAATTTCATAAGTATATATTGTCTGATATTGTTAATGTTAAATATTTTTAATATACACGAAAAGCTACAGGATTGTAAGACGTTCATCCATATCAGTAAAATATTAAAAAAAAAATTCACAATTAGCGACACTATAATCATATTTATTGCGTTTTATTTCGTTTAAAATATACATTTTTATTCTTCGTATTGTATTTGTTTCTACTTTTAACTTTCGTTTAATTTATACATACATTCACTACGATTTTGTTGTCCATGCATTAACTCCTTTTGAAGAGTATGTCCAATTATTATTAGGTAAATACAATTGAAAATTTAAAATGTAATATTTATACCTAATTTATTTAATTATATGTATATTTTCTCCTTGATCGCACATTTTAAAAATTTTCGTTTATTAGAACGAATGTATGTGACAAATTATAACCAATATGACCGTTCGAACCTGTCCATGAGAGAACAGTTCTGAATTCGCATTCTTAGTCATGCGCAGAACTCCTAATTCTGGAACAGTTCCGAATTGACGCCAATGGCGAGTATTTACAACACGAGGTCGTTTCTCGCATTCTACGTTTCATTCTCGCTTATTGATCCATTGATCATCTTTTACATTTCTATGTCTCATATCTGTTTGTATTTGTTTTGTCCACTCAGCTTTCGGTCTTCCTCTTCTACGCTTTCCATTCGGAGTCCACTCGCATATTTTCCTTGACCATCTTCTCCCATCCATTTGTTTTACGTGATCGTACCATTTCAATCTTCTATAGTCTATTTGAGAATGACTGGCAGTAATAAATCATTCTGTCAAAGACATTCCAGTGGCGCGCCAATAATTGTTTGCACAGGGATAGTCGAAGTGACTAAATTTTAGTATTTAACAAATAAAAATGTAAATATTGAATGAGAAAGTTATATTTAAATATTAAAAACTTTTATTTTTAGTAAATGTATAAACAGATCACTCTACAAATCCTACCTACGTCTATGACACAGTCCGACGGGGATTATCGGACGGCATTTCTATTGTTCGACAAGTAAGTTTCGTTCCAGGTACAAAGCGTGCGGCTTATTTTGACCATCCTAGTGTAGTTACAACTGATTTTTCTGGTAGTTTTATTTGCCGCATTGCTGGCAAAAATCCAATACTACTCTTGCAAATAATGATTTATTACTGCCAGTCATTCTCAAATAGACTATAGTTTGTATTTCTTCCGTCACAAATTTTTCAATTCTCATTAAAATTCTTATTTCCGTATTCGGTATATGTTGTAGCTTAGATATGCCCGCACTTCTTCTCAAGAAATCCATCTGGATGGCATTTAGTTTTTGTTTACTTCCCAAGTTTCTATCGCATAAAGTACTATACTTTGTACAATTGTATTGTAAATTCTCATATTTGTTTGTCTCTGAATTTCGGTTGACCAGAGTAGAGAATTTAGTTTTGGTATGGCTTGTTTCACTTGTGTAATCCTGGATACTATTTCTTTTTTACTATCCCCATCTTCTGAAATTATTGCTCCTAAATATTTATAATCTGTACATAGTTTTCTATTATTTCCATTTATACTTATAACATTTCCATTTCCGTCCACGACTAGATATTTAGTTTTGTCGAAGTTGATTTTGAGTCCCGCTTTGTCATATGCTTCTGTCAATTTCCTCATCATATACTCGATGTCAAATTCGTCGGACGCCAATATGATTTGGTCGTCAGCGAATAATAGTGTGTGCATGAAGTCCTGGTTTAATGGAACTCCCATTCCTTTACATTTGTATTTCCATCGCTTCAATGCTGTATTTAAATATATCTTAAATAATGTCGGGGACAAACGACAGCCCTGTCTCAATCCTTTATTGGGGTGAAATGGTTTTGATAACGTCCTACCGACTTTAATTCTACTTTCTTGTTCGGCATAGAGATCTTGTATTGTTGCTATATAACTTTCGTTCAAGCCAATGTCAATTAAGGTTTCGTATAATTTTTTTATCGGCACAGTGTCGTATGTCTTTTCTAAATCTATAAATATTAGGTGCGTACTTAGTCCTCTAACTCTCCTTTTTTCAAGCAAAAGTTTTAAACTAAAAATATCATCCACACAGCTACGGCCTGCTGTGAATCCACTTTGTTCTTCATCTATTTGTATTTCAGATTCAATCCTATTACAGTCTCCCCACCGTGGACATTACGCTAATACCTCTATAGTTCTTACTATAGTGACTCTATATACATAGTGTAGCCAATAGGGGGATCGATTTTGATTGGTCAGCGCGAATTTGCCTAAATATGGCGGATATTATGCCGACAAAGTGACATTTTCAGATTTGTTACGTGAAATGAAGGTAATTATATTATATTTATATTTTAGATAGTGCAAATAATTAAATTACACGTGTATTTGTATATTTATAACAAATTAATATATACATATTTTTTAACATCATCTTTTTTAAGTTAACTGTCAAAATTACTAAAAATGTCTAATATTAAGGTATATATTTTAGATGCCTGGTTGCGCGGCGGTTGGTTGTAAAAACAGTTCTTCAAAAGGATTTAAAATGAAAATAAATATTTTGTTTCCATTTAATATGCTCTTTCATTAATTGTTTATCGAATTTTGTTTAGTTATCACATCATACGAATTCAAATTTCTCGCGCATTTTGCCTAAATATGGCGGCGGTTGGCCACACTTTGTATATACAGTCACTATAGTTCTTACAATCGGCTTTTGAACCCTTTTTATGTTATAACAATTACTTTGTATTTGTTATTGTTTTGCTTAAAATTTTGGGTGTAATTTTTAATGTCACCTTCAGGTCTTCTGTCAACTCGTGCGACGAGCAGTGTATCATTTATTAAGCTCATTTTTAAATTTATTCATTTTTGTATTACTGCTTTAAATGTTTCAATATCTAATTTAATTTAACTCTTATATTATTTAACGTAATACAAATTGTAGTTCAAATAGTTTGGTAACTTTTATTCCGGGTTGGCCGGACTGTTGCTGTGCTTGGTTCACGCACCGACCGAGAAGAGACTGGCTCTCTTCGAAATCACCTGTGGACGAGAAAAGATGTTCCTCTGAGTTTTGCGAAATTATTTTTTTTCTCACGTGTTGTGAATCAACTGTAATGCAGTAAAAGTTAACAACTTCTTCGCACTGGCGAATTTTCTGGTAAGATCATTCATTCTAATTTTATTTTTACAATGTTTTTGTTGGATTAGGTCTAGGAAAACTTAATCAGATTCCGGCGAAGTTGTAGAGACAATACTTTAATGCTGAACAACACTTATAACATTCGCAAACGATGTGTGTGTGTGTTATTAAATAATACAACAGATAATACAAATACAAGTACAATGCTAGCACACTGCTGACTAATTGCTGACTCTTCTTCTGTCTATGCTTCTGCGCGCGTCAGGGCGTTGGCCGCTGCGTTCGTTGTACCGTTTACGCTGTGGTGCGTTCGTTGTAACACTCCCCCTCGGGACGACGGACGGACAAGCTGAGCATCTCCATACACTTCTGGTGTTTTGGTTTGTACAACCCTTTGGTGAGGATATCCGCCATCATATCGACTGTCGAAACATGAGTAAGCGATAAGATGCCGTTCTTCAAAGCTTCACGAACGAAATGATAGCGTATATCTATGTGCTTACTACGAGCATGATGAACTGGATTCTTGGCGAGTTCAAGTGCACCCTGATTGTCATTGTACACTGAAACACAATCATAATCATTTATGTTCGTACCTATCTCGTTCAGGAAACCGCGCAAGTATACGACTTCCTTCGCAGCTTCGGAGAGGCCTATGTATTCTGCCTCATTCGACGAGAGAGCGACAGATCTCTGTTTTCGGGCATCCCAGGTGATTGGACCTCCGCTCCATATGAAGCATATGCCGGTATACGATTTACGATCTAATAGATTCCCACCCCAATCAGCGTCTACATATCCTGACAATTTGTCTTCTGTAGGACGATAAGTAATGCAAACTTCAGCAGAACCTTTAAGGTATCTTAGTACGCGTTTTGCTGCAGCCCAGTGGGATTTATCGTAGCACCTATTGAACTGTCCGAGGAAACTGCAAGCGTAACTTATATCTGGGCGAGTAGCGATCGCTAAGTAGTTCAACGCACCGACAAGCTCACGATATGGTAATCTTCTGTCTTCTTCGCTAGGTTCAGTTTCGGATTTTGTCAATTTTACACTAGGATCCATCGGAGTCGCAACTGGTTTACAATTGATCATATTATATCTTCTTAATAGTTCTTCAATGTACCCGCGTTGATTCAAAGTAATATTGCGTCCTTCTTGCTGGAATTCGATTCCTAGGAAATTTTTTATTTCTCCTAAACTCTTGACTTCGAAGTTTTGGGATAATTTACTTTCGATTTCAGCAATGATCTCGACGTTATTGGACACGATCAAAATGTCGTCAACATAAGTAATGACGAAAGCTACAGCTCCCCCTCGCTTTAGCTTGTATACACATGGATCGGCATTCAAGGGACGAGCTCCTATTGACTTCAGAACTCCATCCAGCTTTTTATGCCAACTTCTGCCAGCCTGCCTAAGACCATACAGGGCCTTCTTCAGAAGTAACACCCGATCACTCGACTCTAGTTCAGCTAAAGCTGTTTTTCCTTCTTTCATGATTTTATTTTCAAATTTTTTTGATTCGGAAATTCGCTTCAGAGCTTCTTTCAGAAACTTTGGAGGTTCCATATATAACTCTTCTTCAAGGTCTCCGTTAAGGTAAGCTGTTGAAACATCGTACTGTCTGATTTTCATATTCATCTTCACAGCTGCTGCAGTGATTATCCGTACGGAGCTCAATCTCGCTACTGGCGAAAATGTTTCGTTAAAGTGTACCCCGGGTTTTTGTAGGAATCCCTGGGCAACTAAACGGGCTTTCCTTCTTTGGAGTGTTCCGTTAGAATTCATTTTATTACGAAGAACGATCCGACTACCAATAATGGTCTTGTTCTTAGGACGATCAACTATTTTCCAAGTGTTGTTCTTGAGAATCGATGCAACTTCGTCAGCTATTGCATCCAACCACTCTCCGGATTGAGGACTAGAGATTGCTTCGTCCATCGGTACTTCGGATAAGAAAATCCCCTCCTGTAAATGTTGTGCATCTTCTTCTAAACTTTCTTCTTTTGGCTGTGGACGAATATTGTATTCTTTTCTCGGTCTTCCGCGACGACCACTTCTGATTATTTTTGGTCTTCCTCGTCCTCTTATATTCTCGGCAGTTTCTTCTTTCATGTCTTCTTTAAGAGTCACCGGAATCTCTTCATGTGTAACTTCATCATTTTCTGTACTTTCTTCACGTACTATGACTTCATCATAACGTAGTTCATTTAAATCATCATAAATGAATTTGTCGGGAGCAAATTCTTCATAACTTGACTGAAATTTACTATCTTCTAAGAACTTCAAGTCTCGGCTTATTTCGACTTTATTTTCTTTAGCAATCCATATTCGGTAGCCCTTAGAAGTATCCGAATATCCCATCAGAACTCCTTCTTTGGAACGGGTTTCAAATTTTCCCTTATCCGGTTTTGTGTCAAGGCAGTATACTCTACAACCAAACTCTCTGAGATAGCTTACGTTAAGCTTATTACCGTACCACAGTTCGTATGGTGTTTCTCCGTCTAAACTAACAGTAGGGCAGCGATTTCTCAAGTGGTTGGCTGTGTTGACCGCTTCAGCCCAAAATCTAGAAGGTAGATTGGCTTGAATAAGTAGACATCGGGCCATTTCTAATAGGGTCCGATTCTTTCGTTCCGCGAGGCCGTTCTGTTCAGGGTGATATGGGATTGACAGTCTTCTTGATATGCCCTCTGACGTTAGGAACTCATTAAATTTTTTATTTATGTATTCCGTCCCATTGTCACTTTGTAAATACCTAATTTTTGTTCCTTTTAAATTTTCAAGTTTTGACTTCACTTCTTTGAATACATCAAACACTTCATTCTTTGTCTTTAGAAATCGTACTTCACACCACCTTGTAGCTTCGTCAGTGAACGTTACGAAGTACTTGGCTCCGCCCAAAGATTCACCGCGCATTGGACCACAGACATCCGTATGAATGATTTCGAGAACTTGTAAATCTTTCGGATTGCTCTTAGGAGAGGGTGATCTAGTTAACTTTCCTTTTAGGCATACTTCGCAGTTAAATTCAAAAGTTCTTTTCTCGATATTCATACCATCATACTTGTTGTTTGAGTACGCAGTTATTAGGCTATTGACATTTATATGACCCATCCTTCTGTGCCACACTTCAGCGGGTAATTTCCGATTATTCGATGCATTCGTGTTGTTTCGTACAAAAACGACATCTTCGGATTCATTACTTACATAGGTGTAATGTCGGTTGCTACTAGGTTCATTCGATACATGTCTGTAATGCTGGTTGCTTTCTGAGTCATTCAACTCACGCGTGAAATACAGGTTGCCTATTCGGTCAGCATGCAACTTAACGTTTCCATCAGCATCCAGAATTTCAGCTTCATTTTGCTTGAATAGTACACTGAAACCTCTGTCTGTGATTTTCGCAACTGACATTAAGTTAGTTCTTAGCTCAGGAACATGCAATGTGTTATTTAAGGAAATTTTTCTTACTTGTCCAGAATCGTCACAGTATATTTCAGCTGTACCTTTGGCAGCAATGTGAGTTGTTGACTGATTTGCCATGTTTACAGTACCAAAATTCCCTCTTTGTAGATTCATTAACATGTCGCTATTCTTGCAAAGATGGGACGTGGCTCCGCTGTCGAGACACCACTTGGAGACTTCTTTGCTTCGAACTTGAAGTGCTTCATCGGCGTAAAAGGATATATCTTCTGCGTTTTTAGCTGAATCTCTTCGTTTGAGTGTACAGTTGATTGCTTTATGCCCAATCTGACGGCATTTATGGCATCGGAATTTAAACTGTTCGTCGCTTAGTTTCCCCGATTTTGTCTTCTCAGCCGTAGCAATTGGCTTCTTAAAGTGATTCCGTTTATTCTGATTCAATGAGTACATAGCATTTTGACCTATGCTACGTGTTTCATTTTGACGAGCTTCATATTCTTCAGTAATCTTAATACGTAACACATCCGGTGCTGGAAGTGTGTCACGGGATTCGATAGCGCACCTGAAATTTTCGAATTTTTCTGGAAGAGAATACAGTAACATTACTGAGAGCAAGTCTTTGTCAATTTTTACTTCCATTTCTTCAAGTTTGTCCACCACATCGAAGAATTTATTCAGATGTTCCTTTACATCTTTACCGTCTTCCATTCGTTGAAGAATAAGCGTTTTTAACAAGGTCGCTTTCCGGGCTGGACCTTTTGACTGGTATATACTTTCCAATTTGAGCCAAACTTCCCTGGAAGTTGTACATCCTTTAATCTGCTTGAGCTCTGAGGGACACATGGAAAGTATTATGTCCGATTTCGCTTTGCTATCAGCTGTAACCCAAGTATTCACGATTGTTTGATTAGTTTCATTTCGTTCCGGTTTTGGTATTTCGCCGTTCACATAACCAAACGCATCGGTTTTTATAAGCAGGGCTTGCATTTGAAGTTTCCACGTATCGTAATTAGAATTATTTAAGGGTTCAACACGCACAACGTTAGAACTCATTGTTAGTTTTCAACAATATTCAGTTCAAACATAAAAATCGAATTCGACGAATCACAACTACGCACTTAGTTTTTCATAACGTACATTTGCGACAGCCTGGGCTCATAACCTGTTGGATTAGGTCTAGGAAAACTTAATCAGATTCCGGCGAAGTTGTAGAGACAATACTTTAATGCTGAACAACACTTATAACATTCGCAAACGATGTGTGTGTGTTATTAAATAATACAACAGATAATACAAATACAAGTACAATGCTAGCACACTGCTGACTAATTGCTGACTCTTCTTCTGTCTATGCTTCTGCGCGCGTCAGGGCGTTGGCCGCTGCGTTCGTTGTACCGTTTACGCTGTGGTGCGTTCGTTGTAACAGTTTTTGCATAAGTTTTTGACCTATTTCTTAAATTATGCTTAGTTTCAGTCGTGCCGAGTCACGTGTTGTAAGTTTTTGGTAGAATGGATTATCTTGCCATAAAATGGCTAGTATTTTTTGTTTGGGGAATATCTTTTCACATCCTGCGATTTTGTATATTTTTTTTGGTTTTCTAAATTCAAGTTTGTGAACAGGAGCGGACTCAGTCCAAATTTAGTTTCGGTTTTTTCAATATTCATATAAAATTTTTGTGATTTATTGAGAACCCTCCGTTATTTTTTTAAATTCTAAAGTTTTTTAAAAAATGACCCGAGCTAACCAACCGGAATAGCTCCTGCCCCCTGACGTCATAGCTGCGTCTTCAACTTTGCTTTTTCCACCTATAGTAGCTCTGTTTAAATTTTTGCCCGAGCCAATTAACCTGAATAGCTCCAGACCCCTGACGCCAAGGCGGCGTCTTCAAATTTTTGCTTTGTCATTTTTCGTAATTCTGCTTAAATTTTTGCCCGAGCTAGTTAACCTAAATAGCTCCAGGCCCCGAGGCCGAGTTGCCTCTTCAAATTTGTTTCCTTACATTTACTAGTAGTTCTGCTTAAATTTTTTATGCGGGTTTCAACCCTTAACTCGCAGGCTTAGTCGCGTAAAGGTAATACGCATTCAAATTTTGCTGTAGACCATTTATATTAGTAGTGCTGCTTAATTTTTTTGGGGTAAATTATTTATTAATAATTTTATGAGCTCATATTTTTTCTAAATTTAATTGGGTCTAAATTTTTCATGGGTTTAAAATTTATCTAGTTTTAAAAATTTATTTGGGGTAAAATAAATTCAAATTACCGGTCCCTTCCTCTTTTTCCCTGGAATGATTGTTGAGTGAATGTAGGGTGTCGTGAGGACCTGACTTGACTTTTGACTCGACCATTTTTCGGCTCGGTATAAACCATTTTTATAGTCGGAGAGTAGTGATCTTAAAATTTTTGTGTAATAATTTTTTCTCTCATTTTTCCTGGCAGCGGCGCAAAAATTTGTACGGGCATTATTTTTATCGCTAAATTAATTTTATTAGCTTGTGGCTGTCGATTGTTTTTTTTTTATTAGCGATTTAAAGTACGAAAACAAGTCAGTTTTACACACTTTTCATCTAATTCTATTTACTTTCACTTCTCTATCCTGTTCTAAATTCTTCATTTCACGGCCGTATATTATTTTTATAAGTAAAATTAATTGTTCACGATTTAAGAAATTGAAATTTGTAAATTTTTGTATAAAATTTTTGCTAACGCTTTGGGGTCAAACTAGTAGCCCCTTCAGGCCTCTTGTACATCTCTCAGGAGATAGAACTTTTTGCTGGTTTAGTTTTTTTTAGGGACGTTAGAACGAGAACGAGTGGCCTAGTCCTTTTGGGATTGGATCTCGGAGGTCGCTGAGCTCTTTCTCCGCCCCCAACATTTTTATTTGGAACACCATTACGACTACTCGCCACGGAGGAGACGTTTTACGAAGCTAGGAGAGGTGCTGTCGGACTAAGAGTTCTTTAAGTTCTCTCTCGCCCAGGGTTGTATTCCGCCACCATCGGCACGAGCGGTTTACTCCACGTACACCCGACGAGCACCCTGTACCAGCGAAAACACCGACGCTTAGAGTTTATCTCGCCAAGTTGCGCATCGAGGCTGAGTGCGCCGAGTAGTCCTCGTCGCCAGTGGACCTACAGTAGGGCTGAGGGCTCAGCGTTTCCGAGGTGGGGTCATGAGAGGGCAAGACACTCCTCTGAGGGTAACTTTTAGTGGGTAGCGACCGTAATGTCGTGCAAAATTTTGTAAGTGTGATTTTTTTACTTTTTATTAAACATTTATATTTTACTTTTCGGCTTATTTCTTTGGAGTGGACCTTACTCCCTTTATTTCATCCTTATAAGGTCTGGCGCCCACGAAAATTTATTCGAGAAATCTAAATTTGAACTTTAGTTTTTTTAACTTAAAATTGACCAATTGCGTAACTTGTACATTTTTGATTAAACTACCTGTTCTCGAAAAAAAGTTTCGAACCTTCACCCAGCCGCCGACATTTTTTTTTTCACAGCTAGCCTTTCCCAATTTATAAGTGTGATTGACAGGTAGGAGGAATTTTGTTTTTTAGTTGTATTTCAATTTTTCGGATTCCTTGTTTACGTCACAATGTATAGATGAAATATGCGCTATTTTCCATTCTTTTGGTATACTATCTCCTTCTAATAAACACTTATTAAATATTATTCTTAGTATATTTATTATTTGTTTCGGGGAATTTTTTAACATCTCAGCGTGGATACTTCCAGGACCTGCTGATTTTCCATTTTTCATATTACGAATCGCTCTTTCTATCTCTTCTTTTGTTATTTCCTGTACTCCAGTTCTTCTTTGTCTTTTATCTGTTTGTTCATTTAAGATATTCTTATATTCTGTTCTATCCTCTACCAGTATGTGGGAATAATATTTTTGCCATTCTTCCATTTTAATTATCTGGATGTTAGTTTTGCTTGAGTTTTCTTTTCGAAGATTTTTTATTACTTTCCAGGCTTCTTTAGTTCGCGCTCCTCCAATATGTTGTTCAACATCGTTACACGCTTTTTGCCAAGCCATGTTCTTCATCTCTTTTACCTTCTTCTTTACTTCTCTGTTCTTTATTACATATTGTGTCCGATCTTCTGCGTCTTGAGTTGTTAGCCATTTTTTATAAAGTTTTTTCTTTTCTTAATTAATATTTCTACTTCTCTATTCCACCAAACTCTATTTATGTTTCTTTTCTCTAATTCTCCAAGTGCACAATAATAATAATAATAATAATAATTTTCTATTTCTATAAACGCATTGAAAACACATCCTTAAGAAAAACTATCAACTCTGTTTTTAGTGCTATTCGTTTTTTAGGGGTGGTATGAATGCTTTCAAAATTGGCAGATGAATGACATAACCTCAAATTGCTTTCAGTCAAAATTTTTAAACCTTTAAATAAAATCTGCCAGCACAAGATCTCTCGTCATTTCCATTATGATATTAGGCTATATAAGTACATATCATATTTAACATTTCTGGTACACACACACAAATTCTAATTACATCTGTTATTAATATATTTTCAATTTTTTTAATTCATTCTATAAATAAGTTTCCTCCTACTCTTCTGAATGTTCAAGATTCTTCAAATTCATTGACGAGATTGGCGGTATTTCTGATATGTATAATGTAATATAAAATAGCTATTTTCGTAACAAGTTATGAAAAATACCAAATATCATGCGAGTGTAAATTGACGCACGACGCGTAGCGGAGTGCAAGTCAATACACACGAGCTAAGATATTTGTATTTCATACAAGTTATGAACATTATTTTTTAGACGAGCATAAATAAATTTTACTTTTTTTCAAAACTGAAATTTAGGATCAAACGTACGGACAGAAAATAATGACATAGTAACCTAGCAACCGTGTCAACTATTACGATATGAAATATATCGTAACACTAATGTGATAAGTTCAACTTTCAGTGTTAGGATACTACGTTGATATGTCATACTTATCACAATGGTCGTCTAAAAAGAAATATTCCTGTAATACTTTTCCTCTGTATTCTGTCCTGTGCTCTTTCTTCCTAGCTTTTTTTTTATCCTTAACACTTGTAAGTCTTTTTGCACTGATATGTAATATATGCATCTATAAGTTTAATTATTTAATTAATTATAAAATAAGAAATATTAAATATACTTCCCAGGAAAAGCCTTCAGTAATGTATTTCGATTTTGACACTGACATTTTTCTGTCAATTACAAACATTTTAATTTTTCCACTGGTTTCCATGGAGTTATTAAGTAGTGTTGTAAAATTCATTACAACGGATTATTTTATATCTTTACAATTTTCTATCTCTAAATCTATAGAAGATATAATAAAAATGTTAAATGTATCGGATAGAGAATTTTATACTCTTTAATCTTTGTAATAATATAAATTTCCAAAATATAATATTTAGAAGATTTTTCAAGAAACTACAACTGCCGGTTGTCCAATTGTTTCCATAACCTTTTCAGCTCTTCCCAGAATAAGGAATACGTAGTTAAATAGATCTTTATTCTTACAGAATTTGAGAAATCATCTCTCCTACATCCATACATACACACATTATTATTATTATTATTATTATTATTATTATTATTATTATTATTATTATTATTATTATTATTATTATTATTATTGTCGGGAGGTGGTTCATTCTTGCCCCTGTACTGCGACCTTTCTGATCTATTGTACCCTCCGTGTTTCCTCCTATTCTAGGAGCCCTGTATGTTTTGTAAACTCCAGGATTTTCTTTAGACTAATGTCCTTTAGTGTCTCAGTGTGCAATTTCTTTGCTCCTAAAAGACTATGTCTGCTTGCCATAAATGCTTCGCAGTGACATATTAAGTGTTCAGGGGTTTCATCCTCTTCTCCACATCCTCTGCATGTTGGTTCTTGTTTGAGACCCAACCTATGCAAATGTTTATTTAATTGACAGTGTCCTGTTACCAGTCCTGTTATTAGTCTGACATCTTGCTTGCTCATTACAAGTAAGTTGTCTGTTCTTTTCTTGGATGGCTCATTCAAGGAAGAGCTTGGAATGTCTTTGGCCTGATGTGGCTATCTAATGCCGTTTGTGCCATTGCCAAAGCAAATCTAAATTTATTCGTCGCTCCTAAGGCATTCAATCTGTGGATGCAGTCCAGAATTAGTCCTGAGCCTACCTCACACGAGTTTAGTGCCTTAAGTGCGGCTTGGCTGTCTGTTACTATGGAGATTCTTCTATTGTGGTAGTTTTTCTCCAATAGTAATTGCACGCTGGTTAAAATTGCGTGTACTTCTGCTTGGAATACTATTGCATTTGTCCCAAGTCCAACCGATTGGTTGTGTCTTAGTCCCTTTGCCCCATGTATTCCAGCTCCGGTTCCATTGGTTGTTTTGGAGCCGTCTGTATAGATGACTATGTCGTCTCTTTCCACTGGACTTTGAGAGTGTTCCCATGCATCCCTTTCAGGAATTATTATCCTGTAAGTTTTGTCAATGGTGTACATTTTATTGATTCTATCAGGCACCATTTGTAAAATGGAGTGCTTGTTCATCTCTGTGTAAATTTTAGAGTGTCCATTTTCGCATTTATCCTCTTTTGAGAAAACTTCTATCCTATATGCTCCGCTCATTGCCCTACATACACACATACACATACAGGGTGTAAATTTTAAAACGGGTCATAGGGCTATAACATAGAAAAACAGTTTTTTGGACGCCAAAAGTTTCTATATTAATTTGTTGAAAAAATAATTAGTGCATATTATAAAGAAAAAATTTACGAATTTTTTGATACCAAACATATTATATTTCTGTTTCATATAAAGCCAGAAAATAAATTTAAAAATTTGCACAATTAAGAAAAAATATCAATAGCCGTGAAACTGACAGGAACAAAACAAAACAATTGTTGACTTTAAACGCTCATTAGTAAACGTTTCTTACACTTTATTTGTTAAATTATTATTATTTTCGTTTTATTAAGAAGAAATCATGAACAATTTGACTCATGAAGAAAAATTACAAATTATTAATGCTGCGCCTGCGCCACTCGCGCACTTATGACAAATTTTCGCACCTAATCTATGAAAATGTACGACGATGACAACAAAGTTCCTGCAGAAAAGAGCGACGAAATACTAATTGGACTTATTCAACAAATTGTTTACCTTTATTTTTTTATCTTATATAAATATAATGTATTGCAATTGCACCTATAAAAGTTAGGTTATACGAAATGTCAAACATAAAATTCTGAATTTTAATTTACTGCATAAAGGACGTTATTTTAGTTTAGTTTCTTAATTCAGTAGCTTAATTTAATTTCATAATTTACATGCTGCCTAAAACCAGCATAAATGGTTTTAATTTGTTTTCTTGTAGTTCGCAGTTTTTCTCGTTTCTTATAACTTATTTCTTCTTACATGTAGATCACTTTTAGTTTGTAAATACCTATTAATATAGTTGTTTCTGATATAAATATCCTATTTTTTACTTTATTTTGTGTTATTTTGTATTGGTTCATAAATTAATAACTTTAATCTTTAATTGTCCCCTATCATGACAATGTTTTGTTACTGTCATTTTCATGGCTAATGATACTTTTTCTTAATTGTAAAAATTTTTAAATTTAATTTCTGGCTTTATATGAAACAGAAATGTAAGGTGTTTGATGTCAAAAAATTCGTATTTTTTTTCTTTATAATACGCACCAATTATATTTTCAATAATTTAATATGGAAACTTTTGGCGTCTAAATAACTGTTTTTCTATGTTATAGCCCTATGACCCGTTTTAAAATTTACACCCTGTATACACAAATACGCACACATATCCACACACACATATTTTGACTTTATAATCTATTGAACAACTTTAAATAACCGTTTCTTTACTAAAGAATTAAAAATTATCAAATTTTAACGTTTCCAGCTCTCAAGTATGTCTTGCACGAAATAAAAATAATTCATAAATATTATGTGTGTAAATTAGGCTGGCTCTGCAGCGCTACCAACACATTCTTATCTGGAATACTGTATTCTAGTAATTCTCTGACTACAGAGTGATCAAAAATAACTGATTCAGTTGGCAATACAATTCTGGAAATCTTTTTATGCTACATTTTACACAAAACCAGCTGAAGTCTGAAATACTATTTGACATGTCATTTTGACAATAAATACAAATAGGTTATTTCAGAGCAATGGCCTGACAGCTAATAGGATTCTGAGTAATTGAAATGTTTTAGATTATTGTTATTGGGTAATGTAAAAATAAAAGTGTGTGGGTGAGGGAAACAACAAAAAAAAAATGTAAATGTAGTCAAATTCAAATGTTCAAATGTTTATGTCAACAGTGTCAGCATCAGTTATTTTTGATCATTCTGTACATTATAATACCACAAAGTAAAAATTTTCATCTCTAATTTTTAATGTGTTCACCTAATAAATTTTTTATGGTATTTCTTTATTACAAGTTTTGCATTTTAATGTACTCAATTTATTGAAAACGTTCTGCGAAAGCAAAGAAAATGCTAAGAATATTTTAATAATTTTCGCAATTACATTTACATACTCAAAAAAAAGAGATGAGATACCTTGACATTTGTGAAGTTCACATATTGAAAGTAGCATTTATGTACGTAACGAAAAAATACTCATATAATTACAAATATTTAAAATGTATATATTCACATAATATTACTATTACATATTTGTAAATATTTTCATACTATGAGCAAAAATGTAAATTATTGTAAAAGTATGAATGTAAAATAGACGTTGATTCTTTTAATGCTATATAATAATTACAAATATTCACCATTTTTATAAATTTATTAACAAAACTATAACAATGTCCCTCCATGGACAAAGTTATACAAGAGTGATTTTTACTAAAGAGTGGCAGATGTTTGAATTTTGCGCGCTTATTTTTCTTTTTACCTTCCGTCACCTTTAGGTAAGGAAGGTATAGTCTGTGGTCAAAGAATTCGGTGGTGAGTTTTTAATGAATAAGCACGTTTTAGGCTCCCTACAATACGAATTTACTATTTTTAAGATGTCCGTGTGTATATGTGTGTGTATGTGTGTCCGTGTGTGACAAATTTTTCTCCGACGATAACTCCAATACTATAATTCTAAAAATTATAATTCTTTCGTATTCCTCTCCTGTACATCCATATGAAGAGTTGATTAGATTTTGGTTCTAATTGATCCACCGGAAGTACCCTTATTTGAAGTTTTTAACAGTTTTTCTTAAAAAAACGAAGTTAAATATTATTTTTTGACATTTTGTTATTATATTTATTAAAGAAAATACTCTTCTCTATACGGTTTGATTTTTCATTTTCCTTCATATTCAATAGATGTAGAGTTAAAGCATTATAAAGAAATTAATTTTCAAAAATTAGTCAGCTTTGCTATTTATCATGGAAACAGCTGATACATTCAAAATTCTAATTGACAGATGTGTGTTGCAAGTGCAAAACCAAATATGGAAAGTATGGGATGAAAAATTAGTATTTCATAGTGGTCCACTCAAGTGACATGCAGTGAAAGGCTAAAAAGAAGATGGAAGGACTGTATCGCAGAAGACTTGAGAAAGGAAGGACTGTGTGAAGAAGATGCGTTGGACAGGAGTGAGTGGAAGAGAAGAGGAAAGAACGACCCCTAATAAAATAGGGGAAAGCTGAAGTAGAAAGTAAAATGTGTCAAGTGCATTTTTCTTAGTGTATGTTTATGTCATAATTTTATTGGATTTATAGAACCTTTTCAAATGAACTTTTGGTATGAAATTTGTAAAAAATAGTATGTGTTCGTGTTCGATTTTACATGATATTATATAGAAACTGTTCCACGGTTCTTTTGGTATGGGATTTGTGCAAAATACATCTAATTGACGGAAGGTCTTGTGCTGGCCACAACAGATTTTTTATGATGTTCTGCCAAAGGATTATTTGTGAATAAATAAGAATAATTAAAGTGTTAACAATAAAGCATGTCATTCATATTGTACCTACCACTTGTAGGTAGTTTAATTATTATTATTTTGTAAATGCAAGTAAATACATAATAGTTATTTATGAACTAAGTGCGGGAAGACTATATTCCCGCATGAGAGCATTCTTGAAGCACGAGCGACTGCAAGGAGCGGGTTTCTTCAGTTGCGCGAAGTGATTTGTACAATATTTTTGTAGGAGCACTGGTATTTAAAAAAATACACCATTAGTTGAAAATCTTTATTTTAAAGCAAACAAAAATTAGTAGGCAATTTTTGTGCAATATCTAATAATATTTCTTGTATTCCTCCCGAAATTCGGGAAGCTGCAAATGTGGCGATTAAAAATTTATTGCCGACAAAATCAAGAGGACGTTATGAAGTCGTTTATTGTAAATTTCTCCAGTAGTGCAAAGAAAATAAAATCAAAAATTATTGAGAAAACGGTTGTTGGCATATTTTCAAGGCTTTTCGAGTAAAAAGTCTTTGTGGCCAACATACTCCATGTTGAAGTCGTGTATGATTGATTATTCACGAAAATATCAATATATCAAAATATACTCATAAGTTTTTTAAAAGGGGAAACAGAACATCAGTCTCGCAAAATATCAAAAATTCTTGAGAAGGAATATAAGAAAAGTTCATTAGATTCATGATATCTTTTAATGAAGGTATTGTTCATTGTCCCATAATTATTTCATACATAATTATTGAATATTACTTTTCGATGTAGGTATTATTAATAACAGCGACGCGCCCAGGGGAGGGTGGTGTGCAAGGGTGCACTTGCACCCCCCTTGTAGTGGAGGCTCGTGGATCAGACAAGTGGATAGGTGCAAAATAAAAAAACAAAGATATATATATATATATATATATATATATATATATATATATATATATATATACCTATAATAAAATGTTTTTCCCTCTTTCGGACTTAGAATGACATATTCCACCATGCTTATCAATGGTAGAATAAGCTTAATTTTTAAACGATTTTTGGTGACATTTTGTTCATTGAAGTTGGTATGACTACATTATATACACAAAATAACTAAGCAAAATACAAAATAATCACAGTCACCAACCTAACTATTCTACCAAAAATATTAGATTATGCGCCAGATAATTGTTTATTATTTGGTATTCGGCATAATCGGCCACTTCTTGTTTTTCGGTTATAACCGAGTTATTCAGTTACCTAACGTACCGAAAATTCGGCATTTTCTTGCGATGTCGAGTCTTTCAGCGCAATTAGGCATGTTCAAACTTGAATGTTAAATATTAGGACAAATATGTAGTTCGACCGCTGTAAAATTCAGTGAAGTTCGATATTCGGTTGTTCAGCCAAAATTGTATTCAGCGCACCACTAAAAATTGTCCTATAATGGAAATTGTTAGCTATTTTTATAAATAAACAATGTAAATAAAAGCCGAAACAGAGAAAATATTATAAAACATTCGTTACAGAAAGCTATTCAAGCACTCGGTCATTCGCCCACTCGTGTCCAAATTTATAACTCGTGTTAGAATAGGTTACCTTCTGTAATTGCGATATTTAAAAAAATATATTTTTTATAGTGCACCCCCGTATCCAAATTCCTGGGTACGCCATTGATTAATAATGGGTATTAGTGGAGCATACCGCCGAGAAGAATGTAAGATGTCCATAGTTGACAATGAATTCAAAGTAGATGTTGTATTTGGACAATACCGAAAACAAAGTATTATGTCTCCCGTCGCTATGCAGTAACAGAAGTTACGTGGATTGGATTGTTTCTAAAATATGAAGAACTAAGAAAAACAGCAAATAAGCGTTTTTTACCGTCAGAAAAAGTGAATTTGCTACAACTGATGAATCAATAAAATTCTTCATATTAACAAATACGATCCTTAACGTTTGTGCTTTGGTCCTTAGGTTGCTTCCATAATTTGAAACATAACATTTACGAGTTTGTCATGCCGAAGAACTTCGTCGGTTTTAAAATTTCTTCCTCGTATACTTTCCTTTGGCTTGGGAAATAAATAAAAATCACTAGGCGTTAGGTCAAATATATACGGTGGATGTAACATCAGTCTGAAACCGACATTGTAAATTGCGTTCATGGAAACATGATTTTTATGAACTTGAGCGTTGTCCTCATGAGACAGAAATCCAAGCGAAAATTTTCCTTTTCCCTTTTCTGTAATGCAATCATGAATTTTAGCAATTAATGTTGGAATGTTGCCTAATACTGACCAGTGATTGTGTGGCCACATTCTAGATAATCAATCATTAAAATTTCCTCAGCATCTCAAAATGCAAAAAAAAAAAAACGGTGAAAATCAAAATACTTGTAGTTTATTCAATTGACTCTTTTTTATCTGAAATTAGAATTAATAATCATTTGTCAATATTTCAAAGCTAACTAAAATCATGTTTGATTCAATGTAATAACTGTATTATTAGGACGACAAAATAAGAAAAAACGTTATAATAAAAGAACCTTACATTAATTAAAAGTTTTAATATCTAAAACATGCGTTTTAATTCAAGCAAAAATTTTTCTTCCCTTGGCATTTTTTCGTAAAAACAAAAATAAAAATATTTTTCCTCTTGTAAACTCAATCCGGGGACATACTGTATATTATAATGTATAATACATCCATAATCATGCCTAAAGCTTTAACAAAGTAATCTCAGAAGCTAACAATGAATATCATGAACTATGTCGAACGGAATCTGGCCGACGGTGGACCACTACTTCCGTTGAAAGCGGTTCAAGAGGTAATTTTTTTTTCAAATATTTCTTTCGTTATCAAACTTTAATTGAATTATGTATTTTAGAGAGCAGCTGATGCTCTGCAAATAAGCAAATCAGTTGTAACTAAGATTTCGGGAAAAGGTGGAAGAGGGATTTTTATTTCTAGACTAGGAGTGTTGATAAGTTGTCGAGTTAAATAAACCACATAGAATTTGTAAATCATGAAATTTTTAATGAAAAATGATGATATTTGACATCTATTTATTTACATACATTACTAGCTGTCATTCTGACACATGTCCCCATATATGCTTGACAAAGACCAACAAAGTTATATGACTGCTCGCGCCCTATAAATTAGTATCCCACGTAAACGTAGTAGTATATGACGTCATTACTTTAGTAATATTATTTGATGACGTGCGTCTTCTGTCTAATCATTTTCACTACATCTGCTCCAATTTAAGAAAATACGTTATGTATAACTTGTATATATCTGGCATATATGAAATTATAAGAATATTTCATTCATAGATTACATATGTAATTACATTTTTGCTCTAATTATTTCAGTAAATTCTTGGAAAAGAGCACTATAATTATTATCATAAATTTATTCTATAAATAATTTCATACGTTTCTAGGGTAATTTTAATTAGGTTCATTAAATAAACTGTTGTTGTTTTATACATTTATAATGATACCAGCTTAGTTCATATCATTATTCCAGTAAAAAGAATTTTTAATAAGGCACTCATTAAATTTCCTATTACATACTCTCTTTGAGACAATTTAATGGAAGAATGGGAAAATTTATTATGCACAGAGTAATAACTTTTATTAATTTCTTATTTCAATTTTCACTTTTTTATCATTCACTCCATTAATCATGATAATTTAAATTTTAAATTGAAAAATTATTTTGCCTTTTATGTTAAATGTTTAATGTTTTTTCAAAATTCAATTAATTTTCACATTTAGTTGAAAGTACAGTAATAAACGAAAGGTAAACATATTCGTAAAATTATTTTATGATATTAAAATAAAATAAGTATTAATAAAACTGCGTAGAAAATATTTATGCTATAATAAAATATAATACATTAATTCAATTACGTTTAGAATATTGTACAATGACGCTACAATGGATGATCTTCGCTCTTATTACCGGGGATTACGACACGAGCGATTGATGTGAGTAAGGGTTGTAATGATCTGAAATAATAATAGCACAGCCATTATAGCGAGTAGGATACTATACTTTATCTACGGCTAATGTATTACATACATTTTTTTACCTCCCGCTACCCTAGGTCAGGGAGGTATAGGGATCGTGCTAAAAATCGCATATAGAGATTTTATTGAATAAGCACGTTTTGATGTCCCCAGAATCCGATTTTAACATTTTTACAATAATGTCTGTAGGTATGTGTGTGTGTGTGTGTGTGTGTGTGTGTGTGTGTGTGTGTGTGTGTGTGTGTGTGGATCTTCTAGACACGATTACTCAAATACTATCAATCAGAAAAATTTGAAATTTTGTATACCCATTCTATACTAATATGGGAAGTGGTCATTAGTTTTTATTGTATACCGGATAACCGAAAGTATCATTTATACAAGCTTTTAACAGTTTTTCTTGTAAAAAATTCATTGAATATAATTTTTTAGCAACTTTTACTAATTAAAATTGAATATAATGGTATAATCTTCAATTCTACGATAATAACATTTAGTAAATAACTCTAAATAACTTTAAATATGAATATATAATATAATTTATTTTCATGTATCACCTAGCCTATGCGCCAAACAAAAACATAATTTTAATGACAGTTTTGACATATTTAAACAAATGTCATTGACAGCAAGCAATTATATTAAAATTAATAATGAAACCGTGTTAAGGAGAATATAATAGTAAAATATTTAATTAAGGTTTGTAAAAATAATATATTTTCCATCATACATAAATGTTCGGTGTACAGGATGATCTGATTTAAATTTGCTAATTGCTATTTTTGCAGCATTATAAATTAATATTAATTTACAACTACACATTTACGAAATGGATAATGTACGGCGAAGAATTGACAAAGATTGCGTTTTAGAGCATCTAGAAGATGATGCTGATTTTTATAAGAATGTGTGTGTGTGACGATTTTTCCTTAAAGCCTATTAAAATATGATCCAAAACTTCTCAAATTTGGTATTTAAAACTCATATATAATTTGAAACAACATATTAGATTTTAACCATATATGATAAATCGGATGTAGTACTTAATTTGGAGCTCTAACAAATTTTTGAGGAAAAACAATAAAACAATCTAAAATTTCGTATTAAAGACTTTTCTATTTATTGGACAACAAATTAGATTTTATTTACAAACGATTAACCGGAAATGATACTTTACTTAAAGCTCACTTCTATTTTAAACATGGAATTGGCGGGAGGTCATGTGTTGGCCACATCAGATTTTTTATAATTCGGCTTCATAACTCCAAACTAAATAACGCAAATAAGGTATTTCCTCATTAAAATTAGGTTAAAATTGCAATGTTTTGTGATGTAACTATGGAGATATCTCATTTTGAATGTAATTTTCTTCCATATTTATTTTATTAAAAATATTTTGAATTGTACATCACAGGGATTAATGACTATTATTCCCTGCGGGATTTATATGTAGCATTATATAGCAAAACCACACATATTCATATTTAATATACATATTATTTATTAGTTGTAGATAAAAGTTTTAATTATAATAATTACTAACGTCAAACACAAAATGCCAAATAAAAACACCTGTGTTTATTGTTCTATGTGACACAATTGATTTTATTAAAATTAACAGTTAAATTTATTTTATTTTTCCTTTACTTTATCAACCTTTGTGCTTAGCCCCATTCAAATAGAGCTTAGTGCAGTTGCAGTGCAATATTGGTAGTGCATTTGTATTGTAGTGCGAAAGTGTTGTTCACATAGAAAATTAGTGCAGTTGTATTTGCTATACAGGGTAGACACGCCTACAGAATTTGTATTACAACCTATATTCATTATGTCAAATAACAATGTTTCTTACGCCAATATGACTTATTTAATAGCTTGTTCAGCAGTACTATTATTGAAGAAAAGAAAAACAAAACGTCGTCGCTGGTGGGCTCGTCCAATATATATATATATATAAACTCAAAAAATGTTCGCAGGGTAATACGCTCAAAAGCAGCTGTAGACACGTGTTTCGCTCTTATTAGAGCTCATCAGTACATCATAGCTAGGTGGACATTATATAGTAAATAGAAAACCGGCAATTTGTAACAGCACTAGTAAGCAGCCAAATACACATTTGTTGCTTCGGTCAAGTTTCCACAGATTTTGTGGATAAATATAACGTCGCAGCGGAGGTAATTTATAACTACCTACCAACCACTGTTACCTGGACGCCAAGGTAAATCAATAAAAAACAATATAGTTATATATATCTAAATGTATATATATCGTGAGCGTACAGTTATAAAAACTAAAAAAATGTTCGCAGGGTAATACGCTCAAAAGCAGCTGTGAACATATGTTTCGCTCTTATTAGAGCTCATCAGTACAGCATAGCTAGTTAACAGGTGGACATTAAATATAGATAGTAAATAGAAAACCGGCAATTTGTAACAGTACTAGTAAGCAGTCAAATACACATTTGTTGCTTACATACATATATTCATATTATTATTGAAGTAAGAGAAGCAATCATTCACAATATTCTTAAAAGATTGATCGTAATATTTATTGCACTACCAAAACATATATAAATTATGTGATACTTACATAACTAATGGCCGGTTGCACCAATATTTAATTGAGAATTAAAGAAAAATTAAATAAAATCAACATAATAGTTATTTATATACCGAGAAGCGAGGTATTGAAGTTCTACTTTTTATCACGAATATGGAACTTAATTGCCGAGGCCGTAAGGCCGAGAAAAATAAACCATATGAGTGATAAGACAGAACTTCAAAGCCGAGTTGCATGTTAAATTTTATTTGAAATCGAATATTTGTGAAAATGAAAGGTATATTTTATTTTTATAGGTTACCTATGTTTTTATAACTGTCAGTCTGCCACTCAATAGGGCGCGTGCATGTGACGTCATGGCGATTTAAAAATGGCAGCATGGTGGACCAACAAACCATACTTGACATATAAGAATTGTGGCAAATCTCAACAAAAATGCCTCAATTTTGTGCTGTAGTTGGCTGTGCGAAAAAAAGTGGTACTGGTGATGGGTTATCTTTTTATAGGTTCTTATCTGAGAAAGATTGTAGAGGTAGAATCATTCCTGTAGCTCTAGAACGACGAAAAAAGTGGATAACACCGCTTAAAAGAGCTGATCTGACAGATAGCAAAATTAAATACGGCCGAATATGTTCTAGGCACTTTATTACAGGTATTTTTTCTATACGAGCCTAGCATTAAATATTATGGTAAATTGAAATTGATATCTGCTTAAACTAAATGAATTTTGCCAGATGTAAACAGTAAGATCAAAAATTAGGTTAATATGGGATAAAAGTGGGTTGTTTAAACTAAGTAAAAGATATATTTCATCAGAAATTATCCATTTAGAGTACCCGATAGTTAAATAACGTATATAACGTATAAAGAAATACTAAAATTATTGCTAAATTAAAGGAAAACCAGCTGCTTTGGAAGACAAAGACAATCCTGATTGGATTCCGTCTTTAAACATGGGATATACAAAGGGAATACAAAATAAAGATACCGGTTTAGACCGCTATAAAAGGTTAACAGGTCGACACACTAAGGTTTGATGGTTGTAATAATTATTGTATGTTGTAACTAACATATTTATTAACGAATTCAAATACATTTTACTAACATTCAATATGTTAATAACTAATATAATTATGTTGTAACTAACAATACAATAAATACATTTTATTGACAGTAGAACACATAGCTGCATAATATTCTGAGTTTTAAGTTAGTGGTCCAAAGACATACTAACGTATGATTAATCATAAACTTCTAATTTGAAAGTAATACATTAAATTTAAAACTAAAAATTAAAATTTCTAATCCAGATAATTTTTAGAATGATATTTTAAACTTTATGACAAATAATTTATTTTTAGAGCTAATTTGTAATAAATTTGTTTTGGAACTATGTATAAATTACAATAATTACAATTACAGAAGCAAGCAGAAAGTGTTTCCGTGGAGCCTATTAATGAAGAACATGATTCTAATACTAATACTCATACACTTGTAGCACTAACAATGAGACTTGCACTAGTTCTAGCACTAGGGAACATGGTTTACCTGAGACTATTGATAGTTTAAAAGCAGAATTAATGTCTAGAAATGCTGAAATTTACCATTTGCGAGAGGAGCTTTCGAAAATAGTAGAACCTTATATAACTGAAATTCCTTCTATTACAAAAATTCAACAGTGCCTATTTTTTTTTATGAAACTACGAGAATAATAGTGTTCACTTAACTGAGCCATAATACAACTTCAACTATCACAAATTTTAGATTGAAAAATCACAAAATAAGCACAGAAATCAAAAAACGCCAACTTCGCACGATGATATCAAAGGCAATGAAACTGTTTGTTGGTCCACCAGGCTGGCGGGTTGCCTGCATTTGATCACGTGATGCACGGGCCCTATGTTACTAACCTCCGAACATTGAGGTTATCGTAAAGAACACAAAATCACGTTTTATTTCAATCTTTTTCATCGGAATTGTTTAGTTCGTTCTTATTGCACATATTTTTTCCTATTTTACGTAAAAATTTACTATTATATATAGTACACTTACCCAAATTACCTTATATATATAATAGTTATTATAAGGTTGGCAACACCGCATTTGCTTGAAATCGTCGTATAATGGAATATTTTAATGCCTATTTCTGAACTTTTAATGACGATTTTCGTGCACCTTAGTGACGATTTCAATAAAGTATATTAAGTGTTAATTTTGCTTTAATTTAATTTTTGTCTAATTAAATTAATGAAAATACTGGTACAACAGGCCATAAGAGTCAATTTTTAAAATAACAGTACAAAATAAATGTTATTCTATCAAGCAACATACGACATAAGAGGGTGGATCAATAAGTAGTGAGCCTAGACAAGAAAACAAAATCTTATCGCCAAAAATTTATTTTTATTTTTCTACGTAATCTCCTTGTAATTCAATATATTTAGACCACCAATATTCAAGTGTTTTCATTCCTTGAGAAAAGTACGTTTTATTAAACTGTTCAAAATATTTGTCAATTTCAGTGATACTCTCCTCATTTGAATCAAATCATTTCCACCGAGCCAAGTTTTCAGGTTGGGAAACAGGAAAAGTCAGAAGACGCTAAATCTAACGAATATAGAGGATGCGGAAGCAGTTCGAATTGCATAACATGTATTTTTGCCATTGAAACGGCCGAAGTATGAAAACGCGCATTATCCTGAAGAAACAGAATTAGTTTCTTCTTTAAATAGGGAGTTTTGCTTTTTATTGCATCGTGCAGTATATCTAAAAAGGATGCATAGTATTCTCTTGCTATCGTTCTACCGTTTTGAAGATAATCGACAAGAAGAATTCCACTGCAGTCCTAAAAGACGGTGGCCATAATCTTTTCGGCCTCGTTCTCGGCCGAAAATACAGTTTTCGCTTGCTTCGGAGCACTTGCACCTGCCTCAGTCTATTACTTCGATTGTTGTTTCAAAACCGGTGTGTAATTGTGTATTCAGGATTCATAAACCTTTATTATTCGGCGCCAAAAGTCCTTCGGTTTATACTTCAACTTCGTCAAGTTGAGTGCTGAAAGTCGTTCCCGTTCACGTTTGTGATCACAGTCGATCCACCTTGCACATATTTTTTCATCTTCAATTTCCTATGCAATATCGAAATCACTGATCCATATGATATTTGTAAAGCCTCTGCTATTTCCCGCACATTTATTTGACGGATATTTAACACCATATCACGAACTTTTTTAACAATATCTGGAATGCTCACCACTTTTGGGCGCCCACTGCGTTCCTCATCAAAAACACTGGTCCGGCCACGTTTAAATTCTACTGTCCATCGTTTTATGGTTGCAATAGATGGCGATTGATCCCCATAAGCAGACTCCAGCTCAGCTTTGATTTCATTGAGAGTTTTGTTCTTTAAAATTAAAAACTTAATCACCGATCTATATTCCACTTTTCCCATGTTCCAAAATGGGCTATAAACAGTTCACTTTGTACTTAAATAACTAGCGTCCTTGCAATCGGAATAATACCAAATTTTCACAATAATGTTTTGACAGATTGCGAACTTGAAAAACAAATAAATTGTTTCAATAGTGTTCGCCTCTTTTGTTGGCTCACTACCAGGCCCGGGAAACGCTAATGAGAGATACCGGCCTAGCATTTTTAGTTTTGCTTCCATACACTAGATATGGCGACACCAGTATCGTTGGTGTGTCAATTTTTTTTTCATTTTTTCTTTTGCGAGAATTTTGAAATTTGTCATTTTCATTTGAAACAATTCTGACTGTCATTGTGAATATATTTTTTGTATTATAAGTAGTTATTTGTGTGAAAAAACTTGTAAATATTTAAGAAGACAAGAATAAAGTGTTGTGTACCAAATTGTACTGCTACCGGAAAGTGAAAATATATTTTTATATAATTGTATTATTTTATACCAGTAAAACATATTACAAAATCGTATTCTAGGGATAACAAACTATAGATTTCGATAGTCTCGAACTTCTCGGGATTTATTTGTCAAGTGGTTGGAAGTTTTAAATATGGATGAATGCTAGTAAGTATTGTATCTTTCCTAAATGAAATTACAGTGTTTTCGAAAATGCATTCTTTTTTACTCATTTTATGTAATCTTTGTAAGACTGATTTGTACTTAAAGTAGATTTTTCATAAAATACTACGCAATGATAGTATTTTGTGAAAAAAATGCTTCAACTACAAATTAGGGGTAATTAATAAACCGAATATACCAATATTAATTGTAGGTAATGATAATACCGACCGAGTTTTATATTTACTTTTACTTCCATACACCAGATAGCGACATTGATGAGGTATCGATGCTTAACATGTACGTTTCCAATCTAAAATTACTTCTTGATCCGCTCTTGTACCCACACCGGTGCAACTTGTATTGCGAAACTGGCAGCAAGAGTAGTGTACCCTCTGCGACCCAGATGTCACTAACAGGTTCATGTCGGTGCTATAGTTTGAAATGAATTAAGTAATCTATGAAATAAAAAAGAAAAATTTATAAAATTATTTGTCAGAAATAAACAATAGTAAAAAATATTATTGCAGTTATTATTGAAAATAATGTCATTGATCCATTTTGTTAAGAGATTGTTGATCTAAAAAAATACATTATTTATGGCTTATGATAAGTAAGTAATTTAATTTTATTTCACTTTGTTTTTTCTAACGATAACATTTTCAGTTTGAATCTTTGATACAATTATAAATGTCGGCATCCCAATTGCGAGAATAAATGTATGAAAGTAAGAGAACCACAAAATAAACAAAACTCCAATGGTGCAATTACGTACAACGTCTCGGTGGAAGACCAAAGTATTGCTGAAAAGACAAAATCAGGGCAGATATAAAATAGGAAAACCTACGTTCCGAAAATGTAAGCGATCGTTTAAAATGGCACTTCAAAATCCACACGGAATAATGTTCAAGGAGACCAAGAAGATCGTATAAAATTGTAATCGATATAAACAAGAACTCACCTGGCTCTTCCAAGTAATCAAGAATGTGAAGAAAATGCTCCTTTATGATAAGTTATTTTGTTTAAATAATGTAAGATGAACATGTAATAAAAACCATGAAAATCAATTATTTTTTATTTATATATTACCTACTGAAATTATAAAAATTAAGTAATCACTGTAAATTAAACAAATGAATGTTGACAGGTTCATATGACATATATTTGACGTTTACTTGACATTTATGTCAAAAGTAGTGTGCCCCCTGCGACCCAGGGTGCTGCTAACTTGATGCGTTGAATTGCACTTCTCGTTTACGTTATTGTTACAAAATAAAAGTGGCAAACAAATAATAAAGAAACGCTCTCAATGGTCCATCTAATCCACAAATTAATGGTTAAATGGACAAGGACAAGTAAAAACAGTTTGTACGAGAGTTAGACCAGCTATAAAAAAGCTGTTTTCATAATTTTATTCTTTCCTGCGTATTTTCCATATTAACCACACATATTTAATTATATACATCATACAGTCTTCATGAAACTAAAAACTCCATAAATTGATATACAGGGCGTTAATTAATTTTAGACAAAATTGTTTCAAATAAAAGTTGTAGATAATTATATTCTACACTTAAATCCCTAAGCTGATTTAATTTTGCACGTTTGTTACCGTAAAATCGAATTTGAAATTACAGATACAAATATTGCTCATTTGTAGCGATAGCCATGGAATTGAAACAAAATTACAAAGAAATTCATATCGTTTGAAGTGTCAGAAATTTAATTTTATAGGTTACAAAATGTCAAGAAAAATAATAATAGTTATTTAAGCGTCGATTTTTCAATATCTGGTTAAAATTGTAGTTAAGAGTTAAATAAACAAAATTGATTGAAACGAAATAAACTGTTAAATGATAGCTTTATCAACAAAACGATGCAATATTGTCTACTTAAGAAGAAGTTAAAATTTTAACCAGAGATTGAAAAATCGGCCCTTAGTGTAAGATTTCAAAAATAATACGTGTGTAGTGATTTGGGTGCATAATTGAATTATCTGTAACTTTTATTTGAAAACCGAATTTCTGACAGTTCAAACGATACGCATTTCTTTGTAACTTTGTTTCTATTCCATGGCTATCGTTATAAATAAACAATATTTATAAAATATTAAATTCGATTTTACAAGCTACCAAGCGTGCAAAATGAAATCAGCTTAGTAATTTAAGCGTAACATATAATTGTCTACAACTTGTAATCGAAACATTTTTGTCTAAAATTAATTGGGGACTTTTGCACAAAGAAAAACTGTTTCTCATGTGAAACGCCTATAGTCAGATTTTTAATTGACACCATGTATTTCTCTAATTGTATTTTCATTTTAAACAAAAATTATACCTACTCTATATAATACCTATAGAAGATCATATAATCACGACATACGAGTATTACCCATTGCTGGATGTGCCAATCAGCTTTATACACAAATATCGGTAATGATGAATGATGATAACGACATATTCGTACCTGTCGGACATTTACTAGAGTTCATCTCTCCAGCACTCATTACTGGCGTGAAGAATGCACACCACAGGGGTCACTTTTGTCCATCTTAATAAGGAATAAGTAGCCAATTTTTTTACTACAAATTTTTCTAACAAACATTAAATGAAAAACTTTAAGAATATCACTTCAATAACGTCATGAAGTAGTGCAATGTGACATTAAATAAGTCTAGGAATATTGAAGTGGACTACTTCTTCCTGAATTACCTAACACTTTAAAAATTTTCTCTAAATATGTTCAAATTAACTTTTTTATATTAACGAATTAGCTTTTTCTGAATATCATGCAATATTTGGTAGAATATTTTAATATTATTTATTCAAAACACAAGATTTCCATTACAGTTCTAAATAAAAAACGAAATTGTCTTATTAAATCAGTTTATAAAAGTCAAAATTTAATATGACCCTTTAATATTTAATTTAATGGAATTCTTTTTACATGTCAAATTATAATCTCTGAAATTTATTTTAAACATAATATTTTACTTCAAAAATAAATTTTATGTATGCAAAGTAGAAAATGTTTAATTTTTTTTTTTGTAGATTTTAATTATGGAAAATATTCATACCTCCAATTTATACTCGTTAACTAAACTGTAAGCAAATTTAATTAAAAATAATTATTTTTTTATGTCCGTTAAAAAATAGTTACATTCGAGTGCGTGTAAGTTGTAATTTACAGCGCGGCAACTTTGTTTAAGGCACGAGCCCTTACGGCGAGTGCTTTATTAGCTGCAGCGCTGTAAAATACTTCACGCAAGAGAAGTGAATCAAACTTTTTGGCCGATGATAATGAAAATCACTTTTTTTAATGAGATAGGTTATACTTCTAAAAAGGGATAGTTTAAAATACTGGGGTTAAGTCAATTTCCAAATTTGATATTACTTACCTTCATTAGTGTTCCTCTTCTAGCGAAAATTTATTTGTAATAATAGATGTTGTTTACGACTGATAATATATTTATTTGTTCAAGTAATAAATAATAGGTAGGAGTCGATATTTAACATTTGAACAATGTTCGCCTCACGTATTTGACTGGTATATCGATCGGTGACTATGTCAGTAACGGCGGATTTTTACAATAATGACATGTCTCTGCCGTGTTTTGGTTTGTATAAATTAGTTTTAAATATAGGAAATGTTAAAGTAAAAAAATAACTTATGCAGATAGTACTTTTTTACATGAACTTTATTATAGTAAAGATTTTTCTAAATGCCCATAAACGTCCAGTGTTTTTTGATTATTTTACCGCATAGTTAGACAAGTTACAACTCAGTAAGCGTAAAAAGTAGGTTACACTTCCTGTGTATAAAACTGTAAAGTTCACATTAGACATCAGGAGGACAAAAAGTTCATTTTCCTTCATTAAAATGGGTTTATAAACTACGTCTTTTTTAACACAATAAAAATGTGACAAAGTGCACTATTTCACACATTTATTGTGTCAAAAAGGCATAGTTTATAAATCCATTTCAATGAAAAAAGTAAACTTTTTTCATTTAAATGGATTTATAATCTATGTATGTCTTTTTAACACAATAAATGTGTGAAAAACTGCACATAGTTCATAAATCCATTTCAATGAAAAAAGTTTACTTTTTTCATAGACGTAATACGAGCCCTAAACTAAACCATATTAATTGGCCTAGTCGTTAAAATTTTATTTTATTTGGCGCATATATAATACAAATAATAACTAATGTAATTATTGGTATTTTTTTAATATTATAGATATTTTGTGGTTCTTGTGCTACATAGCAAGATATATTTTCTGAAATATTTTGTTGTTTTAATGTCAAACGAAATAATTCATATCTTTGCTAACAATACAAAAATAACAAATAAAGTTTGAAAAGAATTGACCTCATTTGTGTGTCAGAGTTTAGAAATAAGACACCATAAAAAGTTACGGCAATTTTTAAGAATAATCAGCGAATTACCCAAAATTGATAATTAATTGAACATTACTAATAAATTTGAGTTATTATTATACTGTTAAATATTTATGTTTAGCTAGAAATATAATTTAAAGTTACGTTATAATGTGGACATATCTTTACTTAAAATAAAAAATAAGAAAATTCTTCATTATTATTAGAAATAAATACTATTTAAATCACGTTAAATGAATTTAACAAATAGGCCGACTAATATGGATTCGGGCTCGTAGTATATTACATCCGAGGTGGGAGATGTTTCATTACAGCCGAGGGCTTATGTATATTATGGAGAGGCGAAGCCTCGAGACGAGATAAAACGCGAAACTGTGATGAAACTCCCACTGAAGTTATGTATACTATTTTATTCACAATCATCCTCATTTTAAATCAATGATTTTCAAAATAAATCAAACCCAGTAGCGTAACAAGACCGTCTGGGGCCCCGAGGCAAAATAATCACCTGCCCCCCTCCCCTCTCCCAAAAAAATTAATAATTAAAATAAAATAAATAAGAATATATTTTTTCACTAAAATATTTTATTTTATAACGTAAGTACAAGTAAAAAAAAAAACAAATATTAAACATTAATATTACCTACTGATAAATAGTAATACAACGGAAGTCATCGTAGTATTCTATGCCATTTTGAATTTTTTTTTTTTTTAATTTAAAAGTTTTTTTTTCGATCTTTTTTGTTTGCAAATTCGTTGACTACGTTGGTCAAATCCACTTCCGAAGCAGCTTTTGATTCTATGGAAAGTAAAACTTGTCCACTTAGGACCGGTTTTTCAATCTCTGGTTAAAATTTTAACTTCTAGTTAAGTAAACAATATTGCATCGTCTTGTTGACAGCAATGATAAATCTGTCATTTGACAGTTCATTTCGTTTCAATGTTGTTTATTTAACTATTAGTTATAATTTTAACTAGATATTGAAAAACCGGCTCTAAGTCTACTTTGACCCATTTGCGATCTCAGGTAGTATTTTATTATTTTTAATTTACTAAATGACCTTTCCAGACTTGCCACTGTCACGGGTAATGTTAAAAATAGTAAAAAAAAGCCATAGAGATCTGGTAAAAATCACTTTAAAAAATCCCATATTTTTTAATTATTAATTCGAAGAATTTTCCTGTTGACATGCCGTTATGTAAATAGTGCAGACATTTCTTACAAAAACTATGTGTGTAATATCATATTAGTTAGACAATGTTCAATAATTAAAATTTATTGTAAACATTTTATCTATTTCTTTTATTGCCGTAAATCTGACTTTTGAATGCACTAGTTTAAAAAAAGGGTACAGATAAGTCGTACTATACTCTAATGTGGAGGAGAGGTAACTACAGAGATAATATATCTATATACATAACTACAATATCGAGTGATTGTAGTAAACTCAGTCAATGGCCGCGTGGTGACGGGACTTGGTTAATTTTGTAATTGTACTCAAGCATGCTCGTGTGACACAAGCATATTTTCTATAAATTAAATACATTGTATGTTAAAGCTTTCGTAACAAAGATGTTACGAATGGGCCCCTAAAATCGCGGGGCCCCCGGGCTTTGCCTCGAACTGCCGCATGATAGTTACGCCACTGATCAAACCCATAATTGTATTAATATTTTTGACAGCTCTTCTAAAAAGAGGTTAGGAATCGGTACATTACTATAATGATAGTGAATAAAAAATGTGTATATGCATGTACTTATTTAGAATAACTCTTGAGGTCAATATTGGAAATATGCATGGATAATGATCATTTAAAAAAAAATAATACAAAAGTACATATGTAATACCCAAATTTCGATTGCCACTGGCAGCCTGTCATTATAAGTCCAGACATGTATTATTTGGTTTATTTTCGTCGTTTTGTTATCTTCTGCATTCATTTACTTGAAAATGAATTCCTCATGTCAAAAAGGACGTAGATGTTAAGGCAAGGTTAATAAGATTAAAAACTCGAATGTTTTAAAAACTAATAGCTCTTTTTAACATTTGTGAATCCCTATCATACAATTTTATTTTCTAATTTATTACCACGATGGATGACGCCACTCATGAACTTCTTTGGGAATAGCTAGATACAACTTGCTAAAGACCATGACAATGAATTCTTACAAACTCACCAGAACATTTGTAATTGATTTTTGCCTTATTATTTTCTATTCGTATATTTTCTCCCTTGCAGAAACTATTCATCCAGGTTTCTCTTCCATATGTCTATTCACTATACACAAATACTTTAATCCCTGTATTAGATAATAGATGTCACCTCAAATGAAAACATATTACCTTCCATTCACACTGTGTAATAACCTGCCATGACGTAGCACTCTGTGATACAGATCGAACCCGGTGGTTACATCAAGCTATCGTGGAGGGATCGAATCCCTCACGGGCGTAATGCAGAAGCCATTAGCGACCATTAGGTGAGGTGAAGGAAATGGCGTGTGAGCCTGAAACACCAGGGTGGCAGAGTATAGGATTTTATTAGAGCGAATGCTGTTTAAATTTGAGGCAGTAAACATGAGTTGGGTTTTTTTTACCACCTGTAAAGAAGGTATTGATTTCGTGTTAAAAATGTAAAAAACACCTACAGGGCATTAGGGTTAGTAGGGAGAATTTTGCTGTTGTTTATTTTGTCTGTTACAGGGAGGGTTCAGAGCACAATTACCACATCGCATTTTATTTTGAAATATCTAGCATTTCAGTTGTTAGTCCATAATCAATTCCAGATACCGTTTCAAAACTATCACTAGTATTACATGTAATTGCTGTTCGTGGTTTAAAAATATATAATATACCTATGATTTCTACATTTTTAATTTTAGTGGTGAGTTTTTAACGAATAAACACGTTTTAGGGTCCCTAGAATACGATTTTATTAGTTTTTAGAAATAAAAATAACATCTATATTGACTGCATATATATTGTGTGTGTGTGTGTGTGTGTGTGTGTGTGCGCGCGCGCGCGTGTGTGTATGTGCGTCCGTGTACGATAAATTTTTCTCCGACGATAACTCCTACTACCATTCTAAAATTAAAATTCTTTCATATTCCTCTTCTTTACACCCATATGAAGAGCTGATTAGATTTTAATTATAATTGGTCAACCAGAAATCCCCTTATATGGAGTTCTTAACAGTTTTTGTTGAAAAAAAAACGCAGTTAAATATTTTTTGACATTTAATGTGATTATCAATATGAAAGAATATCTTCATACGGTTTGATTTTTACATTTCTTTCATATTCAATAGATATAGAGTTAAACAATTATAAAAAGATTAACTTTCATATATCAGCCAGCTTTGCTACAATTATGAAAACAGCTGATATATTAAATTAGTGTCAAGTGCAATTTTTGTGTTATAATTTTATTGGATTTATAGGATCTTTTCCAAGGAACTGACGGTATGCAATTTGAAGAAAATAGTATTTATTCGTGTTACAATTTCATTGGATATACAGTGTGTCCCATTTAGAAGTGCCACCATTGGGATCTCGAGAACTATAAGATATACGATGTCGGTTAAATGGAACTTTTTGTGCGCCTTTGGGAGGCCATCTCAGATGTGCTTTTGTTTTTCCAATAATTTTCATAGGGCACTAGATAATGACGAAAAACTGATTATTGTTGATTTTTTCTTTTTCAAATAACTTCTAAACTATTGGTAATTGAGAAAAACGTTTCAAATATAAAAGATAGATATTTTTATTATCTAACCAGTGGTGTACGAAACAAATTTTTATATCCTTAAATTTTCGAGATATAATACAAACTTATATTTTTTTAAATGGAACCCATATCTGATTTTAGTCTCAAAAAAATAACTATTTTTTTCTCTTTTCAATGTTGTAAGGATTATTATGTTTTATATTTGTTTTGCCTTCAAAATTATTATTTTTTTCTTTATTTTGTATTAAATTTACAATTATTTTGAAATTATTAGTAGATTTCTATTTAGAAATACTCCTTGTATTTAAATAATTTACTTCGTTAGAAAAATTTGCTCAAAATTCGTATCATATTAATTTTTATAATATTTTGTATCAGGTCGCCCTTGGCACATTTGTAATTATGAGTCTAGAATAAAAATATTAAGTAATAAAAGCATAAAATAAATTATATCGATCAAATACAATATAATTAATAAAAAAATAATTATTTTTTGAGAAATAATAAGAAAATTCACAAAAATAAAGAAAAAAATTAAATTTGATGAGCAAAACAAATATAAAACATAATAACCCTTACATCATTGAAAAGAGAAAAAAATAAATATTTTTTTGAGACTAAAATAAGATATGGGTTCCATTTAAAAAAATATAAGTTTGTGTTATATCTCGAAAATTTACAGATATAAAAATTTATTTCGTACGCCACTGGTTAGATAATAAAAATATATATCTTTTATATTTGGAACTTTTTTCTCAATTACTAATAGTTTAGAAGTTATTTGAAAAAGAAAAAATCAACAATATTCAGTTTTTCGTCATTATGTAGTGCCCTATGAGAATTTTTGAAAAAACAAAAGCACATCTGAGATTGCCTCCCAAACGCGCACAAAAAGTTCCATTTAGCCGTCATCGTATCTCTTATAGTTCTCGAGATCCCAATGGTGGCACTTCTAAATGGGACACACTGTATAGAATTTTTTTCCAAGTAACTTTTGGTATGGGATTTGTACAAAATACATCGATTTGACGGAAGGTAATGTGTTGGCCACATCATATTTTTTAATAAATAAAAAGTTGAATTTTGAACTTGACTTTGGGCCCAATTCTCAATTTTCACTGAAGTGATATTCAGCGAAATTTTTTCACTTTATCACTTGAAGTTTTTCTGAATTGCAAAGTAATCTGATATAAATGACCGAGGAAGTGCGATATTGTATATATTTACCACTGAAATATATACTAACTGGAACTCGCATACTCTACCTATCAGCGTACGCTGCACTGAAGCTCATTGAACAATAATGGCTGGTCCTGTTCGCGCATGTTCGTGCCGAACCGAACCTAGCCGAATAACTCGTATCATAGCTGATCGCTTTGTTTTCATATTATGCTTCATTTATTTAAATATGCGCCACACGAAATAATTTCCGTCTACTCACGAACTGTCTCGATGTTTGCCAACTACTCCAGCAGCAGGCTTCCGTCTACTCACGAACTGTGTCGATGTTTGCCGACTACTCCAGCAGCAGGCTTTCAATATGCTTCACAGTCACGGTTCGTACGCGCATTCCAGTTAGTATATATTTCAGTGATATTTACCATATGTTAACAATATTGGTTGCGCATAATAAGAAATTACGAATTTGGTGCATGTGTTTACTGACATTTAACAAATAATATTATGACACTGACAAGTGATATGATATAAATTTATCATTTCATATCATATCACAATGGTGAAAATTGAGAATTGGGACCTTTATTGTGCTCTGAAAACTTTATATGCAAGACAGATAAAATGCAATGAGTAATTTTTATTTTCCCAATTAAATTTTATAAACAGGACAAAAGTTGTTTCATGAAATTGCAAACATGTAGAAAATAAACACAAGCATTACCACAAACATTTTTAAAATACACTATAAAATTTCGGTTTCCAGATTTTAACGGAAATATCCATTTTGACCATCCCTGAATCCATATTGACTAATTTCGTCGTGATGTCTGTACGTACGTATCTCGCATAACTGAAAAACGGGAAGCCGTAGAAAGTTAAAATTTTGTATTAAGACTGCTATAACATCTAGTTGTGCACCTTTCTTTTTGGTCATTACATAACTTTCGGAAGTGGTACTTTACTTGAAGCCTATAATAGATTTTAATGAAAAACTATATTAAAATATAATTCAAAACTTTTCAAATTTGGTATATAATACTTTTATATCAATAGGAATAACATAATAGATTTTAGTTATAATGGTCCACCCAGAAGTGGTACTTTACTTGAAGCCTATAATAGATTTTAATGAAAAACTATATTAAAATATAATCCAAAACTTGTCAAATTAGGTATATAATACTTTTATATCAATGGGAATAACATAATAGATTTAGGTTAAAATAGTCTAACCGGAAGTGGTACTTTACTTGAAGCTGTTATCAGTTTTTCTTGAAATAAATGGTGTTATTTTGATTTTAATAATAAATGCTTCAAATAAAAGTTTTAGAGAATTGAATTCTGCGTATGATTAAATTAGCTCTTTGTATAAACGAGATATGTAAATTAAAAAATTATGTACCTTTTGGTTTCTGTAATTAAGTTTGCTACGAATTAGGACAAAAAATAACAAAAAAATAAAGAATTTAATGTCAATGTGAAAGTAACAGGCGTGCAAGGAAATCATGTGGTGTCCACATCAGATATTTTTAGAAATAGTTTAGATAACCGGTTTTCATTTATTTTACAAAAAATAAATGGATGCTGCTTAATTAATCTTTCCGCACATTTCAAGTAATTAGAAGCCAACTTAAGGCGAGTAATGTCATTATTTATATTGTAATATTAGTAATAATAATAAAATTTGTTGCGTAGTGATAGTGAAACAAATATACTTATTGCGTTATTGGACCGGCACTTGTATGGAATAACTAGTGCTTTGCGAAGGTAAGAGAAGCTATTATGTACGAGTACAAGGACTTGGTGTCAAGGCATCGAACCTGCCAAAAACTGGGTTCGGTTCAGGTTCGGGTTAATTTGTTTTTTGAGAGATGGGTTCTTGTGCGATTCTGGATCAAGCATTAATAAAATTTTCGGTTTCGTTCCGGGTACAGGTTCGGTGTGACCTAATGAAAATTGAATTAATGTTTTTTGAATAACAATCTTTATAAAGAAATAATTTAAAATACGAGCTGGAATTAATAAAGCAACACAATATCACAAATAGTCTACACAAGCAGTAACGCAGATCGGCTGATTACGCTTGAGTGTCGAAATGAAAATGAACCTGAACCAGAACTGAATCCTGAACCCGAATTTTAATATCAGATCCGGTTCCGACTCAGGTTCTATTGAAAAATATATCTGAAGTCCGGCTCGGGATTTAGGTTCGCTAAAATGTTATGGTTTGGTTCGGTTCAGGTCCGGGTTCGATGCCCTGCTTGGTGTATTTGTGCCCTGAAAACTCGAGGCTTGACACCTCACAATTCTGCTGGCCAAACTTATAAATTATGGACATGTTTTGATATATGTAGCTCTTAAAATCACTTACTTTTACCTTGTTTGTATCAAATTAAATTATAAAAAAATATATTTAAAACAAGGAAATTAATAAGAAACTTGGTTGTTTTGCATTTATTGATTTAATCTAAATATGATGGTACCATTTCGGTCTTCATAAGTCTATCATCAGGTAATGAATAACAATGTTCTTTATCACAGAAAAGTGCACTGTGAAACAAATTCCAATATCTCATATAAAAAATCTGATGTGGCCAACACAAAACCTCCCGCTATTTAATTTTTATTAATTTAAATACATACCTACGTATTTACTAGCGCTGCAAACTGTTCCATTGCATACAACTATTGCTTTATGTACTATTTTCTTTTTAAAATGTCACTATTATTAATTTGAAATAATTAGTTCGTTCACAGTGACATTACAGTCAGTTACATTCATTTGAAATATGAACTGTGTAACAAAGGAATTTATGTTTATCTTAGGCATCGGGACTTATAAAAAAAATATTTTTAAATTTATCTGTAAATTGTATAGAAAAAGTATTAATGCATTATTGTATTCCCGTAGAAAATTCAATTGCCTTTAATTTTCATAATGACAAAATGCGAAAAAATGGCATTTAATGGTATTTTTTGAAGAAAAACCATTATGAGCTTCAGGTAAAGTGCTATTTCCGGTTATCCGATTTGAACCAAAATCTAATGGCTTCTTTTCGTATTAGAATAGGGTAGAAATACAAGGTTTCAGAATTTTCTGAATGATAGTATTTGAGTTAGAGCGAAGACAAAATCCATACACATACACACACATACAGACATCATCGTGAAAATGTTAAAATTTGATTCTAGGGACCTTAAAACGTGGTAATTTACTAAAATTTCGATATGTGATTTTTAGCACAATCCCTATACCTCCCTTACCAAGGATAGCGGGAGGTAAAACTTTCTTATTATGCATGCCACAGAAAATTGATGTAGGTCTTTATGGACCAACTATTTGAGACAACTTTGATAGGCACCACAGGAATTTTCTATCGTCCTTTGTTTTTGAGCTATAGGCTAAAACTTATTTTTCGCTTATTTTGAAAATACCTCATATCTCGCTTATTATAAGGGATAAAGAAGAAATGTTTAGATTCTTTTTAAACAGTTTTTTTTACATAGAATAACGTGGTGTAATTAATTTTTTTTTTAAAAACTTGATAAATCTCGATATACAACAATGTAATATTTTTTAAATGGGAACATATATTTTTCCTTATTTTATAAGCTTTTTAATGATGTCTACATTCTTTTGTTTTAAACATGGCTAAAACTTGAATTATTAATTTTTTCGGGTTATGTTTGTGTACACAATTTTGCTTTCATAATGGTAGGAACAGTCCCTACGTGGTTGTAAAATATTGTATTATTTTTTTCCCTTATTTATCTTTTAAGTTTTAACTATGGCAGATTTTTGTCAATGTTCACGAAAAATTCTTACGGAGTTCATTGAACTTTACAAGAGCTTTCTGTGCGTGTGACGAATAAAATCAAAGGATTATAGTGACCGAAATAAAAAAGAAATCACGCCTGTGAAAGGGAGTTACAAAAGTACAAAGAGGTCAATAAGGTTGCTTTTTTAATAGCCAATTTTTGATCCTCTTAAACGTCGTTTGCAGTATGTATGTACTTAAGATATTAATTTGTTCTCTTCCAAGACAAATTGCATAAATAAACTAGAACTGTAAATAAAAACTTTGCCAAAAGTGTGCTGTGTGTGGACACTCTTGCAGTTTTTTGCCTTCACAGGCAAAACGTATAAAACTTTGCGTATGGACCGAGCTTAATTACAAAAAAGCGTATTGAAGGACATGTGTTACAATGGGCTACTTGCGTGGTACTGAAAATCCGATTTCTATTACTATATACTTAATGTTATGTTGAAAACATATACAAAAATATAAATTTTATTTAAAAAAAATTATTTGCTTTTTAGTAAATTAAGAAATTTTCTTTGACGTCATTATATTGGACTGGCGAAGGACCCATGTTAAAAAATGTATCGTATAGATGGCATAGCGTGCGAGAAAATTTTAATTTGAATTTGACATTAGTTTATTTTTCTCTCTCTCTGGGCTCAAATATATTAATTATTTCACAAATAAACACATAGATAGGTACATGTAATTTAAAATAACGATACCAAAAAGACAAACTAAAATACTAACCTCCAAACTATTGTTGAAACGTCAAACAGGAGATCTACATTACCCGTACAAACAAACGCTATGGCTTTATGGCCCTTCATTGGTGCGGCGTAATTCTACGTCATACATGGTGGTAATTCAAATAATCAAATTTCATTATTCTTTTTCTGGCTTATTAATAAAAATTTTGTCAAAAGAATAAATATGGGTAACAAGTTTTTACCTGCTCTTCAAAAATATTAAATAAAAAAAGGTATGCAAGTAGCCCATTGGACTTTGTAACGTGTTTTTCATAATATTGTCCCTAGTTCACTTTATTTACTTTTCTTTCAAATTATTGAAAAAAATATTAAAATATCAAGGTTGATAACACTTAACAGTTTAAATAAATATTTGAAATTTAATTTATTTTGTCATTTATTTAGAAGTTAGTTTAAAGTTAAAATTTATGAAAAAGTACTAAGCGACTGGAAGAAATGATGAGAAAATGAATATAGAAGAATGCTGTCAATATAGATGGTGTTTTTATTTTTTGACGAACCTCGACGTTTCGTAGCCTGCTGCTATTTCTTCAGGATGGCTACAAGAGATAATATATAAATTCATGTTAAGCTAACTAAAAATCTTAACATGTGTTAAAATTTATATTTATTGTGTTATGTACCTAGAACAAATAAATACATTCAATTTTAAATTAATACAAATATTATACTACAAAAATCTAATTGCAGTAGTTTTCTATTAGTAATAACGGGCAATGTCAACTAAAATGGAATGGAAAGGGAAAAAGAGATATGGATGGATCCCAAAGGAAAATGTTGAGAAATAGAAAGGCAGATATCATCGTCGCCGACTACATGGGGGTAGCGGGGCGCGTGCCCCCATAGAAAGATTTTCTTAAATTGCATTTGTTTCAGAAATAATATACAATATAAAATTTTATTTATATGACTAAAAATTTAAATAAAAAACGAATTATAAATCGCATAAATATATCAATTGTTTAATAAAAAATTATGCAATTTGAGAGCTGTATAATATACATCTTACTATCTCTATGGTTAGACACACACTGTCGCACTGTTGGGCGATCTGCTCCCCCTTCTCTGTCTGGCGCTGGTCGTCTGATTGGTACAGCGTTGCTAAGCGTTCACACGCAGTACGCAGTCACGAACGGTTTCACTCACTAACAACTGCTAATAGTGACTAGTCTTACTCGTAGTATTGACCTATTTGTGAATAAGTTTTATTGTGCATCTGGGATAATTTTAAAAACCTACTTACTATTTAATATAGATAAATTTTTAATTAAATTAAATAAAAATCCTGGAGATGATGTTCCTGTTTAATCAACATCTAGCAATACAAATGAACATGCTGCTGCTCTACAGGCGGTATCTAGCATGCATTCAACACAGTCAGCATCAGCAAGTGAAGCTCATAATAAAGAATTTAATCAGAGTTAATCCTTCGAGTAGGCACTTTTGGAATGAATGGTTGAAAGAATTTTCATGGCTTTTATACAAAAATGAAAAAGTCCTTTGCAAGATTTGCGTCAAAAGTGTTAAAGAAATAAAGGCACCACTGCCTAAATTATCTGGACCGGAACTTAAATCAGTCGAGACTTTTATTAATAATGGATTTAATAATTGGTAAAAGGCACTAGAACGATTTAGAGTGCATGAGAAAAGTTTGGTGCATCCAACTTGTTCTGTTGCTGTTCTAGCGGTAAATGCAGGTACAAACGTTGTTCAAAATTTAACTGAAGCCAAAAATCAGGAGATGAAATCGGCCAGAAACTCTTTAATAGCAATAATTACATCCTTAAGATTTTTGGTACAGCAAGGGTTGGCAATTCGAGGGCACACAAATGAAAGATCAAACATTCAACAACTGTCAGAAGACAATATTGAACTAAAATCTTGGTTATTAAGAACTAAATATAAGTGGTTATCCCATAATATTTTAAATGAAATAATATCAATTATGGCAAAAACAGTTCAGAGGTCACTTCTGGATCAAATGAAAGAAGCTGAATTTTATTCCATAATGATAGATGAAACGTCGGATATATCTGTGAAGGAACAGATATCTGTGTGTTTTAGGACAGTGAACAAAACTTTCTCTGTGAATGAGTATTTTATGGGATTCTATATGACTGACGAAACTAGTGCTGAAACTTTATATATAATTGTAAAAGACATTTTGTCACGATTTTCATTTCAAATTAATGAGTGTAGAGGACAATGTTACGACGGGGCAAGTAGTGTAAGCGGAAAAATCTCTGGGCTTCAGAGCAGAATAAAAGAGGATGAACCACGAGCAGCATTTGTTCATTGTACAGCTCACACATTAAATTTAGTTGTACAAGATTCTATGCAAGGTATTCCCGTCATAAGAGATTTCTTGACACTAATGAAGGAACTAATAACGTTTGTCAGACATTCGCCCAAGCGAAATGCATGTTTCGATAAACTGCAAAAATCTGCTGATGCTGAAGCAGAATCAGAAGGCAATTTGCCAGAGTCGGATGCAAAGAAGCTCCGTCCGTTTTGTCCAACAAGATGGTGTTTGCGAATTATTTCTTTACAGATATTGCAATCAAACTATGCAGTTTTGTTGACATTTTTAAACGGTATGAGTAAAGAAGCGGGGGAGCCCGGAGCCAAGGCAAGTGGTTTTCTGAAACAATTATTAAAATTTGAAAACATGTTTCTTATTCAATTTATGATTCAGATTTTTGCAAGGATTGAAACCTTAAATTCTCAACTTCAAAAAACATCTCTGCATTTACAAAATGTTGTAAATGAAGTAGAAATTTTGAAGAATTCATTACAACAACAACGTGACAATGGTTTCGATTTCCTGTGGGATGACACTTTGAAAAGATGTGCAGAACTAGAAATTGATGAGCCAATTCTGCCTCGCAAGAGAAAACTACCACGGCGGTTGGATGATGATCCAGGCTCCACTGCATACTTATTTGCTTCTCCCAAAGATAAATATCGACAAATATTTTTGGATGTAATTGATCAAACTTTGGGTAGTCTGAATAGGAGGTTTCAAACAGAAACAATGCAGCATATATTCAAAATGGAAAAGTTCGCCATTGGACAAGAAGATATGGAGTATGTGGCTAACTTCTACAAATCTGATTTTGACAAAGAACGCCTCACCTTACATCGAAATATGTTCCTTGACATTGTCAAGCAACAAAATGTGAAAATCGAAAACATTAATGATATAGTGATGTTTTTAAAGAGCATAACATTGGCCATGTTACTGGTGACATGTTATCTGAATTCAAAAAATTCATAACATGCGTAGTTACTGTCCCTACTTCAACGTGCACAGCGGAGAGATCTTTTTCGTGCTTGCGAAGGCTTAAAACTTACATTCGTCAAACAATGGGACAACAAAGGCTGAACCATTTGGCAATTCTCCAAGTTCATCGAGAGGAAACATGCTCCATCAATGTGGATAACGTTGCTAATGAGTTTATTAAATGTTCGGCTGTAAGACGCAATACGTTTAATCACTGGTGATTTCAAATACGTTTTAAGTTGTTTGTATTCTACATGTTTATTTTTATATAAGTAGGTATTCGAGGTGTTGCGCTAAGCTGGGTTTCATCTTTCATAACGAACAGATCTCAGTTTGCTACTCTTAATTTTGATGGAAATTGTGTCAATTCGGATGTAGTATACACAAATTTTGGTGTACCACAAGGTACTGTACTAGCTCCAATACTTTTTGTCATTTATATTAATGATCTTTGTACAGTTTTATCTAATAATTGCACCCCCATTTTATATGCCGATGACACTACATTAAACATCTCAAATAAGAGCGATAATGCTTTGAAAATAGAATGTAATAAAAATGTACAGTCACTTACCGAATGGTGCTATGAAAATAAACTTTTTTTAAATGAAAGTAAAACCAAAATTCTCCGTTTTAATAAGCATCCTTATAAAAAGCAACAAATTGATATTAACTTTGATAAAATTACAAAAAGTAATAATGCTTCAGCTCGTCTACTAGGGATGTTGATAACCGAACATCTGAGTTGGGATCCTCATTGTGCTGAAATAGTTACGAAACTTAATACGTTTTGTTATCAGTTACGTCACCTAAGATTAATTTTAAATATTAAACAACTAAAGATGTTTTACTTTGCTACTATTGAGTCTAGAATACGTTATGGTATATGTCTGTGGAGCAGTTCACATTCAGCTAAAACTGTTTTTATTGCTCAGAAGAGAATTATTCGTTGTATGGCAGGGTTAAGTTATAATTCATCTTGCAGACCTGCGTTTAAAGATTTAAAAATTTTAACAGTTACTTCGGTATATATATATTGGAAACCTGTTTGTTCATACATAAAAATACAACACACTTTGAAAAAATATCCGACGTTCATGACCATAACACCCGGCATAGAAACAATTTTTACGTTCCTACCTCAAGACTAAACATTGCTAAAAGTTCTCCTAATAGAATAGGCCTAGAAATGTATAATAACTTACCTACTTATTTAAAATCGGAAAATAATATTAAAGTATTTAAAAAGAAATTAAAAGAATATATTATGCAGCACAGTTTTTATGATTTGAATGAATATTTTAATACTTAATTAAGTACCTAATTTTTAATCTGATGTTATTTTTATTATTTTATGTTTTGTATGTTCCGAAGTTTTCTATACGCATGTAACTGTGTCTACAGAAAATAAAAGTATTATTATTATTATTATTATTATTATTATTATTATTATTATTATTATTATTATTATATTCGAATTTAATATGTTAGGTAACCCACCAAAAAAGACTTTGAATATGTTTTAAGTTGTTTTCATTTTTTTACTTATTAACATTCGCATTTGGTTTGTTAACCCTTATCTTTAGTTAACCAAGATTTCAGATACATTTTAAGTTATTTTTTAATGCAAGAATAGTATAATATTGAGATTCTATTGTTCAAAAATATTACTTTAGTACCTATGTATTAAGTGTGTACCTGCCTATATTTAATATAATAAATTATTAAAATACCTCAAACATTTATATTCAAAAATGCTGCTCAAAATTAATCAGCTTTCTTTCAAAATTGGTTTTCGAGGCCCCCAGATGCGTAGCCAGTTGGGTGTATAAAGTACCCCTTGACACTTCGGTACGGCGCCCTGTTGGAGAATGGCGCCTCTTAACCAAATATGTTAATCATATTTATTACGCATAACAGTAGTTCAGACTCCAGGCCAAAAAATCTGTTTTATTAATTATATTATTTTATTAAGTGTACTATTATATTAATTTATAATACATTTTTAGAGACAAATGGTTTTTTAAATGTTTTTTTTTATGAAAATTTGCTTGATGAAAACAATTTTTCAGAGAATATTTTTCTATTGCGAATTTCTAACTTTTCATTACAGCGCTTGACTTGAAAATTTTTAAGAAAATCGCCTGCGGCGCTATTTGGGGGGGAAGGGGTGTAAGCCCTACTGGGTTGGCTCTTTTTTGCCCCCATAGAATTTTTTAAAAGTCGGCGCCCATGGCAGATATAAACGATACATTTAAAATTAACCCTATAAACTTCAGTCAGTGGAAACTGTACTTTGAAGAACTGTACAATAAATATAAAAATATACGTAATGTAGAAGCTATTGAAAATCAGACGAGGTTAGAAGAATAGACATTATTAAACAAAGAGCTATTAATCACTGCTATAAAAAAATGAAAAACAGAAAATCACCTGGAATCGATATCTCAAATGAATTCATAAAATACGGAGGTGCCAGACTCGCGGAACAACTAACAAAGTTATTCAACATAATTTTAGTCACAAAAAAAAAATACCAGAAGAATGTAAAACTAGTGTTATCATTCCTATCTTCAAAAAGGGAAATAAAAATGACCCAAATAATTACAGACGAATTACACTCTTAGGGGCAACACAAAAACTTTTCAGCTTAATGCTGATAGATATTCTAAAACCGATTACAGAAGTAAGTGAAGAACAGCAAGGATTCAGAAATAACAAATCTACAAATGACGCTATATTCGTGGTGCGACAGATAGTTGAAAAAGCGATTGAATTTTCAAGGCCAGCATATCTTTGTTTTGTAGACTTGACAAAAGCCTTCGATCGGGTCCAACTATCAGATATACTAATGATCCTAAAAGAAAGAAAGGTTCCATAGAAAATTGTAGAAATCATAAACTGTATCAACTCGAATATTAAAGCGAAAATAAGAATATCAGGAAAACTAACGGACGAAATAAATGTTCCCACTAACATTACTCAAGGCGATTCACTGAGCCCCATAGTATTTAATCTTTTCATGGATAAAATTATAGAAGAGACCCGACATCTTCCAGGATATCAACTGGGAAACTAATCCCTTAATATTTTATGTTATGCCGATGATGCTATTCTGATAGCAGAAGACGAGGACAACCTACAATGTATGCTACACAAATTCGTAACCACTGCCAAAAAGTTCAATATGATCGTCTCCACAATGAAAACAAAATCCATGGTAATATCAATACACCCAATTCGCTGCAAATTAGAGATCGAACGAAAGATGATAGAACTGGACTTTAATTATCTCGGCATAAATATATCAAGTTGTGGAAATCTGCAACATGACGTAAGACAACAGACTATGAAGGAGACACGAGTATCAGGAGCTCTAAGGGACGTAATATGTGAAGTACGAATTTATAAAACTATAGTAAGGCCAGTACTTACTTACGGCGCAGAAGCCCGAGCCCGAGCTGACACAAAAAAGACATAACAATTCAGTCGCACTACAGAGATGAACATATTACGGACAATAGTCGGAAAAACTAGAATGGACAGAATAAGGAACGAGACAATAAGAGAAGAATGTAAAGTAATAGATATAACAGAATTTATTAAAAAGAAAAGAATGAAACAACCATGTTGAGAGAGCAAGCGATAGATGCTTAATAAAGATGGCAAAAAACAATAAGCCAAGAAACAGTAGACCACCAGGACGTCCACCCAAGGGATGGGCCGAAAGTTGGAAATCATCATCAGTGAAAAGCCCACATAATAATACTGCGTGAAGAATAACAGGCACAGCCTAAATAAAGAAGAAGAAATCAACTAAAATGAAAGATATGTATTTGATACTTAATCTGAGTACCAACTTCACAATTCAAAAAATCTGTTGTGGCCAGCACAAAACCTTCCGCCAATTCAATGTATTTTGTATATATCCCATACCAAAATTTCCTTGAAAAAGATTCTGTATATCCTATAAAATTGTAACACGAACACACTATTTTTTACAAATTCTATACCCAAAGTTCCTTCCCCTATTTTATTAGAGGTCGCTGTTTCTTACTCTTCTCTTTTAATCAGTCCTGTCCAACGCATCTTCTTCACACATTTCTTCCTCTCTCAAATCTTCTGCTACACAGTCCTTCCATCTTCTTCTCTTTGGAGGGACACTCTATCACATTCACACATAACTTTCTGACCCTATACTTTCAACTTTGGTTTTGCATTTGACACTGACATCTGTCAATTAAATTTTTCTGAATAAATCTGTTGTTTCCATAATTTTAACAAAGCTGACTAATTTTTGAAAGTTAATTTCTCTTAATGTCTCTATAACTCTATATTGAATATGAACGAAACTGTATAATCAAACCGTATAGAGAATAAGATATTCTTTCATATTGATAATCACAAAATGTCGAAAAATAATATTTAAGTGCGTTTTTTCAAGAAAAACTGTTAAAAACTTCAAATAAGGGTACTTCCGGTGGATCAATTATAACCAAAATCTAATCAGCTCTTCATATGGATGTAAAGAAGAGGAATACGAAAGAATTATAATTTTTAGAATTGTAGTATTGGAGTTATCGTCGGAGAAAAATTTGTCACACACGGACATACATACACACACACGGACACACACACACACATACAGACATCATCTTAAAAATAGTAAATTCGTATTGTAGGGACCCTAAAACGTGCTTATTCATTAAAAACTCACCAACGAATTTTTTGACCAAAGACAATACCTTCCTTTTACGGAAGGTAAAAACCCAAAAACTGTGTCACAAAATTAATATTGTAAACGCGAAATAGGAAATAGCCGCTATACTCCATTCGAGACAGCGAGAGAATGTGGCTGAACTAATTCTTGAACAGAAACAAGTCATTTTATAAGTTCAGCTCCGAAATTATCCTCTTTTGGCCAATAGAATGACTTGTCTCTGTCCAAAAATTAGTCCCACATTCTCTCATTATCGTGAATGGAATATACATAATATATAATGCTTTCTAATCTAAATATGCATTACGGAAATCTTATTTATTACTCTAAATGAATATAAAAAGAAAAATAAGAAAAGAATTAAAAAATATAATAAAGTGAATTATACAAAATGACACTGTGACATTGTCATTTACAGTTACTACACATAATCATTAAATAAATATAATTTTAAATTAGATGAATAGAGGGATTTACATTTAGTAGGGTATGTAGTAAACCATACAGCATCCTCCACATTAATAATACATTTATTTTATTTTAATCTTAGTTATTTTATAAATTATTTACAATATTTTAAAAATCACAGAGGGCTGTCTAAACCTTTGTGCGACGAAGATTGTTGATAAGTCTCTTTTTCGTAATTTCCCATATCTGCATGGAAAAGAATATTTCCAATTAAATGTTCAACAATACATCTTGCATGTGCACTATATTTTCTATGCTTTGATGCAATGTACTCCCCATAAATAACACTTTCGTCTCTTTGACTTCGTTTTTCCACTGTATTCTTTAAAATATTGTACGCCACAGATGGCTGAAGTTGTCGTTTCTTATTGTTTTCAGGATATCTGAAAACTAATTTTCTTTTCTGCTTCGCTGTTGGTGGCGATGGTGGCGACGTCACTGATTCTTCATCTTGAGAGTTCTCTTCATCGGAATTTTCTGGATCGTCTTGACTCTCCTTCTTTGCTCGATTGTCGTTCTTTGATTCCGTTTCCTGGAAACGTAAAATTTCAAGTAGAATCAGGAAAAAAAACAGTGAATATGAGGAAAGAGAGAGATAAATCAATATCGAAATATTTATGCAACAAGTGTATAAAGTAGTACTTTTTTGGTCGACTGCAATGTTCTACGCACGAAGCACAGCCGAATGTGGAAAATAGCATGAGACAAAAATACTATTTTACACACGTATTGCATACGTTTTAACTGAAATATTAGTGTTATTTCTCATACTACTGAGTTTGTATAGAATATAACAAACATTTGAAAGAATCTTAGAGACATGTGAATTAGTCTTCAAGAATTGTACAAATTGTACATTTCATATTATTAAAAATTAGGTTAGGTTAGAACTCTTTATGTCAAAAAAAAAAAAATGTTAATGTTCTTAAGAATTAGGTTAGTACTCAATCTGTGAATAAAAATTATTACACTTGCAGTGTACAATAATATTTCTTAATAAATTTTATTACTTTAATTATCATTTACTACTTAACAATTATCTACTTGACAGATAAATTAACCGAATGTGTATGTTGTCTAACAACGCTAATTTACTTTTCACACACTGGTGATTCAAAAGTGATCCTTTACGCACTAAGAAAAAATGTTTTTTTTTTCACTGAGCTGTTTCTGATCATTTTTTAGAACAGAAATTCCTTCTTATTGAACTAGCTCGAAAAATTTTCCTACATGACTGTTTCCATGACGATGAGTTATTTATTTACTAGAATATCTTATTTCCTCACATTAATTAGTAAAATAATGCATACCTAAAGATTTTTATTTATTCTTTTTACCTCTCGCTAAGAGAGGTATTGGATTCATGCTAAAATTCGCATATCCAGATTTTATTGAATAAGCACGATTTAAGGTCCCTAGAATCCGATTATAACATTTTTAAAATGATGTCTGTGTGTGTGTGTGTGTGGATGTGTGTATGTGTGTGTGTATGTATGTATGTATGTATGTCTGGATGTTGTAGTCACGGTTCCTCAAAAACTGTAAGACTTAAAAAATATTTAACTGCAGTTTCCTCAATCTGACATTCCTGGGAAGAGCTGAAAAGGTTTTGGTAACAATTGAACAACCGGAAGTAGTAGTTTCTTAGAAAAATTCTTCTAAATATAATTTTTTTGGAGGTTTTTTTATTAAATATTGAAGAACATAAAATTTTCCATCTAATACACTTAAAATTTTTATTATATCTTGTATAGATTTAGAGATAAAGACACTATAATTTATAGAGTGAACTAATCGCAGAAGCCAAGGCACTAAGGAAACCAGTTGACAAATTCCAATGTTTATAACATGACACATGTCATTGTCAAATATCAACATTTTTAGTGACATTGTGAAAGCTTTTTCTGGGAAGTATATTTAATTTTTCTTATTGTTTTATTAATTAAATATTTGAAATTATAGGTAAAATTGTGGTAAAATGCACATATCCATTAGAAATACCGCCAATCTGGTTAATAAATTGGAACAATCTCTGACATGAAAATGATGTAAAATAGATATAATTAGAATTATATGTGTGCAGAAGACATGTTAAATACAATAAAAAACAATATTTGGGCAAAGTTCTGTAATATTTTGTTATAAAACGACGGTTCGAAAGCGAAGTGAATACAATACATATATAGCCTAATATGGAAATGGCGAGAGGTCTTGTGCTGGCCACAACAGATTTTTTAATATTGTACCCAACATGATCTGAAATTATCTTTACTGGGCTCACAAGCTTCCAAAGCTCGTCTACGGCCCTGGAATATGATTGCTCACACAGTACAATATTTTCAGATCTAGTTAAGTAAATTAATATTGAAAAATCATTATTCGACTGTGTTAGGATGGAGGTAGATACAGGAAAGTAAGAATTCTTCGGACTTTCAGTCAATTAGTAAAATTTATTCACGCCGACGTTTCGACTGTACAATAGTCTTCTTCAGGGCTAGAATGGTCAGTTGAAAAAAGGGAAACCACATGTGGATAATAGAACATACAGCACGGACAATTAAAAAAAATAAATAAATAAATATGAATAAATAAATAAATAGTTAAAACCAACATATCACAGAGAGAAAATCGTCTAAAAATGAAAAACTTGTCTTTGATGAGTGCAATACTTATGATAGTTCCATAAGTATTGCACTCATCAAAGACAAGTTTTTTATTTTTAGACGATTTTCTCTCTGTGATATGTTGGTTTTAACTATTTATTTATTTATTTATTCATATTTATTTTTTTTTTTTTTAATTGTCCGTGCTGTATGTTCTATTATCCACATGTGGTTTCCCTTTTTTCAACTGACCATTCTAGCCCTGAAGAAGACTATTGTATAGTCGAAACGTCGGCGTGAATAAATTTTACTAATTGACTGAAAGTCCGAAGAATTCTTACTTTCCTGTATATATCTAAATTAATATTGTTTACGATAGATTTGAAAGAACTAGTTTCTAAGCTAAATTTATTGACAATAAATTGACATTTGCAGACCAAACTTCTTTCCAGACCACTTATAAATAAAACACGTATTTCATAGAAATAATTTATTAGGAAAATTAGTTAATTATTAATTACATTAATGTTAATATTACAATTATTTCCAGTTTTCATATTATAAAACGGAATACCGTTATTTCGGATTTTATAAATTTTTCTATTATAATCTCATATGGCAACAACCTTTTCTCTGTCTCAACCCTTAGTATACAAATAACTATCAAGAGATGAAGACAAAAATAAATTGATGAAATGAAAATAAACAATCAGAGAATATTTTGAAATAAATTGATTTTATCTGAAATCGTCACTAAAGTTCATAAATCGGCACTAAAGTATTCCATTACATGACGACTTCATGCAGATACAGATTTACCAACCTATGATAATTATTGTACATATAAGATAATTTGGATAGGTGTCCGATGTATAATCGTAAATTTGTAAGAAAAACGATAAAAAATATGGGAAAGAAGAACGAATTAAATAATACCTATGAAGAAGTTTGAAATAACACATAAATTTGAGTGTTTTTTACGATAATTTCAATATCCGGAGGTTGGCAACACTGAACATAAGTTCGTTTGTTTGACTGACAGCAACTTACATATATCTCAAAATAACCTATAAAAATACGAGTAAATATTCCTCTCATTTTCACAAATTTTCGATTTAAAATAAAATGTACCTCGGCCGGCACTGAAGTTCCTTTTTATCAGTAGAACTTCAGTAACTTGATCCTTGATACATAAATAACTATTTTTGTAATGCTAATTTAGATATCACAATACGCGTTTCAGATATCCCAAGAAACAGGCACATCCCTTAAAATTTTTTTATTTTTGTACCAATGGATGAAAGCAGCTTTTTGCCGCCCAATTTTAGCGAGGGCAGCAACTAGTTGAGGTATGGAAAGTTACTTTCAATCAGAACTATAAAAGATACGAAGTCGCTTAAATTAGACAAAACTTGCCCCATTAAGCATAGGTCATTAAATATATGCGAAAATGTAAGTTTGGAGTTTTATTTTTTCGAATAACTTAAGTGTGAAATACTTTTTATCTTCTTTATCGCCCAGTTTTTTTATCAGAAGTAATATCACAAGACATCCTGATTTTATCGATAAATTTTTATTTTGCACGAATTTTTTTAGCAACAAACACGAAAGCAAACTGCATGGTAAATCCCGACCCCGAAGGAGGAGGGGTTTTACCTAATGTCAGCTTGCTTGAGTGATTTTGCTTAAAAGCAAAAAAATGAGTGCTTAAAAATAAAAGTTTATCTGAGAAAATCTGAGAGGTCGTGTGGTATTTAGTGAGATAAATTCCAAAGACAACGCAAAAAAAAAAACTTGACACATTAATTGTCACACTGACAGTTATAAACAATAACAACTGTTTATTTACTTGGTGGCGGAAAATTATCGGGGTAACGGGGTTTTATCGGGGTAACGAAGATTTATCAGTATAATACTGTTCCCATTGGTTGAATTTTTAAGTGTTTTGCATCATGATTGGTTAAAAACTAGTCGTTGGAATCGCTAAAATTCCGAGTTGATGTCAAGGTTTAATTTTTTATATAGACACCATATTGGAATGTTAGATCAATGAAAAGATTTTTTTTACTATTTCAACAGTGTATAATTTGTCTATGTTCATTTGTTTCAAGTAGCAAAAATGCAACAATTATTAAATTTATATATTGAAAGAATAGTTGTTGTAATAAAACAAATAAAATAACACAATTAAAAATAATAATTTGGTCATTTGAATTGAAAGTAAGTAATCTCAGGAACGAGATTTGGAAACAACTGGAAAGAAGTCAGTGCTTCAAGAAAGATTGCGGTAAGCATTAATTAATGTGGTAAAAATCCTGACGATTAATTATTTGAAACTTCGTGCGACATTGGTAAATTTATGGGAGAAACTTCTATGAACGCAGAAGAAAATTCCAGAGCACTAAATGTAACATTCTAGCACATTAGAAGATAAATTAGACTAGAGTTGTAGAAAAACAGAAGAAAACTCTAGAACTTTAGAACAAAGATTAGAAGAAAATTCCAGATCACTAAACGAAGAATTAATGGAACATTCTAGAACATTAGAACAAAAATTGGAGGATAATTGTAGAAAAGTAGAAGAAAATTCTAGAATTCTGGAGCAAACAGAACAAAAATTAGAGGAATATTCTTGAAGTTTAGAACAAAAATTAATGGGAAAACCCGAAGAAGATCTGAAGAATTCAAAAGATGACTATGACTAGAAGATCCAAGAATTACAAGAAAAGTTTATTAGAATTACATCGTCGTCAATTTTAAATTCCAATGAAGTTAAGGTAGACCTTATAGAAGGAAAGAAAGTAGTAAAACCCGAAACTAGCTCAATAATGAACATCAAAACACCGGAATTTGATGGAAAGTTTTCGTGGCTGAACTATTTAAAACAATTTGAAGCGGTTGTGAAAGTATATAACTGGACGCCCACGAAGAAGACTACATCGTTGACTATCTCGTTCCGTGGAGAAGCTATCGACATCTTACAAACGCTGAAAGACAAACAATAAGAGGACTACGACTAACTAGTCAAACAGTTGGATATGCCGTATGGCAATGCCCGTGTACCAGATACAACTGAGGAACCGGTATCAGAGTTCAAAGGAAAGCCTTTAAGAATTTGAAGCCAACACGTAGCTCATTTATTTTGCCTCACATATGCTAGAGCTCCTGACAGCGTTTTGGCGTACTTAGCCACTCAAGCATTTATCTACGAAGTTCGAGACAGCAAAACTCAACAAGCACTGCAATTAGATCGTCTAAAGACTTTAGTTGATGCATATGCTTTAGAACATGAAGATGCCAAACAAGCTTCACGTAAATAATCGCGATACGAAATATTGATGTCGATAGAAATGAAAACATTGAAGTTCTAGAGGAGAAGGTGCAACGAATTGTAAGTGAAGTGTTTGCTAGGAAACAGAAAGTCCATTGTTTGGAATTGCGATGAATTGGGTTACCCGCAGAGACTGCACAAAACTTCAAAAGTCGACGGAAGCGAAAAAAGAAGTAAAAGAGTCGGAAAACTAAGTCAGGTTGATGCGAAGGGCCAATCGTCAACCCGAAATCATTCGCCCCACAATCCATCAGATATGTCGCATCCCTTCATCATGAATCCAACAGCATCTACATGGATGACGCTATTGATGGAATGCCAATGAGAATGTGACTGGATACAGGTGTGACAAAAACTATAGTTAGGCCCGACTTGGCAAAGAACACAGGCAAGACGGATGTTCAACCAACCAAGTGGCGATTACGCACAGCGACAGGATAACAAACAACCGCATTAGGAGAAATAGATGTGACAATCACCATTCAAAACACTTCCTCTGAACATCGTGAGCTGGTAGTTGTTGAAGTTTAATTAACTCGGTATGGATGTAAGACCTGCAGAAGGGAGTGATGAAGGACTCGTACTAAATCCACGAGACGATTAGGATGTGCGTGTACTAATGGCCGAAGACGTTTCCCTCCCAGAACGATGTAGATATATCGTTGAAGCACAATTAGATGGTAGATTTTGTGAAGGAAATATTGTTATGTTTGAACCCAAGAACCGAAACTGGTAGCGGAGTTGCAGGAAAATCACTGATCAAAGGCAACCAGATAATAGGTTTGTTCGCGGTAATAATATCTGGCGGATCACAAACTTATTCCATACTAATTCATAAACCGTTAAATAGGCATACGTGACCCGAGATTAATTTGGATTTTTTCTACCACGAATGCTTATTTTGACGTTTGAATTTATGTACATTAAATAATTAAATACAAAAAAGTACTGAATAGTCGTATTAGTCCCTGATTTATAGTAGTTGCTTAAATCTTCATACTGGTCTGATTAGTACGAGTGTTACCACGAACAACTAAGATGAAACTGCGTATGCGTGTGACGCTCAAACTCCTCCGGGTTCGCTACCGCGAACATACCAGTTCGAATAATGCAGATAATTTTTATCTCGTTCGTTAACAGAGGTACAATTATAGAAAAATGTTTGACATTATCCTCGTTATTCGAACTGCAAAGGCTAAGGAAAACACATCTCAGAAAATTCCTCAACATCGTTTCAAGAATTGGCCGTCGACCAGAGAACCAAGGTAAATAATTTAATTGGAAAGTCTCAAGACAAGAAAGCCAAAGGAAGAACTAATATAGTTCACCATAAAATAGACATGAAGATTGAAGGTGTGATCGAACCTTCAAGCAGTCCTTGAGTTTCACTATAGGTATTAGCGAAGGAAAAGGATGGCTCAACGCAAATTTGAGTCGATTATAGTCAACTTAAGAACGTGATGAAGAAGGATTGCTAGCCGCTACCTCGAATAGACGATATACAGGACACTTTGGTTGGATCGAAGATTACTCCCCTTTGGATTTACAGAGCTGATACTGGCAAGTGAATTTAAATCCAAAAGATAAGGAGAAGGCAGTTTTCACCATCGGTACCGGACTCTAATACTTCACCGTTATGCCATTTGGTCTCTATATTGTCCCTGCGACGTTTGAACGACTCATAGAAATAGTATTGACTGGGCTGTCTTGGAAAACCTGTTTAGTTTATCTCGACGATATTATTAAGGTAGGAAGAACGTTCGACGACCACATAAAGAATTTGGAAATTTTCCAGAGAATGAGGAAAGTCAACCTGATGCTCAGTCCAAAGAAGTATCACTTGTTTCAAAAAGAAGTTAACTACCTTGAACACGTGGTTTCTGGTAAGCCTATTGCAAATGACTCAGAGAAAATAAGAGTTATGGGAGACTGGCCAGTACCTAGAGATAAAGACGAACTTAGAAATTTCCTTTGTTTCTGTAATTACTATCGACGATATGTACCTGGATATACCAACATGGCTAATCCACTGACAAGGCTTACCGAAGAAGGAAGGAGACTTGTCTGAGAAATGAACTGCGAAGCTGCGTTTAAAGCTCTGAATCGTTCCTTGAAAAGTGCACCTGTCCTAATTTATCCTTACCTGAAGGTGAGTTCATATTAGACACAGATGCTAGCAACGTTGGAATTGGTGCGTTCTTTCCCAGAAACAAGTCGGACATGAGTAGGTTATTGCCTACTTTAATAAGACCTTGTCAAAACCAAAGAGGAAAAGGACTTTTGGCAGTCGCGAAATCCGTGTAGTATTTCTACCAATATTTGTCCGGGAAAAGATTTTTTATAAGAACTGACCATGCTGCTTTAAAATGGCAGCTACAATTATTCAAGAATCCTGAAGTCAGGTGGTCAGGTGGATTGAAAGACTACAGGAATACGATTTTAAAATTGAATATAGAATAGGTACCAGCCATCGTAATGCCGACGCATTATCCAGATGGCCAAGCCAAGATGAATGCAAGAATTGTAATCGACTGGAAGAAAAGCACTTCACCGTCGCCACGACAACAGTAGTCGATGATAGACAGTGTGAAATCGTACTCCATAGTGGTTGAGGATAGCCTATTAAAGCGTGTGGTAGAAAATGCTGATGGAACTGAGAAAAAAAACCTCGGGCCATTTTGGAGTAAAGAAAAAGAACTGTAGAAAGATTGCGCTAACGATTTTACTAGGTTAATTGTAAGGAAGACGTTATAGACTAGTGCAAGAAATGAGTGTTTGCGCTGGAATAAAAATCGTGGTGTTGTCTTTATTAATATTCCTGTCTTTAATTAATGTTAAATATTTATTATTCATTCATTCGTTAATTTTAATTACCTTTTCCTTGTTTAATAAACCTATAATTTAATTATTATTACTTCTTTGATTTGTACACTTCACTCAAATAAAGTTTGTTTATTAGTTATGTCATTTGAGTTTAATTTTGTGTATCTCCGTGCTTTCCATATAAATATCACAAAATTAATTTTCATTTTTCATTAAGGAATATACAAATTTTCGATTTGTAACAAAAACTTTTCATGTTGCCTGTTTAGATTGTTTATATTGCAGGTTATAAATTGGTTTGACGTTTCATTATAGCCCGCCGGGCTATAATAAGGCCCGCGGGCTATAAAATGACGTTTATGTCAAAGAAATTCGTGTATAATTGTCAAATTATGATACGTCCGTGCATAAAATTATATACCGCTAAAAAGCATATATCAAATTAATGTAAAAGATTAGACATACATGTATCTGCAGTATAACAAAGTGAACGGCGTCAGCAGTTTACAAAGGCCAATTGCATTTGATTAAAAATTCTATTGGTTAAGAAATTTCATTTCTTTTGATCTTTTGAAATATTTTACATTTTCAAACAGCAATATTTATTCTACATACATGCATGTGCTCTTTGAGCATCTGTATTCTTTGTTGAAATGGACAGAGATAGAATATTCCGGTAACATTTCGCTTGCTCGTTTTAAATTCCAAGATATTAAAAACTTATCTAAAGATTGGTTAAACCATATATTTTTGGTCAGGGGGTCCGAGGAGAATAATCGGACAGGCAATCTACCAATGAAATATTTATTTCAAGCCTCCGTTTTAACTATTACAATAGTCTTTATCAGGGTAAGAATAGTCTAAATACAAAATGGTTTGTAGCAAACACCCATGAGGAACAATTATAAAAATTTCTCAGTGTTGATCGTCGCAAAGGATAAAAATCTGATGTGGCCAACACAAAACCACCCGCACGGTAAAAAATTACATTGATATTCCAGACAAAATTTAGTTAGCTGTATTTTTTTTGTTATTTCAACAATATTTTTTTGCCGTGTATACGAAGAACTTTGTATTTTAAGTTTCCAAAACTAAACAATTTTTGTTGTGTATAAAAAGTATTATTTGCTGTAAAATATTAGTCATGGTAGCAATTATTATTAGTAGTACTAAGCAGTCATTTTGTTACTTTGTTCAGATTACAAAATCATTTTGCAACAATTAAAGATATTTAATCTGTTACTGGGACAAATTTTATTTTTTTGTATCCTGTGACATTATATTTTGTAAAGATTACCAATTTTTCTTCCCGCCATATACTTTTTACAGGTAACTAAAACTTTTGTGTAGACAAGGTATTCCTTGGTATACAGCATAATTCACTGTTCGTGTTATACAATACTATACTACGTCGTGTCTCATTTGCTTGCGCAGTTAAGTTTAGCCTGTCGAAAATTGTGTTTTAAAAGTGCTTGTTTCTTGTGCCCGTCAATAAAAATGGATGATTTTGTAAAAGATATTTTAAAACAATGGCAATTAGAGTGTCTTATTAAGAAATTTGAAGGTATGTATCGATTATTGATAAATCTATTATAATTTAAGTGACTATTGTTTCATACGTTATTTTGTTTATATAATATTTGTTACATGTATATAGATTATAATTATAAACAAATAAAATTATTATAATACGCATGTATTTAATTTTTACCTTACTACCTCATTAATGCATTTGTATATCTATCAAAAATTTATTAGTTTCCAAAACAAAATCATAGTTATTAATGGTAACTTATTTTATTTCTTCGCATAACAAATTTATATTTCTTAATGGTAACTTAATTTATTTGTTCGTATAACAAATTTACATTTTTTAATGGTAATTTATTTTATTTGTTCGCATAACAAATATCTTTTGTTATATATAACAAAATTGTATTTGTTGCCACAACACTTTTTTACCATCAAATTTACCTAGGTAACTGTAACAAATATATTTGCTGGTCCTATATTGACAAAAAAAAATTGCTGCTGGAACTCATTTTTGGTAATCACAACAAAGTTTTTATTTACCGTGCGCTATTTAATTTTTATTAATTTAAATACACACCTCCGTATTTACAACTGTTCCATTGCATCATATAACTATTGCTCTATTTACTATTTTCTTTTTAAAATGTCACTGTTATTTTTGAAGTGATTAATTTCTTGACAGTGACATTCACCTGTCAATTACATTCATTTGAAATATGAACTGTGTAACAAAGGAATTGTGTTTATCTTAGGCTTTGGGATGTATAAAATTTTTTTTAAATCTGTAAAACATATAGAAAAAGTATTAATGTATTCCTGAAGAAAATTCAATAATCTTTTATTTTCATACTGACAAAAAATGCGAAAAATGGCATTTAATGGTATTTTTTGAAGAAAAACCATTATGAGCTTCCGGTAAAGTGCAATTTCCGGTTATCCGATTTACAAAAGCTAATGGTGTCTTTCCATATTAGAATGGGGTAGAAATACAAAATTTCAAAATGTTCTGAATCATAGTACCTATTTGTGTTAGAGCGTTAACAAAATCCATACACATACACCAAACACACACACACACATACATACATACATACATACATACATACATACATACATACATACATACATACAGACAGACAGACAGACAGACATCATCGAGAAAATGTTAAAATTGGATTCTAGGGACGATCCTTATACCTCCCTTACCAAGGGTAGCGGGAGGTAAAAAATAAATAAATTAAAAAATTACATGTAAGTGATTTAACAGTCAAATTGTAAAATAATAAATATTAATAATGTAAAACTTTGTAGTCAAAAATTATTTTTTTTGACATAATTTGATGGCCTTTCAAAATAGGTAATAAAAATAATCACTAAATTAACATTAATTTTAAACTTGATAAAAAAAATAATGTGTTCAACACGGCAACAAACACAGATTTACAGTATCGACAGCATTCATTGCCTCGGCAATGAAACGGTAGCCTCTGCTGTATATCTGGTATTTTAGTGCCTAGTTTTCAACAAATAACTATTATCTGAGTTACTTTGATGTGTAAGTGTAAGTACATAACTGTTGAATTTAAATCGAAGCCCTTAATCGGGTTTAAATAAATCCTAACTATTGACTGTTTATACCAGAAAATTTTAGAGATCAATTGATAACAATGAAACAGAAATATATTTCCCGTTGTTGACAGTGACATTTGAAAATTTAAATTTGGGTATATGCACATTTTTTATTAAAATACTTGTTGTTTCTTTACCGACGTACTTTTATTTCTTACATTACCCGTGAGCAATAATCTAAAGCATTTGAATCACTCAAAATCCTATTAGCTGTCAGGCTCCACCTCTGACATAACCTATCTGTATTTATTATCAAAATGACATGTTAAATAGTATTTCCGCTTTCGCCTGGTGTTGGGTAAAAAAGGATTGTATTGCCCACTGCATCATTTCTTTTTGATCACCTATATTATTCATTACAAAGTCGTGTAATTAGAAATCATAGATAACCATTGAATTAAAGAAGATAATTGAATTTAAAGATGGTATTAAAATGCATTATGGAGATTAGCAGTAGTTTCACAAAACATTAGAAAATATATCATAATAATCCAACACATGTTTGAAAAATGATGGTTGAGATATTTATAATAATAAAAATTATTAGACACTACAATCATTGTTGAGAAATCGCACGTAAAAGGTTGCAGTTTCAAGAAAAATTATATGTTTAGCGCTATTACGTACATACGCAATAAAGTGTGAACTGGCAACGTTCCAATCAACTATTCAGCGTGAGATTTAATTTACGCACGATCAGAAAAATAATTACTAATTTATTTCATCGGTATATTCGCTAGTGAAATAGAGTAATATGACGTCTAGCGGCGAAAATATGAACTAGTGCATGGTAGTAAGTCCTAGCGTGGTCCTAGCCGAGGTAGCGGCGAACGCATCGTTTCTGATACTTATTTAACAAATAAATCACGAGTGGAGTGAAATTTGTAGGCTATACTTCATTTTACGTAAGAAAATAGTAGATTGCTCTTAAGAGCCGACCGTTTTTACATGCATTAAATAAATAATTTAAATTTGTGAAACCAAGCTTTGTCAATAATAAATATATTTATCTGTAAAAATGTCAAAATCAAAAATTGCAACAAAATATGGTTAAACATCACTTAATTCTGTAGATTTTATTTGACAACTCACAGGTAATATTTGTTTCGTTTCTGTGAAATAGGTTTATATTCTGACCAATAAAAGGGTAGAATTTATATATCCCTAACTAAACCAACACTATTCTTACGTGAAATAAAGTATAATAACAAAATCTAAAACTTCAACACGTTTTTGTTGCGTTTAACCTATGTACGTCATTAGCACGCAGAAATCCAGAAATAATTAATTTCCATAATTTCCCGAAAACAAGAACCTAAATTCTATGGAAAAATTTATTACAGAAATTTGCCAATTTGAAATATGTAAATTTAAATCAAATATAATAATAAAGTACAACTGACGATGATTGCATTGCAATCGAAATGTACATATTGAAATAAAAAATAATTTGTGAAGAAAGGTATTTTATTATTATATTTGATTTAAATTATATATCTTCACGTATACTCAAATAATTATAAGTTGAAATATGTAGGTAGACGAAAGTTATGCATTCATCTTATAAAAATGGGAAAGGAACCGAGTAAAAATATGCGTGCTCCTTGCAGTTTGTACAGCAAGATTATATTTTGCCGGGTATAACTACAAGATAATAATTACTTACTGTCTTTATTAAAATACTTCGTAACGAAATCTAAACTTGTAGACCTGCCTGCACAAAGATGACAAAATAATAATATTTATCTCTCCATTAATCTACCAAAGATTGTAATAATGCAGTACTATGTAGATTCAAGAAAACAAAGACTCGAATCATGTAAATTCAAAATTCGAGAGAATGCTGAACATAATTTTTAGATCAAATGGACTAGTTCGCAAAATTCAAAATATTATTCATACTAGAAACATAGGGTGCGATTCAGTGGGTTATATTAAAGTCTGTACTAACACTTGTATTAACTAAAACACTGTATTAGCTTAAAACACATTTTAAAACAAAGGTGATTCAGTGGTCTGTATTAAGCTGCTTTAGTTAAAACGCAAAATTACACTTGGCAACACTGTAATAACTGTCAAAGTGCAAAATTGGCGGCATTTGAAACGTCAATATTTTGTATTTGTGTTGTTTTAGGTTATATTACACTACTTTATGACCTATATTTTAAATTTTAACATATTAAAATGTCAGGAAAAAGAATTACAGAACCGATTGGTTTAATGAAGAAAAGATTATTTTAATAAGAGGCAATTGCTAAACGGAACGGTATTATTGAAAATAAGGGAAATGACATTAAAATAATGAAAAATAAAAAAGCTGCATCATTTTGAAGTGGTAAATTGGAATGTCCAAAGAAATAAAAGTGATGTTTGTGCTGATTGATATTTTTTATTATTGTAATCAAGTTTCCATTATTGTAAATAAGCATTTCTTTGTTGTAATCAAAATTTCTTTAAGGATTTCTTTGTTTGTAATAAAAAAAAATCAATATCAAATCAATATTATTTTAATTCAATGTAGCGGGGCCCCTAAAATGTAAGGGGCCCATAGGCAGTTACCTATTCTGCCTAATGGGTAATCCGGCACTGATTGAAATGCAATTCAAAGAGTGAAATTGCACTTTACTTAAAAGAAAAACTAAAACTGTAGGAGGTACATCACCGCCAAACCCAGATATGTCAATTCGAATCAAATTTATTACATTCTGAAATACATTTTTTGATAATCAGTATCACTTTCGGAGAGAGTATTGTCATAATTTTTCGTCTTCTGTATATCCTTCTTCGTCTTCTACAATCAACAACACGCCAAACATGCTCAATTCTTACAACAGCACGTATTGTGTCACCTATTTTACTTAAACAAACTTAGAAAATAGACAACATATAAATAATTGTTGTAACTTGCCTGAATTTATTCATATTAACCTCAATTTTTTAAATTATTCATTTTCTGTTTTACTATTTCATTTTAAGTTCAATATTTGCTTTAGTATACTTTATGAAGAGTCAAATATATAATTTTACTTTAATATTTTATATTTGACATTATGAATTAAGGTTAATACAATACTTAAAACAGATATAACCCATTTTAAGAAGTGTTTTAATTTCCTAGGCAACTAATACACATGTATTAAAATAAACACTCTAAAACAATCTAATACAAGCCACTGAATCAGGTTTTTTAATACAACTCTTAATACAGATTTTAAAACAGCCTAATACAACCCACTGAATCGCACCCATTATTTTTATTTAATATTAATATTACTTTGTATTTCAAACTCCGCAGTGTATAAGAATAGACAGTTGCGGGAAACGAAGCATCTACCTTAAACCGGCCATATTGTTACGTCACGCGCTAAGCTCCTCCTCTTCTTCACTCGCGAATAGCAAAGTATATAAGAAAAAAAAGTGTAACTTAAAATTTTAGAAAATTAAACCTTCTTTATATAAAATCCAATGTTGCCATATCACTCAGCAGGATTTTTCATTTCGATACTATTGAATTCATACATAGATCTTATGATAAAAAATAATTTAAAAAAGATAAAAAACTAAAAATTATCTTCATGAGTTTTAAAGCAACAATGCAGTTTTTTAATGAGTTTCAAATATAATGACAGTTGTCATGGATTAACATCCTTAAATACAAATTCTACTCAGAAGGTCGTTGATATAAACATACCCTATGTTTAAATTTATACTTACTTCATTATTTGCTGATTTTTTGGTCGCAAATTTGTCCAATAAAAACTGCATACTTTTAAACGCAAACCATCTAGATTTATAGGTTTCACCACCCCCTTGAACATCTTGTTTTTGACGTTCGCGTCTGAACGAAGCTAATAATGAGTCAACCTTCTTCTTCACTTCCAGTGGATCGCAGTTTAAAATCTCACTGATCTCATTCCAGGCGTCCACTTTTTTCGTTTTACTTTTAAAGTCATTGTCTGACGGATTCCACAGACACTCATGTTCCCGGTATAAGTCAATTAGTTTTAAAACATTACAATTACTCCACTCCATAGACATAGCAACAGCAATGATATTCTCTTTAAAGATAACGGATCTAGCGACAACTACGTGCACTGTTCGCAAGCATACTCCAAACTGCGTTCAACATTTTAACGAACGCCAGTCTGCGAGCGAACTTGCTCTGATGTACCCCGCCCAGCGAACGAATGTTGTCGAAGCCAAGCAAATGCCTTCGTTCGCGTTCGTGACTACGTACACATTATGCCAGTGATACTCAATACATGGCTCCCGGGCTGCATTCTGACCTTGGATGATATCAGTTATGTAAACAACAATAAAGTCAAAATAAGGTCTTCCGGTTTTCCATCATACTATCATTCAGACAACTGGTCATTTATATAAAACTATACTTTAAAACAATGTTTCTTATGACAGTTGCTAACACTTAAAATTTAAGCCAGACTTAAATAGAAAATAAGGAAATCGAAATTTTATCAGCAAAATTAATTTATTCATTTGACGTTAATATTTAAATATCAGCAGTGCAACCGGGCATCTTTTTACACTCGAGGCACACTTTCCAAAGAAAAAAAAAAAACGAGGCATACATACATAAGTAAAAAATAAACTCAGTTATGTAAATGAACGAAAAATAATTTCAACGAAACTCGTATTTATATTAGAACAAGCGTTGTTTTATCTAAAACACTGTTTTAAGAAATTTAAGTCGGGTTTATGCAGCAATAATATAGTCACTATCATAATCTTAGTCTTAAATTATTATTATTATTAGAGCTGTGCATGTACTTAAGTACATGTACTTTAAACAGTACTTAAATACATTTTTATTGTACTTGTACTTGTATTTAAGTACAATATTTTTGGAATTGTACTTGTTTGTTCACAAGTACATGGACAAATACTTTTGCTTTGTACATTTCAACCTGCAAATTTGCAAGTTACAAAATCATTTCATTTGCAGTTCAAACTGCGGTTGTATTCAGTACTATTAGTTGTTGTTCTTATACTATCTATAAATATCTATAAAAATTAATTAACAATTTGTATTTAATGTTAGTTTTTTGTTTGAAACCCGCAGTTCCGTAGAAAAAAAAATCTGATATGGCCAACACAAAACCTCCCGCTATTTAATTTTTATTAATTTAAATACATACCTACGGATTTACTAACGCTGCAAACTGTTCCATTGCATAAAACTATTGCTTTCTTTACTATTTTCTTTTTAAAATGTCACTATTATTAATTTGAAGTGATTAGTTATTTGACAGTGACATTTACTGTCAGTTACATTAATTTGAAATATGAACTGTGTAACAAAGGAATTGTGTTTTTCTTAGGCTTCGGGACTTGTAAAAAAAAAAATCTGATGTGGCCAACACATGACCTCCCGCCAATTCCATGTTTAAAATAGCAGTGAGCTTTAAGTAAAGAATCATTTCCGGTTAATCGTTTGTAAGTAAAATCTAATTTGTTGTCCAATAAATAGAAAAGTCTGTAATACGAAATTTTGGATTGTTTTATTGTTTTTCCTCAAAAATTTGTTAGAGCTCCAAATTAAGTACTACATCCGATTTATCATATATGGTTAAAATCTAATATGTTGTTTCAAATTATATATGAGTTTTAAATACCAAATTTCAGAAGTTTTGGATCATATTTTAATAGGCTTTAAGGAAAAATCGTCACACACGTACATTCTTATAAAAATCAGCATCATCTTCTAGGTGCTCTAAAACGCAATCTTTGTAAATTCTTCGCCGTACATAATCCATTTCGTAAATGTGTAGTTGTAAATTTATTTTATTTTATAATGCTGCAAAAATACCAATTAGCAAATTTAAATTAGATCATCCCGTACATCTAACATTTATGTATGATGGAAATTATATTATTTTTACAAACCTTAATAAAATATTTTACTATTATATTCTCATTAACACGGTTCCATTATTAATTTTAATATAATTGCTGCCTGTCAGTGGCATTTGTTTAAATATGTCAAACCTGTCATTAAAATTTTGATTTTGTTTGACGCATAGGCTAGGTGATACATGGAAATAAATTATATTATATATTCATATTTAAAGTTATTTAGAGTTATTTACTACATGTTATTATCGTAGAATTGAAGATTAAACCATTATATTCCATTTTAATTAGTAAAAGTTGCTAAAAAATTATATTCAATGAATTTTGTACAAGAAAAACTGTTTAAAGCTTGTATAAATGATACTTCCGGTTATCTGATATACACTAAAAACTAATGAGCACTTCCCATATTAGTATAGAATGGGTATACAAAATTTCAAATTTTTCTGATTGATAGTATTTGAGTAATCGTGTCCACAAGATCCACATACACACACAGACACACACACAGACACACACACATACATACCTACAGACATCATTGTAAAAATGTTAAAATCGGATTCTGGGGACATCAAAACGTGCTTAGTATATAAAATCTCTGTATGCTATTTTTAGCACGATCCCTATACCTCCCTTACCTAGGGTAGCGGGAGGTAAAAATTATTTTTAAATTTATCTGTAAAATATATAGAAAAAGTATTAATGTATTCCTGTAGAAAATTCAATAATCTTTAATTTTCATAACGACAAAATGCGAAAAATGGCATTTAATGGTATTTTTTGAAGAAAAACCATTATGAGCTTCAGGTAAAGTGCCATTTCCGGTTGTCCGATTTACACCAGAATCTAATGGCTTCTTTTTATATTAGAATAGGGTATAAATACAAAGTTTCAAAATTTTCTGAATGATAGTATGATAGACAAAATCTCTACACATACACACATACATACACACACATACATACACACACATACACACACACACACATACACACATACAGACATCATCGTGAAAATGTTAAAATTGGATTCTAGGGACCTTAAAACGTGGTCATTTACTAAAATCTCGATATGTGATTTTTAACACGATCCCTATACCTCCCTTACCAAAGGTAGCGGGAGGTAATAATCATTTCGGTGAATGTACAGTTATACAGAAAAGTCTCCGTACGACAATAATTTCAATCTATTTTAGGAAAAATAGCAGTCTAAAATCCAATATATTAAATTTTCTTTTAATCCAAAATCAAAAGCATAATGTTATTTATTATAAATAAAAAATAAACAAATAATAAAGTTATTTTATTTATTTTATGGGGGGTAAACATTGAAAGTATTCATAATTTCGTGACAAAAAAGTCTCCGTACGATAACGAAAACATTTAAATAATAAACCATTTATTTATGTTTCATAAAGAATGTTAAAGAAAAATAAACTAAATGTTTTTTTTCAATTTCCCTATTTTTTATTTGTACTTGTACTTACACCTGAAATTGCAAGTACAAGTACTGTACTTGTACTTAAATACTTTTGAAATGAAAGTAATTGTACTTAAGTACATTTTTCAGCAAAGTACTTGTACTTAACTTAAATCCTTTTTTCTTGTACTTGTGCACAGCCCTGGTCTTAAGATAGGTCGTCGTTTATGCAGCATTTTTGTTGTGACTATTAATATGTCACTTTCTAACCTCATTTACTTTTACTTATAATAAATATTATATTTGCCGAATAAATAAATATGAATACGTTAACATATAGTAGAGAAAAAATAGTTATTGCTAGTTTGTTCATAATAATCAACATTAAAATTAAAATAGATGTTATGTTTTCTGGTACTAACAGTTCTCAGGCATGCGCAGTTTGTCATTCGCCATAGTCGTAGTCATAAAATTAAAATTAATCCAATTCTGTGATTATGCTTATGCTCATGATACTGACTATGACGATGTTGCATAAACAGCTCTATTATAAATGCATATTTTAATTCTTAAGACTAAGACTACAACTATAACAATGACTATGATATTGCTGCATAAACCAGGCTTTAATTTCACCCTTATGTTTAAAGAACTTTTTTTTAAATATTTGTTTGAATACAAACTATGTTCTGCTTTAAAATCATATTTTGATAAATTTGATATTATTTATTTTTATTATTAAATAATGAAATTTGGCATTTCTTAAAACAGCGTTTTAGTTAAAACAAGACTTGTGCTACCAGCCTATGGGAACATTTATACATGCCGTTTTATAGAAAAAAAATCTGATGATTGCCTTCAATTCTATGTATTTTGTACAAATCCCATAGCAAAAGTTCCTTCAAAAAGATTCTATATATTTAGCAAAATTGTAACACGAGCACATACTATTTTCTATAAATTCCATACCGAGAGTTCCTTGGAAAAGATCCGATAAATCCAATAAAATTGATCGTCAGTTAGCATGTGACAAATTTTTGTTATTTCTTCAATATTTAGCCTAAATTTCGGCAGAGCAATGGGCTACTTGCCCACCTTTTTTTATTTCATATTTTTGAAGAGCAGGTACAAACTTGCTACCCCTATTTTTTCTTTTGACAAAATTTTTATTAATTAGCCAGAAAATAACTAATGAAATTTGATTATTTGAATCACCGCCATGTATGACGTATAATTACGCCGCACCAATGAGTGATCGTAAAGCCATTGCGTTTGTTTGTACGGGTAATGTAGATTTCCTGTTTGACGTTTCAACAATAGTTTGAAGGTTAGCATTTTAGTTTGTTTTTTTCGTATCGACATTTTTAATTACATGTAACTACCTATGTGTTTATTTGTGAAGTAATTAATATATTTGAGAGCCCAGAGAGAGCAAAATATCAAATTCAAATTAAAACTTTCTCGCACGCAATGCCATCTATAAGTTACATTCTTAAACATGGTTCTCTTCCTCGGTTCAATATAATAACGTCACAGAAAATTTTCTTTCTTAATTTACTAAAAAACAAATAACTTTTTTAAAATAAAATTTATATTTTTATATATGTTTTCAACATAACATTACGTATATTGTGATAGAAATCGGATTTTCAGTACAATGCAAGTAGCCCATTCTCAATTCTCAGTTCGTTCTCGAAATATTTAATTCTGATTTTTCATGATGTGTGTTGAAAATGCTAAGTTTTGTAAGATATCACGGCACATCCTTCGAGAAACACTAGGTACCTAAATTAAAGTACTATCAAAATTCAAACTTTTTCAAAATATTTAAGTTTTTAATGCCTTTGACCTGGCCTTAACATCTTCGGCACACATCTAGTTATTATTACTTACTTCCAAGCCTTAGCGCCTTTTTGAAATCTGAATTTCATTTTCAAGTTAATGAATGTAAAATAAAGAAAGCAAGCTAAATAATAATAGTTTAAATTCATGAGACCTCAGATAGAAACCCGTTGCATATAAATGAATATGAAACATATGTTGAATTACATAGGCATAGTGGCAATCAAAACTTAAGAGTTTTATTAATTATTTTATTTTCTTGTCGCGAATCTGGGGACCCGGGTTCGATCCCGACCGGCGCCAAAAATAATTTCGAATTTTAAATCACACAAAATATACACTTGCATACCTCAGGATACACCAATCTCCACGTCAGCAATGAACAACAACAACGACAACAACAACAAATATTTAATCATTACCGATATCTGTAAACAAAGCAAATTAGCTATATTTATTTTATTTTGTTGAAGGTATGGAAGGACCAACCATTGAAAAAAGGTGAAATGTGATGTGAAAAGGCTTAAGAATGGTCCACATAATGTTACAAATAATTATCAAGCCTTTTCACTTTACCTTTTATTTTATTAATTGCTTATTATCCATGTATATTTCCAATTATTGACCATAAAAGTTATAAATAAATAAATAAATATATCTTCACGGCATATTACCCATTTCTGAGTGTGCCACAATCTGCTTTATCGCAGATATCGGTAATGATGACATATTTGTACCGTGCGGGCGCTTACCAGGCGTCACCTCACGGGCACTCATTGCTGGCGTGGAGAGTGCACCACAGATATCACTTTTGTGCCATTTAAAATTCGAAATATTTAGCATCGGTCGGGATCGAACCCGGTTCCCCAGATTCGCGACCACAAAAGTTATTTTAAACATATCTATTTAAGTATGTAAATCACTCATCTCTATACATATCTGATTAGTGTACAGAGACCATGTTAAATATAGCGTTTTGTGACTAATTGAACCCCGCCATGCTGGTGCATTTCGGCACAATCGTAGTTGGAGATCCAAACTTTCCTAGCTAACTTAAAGTTAAAAGTTATGTAAACTTATAAAAATTTTCCGACAAATTTGATGGTATTATTCGCCATGTTCTATCTCATTGCGAACATTTGAAAATTCACATTTTTCCTAAAAATTACCTCATTTAAATTTCTTCACAGTTTATAACTATCTTTTTAGTTATTAAAAATATCGTTCTGATTTTTTCAAATTATTATTTATCTACGTTTTAAAAATGTGTTTATGTAATAAAAATGTCATATTTGTTTCTAAAATAATAAGAATATGTGTGTAAACCTGACATTCGAACACATTTGTTTTGGTCTTTGCCGGATTTGTTGAAAACGTAATCCGGCGGAACTATTATGAGTTTGTCCTCATACATTACCCCACTACGTTTATGCTTGGTTGATGCAAGTATAAACTACCACAATAAACAAATTGCCTGCATTTTTGGGACAACAGTAGGATATGAATATATTTGGGATACGTAAGTCGCCGCCCCGAAATAAAAATTTAAGTAATTTTTATAATTGGCCAGCTTCTACGTATGGTGAAACTTATGTCATTTTTAAGAATTAAAATATAGGGTTTTTAGTGTCAAAAATATTTTTTATTTCATAACCATACCTTTTCAACTTCAAATTGAGACTAAACAATTTCAAATTGAGACTAAAAATTTCAAATTGAGATTAAACAATTTCAAATTGAGACTAAGCAATTTCAGATTGATATTAAACAATTTCAAATTGAGAAGAAACTATTTCAAATTTAGACTAAACAGTTTCAAATTGTAAATAAATGATAAAACAGTACTATACACCCAATAAATATTGTTTTTTCCTTTACTAAAGAATAAATTATTTCATCTCAAATATCTAAATTAGAACTATCTATATCTATTATTATAATAATTATGATTTGTTAATAAATATTTATTTGAATAATTTGAATTATTTTACAATTATTTATACATTAAAAAGTAAGATCAATTTCATTTCAACTTTAGTATTATTAATATTCTCCCATATAATATTTTCCAGTCTTTGCAAATGAAATTCTGTTTGGGTCATATTTGCTCGGTCTTCACCAATTAAAATATTGGGCATTTGAATTCTCTATTTGAAATTATTTATTCTCAGTATGAATTTGTCTAGTCTCAATTTGAAATTGTTTGTTCTCAATTTTAAATTCTTTAGTCTCAATTTGAAATTGTTTAGTTTCAATTTGAAGTTGTTTAGTCTCAATTTGAAATTGTTTAGTCTCAATTTGAAGTTGAAAAAGTATAGTTTCGCTATAGCATTAGCATCATCAGATTTAACAAAAAACTTAAAACATGTATAATTATATAAAAACAAATATATATATATATATATATATATATATATATATATATATATATATATATATATATATATATATATATATATATATATATAAGTTATATTTTGTAGGTTCGATAAAGGGTTTTTAAAAAAGAAATTTTATTTATGTGTGAGAACAATAATGTCGTTTATTACTACAAGAATACTAGTTTCTGACTAACTCTAGGATTATGAAATTACATTTTTATATAAAGGAAGTTAAGTGTCAAGTATCTGCAAGTTCAGCGGTCTGGGCTGTGGTAACTCCTCCTTCGCTAGAATTGAGCTTCGTCGGGGAGCTTCAGCGCCGTCCTAGGGGATGAAGTTCGCGATTGAAGTTCGATGTCTTCGACCTTGGGCTGTTCTTTTTTCTTGTGGAACATCTTTCGGAAGTAGACTGCAGCGGTGATGATGGCACCGATGATGAGAATTATGTACAGTGCACACAATGGGTAGTTGAACTCTTCTGCTTTAATTTGATCGTTATAATACAATGTGTCATCGAATTTGTTTATTGGTTTTAATTCGTTGATGGAGTTTAGTTCGATAGCCATTTTTGGAATTTTTGTAATATTGTAATTAATTTCGTAATTTTCGATTACTAAAGGTTTGCCAAATGTTCCTTGTTTGAAGAGTAAGTTTTTATTTTGGATTTCAAGTTTACAGTTGTCTTCTTTAATTAAAAGTATGCCTTGTATGTTGCTTATGCTGTCGCCTTGTTTGCATTTGGCTTGCAAGTGTTCAGGATTTGGAAAAATTGCTAAATATTGGTTAATTTCTTCGATGTACTCGATGTGATTTTTCTTTATATTTAGTTTAATGAAATGGCAAGTTTCGACGTTGTTTTGTAAAATAAAGTTCTTCTCACAGGAATCTTCGGTAATTTCCTTAATTTTATTGGGACATTGATAAGTATTTTCTTTATTGCGAGTGCACATATCAAATAAAGATCTTAAATGACCATCTTCAGATTTCAGAATATACTCGCTATTAGGAATGATAGTGACAAATTCGGAATTGTGTTTTGTGGGGGTTGGAATTAGATGGATAAGTTCAAACTGGGTTTCGTAATTTATAGGAATTTCTATAAAGTATATAATTTTGTTAGTTTGCATTTTGCAATTGACTGAAATTAATTTTTCAATTTCTAAAAGATTTTCTGAATTTATTTCGAATGGTAATTCGTTATTATAAAAATTTGAAATTTTGTTTAATTCTTTGTATAGGTCGTGTGACTTGATGATGCTTGGATGCAAGGTATGAAGTTTACAAAAAGTTAGAGAATTTTCAATATCTTGTAAAGTATTGAATGTCATAGTGTACAGAGTGTTTAGTTGGTTATAAACGTCTTTAATTAATAATTTATTATTATTTTTGTCTCCAGCGATAACAATGTGAATAAGTTGTTCAATTTTTGATTTTAAAATATTTTCGTTTTCCCTGATAGTGTCGACAGTTTTGTTGAAATACTCTATCATTTGGTGACTTACAGAATATTGATGTTTGATTTGATTGTTTAATTTGAATTGATTTTCTTTTAAGTGTTTTAAAATTTCGGTGTATCTCTTATCATCTTCAGCATCTAAATTTCCAGTTATAGATTTTACTACTGTTCCTAAGCCGTTAAATATACCTCGTCTAGTTCTAGGGTGTGTAGAAAAATGATTAAATTTTTCGTTAATATTACTTTGTAAGTATTCTACGATTTTGTTGTTATTTTCGTAATCTGTAGTGACTGTTTTGTCCGTGTTTATTGTGTGTATGAGATTTGAGTATTGTTTATTGAGATTTTCGTATTGTAATTTGAGAGGTTGTAAGTCGTAAAAATGTACGAAAGTATGTTGAGTTCTTTGCAGCTTTGCATGTCCGAGGTTAATAGTCAATAGTCCTGGGTTAAGGGTGATGTCCTTGATATCTATTCCGTATGCGTACGGGAAGTAGAGGGACCTGGAATTGCGGGATATTTGTTAATTATTTTGCGGGGTCTTTTTATGTTTGTAAGGTGAATTTTTGGTTGTTTCTTATCGTTATTTTCGGTATCTATTTCTGCGATTTTTAAATTTTCATTAATCTTTTTAATTTTTTCTTTCTTAAATTTTGGGTTTTTAGTTTTGTTTACTTTCTGCTTGTTGTGAACATAAACAGTTTTAGGTATTATAGGAAGTTCTTCGCGTTTTTCATTTAATTTCGTAATTGTTTTGGTTTTGTCCGTTTGTAATTTGTTGTTAATATTTTTATACATGAGTTTGGTCTTTTCTTTATGTTTCTGGATGTAGTCTTGTGTTATTTGTTTTTCGAGTTCTATGTCTAGTGGAGAATTTGTTTCGAGATGTCCATTAATAATTTCTATAGGTTTTAGATTAGTAGTGCTATGGTTTGTGTTGTTGTATGCCAAGATTGCATAGTTAACTTTGTCTTCTATTAATTCATTTTTGAAATTGTCTTGCAAGTTGAATAAACGGATGTGTTCTATTAATGTGGAGTGAAAACGTTCAACTAATCCGTTTGAATTTGGATTTTGGGAACATATAAAGTGTATTTCAATTTTGTGAAGGGCTAGTAGTTCTTTCACAATATTGTTTTTAAATTCAAGTCCGTTGTCTGAAGTAATTAGTCTTGGTATTCCGTGATGAGAGAAAAATTGGGTTAATTTATTAGAGATTTCGATAGCATTGGTGGAGTTCACTTTATATGCTTGTGCATATTTCGAGAATGCGTCTATGATGGTGAGGAATTTACTGTTTTCTAGGGTGAGTGTGTCTATGTGAATCATGTCTAAAGGTTTATTAGGAGTGGGGGTAACATTAAGCTTGGGTTTTATAGGATTTCTTTCGTATTTCGCTGCTAAACAGATTTCACATTTATTTACAAAGTCTGTGATAGTTCTTAATTGATTTGGCCAATAGTAACGTTTCTTAATTTGTGTGTGGACTTCGTTAATTCCACGGTGGTTCGATTTTCCTTCATGATAGTTCGTAATTACTTGTAAAATTTCATCTTCCTCTTCTACGTCTATTAATTTTGAATTACTTTTGATAAACATGATTTCCGAGTTTTTGAAATATTTTTGTAGAACATTACTAAATTGTTCGTAAATGGGACTTTCAAAGTATAAATAATATTTGATACGTGGTTGTATGTATTCTTTAATGAATTTAACGATATCATTTTCAAAATTTATTTCAGATATTTGGATATAGATTCTCATTTTGTCAACATGAAATTTCTTAATTTTTGGTTTGGATGGGGAATGTTTTACTTGAGTTATAAAAATTTGGTTTTTGCCGAAATTTACTGGGGATTCAGTAATTGTTATGCCAACTACGGGATTTTCGGGATTTGAATGAATGGTTTGGTCGGTTTCAGGGTCTTTTTGTTCGTCTTCATCTGGTTGAACTATTAAAGATTGGGTGTCTTCGGGGTTATAGCTATCATTAAAATTTTCTATAAGATCGTAAAGGTTTTGGAAGTCTGAATCTACTGAGTTTACGTTTGTATCTATGTGTATTATATTATTAACTGGATTTTCGTCTGAGGAATTAAAAGATTCTCCTGTTTTTGGATGATATGTGTAAATAGTAATTTCTATGTGTGTATTTGCAAAAATTGTTTTAATTAATGACTCTATTTCATTAAAATCTTTTCTGTCTAATCCTGAGCAAATTTTTGGAATATCTAATTTTATAATATTATTTTGTTCGCAAAATTCTTTTAATTTATTTAAACATGATTCTATATCTTTCATTTCTGGTTCAGATTTATAGTTTTGTTTAGTGACTAAATGAAATAAGATTCGATTATTATCAATGTGTTGAATTCTAATTTTGCCTACTTCATTTAGTGATGTGTTCAAAAATTTTCTGCATTGAAATTTTGTTTCTAATTGGGCTGCTATGCCTTTTGCTAGTTTACTATCTGCAGAAATACAGTGAGCGATATTATTTTTACTGTTTAAAAGATTTTCATTAACATATTTAATTTTTAAATTTGGTTTTATTCTCGAAAGTGCATCCGCATTTGTATTTAGAGATCCCTTTTTATGAATTACTTCGTAATCATATTCTTCGAGTTTAAGTCTCCAACGCATTAATTTGGAGTGGGGTTCTTTTAATGAATATAAGTACTGTAATGGCTTGTGGTCTGTTATAATTTTGAATTTTTGTCCGTAAAGGTATCTTCTAAAATATTTGGTTGCCCATACTACGGCTAATAATTCCTTTTCCGTGGTACTATAATTTTGTTCAGTAGTATTTAGAGTTCTGCTAGCGTAAGCAATAGGTAGATCAGATCCAATAGGGCCTTGTGACAATACTGCCCCTAAAGCATAGTCGCTTGCGTCTGTGGTGAGATTAAATGGTTTGTTAAAGTCTGGGTATTGTAGGATGGGGTCATTCATTAGGAGTTTTTTGCAGGTATTGAAACATTGTATGTATTGGGGGTCGTTGTGTTTAATAGTAACGCCTTTCTTTAAACATTTAGTCATTGGTTTTGTAAGTTGTGCCAAATTGTTAATAAATTTTCTGTAGTAACCTAAAAGTCCTAAAAATGCTTTTATTTCTGTCGTATTTTTGGGTAGTGGATAATTTTGGATGGCATGGATCTTGTCAGGATTGGGTTTTACTCCGTCAGGGGTTACTATGTGTCCAAGGTATGCTACTTCTGTTCGTAAGAATTCAGATTTGTCTAGCTGGATTTTTAAATTTGCTTTTCTCAATCGATTAAATACTGTTCTTAAATTTTGTATGTGTTCCTGAAGGGATGTGCTGAAAATAATTACATCATCTAAATAAACGAGACAAATTTCGTTAACTAAATTTCGTAGAACATTGTCCATTACTCTTTGAAAAGTAGCGGGCGCGTTCTTTAGTCCAAATGGCATTCTCAAAAATTCGTAGTGTCCATTTTCTGTGTTGAAAGCGGTCTTTTGAATATCGGATTCATTCATCTCGATTTGATGAAATCCTGAGGCTAGATCTAAGGTCGAAAAGTATTGACATCTGCCAAGTTTGTCAAGTAGCGTGTTAATATTGGGTATAGGGTATTTGTCGTCAATCGTTTTGTCATTCAATTTTCGGTAGTCGATTACTAGTCTCCATTTCTTTTTACCAGATGCGTCTATCTTTTTCGGGACAATCCATACAGGGGATGACCAGGGTGAATGGGATGGACGTATTATGTTTTGTTCTAACATTTTGTTAATTTGGCTTTGTACCTCTTTACGATGTATTTCGGGGTATCTATAAGTTTTAGCGTAAACGGGAATCTCATCTTTCGTGCGAATGAAATGTTTCACGTCATTAGTAAAAGATAAAGGTTCATTGTCACAGTGAAAGATGTCAGAAAACTCTGTAAGCAGTTTTTTCATCTCATGTTTCTCTTCTTCGTTCATATGGTCAAGTCTAATTTTGCTCATATCTAATTCCTTTTTTATTTCGTTTTGTTCAAAATTTAAATTATTTATTTCAAAATTGTTTAATGGTTGGATTTGTACACAATCTACAGAATTTAAAATTTCTTCATTTTCGCCTAAGTTTATAATTGGATAAATAATTTCATAATTTTGAATTTTGGCGAGACCTTCTGGGATAATTATATTGTTTATTTTAGTTTCGGGGATGAATGCTTCACCATTTTCGATATTGTGAACGAATAATTTGGAAAATCTTTCGGATTTAGGGGGAATTTTTATGTAATGAGATTTTGGAAGTATTTTGTGATAATATATTTTTATTTCTTGATTTGGGGTAGTTATTTTATCATTAGTCAAATCGATATTTGCACCTAATATTTTTAAATTATCTAGACCTAATAGGATATCAAAATTTTTATGGAAGTTAAATAAATGATATTTTAACATAGTATTGGGTGAGTTGAATAATTTTGAAGAGGGTATTACAATGCTATAGTTTTCAACTGATGTTCCATGTGCAGTTGTAATTTTGAATGGATCGTTTTTTATTTTATTTTTGAAGAATTTATTTGCGATTGTTGGATTTATAAAAGAGCGTGTACTGCCAGTGTCTATTAGGGCCTTTAGATTCATTTCCGGGAAAATTATGAATGGTAGTTCGCTGTGATTATGAATTACATTCATTAGTTCAATATTTGTTCCGAAGCTGTTATAGGAAAAAAATCAGTTTGCTCGTTTTGATCGGGTTCGGTTACGTAATAGTCTGAATGTGGTTCGTTTTCACAATATTCTACATTTTGTTCGTTAATTTCGAGTTCTGTATAATCGTTTACTTCAGTGTTAAACATTTCTTCAGCAATAACGTTAGGTCTGTTTTGGGAGTGGAAGAATTGCTGCGGGCGATAAGGATTAGAACTCGAGCGTGGTGTGAACGACTGTCTCGTGCTGACACTCATAGGCGTCGGTTTGGAAGGTCTAAAATTTGGATTTGGTTTAAAAACATTTTGCTGGGGTTGGTTATTGGATTTGACAATTTGATTGTTGGAACTGTGGTTGTTGAAAGGTTTATTATATTGTTGATTATTGGGGAATTGGTTATTATAGGGTCGAAAAATTTGAGTGTTAGGTGGGGTAGGTCTGTACATTAATTGAGGGTGTTGTACTTGTCTAATTTGGGTATGGATAGTTTGTTTTTGTTTAGGTTGTTGTGAGTGATGAGTGTTATTTTTGAATTGTGTATTTGCATGTGTACGGCTATGTGTTTCTAGTTGGAAATCATTCGTTAACATGTTAAGAGCACTATTCATATCTTTCGGATCTTTGGTTCTCATAAGAGTCCCTAATGGCTCTTTGAGTCCACGAAGTAATATTCTAACAGAATAATTTTGAAAATAGCTAGTTAAAATAGGTCTAGCTGCTTCGCAAATTTGGGTATTGATGTATGAAATTTGCAAATTTAGAATGTGTTGCACACGATTATAAAAATCAAACGCTGTTTCGTTTCCTTGCCGTAACTCTGTGATTTCGATATTTAAAGTATATAAGTCGCGTTTATCGGAATACGCGTTTAACAATGCATTTTTCAAGTCGTCCCACTTTCCAATTGTAGTGCTAGCAATGTTAATCGCGGCATCGCCTTTTATTTTGGCGAGTATGCTAGACATCAAGAATTCATTTTGAAAATCTGATGTGTCAACCAAATTATAGAATTTATTCACTAATTTTTCACAGATTTCTATGAATCTACTTAATAATTTACTGTCGCCATAAAATTCAGGTACCATGTCCAAATAGTATTTTTCTAATTTTGGCGGGGGTACAGGTGGAGCTACCTGTGCTTGTGTTCCGGGTGGTGCCATTTTTGTTTTATTAGTTTTCTTTAGATTGGGGCTAAAACTAATTTCGAATGGAAATTCGGGTTCTGAGTCAGAGGATTCTGTGGTAGTATTTGGGGTTTCGCGATCAGAATCTGAGTCTGAGTGGTATTGATAATTATTTGACATGTGTTACTCACAATAGAAGAATTACTCTGTCCATGGGTAGTGTCGAATCCTGGAGTCAGCTCTGTGTTCCTCAGGGCCTGGTTCTGCACGTCACGATGTACCCTCGTAGATGTGTTGAACTTGGACTCGTACTGGGACCTTTTCTTTCTTCTTATTTCTTTTCACCTTCTGATTTTCGGTTAATCGTTGATACGAACGCGGATTTCACTTTGCGCGGAAATTCGCCCGAAAATAATCCGTTAGACTGCGCCAGTTATATTTTGTAGGTTCGATAAAGGGTTTTTAAAAAAGAAATTTTATTTATGTGTGAGAACAATAATGTCGTTTATTACTACAAGAATACTAGTTTCTGACTAACTCTAGGATTATGAAATTACATTTTTATATAAAGGAAGTTAAGTGTCAAGTATCTGCAAGTTCAGCGGTCTGGGCTGTGGTAACTTATATATATATATTTTAAAATATAATATGCAATTGCTGGCGTGGAGAGTATAACTATAACTATTGTTTTATTTACTAACTATTACCATTTTCTTTGTAAAACGTTAAACGTTATCATTATTAATTTGAAATGATAAGTTTTAGAGTGTCATTTATCCGACAATTGCATGCATTTGAAATCTGAACTGAGTTGTTTTTAACTTTAAAATATAGGCTGCGGGATTTATAACATATATTATTTTATATATTTAAATTATTTTGAGTTTCAAGTAAAGTGCCAATTCCGGTTACCTGATTTACACCAAAATCTAATGGGTTCTTTTCATATTAGAATAAGGTAAAAATCGAGGTAAAAATATAAGGTTTCAAAATTTTCTGAGTGATGCTATTTGAGTTAGAGTGTTGACAAAATCCATACATACACATTAGAATAGGATAGAAATACAAGGTTTCAGAATTTTCTGAATGTTAGTATTTGAGTTAGAGCGAAGACAAAATCCCTACACATACACACACACACACACACACATACACACACACACACACACACACACACACACACACACACACACACACACACACAAACACACACATCATCGTGAAAATGTTAAAATCGGATTAACATGGTCATTTACCACAATCTCGATATGCGATTTTTAGCACGATTCCTATACCTACCTCAAGTATTAATTAAGTATTATTTTTTCCTTCTATATTCGGTTTAACCGAAATTTCAATTTAATACGAACGAGTTCAGCTCTGAGCATTTCCTATAATAAACAGTTTATTAATCTATTGTAGTTATTTATGAATGTTTTCAAAAAAAAAATACTACATATACAGGGTGTGCAACGAAACGCGGAACATAGGAGTTTAACATAGGATTTTAAAGATGTGCAGAAATTGGCTCTCCTGTACATTTTAGAGAAAAAATACAAGAATAAAAAGATGTTTAAAATTTATTTTTACTTTCAAAAAGTCTTCATTTAATGCAGTAGAGTATCTACAGCACTAGATATTTAGAAATTAAAATATGACATTTTCGCCAAAAGTCAGCTAGCCATGGAAATAAAACAAGTGGAACAAAATCTCATTCTGACAGTTCAGTTTAGTATTATTGATGTTAATTGTTATAATCATTCTGTCTACATTGTTATAGGCCATAAGTTACTTTACTGTGCGTTTGTGCATTATAAAATGGATTTGTTTAGTACCGAAGAATTTGTGATTTATTTTATTATTAATTATTTGACATAAATTTAAGGATAATTTATCATTTTTAATATAAACTGATAGTTCAGTTCAGCATTATTAATCTTATTGTTGTAATCATTGTGCTTACATTATATTTCAGCATTAAATATTTAAATATACCTAATGATTTTAATTGAAATTTTGTTTTTTATTCCCATAGCTATCTGATATTTGGCGAAAATGTCATATTTCACTTTCTAAATATCTGGTGCTGCAGATATTCTATTGTATTAATTGGCGAATTTTTAAAAGTAAAAATTAATTTTAAACAACTTTTCATTCTTGTACTTTTGCTCCAACATGTACAGGAGCCAATTTCCGCACATTTTAAAAATCCTATGTTAAACTCTTCTGTTCCGCGTTTCGTTGCACACCCTGTATAATTCAAAAATGGAAAATAATTGTACAAGCACTCAAGCAATCTTACATAATTTATTTATTTCCTAGCCGACGTTTCGTCTGTACATCAGCCTTCTGAGAGCTAGAAAGAAAGAAAACTGTTGTAAAGTTGAAACGTCGGTCTGGAAATAAATAAATTATGTAAGACTCCTTGTCCGATGATTTTCCATTGTTCCAATTCTGAAAACAGTCGATCATCGTTCAAGATATACATAATATGTATTTCAGTTTGAAATGAGCAAAATGTTGGATACTGCTGCATGCTGAGAACGGATTCGTTTTATTACGTTTCGTTCGCCTTCGTTCAATACTCATGTCTGTACGCGCTGTCGCTGCCCAGTTTCACTATGTGTGCGGTCGTTTGTTTATATGTGTGTGAATGTGAACATGGATTGCTATTTGCACATATATGTGAACATAAAAAAATCAAACGTTTATCGACACAACTTCGTTTTAAAGCTACGTTTGTAGAAGATACTTGATCATATGATGACTTAGAGTGGTTTAAAATGACTGCTTTCATAAAGTCATTCTGGGGTTAAACACTTTCTTTTGTAAATGAGCAGATAATATAAATCATCGTAAAACTTTTTATGTTAATTGGTTCTAGCAGAATATGATACGACACGAAATTTTAGGATATTAAATTCATGGCGAGTAGTAAGACCTGTCCAATATATATATATATATATATATATATATATATATATATATATATATATATATATATATATATATAGGGTGTAAATTTTAAAACGGGTCATAGGGCTAGAAAAACAGTTTCTATATTAATTTATTGAAAAAAGAATTAGTGCATATTATAAAGAAAGAAATTACGAATTTTTTGATGCCAAACATATTACATTTCTGTTTCATATAAAGCCAGAAAATAAATTTAAAAATTTGCACAATTAAGAAAAAAATCATTAGCCGTGATACTGACAGAAACAAAACAAAACAATTGTTGACTTAAGACTGTCATTAATAAGCGTTTTTTGCACATTAATTATTAAATTAATATTATTCCCGTCTTATTCAGGAGAAATCATGGATAATTTGCCTCATGAAGAAAAATTACAAATTATTAAATGGTTTTAATCGAGGTTTTAATTGTTTCCTTGTAGTTTGCTGTTTTTCTCGTTTCTTATAACTTATTTCCATGTAGATCATCTTTAATTTGTAAATACCTATTACAATAAATAATGATTGTTTCTTAAATAAATATCCTAGTGCTTTTTTTTATTTTGGGGCAATTTTTTATTAGTTAATAAATTAATAACTTTAATATTTAATTGTCCTCTGTCATGTTAGTAAAAAATGACAATGTTTTGTTATTGTTAGTTTCATGACTAATGATATTCTTTCGTAATTGTACAAATTTTAAAATTTATTTTCATAATGTGTTTGGTATTTAAAAAATCGTAATTTTTTTCTTTATAATATGCACTAATTCCTTTTTCAATAAATTAATATAGAAACTTTTGGCGTCTAAAAAACTGTTTTTCTACGTTATAGCCCTATGACCCGTTTTAAAATTTACACCCTGTATATATATATATATATATATATATATATATATATATATATATATATATATATATATATATATATATATATAGGATGATCGGCGAAAGTCCGACACCTACAATATTTCATTTTTTATCTCTCGCTAAGAGAGGTATTGGATTCATGTTAAAAATCGCATATTCAGATTTTAGTGAATAATGGCCCTAAATCCGATTTTAACATTTTTACAATGATGTGTGTGTGTGTGTATGTGTTGGAAGAACAATTCCTCAAAACCTATGACTTAGGACCCATTTAACTACGTATTCCTCAATATGACATAAATGGGACGAGCTGAAAAGGTTTTGGTAACAATTGAACAACCGAAAGCAGTAGTTCCTTAAGAATTTTTTTTTCTAAATATTATTTTTTGAAAATTTATGTTATTACTAATTTTGAAGATTATTTTTTAACATTTTTTTAAAACCAATAAAATGTTTCATTACTTGTCACGTGTCAGCGTTTTAATCATTCCTGCCATTATTATAGTGAGAATGAAGATCTAGAGATTATTCCCGGGAATAATCTCTGTAGCTTTTGTTTTGTCATGTAGCTATCAGCACATAAATAAAATGAACGAAAAACACCGATTTAGTGATGTTTCGTTTCTGATCATGAAATAAATCAAAAAATTATAGATTCTGGAAACATCGTAGTTAATAATCGGTCGGTATGAAGGCGATTATTTATATTTAGGTATTTTGCTCTGTCAAGGTTATGTCCTACTTGTCAAAACAGACACTTTAGGAGACGAAATGAAAAACAACAAGAGCTGCAGTGATTGACTCCAATCTTATTAATGTGGTCCGAATGCAGTATTTCACTACGGGAAATCAGTCATTTTATTATATAAGGAGTAAGAAATACTTGTTGTATGGTTAGTAAGACTGTTGGTATGTATTATACCGGTTATCTACTTGAAATTCGTAATATAGGGAATACAATATTATTTTTTTCATTTTACTGTAATTTCTGACCTATTAATTTTGGAGAAAAGTTGTAAATAAAAAAGTTGTCCAGAATTAAAAACTACGCAACATGGGAATCACAATTCTTTTTATTTTGCGAAGAAAACGCAAATTAAAATTCGCAATTTACAGCATATTTCAGTGCCAATAAATTACTGATGATTTATTTCTTTTTATTTGACATTTAACTTTTGGCATATTATTATAGTAATTAATTTAGAATGTTATAATAATACCATAGATGAAACATTTTGTTCTTTCTTTTTGCGTTTAATTATACTTTTCATAATTATATAAAATTATTTATTGACAAGAGTAGAACTATGAGATCTGTCAAATAAAAAAATCTGTTGTGGCCAGCACAAGACCTTCCATCAATTCGACGTATTTTGTACAAATCCCATACCAAAAGTACCTTGGAAAAGATTCTATAACTATATCCAATAAAATTATAACACATAGGTACTATTTTTTTTTACAAATTCCATACCAAAAGTTCCTATGAAAAGAGTCTATAAATTCAATAAAATTATAACATGAACATACTATGTAAATTGCACTTGACACTTCTTTCTTCTTCAGCTTTTCCCTATTTTATTAGGAGTCGCTGCTTCTTACTCTTCTCGTCCACTCATTTCTATCCAACGCGTTTTCTTCACACAATTCTTCCTCTCTCAAGTCTTCTACGATACAGTCCTTCCATCTTCTCTTTGGTCTTCTTCGTACTCCCGGCATTGAAAGTTCCAATCCTGGGGCAAGGCTGCAACTGCATGTCACTTGCGAGAAACGCTTCGACTTATGCCACTTTCTGACCGTACACTTTCCATCTTTGGTTTTGCACTTGATACTGACATCTGTCAATTAGAATTTTTTGAATATATCAGCTGTTTCCTTGATAAATAGCAAAGCTGACTGATAGTTAATTTCTTTATTACTCTTTAACTCTATATCTGTTGAATATGAAGGAAAATGTATAATAAAACTGTTTAGAGAAGAGTATTTTCTTTAATATTTATAATAAAATAAAATGTCAAAAAATAATATTTAACTGCGTTTTTTTAAGAAAAACTGTTAAAAACTTCAAATAAAGGTACTTCTGGTGAATCAATTATAATCAGCTCTTCATATGGATGTAAAGAAGAGGAATACGAAAGAATTATAATTTTCAGAATTGTAGTATTGGAGTTATCGTCGGAAAAAAAATGTCACACACGGACACACACAGACACACACTGACATGCACACGGGCACACACACACACACACACACACACACACACACACACACACACACACACACACACGGACACACATATACACACACGCACATACACAGACACTCATACAGACATCTTAAAAATAGTAAATTCGTATGGTAAGGACCCTAAAACGTCCTTATTCGTTAAAAATAGGTCCGTCCCAGACCTGTGAGAGCTTAGCTTACGGCCATAAGTAGGTCCCAGACCTATCCAGTGGCGGCTCCTGCTGTAGGGCACAAGGGCGCAGCCCTACCAAATAAAAAGACAAGAAAAAAAGAAATAAGCGAGTACATATACATTTTAAAAATACATTAATTATTATTTATTTACTTTCATTATTATGCAATTCTTACTACACCGCCGATAGCTAGATAGCCTATATACTGACGTGTGCACGTACCGATATGCTGCTAGAAGCTAGGGCACAAATGTTTCTGCCCCGGTCTCCCACTATTTTTACTCGAATTTTGACCAATAGCAGCGAAGCGCGCGAAGCTGCATATGACTGCATTAAGCCTGTTCCGGGCACAGCCCAATTTAAACGAAGATGTCCGAGTATGTCCGGCATTTTCCGAGGTAATCTGTTATTGTTGAATTGTAATCGTCTAGTACTCATGTAATTACGAAGATGGCTTTTGTATCTTAAAGATTAAATAATTTAATATATTCTTTTTACTTTTTTAAATTTTTGTGCCCTACCATACAAAGATATCACCAGCCGCCACTGGACCTATCATGGACCTCAGCCTCTCACTTATCGGTGTTTTACCACTAGGTACTCTAGCCACCTTCACATGTCCCAGACATGTATGAGAGCTTAGCTTAAGATCACCAGGTCCCAGACCTATAGTGAATCTCAGCCTCCCACTTATCGGTGTTTTACCACTAGGTACTCTAGACACCTTCACATGTTATCGGTGTTTCACCACTAGGTACTCTAGCCACCTTCACATGTCCCAGACATGTATGAGAGCTTAGCTTAAGATCACCAGGTCCCAGACCTATAGTGAATCTCAGCCTCCCACTTATTGGTGTTTTATCACTAGGTACACTAGCCACCGGGAGCACACGACTTCATGGACCCAGGGTTGTCCTAGACAACCCTTCGGATAAGGAAATACACACGTTTGCGGCCACAAACAAATAATACAAATGTATACTTCACATATACCATGCATATCAAATACACAAACAGTGTATAAGCATATCAATCAAGCATCTGTTGATTTGCACTCGATCATCTTATCTGTACAATAATTAGAATGACTGTGAGCCTAATAACTCACCTTTCATTACAGCAAACTGCTCGTCTTATTGACACACACATCTGCATAGTACACTGGTCACAACACAACTGACCTAGTCAACCAGCCTCCAAGGGTTGGAGGGATCGAGCGTTGTTTATATTTCTAGGAATGTGTTTATACTTTGGAAAGTCAAGTGCTTTCTGCCTGCATTTCAAACCAGCGGCACGCAGCCGAAAAGTGAATCTTACAATTATTTATTTAAAAATGTTTAGTTTAATTTTATTACTTGTTTAATGTTTATGCGCATGAACGCATAGTGTCCTTTAACAATAAAAATTAAACTAATCAATTTAAAATAAAAAATATATTAATATTTTATATTAAAATTTCATTTTGAGTCAACATACTAAATTTCAAATGTAAGAGTTATTAATAGAAGCTGAGATCTAATACGTTTACGATTTTAATTACAAACAAAATGCAAACAAATTGAAAAAAATAACGTTTAAATTATTCACAAAGCTCATGGTTACAAAATATTAAAATTTGATTTTTTCTATTCGTATTAGACATGAATGAAGTTGAGCATTTCTTCAAACGCGCTAAAAATGGGGGTCATTTTTCATACACCTTTACATCCCTTGAAAAAATGTAACTTTCAATTATAAGGCATTTGACCTTGAAAGAAAAAAAAATTTCTAGATACCTTTACATAATTTATTTTCTTTTTGTCTTTTTAAAAATAAGGGGGGGGGGGGCGTCAAATTTGACATCTGCCCCGGGCGGAAAACCCCTACGCTACGCCACTGTTACGAATTTCAAGTACACATGAATATTATGTGTTTTTAATAATTATATGCGTAATGTACATGGTTTGGACATGAAAAATAAATAAATAATCATTATCATCAAGCAGAAATTCCGAAAACATTGAAGCAGTTTGACAACTGTTACGTGTTAAGGGGGTATCACACGTAAATACATATACGCAACTTGTCATAGATTTTCTGGAACTTTGTCTATTTCATGCAACTTTTTGCGTATGGTAAGAGACTGATTTCATGCAACTAGTTTACGAACATGTTTGAAAACTTCGTAGACAAGTTGCAGATACGTGCGTACAAACGATCGATTGAACTTACATAAAAGTCTCTAAATAGACGTGTTGACATTTTGTTTCGTTTTCATGTTATTGATGTGAAATTTTAAAATGTGTTCAGACAATTTGGATACATACTTGGAAACAATGATTAATTTATTTGGAGTTGTTTACGAGTTATGGAATATAAAACCTGTAGAAAAACGTTACCAACCTTAAATATGTAAATAACCTAAAATACATGTAAATTAGCGCACGTGTGATAACAAGAGTTGTGTATTTTGAAAAGTTGCGTCAAATCAGTTGCAGGTATCTGCGTACATGTGATACCCGCTTTATGTTTCAGAAGGTTGCAAAGACATTGAACATTTACAAAGAAACAGCTCGATTGACTACCATCAATTCTCCGAATGCTTCTGATTTGACTCCGACTGACTATTTTTCTACCCCAAACTAGAATTGAAAATGAAAGGGAACCATTACGATGACGTTAAACACACTCAAACCAACGTGACGAAGGTATTGAACAGCATCTTGGTACCAGATTTGCGGTATACTCTGTCTCATCGAAACCCAAAGCATCGCCATAATCCCCTGAAACGCCTCTCACTTAAGTTGACTACGCGCTGCGCATGTTCGTGTAAATAAATTTTTTATCTCTCGTCGAGAGGTATTGGAATCATGCGAAAATTCGCATATCCAGATTTTAGTGGATAAGCACGTTTTAGGGTCCCTATAATCCGATTATAACATTTTTACGATTATATCCGTATGCATGTGTGTGAGTGTATGTGTGTGTATGTGTGTGTGTGTGTTTGTGTGTGTGTGTGTGTGTGTGTGTGTGTGTGTGTGTGTGTAGATGTTGGAGCCACGGTATCTCAAATAATATTTGACAAATATTATAAGACTTAAAAAAAAATAACTCAATCTGACATTCCTGGGAAGAGCTGATTAGATTTTGGTAACAATTGGACAACCGGAAGTAATAGTTTCTTTAAAAAAAATCTTCTAAATATTATGTTTTGAAAATTTCTGTTATTACTATTATTGAAGAACATAAAATTCTACATCTGATACATTTAAAATTTTTATTATATCTTGTTATACATATATATATATACAGAATAATCTAATCGCAGAGGCTACGGCACTAAGGAAACCAGTTGACAAATTCAAATTTTTATAACATAGTTAGTGACATTCTGTAAGCTTTTTCTGGGAAGTACATTTAATTTTCATATTGTTTTATTAATTAAGTATTTAAAATTGTAGGTAAAATGCATATATATCCATAAGAAACACCAATCTTGCTAATGAATTGGAAGAATCTGACATTCAGGAACTTACTCATACAATGAAAAATAGATATAATTAGAATTGTACTTGTGCAAAAGACATGTTAAATACAATAAAAAACAATATTTGGGTAAAGTTCTGTAATTTTTTCGTTATAAAATGACGATTCGATAGCGAAGTGCAATACAATACTTATATAACATAAAATGGAAATGGCGAGAGGTATTGTGGTGGCCACAACAGATTTTTATTCTTGCTTCCCAAGTTTTCCTTGATCTTCCTCGTCTCTTTCTTCTGTTTGTATCTCCTGTTTCTGGTTTAGTTAACGATTTGAAGAAAAATATTCGATTTGGATAGTACAACATAACGAATATAATCCTAAAATTTTTGGAATGGAATGATAAAGGCACAGACGGCAAATGGGGAAAGTTTTTAATGAATAAGCACGTTTTAGGGGTCCTAGAATATTAATTTCATCGACTTTATTGTGATGTCATGTCCTACTTCAGTCGTACCTACCTTCTTTTGGTTTAGTTTCAAACAACGAATTTTCTCGCAGAAACGTCCAGCTCATTAACATTATCACTTGCACCAGCTTCGTCACCATCATTTGAAACCCACAGATGCCACATATATATATATATATATATATATATATATATATATATATATATATATATATATATATATATATTTTAATAATGTGAACTTTACTATGGACGAAATGATTAGGCAGAAGACTTACGTCATCAAATAATATTACTAAAGTAATGACATAATACGTTTACATGGGATACTAATTTATAAGGGACAAGCAGTCATGTCACTTTGTTGCCTTGACAAACAGATATGGGGGCCCGTAACAGAATGACACACAGAAAAAAAAACATCTAAAATGTAGTTAAATCAACTAAACAAATCTAATTTTTCAGCCTACTAACATGTTTTCATTAAATTGTCTAAGTTGATTTAGTTAAATTTTCTTAATTTGTTGTAACAAATTATAGTAAAATTAAATACAAAATTAGATTAAATGTCTACATTTAGTATTAAACTAAACATAAATAAAGAAATTAACTAAAAATGTATTTCAATTTTCTATTTACTTACCTAATCCATTAGATAAATCACCGAAAATTGTAGGTCAAAAATAATGAAGCCGAAATATAGTAAAATTAAATAAAATAAGTAATTAAAATAACTATTTGCATATTTAAACTAACGATTTTTTACAAAATATTTATTATCTACTTCGGATTAGTTAAAATGCTAAACTAAAATTTATATATTATACTAAATTATTAGACATATTGACTAATAAAATAATATCTAATTATAATTAGACCAAATTTCAATTCTTTTTTTTGTGCAGCTAGAAATTATGAACATAGATGATAAATGTCATAATTTTTCATTCCAAATTTCATGGTTTTTCAAATTCATGTGGCATATTTAAAGTTAAAGGCCACACTCCTGTCACAAAGAAACAAAGTGAACTTAGAAAATCTTGTAATTTTGAATTAAAATTTGTGAGCTATGTACATGATTACCAGCTGTCATTCTGACACGGGCCCCCACACCTGGGAATTGCAAAATGCAAGTATTGTAAAAAACCTAAGGAACTAAACTGTTCCTTTGTATTTTTATAGCATAAGGTTGTTTAAGCTGTTTATTGCGATCCTTTGGGTTTCGATGAGACAGAGTATATGCCATGAATGGATTGGAAGACCGCGCCAACCGCTGGGTGGATTTAGAAAGATTACATATTGAAGAATAAATTGTGATTTTGATGAAATAACTGCTTTTGTTTTATTTGTAATGGAAGGTATGTCCTAAACTTATAGCCGCACTATGTATATCTGTTGTTGCGTTAATGTTGTAAAAGTTAAATTTATTCTTGGAAAATCGATATACGACTGTGTTTTGGGATGAATTTGAAACCGGTAAGAAACAATTTTTCGGACTTGCAGTCAATAATAAGATTCATGCTGATGTTTGAACTATACAATAAACTTCTTCCGGGCTGTACAATATATAACAATAAGAGTAAAATAAATGTACATGCGAACACAAATATAAATACAATATTATTTAAGATGGAACTTACAAAATGGTCAAGTTGAAGTATAAATACATGTGGATAACGTCGATTAAGTAATTTTAATCAATACTTATTCCAGAATTATTATTTGAAGCATTTTCTAAACATAGTCTTTGTAATAATGAAAATGAAAAACTGCACATAATATAATTAATTCTATTGTAGCTCGTGCTATGGTACGCTCGAATTATTTAGTTTTCATTAAATGAATAGCTTTCATGAATGCATTAAGCAGCTTACGAATATTACATTACTACTATTGCGAATTATTCATAAATTACACATAAAAGCAAATTATTCTACGGCTGCACTCAAAAGCTTGATTTTATGTTGCTTTTTTATTCGAAAATTGTTAATGGTTTTCATATTTCATTTAAATTTTTCATTTCATAAATAAATTATACTTGCAGAATTCGTTGAAACAAAAGTATGAAAAATTCATAATTTAAATATTTAGTTGCAGAAATGAGTTCCAAGTTTTAATATTTAATTATATGTCGTTACTACGCTGTTCGAAAATGGTATTTATTATAAAATCGATCTCAATACAATATAGGTAATATCTAGTATTTCATGGCTGTTGCGCAAAAATTTCAAATACAAAATAAAAAAAAAATATCATCACGGCATATTACCCATTTCTGAGTGTGCCACAATCTGCTTTATCGCAGATATCGGTAATGATGACATATTTGTACGCGCTTACCAGGCGTCACCTCACTGGCACTCATTTCTGGCGTGGAGAGTGCACCACATGGGTCATTTTTGTGTCATTTAAAATTCGAAATATTTGGCGTCGGTCGGGATCGATATAACACCTCTCGCCATTTAATATTTATTAATTTAAATACATACAATGCAGCAAACTATAAGTTCCTTTGCATATAACTCCTGCTTTATTTACTATTTTCTTTTTAAAATGTCACCATTATTAATTTGAAGTAGGCGCTGGGATTTATAAAGATTATTTTATAAATTTATCTGTAAAGTATATAGATAAAGTATTAATGTATACTTGTAGAAAATTCGATAATCTTTAATTTTTATAATGACATAAAATACGAAAAAATTACACTTAATGGTATCTTTTGAAGAAAAACCGGTATGAGCTTCAAGTAAAGTGCCACTTCTGGTTATCCAATTTACACCAAAATCTAATGGTTTCTTTCCATATTAGAAAAGGGTCGAAATGCAAGGTTTCAAAATTTTATGAGTGATAGTATTTGAGTTCGAGCGTAACAAAATCCATACAAACACACACACACACACACACACACACACACACACACATACACACACAGACATCATCGTGAAAATGTTAAAATTGGATTCTAACTTTAAAACGTGGTCATTTACTAAAATCTCGATATGCGATTTTTGGTTCGATCCCTATACCTCCTTTACCATAATAGTATGGTACGTCTAGCGAATGAAAGTTGACGTTTAAATTATTTTGTAGATGTGGTTTCTTTTGAAAAGTTTTTCGTATGCTTCGAATTTGAAAGGAAACTGACCTTTATGTATTCTGTTAGAGAAGATTAGAATAGACACTTACACATTTGCAATTTGCAAGAGCGCATCTACCGGGAAAGCATAGAACTAAAGGTTGCTAAGGTTACCATTTGCAGCCATAGACCTCTACACTCTAGCCATCGTTTTGGTTGAATAATCGAGTGATCTTCAATATTATCAAACAAAAAAAGTTACCCCATGCCCATCTTGCTGTTTTAAACTCATTTTATAGAACACAACGAACAAATCACAAAGAATTAGGTTAACACTGAATAACGGATGCAAACATAATGACAGATAGAATCAAGGAGCGGGACGTAAGGCTGGGTGCACACATGTACAAATTACCGTAACACCGTTTCGTAACTTAAACGCATAACAGTGTGGATGGTACATCGTAACAGCGTAACACCGCATTATCGTAACAGAACAGCGTTCCACCCGCTGTCGGTTTTCTAGCGTCGCATCAAAGAAATGTTACGTGCTCATGTTACATCCCTTGTTTGCGAGTGTGGACAGGTCAGAAATAAATTATTGACATGGAAAGGAGAAATGTTCGAGTAACTGATCGTGGCGAGTTGACGTTACGGTTAGACACTAAAAAATAACGTGACGTCGACGCGTAGCAGAAAATTGTTACGGGGCGGTGTTTTGTTACGATAATTTGTACATATGTGTATCTAGCCTAAGACAACGAGGGGAGGTTTGTTTGGAAGCATGATCTTCTATCTCTCTCTCTCTCTTGCATATGACGTCAATTCTGTAAGTGTCTATTGTATAGGTCGTGCCAACTTTTAATGCTATTGACTCCAGAAGACCCTCGATGCAGGTAACCTTAAGAAGGTTGTAAATGAAAAATTCCTGGACCGCATTTGTTCAATTTCTGCCATTCTAAAATCAACAAAAAATTAAAAATAATTGTACAACAATATAATTTAAATTATTTATTCATAAAATGGGATTAGGAAATAATAGTATATTGTGTTATCAGGAATAAAAGTGATTCTTTGTGTGGCGAGCATGTAAGTTTGCATAACAAGCGCTAACGAGTCGGACAATTACATGCGAGGCACACAATGACACTTTTACTCCAAATGACACATTATATTTTTTCTTCAAACATACTTATTTAAATAAAATAATTACAACTTCACGTTACAATAATTCTAAATATTTTACGTGAAGGGCGTTTGCTGGTTTCAATTGCTCTGTTGCTATGGATACTTTCGTATTTGTTCACTTTTTGTTATAAACATTCAAGTGAAAATTTTCACGTTTTGACGTTAAAACTATGCAATTTTATATTCTCCTTATGTGCAATTATATCAGAATTAGTATTGCCATGTACGGCCCTGGAAGTTGTTCAATGGGGGATTACACCATTTTTTTTTTATAATTTCATCTGAAAATATTAGGAAAACTAAGACTATTGATGAAAATCCGGTGAAAAAATTCCTATTAATAAGCGAGTTATGGTTTCCCGAATTTTGAAAAGATTGACGTGACGTCACATATATATGTTTTTATATCAAACTGTTTTCATCATGGACCTAAATGTTCTTGAAATTATATGCTATTTTAAGTTATATTTACATAAAAATAAATGAATATTATAACACTGTACAAGTCTACATACTTTATAATTACAGGTGTATTTAAATTATTAAATTTAATGCAAGAAATTTGTGTTAAAATAAAAACTGTTTGAAAACTGTAGTACAGGAATGTTAGCCCCTCCTTTCGAACTTGAATTTCTTAACTTCCATTGGTAGTAATCCCACCTCCTAACACGCTATTTGTAATGCATGTATAGGCGGTTTCTCGGCCGCCAATCAAAATATTTTCATATTAGTGTCGAAGCGCTATAACAAAAAACCCTTTATTTCCGAAATATCTCAATTATCCCATTTCATTTTTTTATTAATATTCGTTATTCAGCATATACATTCGTAATTTTTTACTATTTTCCTTTAATTCGATTGAGCCGTAATCCCCCATTGGATGGAAGTTCAACAATATTGCTGAAAGATATATGTCGAGGAATCGCTGAAAAACAATATGAACTTTTCTTATCACTTTCTTTCTAAGTATTCTTACCGTCATTACCAATATGTTAGTCTGCTATTTTAAGATAATTAAAACTGAATTTCAACGTTCGAATTTTTATTTGACTATATACTACGTCACAACAAGTTATTTACACTGTAACTAATTATTCCAAATTATTCGTAAACAATTACAAATATAAAGCCTTCCAGTCTTCTAGACTTCCGCTTCCCGAACTTGTAACTTTCCAATTCCAGAATTCTGAATGTAGAATACCCAGAATAAATCTCTACAGTTCCATTTCTTTGACAATTCACAAACACAGTGCCCGTCTTTTTTTCCAACGCTATTTTTTTTAGTAATTTACGCTTCTATGTAACAATATGTTATTTCGTTAAATATTAACTATTTATATTTCAATTTGTAGAGTATCAATTTAAATTTGACAGCTGTTGGAGGTTTTTAGTAACTTTATTTTTAGGTTATCTAGTGTATAGTGCAACTTGGGGCGATATGACCAGTTTCTATTTTACAAGTTACTCCTTATTCGCTCATTTTATATAGTTGCTATGGATATTTATTTATTTCATTTCTACCTTGTGAAAACGTTTGAAGAAAAAATATATTAAACATTAAACAAAAATGTATATTACCTACATCAATTTACAAAACTTTAAAAATGAAAAAGTATGAATAGATACCTACATAAACTACAAAAAAAGTGTAGACACATAATAATTATAACACAAAACCACATTTTAAATTAAAACTGTGTACCTATTATACATATACTCTTCTGAAGATTACAGATCACATTAGCCCTTAATATTACATCTCATGGTAGAAAGAATCTCATGCTGCGAAGAGAATAACCATACGATTAGTAAGTCAAGTCAAAAGCACTAAAAATTGACACAGTAAGTAACTACAGCAAAATAAAAATAAAATTACATTGTATTCCCCATATAACAGATTTCAAGTAGACACCCATACCTACTTATGTTGTAATATGTAAAGAAAAATAAATATTTTATTACAACTAAAATAAATGAAAAATATTTTAAATGTACCCCTGTCTTGTTATTCTGCTATTGTGCAGGTAACGTAACTAATGTATTTTCTGGGAAATACTAGTCCAGTATTTGAATGGGGAACAGAATACATAAAGGTCAGTTTCCTTTCAATTTCGAAGCATACGAAGAACTTTTCAAAAGAAACCACATCTACAAAATAATTTAAACGTCAACTTTCATTCGCTAGTCATACTGCAATACACCAAAAATACTAAAAAAAGGTCAAAATGAAATGAGATATAGGAACCTTAAGGTACTCATCGTAGGTCTTAGGTAGTTCTTCATGTTTTAATTTCGCAAAACTCCTCTCGCAATTAGCAACACTTACAGCAATTGTGAGAAAAAAGGCTTAGCTTTGTATTAAATCTAGCTTTACCGCTTCTCAGTGTATCTATTTTACTTTTTCAGCTTCCCGTAATATGGCAAAACTTTCGGAGAGTTAAATATTTTTCTGAATTATCGTTTACGTATACATTTCAATTGTATTATTTATATGAATTTGAATTATTAGAGTATGAAAAGAAATATTACTGTATATAGGTATTTTATTTTAGTTATAAGTTATTACAAATTAAAAGTGCCGCTCCCAAAAAAGTGCCACCCAGGGCGGACCGCCCCCTCCGCTCCCCCTTAGCTACGCTACTGTGTCCAAGATTCGTCACTCATAATGATATATACTTACCTGTTTTAAAGCCCCTCAGTCAAACTTTTTTGTAATAAAAATGCACTAATCTGCACTGGCCTGTTTCTTTATAAATCAGTTGAGAAAAGTACCCCATTTGGCCAATCTCGCAAGACATATTTGCCATAGCAGTGCTGTAGTCGTAAAATTAGCAGAGGGTATACGCTGAAAATATATTTGGAAACAGGGCATACGTAGGGGGGGGGGGGGGAACAATAATTAATAAAAAAAAAAAACGCAAAGGGGGGGGGGGGGCAAAGAACCAAGAAAAAATTGGCGCCGCAGGCGAAATTTTTTTTCATTCAAGGTCAAATGCCTTATAATTGAAAATTACATTTTTTCAAGGGATGTGAAGTTGCATGTTTTTTCCCTTTCATCTATAAAAATAAATTGCCAGATCACAGAACATTTTACAAAAGAAAATATATTTATCTGGATAAACTGTCTAAAATCGAAACTCAACAACACAATATGCGCGCGAGTATTATACATTGTGACTTAATACGAAGTTAATGTCATCTTTTAAATTTTCAACTAAAATTCAAAATACAAAAACTATAACACAAAGAAAAAAATTAAATAATTAAATACTGCCTTACGTATCAAAGTTGCAAACTACGAAGCGTACATTTTGTGAAAACTGAAAACGGTATACGGCTTCTATATAAGAAAAATCAAAATTAAAATTTCAGTAATAGATGGCGACGCCAATCAAATAAAGTACATTTTACAAACATAAAGATAATTTCAATATAATTTCTAAAAAAATGATATTAATTGTGGGATAAAATTTTCATTAGTTGATCTAATTTTTGTAATTTTTGTCCCAAATATTTAAAAGCAGAGGGTACACGCTCGGGCACCTAAAAAATCCAGAGGGTATACGGCGTATACCCGCGTATACCCTCGACTACACCCCTGCATAGCACACTTCTTGTTCCATAAATATTATATTAAAAATTACGTATGAAAATAACTTGTTCTGGATATTTAAAAATACATAACACTCAGAATTAATTCCGAACATTTATAAAGATTGTAGGAATTCCAAGGTGATTAACACTAAATGCACAAAAGTCACGTTCTTGAAATTCAACTAACAACACTGAGCTGCAATGTAGCATGGTTGGAATATTTCTATTCTACTTCTATTTTAAACTATGAAATTGTAAACGCTAAAATATTTCCCAAATATCTTATTCATCTAAAGATAAATCTGTTTGAAATTTCATATTAAACATGCGCAAAAACATCTTGTGACAGCATGTTTCATTCAAACATGCGTGTTTCCTTTCTACCAGACATTAACATCCTAAAGATTCCTTCATTGCTGTAAGTTTTAATAATTTATATGAAAGAGTCGGGAGGCATTATCTAACAAAGAATGTTAACACTTTTTATAATAGTTTCGGTCGATATTCTGTGTTAGCAACAATATATTAGCAGTAAAATTTAGTTATATAATTCCACTTTCCAGTTAGTATGTAAGTTGTACTATAACGTACTGTAACGCCCAAAAATTTTTAGTATATTATTTAAAATGAAAGCAAAGTTTTGAGATAAAATAATGGTGTGTGGTGCAATTTTGGAAGCAGGCATCTGCAGATAGTCAATTTATATCATCGAAGATATATTAAGTTTCATTTGTAGCCCGCAAAACAATTCTCCTAACATACCCAGGCGAGGCGAGATTTATTGACACTTTTTATGCATTATTTACAAGAAAGGTGTACGACAATGTGTAAGAGCACCAAAATGAAAACAAAATATGGCTTAGGATTTTTCAAAAAGTACGTAATAGTTAAATTTTATTTATGATATGTGTTAAAAATAACATTTTATTATATGAGAAGGAACCTTAGAACAAAATAAAAATCACTGTTAACACGTATATAATACGCTATTTTTGTACAAACACTATTTTTACCTCCCGCTACCCTAGGTGACGGAGGTATAGGGATCTTGCTAAAAATCACATATAGATTTTAGTGAATAAGCACGTTTTGATATCCCCAGAACCCGATTTTAACATTTTTACAATGATGTCTGTGAGTATGTATGTGTATGTGTGTGTGTGTGTGTGTGTGTGTGTGTGTGTGTGTGTGTGTGTGTGTGTGTGTGTGTGTGTGTGGATCCTGTGGACACGATTACTCAAATACTATCAATCAGAAAATTTTGAAATTTTGTATACCCATTCTACACTAATGTGGGAAGAGCTCATTATTTTTTAGTGTATATCGGATAACCGGAAGTATCACTTATAAAGTTTTTCTTGAAAAAATACATTGAATATAATTTTTCAGCAACTTTTACTAATAAAAATTAAATATAATAGTACAACCTTCAATTCTACGATAATAGCATGTAGTAAATAACTCTAAATAACTTTAAATATAAATTTATAATATAATTTATTTTCATACATCATCTTGCCTATGTGTCAAACAAAAACAATATTTTAATAACAATATTGACATATTTAAACAAATGTCACTGTCAGGAAGCAATACAATAAAATTAATGATGAAACCGTGTTAAGGAGAATTTAGTAATAATATATGTATTTGAATCTAATAAAATTAATGTTTGTAAAAATAATATATTTTCAATCATACATAAATATTAGAAGTACTATTGATTTACTTCATTGTCTTCCAGAATACGGGTTTGAAAAGACTTTGTGTCAAGATGCGAGTACTATTTTGATTTTTGTTGTTTCTATTAGTTTTGTCAATATTTGTGACATTTATTTTGTGTATGATATATTTGTTAAATGTAAAATAAAAATGTTATGAGTGAATGTAAAAATATTTGAACATAATAATTGCTTTATTTATATTTATGGTTAAATAACCAGCGGGAGGTTATGGGCTGGCCACATTAGATTTTTTCATTTAAATTTGTATTTTTAATATTTTTTGGCATGTATAAAAAAAGAAAATTTGTTATTCCATTCGTCATTACCAAGGCAACAACTCACATTTTATACTCGTGTTGAGAGTAAGTAACAATAGATTTGTAGAAAATAGTTATTTGTTTAACTAGGCACTAAAATACCAAATTTACAGTAAAGGCTACAGTTTCATTAACGAGGCGAAGTTTATCGCCTTTGTTATGCGTTTCTTGTACGGTTGCTATGAGTTTGTTGAATGGTTGCTATGTAAAAAGCAACAACAGGTAGTAAAAATATTTTGTTAATTCTTGTAGAAATAAGCGGATTCAATTAGGTAGTCTTTAATTCCTTTATAATACAAGTACTGTTCCAAAAATATTTCACCTGATTTTTTTCTGCTGAAACAAATGAAGTACGAGAGTTATTCTTCGATGGAGAGATATAGAATGCGTAACATGATGCTTCGAAATGAGGAAAGCGCATCAATATTTTTATTTATGGAAATAGCATTGAAAGATTCAGGCGCCTACGCAATCACTTGCATATGTCCGGAAAGCAATTTGAAAATCTATACACGCGTGATGAGACCTGTCAATTTGGATATATCATCTGAGATGGTCCAGTAAAATATAACAACTCGACTTCTTTCAATAATCATTGTGGTTGAACACTGATCTGTGTATTTCTGTTATAGCCAAAAATGTTTTACTATTAAACAATATCCAAATAAATATTTCCGTAGAAATTTTCTAATGTTGTTTTCGTCATCAAATATTTTCTGTTTTGAAGTAAGTTAATTTCAACAGTAAATATTATCAAAGTCGCCCATATCAAAACAATAATAAAATTGTTAATAAATAAAGAATTTATTAACTGTTTCAAATGTTTTTATTTGCGCCGTAAACATGTACGAGGGTGGATCAATAAGTAGTGAGCCTAGACAAGAAAACAAAAACTTATCGGCAAAGCAATATTTTATTTTTTCAACATAATCTCGTTGTAACTCAATACATTTAGCCCACCGATAATCAACTTTTATGTTCTTTCAGAAAAGTACGTTTTATCAAACTCTTCAAAATATTTGTAAATTTCAGTGATTATCTCCAGATTTGAACTAAATCTTTTTCTATCGAGCTAAGTTTTCAGATTGGGTAACAGGAAAAAGTATTAGGGGGCTAAAACTAGCAAATATGGTGGATGCGAAATCAGTTCGAAATGCATTTCATTTATTTTTGCCATTGAAACAGCTGAAGTGTGAACATGCACATTATTCTGAAAAAACAGAACTTGTTTCTTCTTTAAACGGGCTCTTTTTCCTTTTTATTGCATCGTGCAGTTTATCTAAAAGGGATGCAATGTATTCTCCTGTTATCGTTCTGCCTTTTTACAGATAATAGATAAGATGAATCCCACTGCAGTCCCAGAAGACACTGGCCATAAGCCATAAACTTTCTGGCCGAGAATATGGTCTTTGCCTTCTTCGGAGCACTTGCACCAGCCTCAGTCCATTGTTTTAATTTTTGTTTCATTTCGGTGTGTAATTTATGTCCAGGTTTCATCAACTGCTATTATTCGATGCCAAAAGTTGTTCGGATTATGCTTCAACTTCGCTAAATTGAGTGCTGAAAGTCGTTCCCGTTAAAGTTTGTTATTTATTTATTTATTTATTTATTTACGTATGGCTGCAGAAATATAAATATGTTATAATACAATATATTATGCACGTGATTTTCATAGTTCTATATCTGAAGAAATTAACCAGTTAAGCTAGTTCACTCTTCCAATGTGCCTTCTTTTCTTCCAAATATTTCTGTTTTTAACCGTGAGGGACTTTATGTCCAGTTCGGTCGCCAGTTATGTAGACTATTAGCCGCTCTGTACAAGCAGAACGTTGGCCATGGTGTGCCATATTAGAGGTTGTCTACATGTCACATCAACCACACTTTATGACAAGCGAAATATATTCTTGGAGATATTCGCACAATATGACCAAATATTTATAATATTGTATAAAATAAACATGTAGAATTATATGAAAAATATAAAACTGTATTTTTGTATAATTATTGAATTTCAAAATGATTAATTTTGTGAGGTTCTGTATAAACGACAGCTGTCAGAAAAAAAATATCACAGTTAAAGTTTGTGATCCACAGTCAACAAATGCGGCACCCAGTTTACACATATTTTTTTCATCTTCAATTCATTATGCATTATCAAAATTACTGACCTATATATTAACATGTGTAAAGCTTGTACTATTTACCGCACTTTAACCGACGGTTATCTATCACCATATCATGAAATTTTTAACAATATCTGCAGTGCTCATGTCTTTTGGGCGCCCACTGCGTTCTTCATCAAATATACTGGTCCGGCCACGTTTAAATTCTGCTTTCCATTGTTTTATGCTGGATATTGATCCCATAAATATACTCCAGCTCAGTTTTGATTTATTTGATAGTTTTGTTGTCAAAAGTAAAAACTTAATCACTGATCTATATTCCACTTTTCCATGTTTCAAAATAGGCTGTAAACAGTTCACTTGCTACTTAAATAACAAGCGTCCTTGCAATCGAAATGATAACAAACTTTCACGGTAATGTTTTAACAGACTACGAACTTGATAAACAAAGAATTATTTTATTAGTGCTGCCCTCTTTTGTTAGGCTCAATACTTCTTGTTCCGGCCTCGAATTTTCTTTGAAATATAAATAATAATTTAACAATGAAAATTAGTAATATTAATATCAATTAAAAATACCTACCGGAGTTTTACCTCTCGCTGAGAGAGATATTGGATTCATGCTGAAAATCGTATATCCAGATTTTAGTGAATTAGCACGATTTCAGGTCCCTACAAACCGATTGTGTGTGTGTGTGTGTATGTGTGTGTGTGTGTCTGTGTATGTGTGTGTTTGTCTGTGTGTGTGTGTGTGTGTGTCTGTGTCTGTGTGTGTGTGCGTGTGTGTGTATGAATGTTAGAGGTACGATTCCTCAAAAACTATAAGACTTAAGGTTTAATTTAGTAACAATTGGACAACCGAAAGTATTAGTTTCTTTAAAAAATTCTTCTAAATACACCAAGGGAACTAGTTGACAAATTTAAACGTTTGTAACATAACTTATAATGACAGATAAATGCCATTGTCAAAAATCAGCAATTTTAATGAAAGCTTTTCTGGGAAGTACCATTCATCTTTCTTGTTGGTTTATTAATTAAATATTTAAAATTATAGGTAAAATAAGAAATATCGCCAATCTTGTTAATGATTTGCAAGAATCTCTGACATTCAGGAACTTCAATGATACAATGAAAAAATAGATATAATTAGAATTTTATGAAATATTAGGGGTGAAAAAACTCTGAATTTTAAAAATATTTTATATATTTATACTTTGTTTGGCTGATCGATTTCGCTATTTTTATAGCATCCTCAGAGCCTTAACAGCTGGAAAAATATGTACATTGAAAATATAAAAAATATTATAATATAATATAAATGTGATATGAAGGGGAAAAATGCTGGGGAGTGAAATTTATTATAGTTGGTGTTACATGACAAGCATTTATGTAGGTAGATAAATTATTTATAATGTATGGTTTTGTATATTTTAAGGTTAGGTGAACATGACAATCATAGAAAAATGTATTATGAGAAAAATTACAAAAATAATGTAAAAATACTAACCGTCATAGAGAAATTAGGTTGTCTTTGACATATTTATTGAGTGATGTATAAAATTATTGTTTGATTAAATTGATTTTTTCATTTATTGTAGATGTACGTCTTCACAGAGCCAGAGAAATGGAACTTATGCGGAAATATTTGTTTAGCGGAAGTATGTTTTGAAATTATAGTAGAATTTAGTTTTTTAATTTAAATGTTTATTGTGAAAAAGGCGGGAGATTTTTGAAAATGTGTTGTTCCGGAAAAGATACGTTTTCGTTTATTAATGTATAATTGTTATGTATATGTTTAAGAATTTCGTATTTTTCTAAAAGACATAAATTTTGAATTTTTGTTTCTGAATGTAATAGTTGTAAGTTATCTAGAGTAATTTTATGATTTGTATTTTGGAGATGAAAATAGGCACTATTGCTGAAGGTGGATTATTTTTTAAATGTTCTTGAAAACGAGTTTGTATATTTCTTTTTGTGAGCCCAATGTAACAATTTTCGCAGTTATTGCAATCTATTTTGTATATTCCGCTATTGAGTAGTTGGTTGGTTTTGGGGATATTATTTTTGAGGATGTGGTATAGATTGGGATGAGATTTCGACGTAAGGGTTGTATTATGTTGGTGTGTTGTTGTAGATAGGGTTTTGTGGAGATTATTGTAATATGGTATTGAAATATAGTTTTGTTTTTGTTTTATATGTGTATGTATTTTGTTATTTATTAATTTTGTATATTTTATTTTATTAAAATGGTTTTTCATGAAAAGCAGTGAGTAGTTGTTGTTAAGGCCTATTGTAAAAATGGTGTTTAGTTCTGTATTGAAATTTTCTTTTGTTAGAGGTATGGAAAGGAGTCTGTTGAATAAAAAATTGAAAGCAGTTAGTTTTGTTTTTGGATTGTTATATGAATCGTTTGGTATAATAATGTCTGTGGATGTGGGTTTTCTGTAAATGCTATATTTGAGGGAGTTGTTTATATTATGTAGGGTTAGGTCGAGGAAGTTAATTTTATTTTGGTTTTGTATTTCTATTGTGAATTTGATATTGGAAAGATTATTTAAAGCGTTATGGAATTTATGTAAATCTGTAATGGATCCTGTCCAAAGAAGAATTATGTCATCTACATATCTTTTCCAGAACAACACATTCTCACTGAGTTGTAGATTCATGATTTTTGTTTCTAAGTTGTCAATAAAGATGTTGGCTAGTAAACCACTGATTGGACTTCCCATTGGAAGACCGTCGTTTAATTTATATGTATTATTGTTAAAGTTGTCTAAATTGTAACTGTTGAAATTTTGATTATTATTTATCATGTCTTTTAATAAGTTGAGTGTATCAGAAACTGGTATGTTTGTATATAAATTAACAATGTCAAAAGAAACTAATATAAAATTTTGATTGTTATTTTGTAAGTGTAATGGTGACATTTTAAAAAGAAAATATTAAATAAAGCAATAGTAATATGCAAAGGAACATAATATAGTTTTTACCTTTTGTGAATACGTAGGTATGTATTTAAATTAATAAGAATTAAATTGCGAGAGGTATTGTGTTGGCCACATCAGATTTTTTATTATAAAATGACGTTTCGTCAGCGAAGTGCAATACAATACTTATATAATATAAAAATGGAAATGACGGGAGGTATTATACTGGCCACAAGATTTTTTTTAACAAATAATTCTGGGTTGCAAATAATTATTTTACGCATATCTGCTTTAAAACTGTTTATTTACATCGTAGTTACCATGGCGGAAACTGAAAGATTACACCCTGCGAGCGGTAAAGTAGCATAAGCGGGCGGTAAAATACTGAAAGAGCCCGCTTACTGGTAAACAAAACATCAAAAATACAATTGGAAATGTAATCAAGACTCTTATTTTTAAAAAATGATATTAGTTCCGCTAAATTTTCATTAGATTTTATTAGAATTGCTTAAGGAATTACTTCAGAAATTGTCTCAAATCTCCAAGTTTGACATTTAAATAAATATTCATATAACCAAATAGTTAGCAATGCTACGCATCGCCTTATTGTTTTGTGACATGGCCACCTGGACGTATTTAAAAAATAATTTAAAAACATTTCATTTGATTGCAGTTGTGCGTAAAACGTTGTACGTACCTCGGGCCGAAAGAAGTTTACACCCTTGGACGAATAAAATTTCGTCCGCAGGCGTAAATCTTTTCTTTCGACCTTCTATATGTAAATAACTATTACATTACATTAGCTATTTTCGTAGCTAAAAATTAAATTTGTCCGTTGAACTCATTATAAATATTAGTAGTTTAGTTTGTAAATGGTACGTCCATTATAAAATAATTTAATTATCTCATTATGTTATAAGGGAAATAGTTAAAAATGCTTCAGTGTAATTTGAGCATAAATTTAATTTTAAACATTTTACTGTAATATAATTAAAGCGCAAAATGTAGAACAATGAAAAATTAATGTAAAATAAATTATCTATCACATTTTGTACTTTATCAAGTATGTGCGATTTAGGCCCTTCTGGCAAAATTTTTAAAATTCAATTTATTTGGCTGTACACGAACAATATTTACATACTTAAAATTATAATTTTAGTAAATTTTATTTCGCCAAAAATATAACATTTTTTAATTCCATAGAAACTATTTTCGCCGATTAGCATGAAGGCCCAAGTTTTCCATCTTTGGATAAAGTGCCAGTTAATTTATTTGTCAGGTAAAATGAAAATATCGTATCAATATTAGAACGTAAATTGACAAATTATACATATGTCAATTATATACTGCGATATTTTTACCTTATCCAGAGATGCAAAGATCGGGTCTAATTCTATTATTTTACGTAGCACCCATAAGCAGAATGATAACAACGATGATGGAAAGAACATTTAAAATAATTATAAAATTAATAGGTATTATAAACAATTATTAAATTTTTTGTATGACTATAAATTATCTTGAGCATAATTTCTAATGGAAGCGTTACCACAATATTTCTCCCGATAGGACCGATAGTGAGGGAACTTGTAACTTTTTACTTTCAAAAGACTTTGAAAAGTCAAACGAGCGTCCAACATAACCATATTCATTAAAATAAAAATATTAAATTTATAATAATAAAAGTAAGTAGGTACAATAAAGTAAAATATAACTGCGGCACTTGGTGGAACTGTTTTAATAAGATAATTAAAAAATAACATTCGACATGTTTTACAAGATCAGAGAAAGGCTCACTCAACCATAACCACAGACGCGTTTCGCTCTTATTGGAACTCTTCAGTGCGGTGTACCGATGCCTCTAGGAGGCATTAAGTCGGGTTGAGTGAGCGGATGATTAAACATCTCAATATTATTATGACACTTGGTGAAACTGTTCTAATAAAATATTTAAAAAATAACACTCGACATGTTTCACAAGATTTCAGTCTCTGAATCAATGCCTCCTAGAGACGTCAGTACACCACACTGAAGAGCTCCAATAAGAGCGAAACGAGCTTGTGGTACTAGTTCAGTGAACCATCCTCTGATAAGTAACGTAGAGGTTGATTCAGAGAATGAAATCTTGTGAAACATATCGAGGGTCATTTTCTAAACATCTTATTAGAACAGTTTTACCAATTGTTGCAATTTTATTGTATTTTATTATGCTTATATTATTGTGGTTTTCTGGCTAAGCTCACGGTTTTCTCGATAGATGGCTCTGCATGTAGTTACTTACTTCTACAGTCATCATATCTTTTTGGCATGTTTATCATCCGCTTGCTTAACCAACTTAGTGCCTCAGTACACCATAATAGAGAGCTCCAATAAGAACGAAACACGTCTGTAGTTCTGTTTGACTGAGGCATTATCTGATAAATGATAGAGAGGTTGATTCAGAGACTGAAATCTTGTGAACCATGTCGAGTGTATTTTTTTAAATATCTTATTAGAATAGTTTCATCAAGGGTCGCAATTATTTTGTACTTCATTTTACTTTTATTATTGTTTTTTGCTGGCTAAGCAGACGGCATTCTCGATGGATGGCTATGCATGCAGACATCATATGTTTTAGGATGTTTATCATCCGCTCACTCAACGAACTCAATGCCTCGTAGAGACATCAGTACAGGCCCGACGAGAGGGGGGTGGGGCAGACGGGGTAACAACCCCAGGGCCCGGCGCTACCACTTTATTTAAATTTTTGTACTGCTAAAATCTTTTATTATAAATAAAAATATAAAATAACAAAATTAGGTAAAAAAACTCAATTTGTTTAAGTTCTGGTCATAATTTTTATTTAGTTTTTGATAATCATAGGCAATGAATATTTTGTTTTTATTTTATGTTACCGTGATGAATAAAATATTGAAAATGGGGGGGGGGGGGGGGGGGGTAGTTTGATTTTACCCCAGACCCCGTAATGGCTCTCCACGGGCCTGCATCAGTACACCACAATGAAGTACTACAATAAGAGCGAAACGCGTCTGTGGTTCTGGTTGAGTGACCCAGTCTCTGGTAAATGACAGAAGGTTGATTCAGAGACTGAATTTTTGTGAAACATCTCAAGTGTTATTTTTTAAATATCTTATTAAATGTGTACTTTATATATTTGTCAAATATTATCAACATTTGTTTTATTGCACACTCATTGTACATTATTGTATATTTGTGCTTATAACAATAATAATAATAATAATAATAATAATAATAATAATAATAATGTTTTTTCACTACTAGCACTAGCTATAGCTACACAGAGGTACTTTATAGACCGAATAGAGTGCCGCGAAATTGAATTTCTCAACCCGTCTATGGTTACCGGTATATAATTTTTCATTATTAACCGATAATAAGTTAATAATGAATAAATTTACATTTTTTGATAATTCTGTGACAGTTTTAAATCGGAAATGTTTATAGCAAGTTTAAATATAACCAAGAGACTTTATTTATTAATATATTATGCATTTAAATGGTTGTTTAAACAGCTTAATTCAATATTAAAAATTCGGATTAATTTGAATATTTGTTTTTCGCGCCGAGAACATATTAAATACTTGACATTTCTTTCATGTCAATTTCGCTTATTCAATGTAAGAAAAACAGTATTTAAAAATAATACTTTTAAATAATATTTGTGATTTAACAATAAATAATACAAATGCTTGAACCGTGCAACCAAAAACTGTGCAATCACAATCAGATTATACAACCTGTCAATGAGCACATATGTGTAAGCATAGCATTCGGAGAGTGACGAGCCCAGAGTCAAATAAAGTTTGTTAAATCATGTGATGCTTTTTAGTCTAAACGTGTCCCGAACACTACAGTAAGTAACCGAAAATTTAATCTTTTCTATTAATAATGACTTTTATTTTAGGTTATTGTTAGCTAACACTGCTAACAGACAGAATTCAATACAACGTAGACAATAATTATGGTTAGAACTACAAATTAAGTGAATAAATAAATTACTATTATAAACAAGTAAGTACTTGCTAAGTTATTTGTAAAAATTATAATAATTAATTGTACAATTATGACAAGTTATATTTATTGCAGATCCTGCAGTATTTAGGGAACCAGTAGGAAAATTAGTTGAAGTTGAAGGTATATTAATTATGGTATTATTTATAGTATTTGTTTCCTCAACATTCATTCTTGTAGATGGGATTTCAATATTGTTTTCTGCTGATGTCACAACAGAAACATCAGGGAATGTATTACTTGAAGACGGTGATGTCACTTGACCTTGTACCATGCATGCTATATTTTTTTTAACGCACACCGAATCTTCCACATATCCTTCAGCTACGGTGGTAGACTTCCACCCTCCGTAACAAAGTATGTTAAACAATCGCATCTAATAAAATTAAAAATTTACCTTAATTACAATATAATCTTCAGGTGCGTCAGTAAGAAATTTTGTAATCTCTTCCTTACTGAAAACTGATGATTTTTTTGGGCGATAATTTACATTTTTCCGTTTTAAAAATGCAATTAATTTAAAATACTTTGAAATATCAATGTTTTCTTTTAAAGAAAGAGTTGATTTCAACATTGAGTAAAGAGCCCATGCAGAGGAGGATTTTTTATTACTTACATAATCTTGGAAATATGCAAGAACTACATTTTCAGAAATTTTAATAACTTCTTTAGTACTGCACACAATTCTTAAATGTTGTATACGCTTTTAAATAAAGATGTTTCGATTTTTTCTGGCAATAGTTTTTCATTTAAATTTTCTGCAATCTCCCGTAATTCGGGGTTGTACAACTTAAATCTTCACTAATCATGATTATTTTTATAAAACTGTCAAAATGAAATGATAAAATTTCAGTTTTTGTTTTAATAAACAATTTTACTAGGCCAACTATGCATCAATTGTGCCATCACATTTAAAAGTAATATGACGTTATGGTGGGATTAATTTCATAAATAATTATTAAAATTACGTGCTAGTAGTGAAAAAAATAGTATATATACCACGGTTATGAAGAGCATTATTGCCCTCGCGAATTATAATCCCTCGGTTCCCTCGGGATTATAATCTTTTCGCTCGGTCAATAATCATACTCTTCACAACCTTGGTGTATAATATACTATTATTTCTTAACAGGCGAACCCAAAACCAGAAAATGTACAAAAAGATATAAACTATACAGAAAACAAAAATGAATTATATTCATTATAAGCGTTGCTCATAACAACGATCGGAGATTTAAGCAAAGTATTAGTCTTGTAAGATGGTAGATAAAATAAACGGTAATTCCGCGATGATGTTGATGGTATATGAAATGGGAGTTTATATAATAAACTTGGAATGTCAATATTATTATTTAAAATGCTAGAAATGGTATTAAGTGCTGTAAGCTTATGACGATCTTCAACAATTCAAAGTTAAATTCTTGTAAAAGAATGTTGTGTTCTATTCCTGATTTGAAGAGGGTATCAGATTAAACATCCATACTCAAGTTCAGAGCGAATGTAAGTCAAGAATAATATTTTAAATGTATTTTCAATGTAAAATTGCCTGCTATTTCTGACAATAAAATCGAGTAATCTGTTAAGTGAACAAACTAATTCAAAAATATGCTCAAGAAAATTTAATTCAGGATCAAATACGATGCCTAAATCTTTCATGGAAAAAATTACGGCATAAGGGCACATTTTCAATACAGTACGTAAAATGCAATGGATTCCTTATTTCTTCTACTTGTATAAGACATAATTTTGCATTTACTAATATTTAAAGGTAAATTGTTAATTTTGCACCACTCGTGAAAGGTATTAATATTATTCTGTAAGTCAATGCAGTCTTGTAAAGAATTAATTTCTCGAAATATTTTTATATCATCCGCGTACACAGTTTACAGAGGAGCAAACATCATTAATAAAAAGTATGAAGAAAAGCGGATCAAGATTTGACCCTTGAGGTACCCCGGAAGTAGCAGGAAAAGCTTGACTAATAAATCCATTGTAAGAAACCAATAATAACCGATCAGCTAAGTAGTTTTTAAAAAAATTAATAATATCACTATTGAAACCAAATAAACCCAATTTATATAATAAAATATCATTATCTAATTTGTCGAAAGCTTTGGAATAATCAGTGTAAATCAAGTTGTCCATTCATATCTAGAACCTCAGATGCAAACTGCGTAAAAACATATAAGTTAGAAATGGTGGAATATTTCGGCAAAAACCCGTGTTGTTGAGGCGATATAAAGTGACTAACCTGGGGCAGTATTTGATTATATAATAAAATCTCCAAAACTTTCGCAAAATTACATATGATAGATATTGGCCTGTAATTCTAGATATCAGAAGGGTCTCCAGATTTTAAAACTGGACAAACTTTAGTACGTTTCCACATAGAATGAAAAATACCAGTGTTGATGCATATACAATAAAGGTGCAATAAAGGTAGTTTTAAAACAGAAATGCAATCCTAAACTATATTACTTATACGTTATGTACACTGTAAAAAATAATAGCGATTTTGTCGAAAAGTTATAGTAATTTTTTACTATAATATGTATGCAATAACAAATTTTACATAAACTATGTAAACTTACATTTACATAGCAAATAATTATATAAATTTACTAATTTACCCTTACAAATATAAAAAATTACTAGAACTACAATGTAATATTCATATTACAATAAATATATGAAATTTTACAGTGATATGTTAATATTTCTATATCAATTTTGTCAAATTTTATAACAACTATGTAAAAACTCAATTCCTTTTATTTTAGTTTCTATTTTTACAGGAATTATGGACAAACTCTAAATTTATTATATTAAATTTAAGTGATTTATATTTAAATTTAAATTATGTATATTATTAACATGTAAATTTATTTAAGTATGTATCATAATTTTTATGGAATTTATGTTTATGTAATTTTAAAAATGGTAGACAAAATTACATTTAACTGTAAATTTACTATAATTCACTTAGGCAATTTGGACGCCAATAACTATTATAGTAATTTTACTGAGAATTTTTTTACAGTGTACAGTAAAATTTTTGAAAGAAGTCCGATCAAGGCCATCTACGAATTGTATCTATGAATTAAGATTTTGTGCTGTCAAATTTAGTAGTGTCTTTTACTTAGTTTTTATAAGGGTACATAATATCTTGAGTACCTCATAAAAACTATGTAAACGATACTACTAAATTTGACAGCATAAAATCTTAATTCATAGATGCAATTCGTAGATGGCCTTGACTTTTTCATTGTTAAAGATATTGCATATTTCTGTCGACTGTCGATATCTCTAAAACGAAGAAGAATTGACCCATAGTTTGTGTGAACTTTTTCACTTGATCCTTAGAATACATGGTAAAAGTATAACGGTTTCCTCAGGGCACAGCCTGTATATATATTCCGTTTAAAAATAGTCACATTTTCCACAATTCAAATTTCCTCGCATTGAATTTCCATTCTTCGCAATCAGATAAATCACTCTGACGCTGACCCAATTCTTTTGATTCTGCGTGGAGCTGTAAGTAGCTATTACCATTACAGATTTCCGAACGCCTTTTTCACGCTGGTGATAATGAAGCCTGTGCCTACGTAGTCTGGCTACGGCCGGATTGCGTAAGCAGACGAGACAGGACGGGACGAGATTGCATTGCAACAACACAATGCCTGCATTGCATACACAGTACCCGCATGAACAGGTTTTTAGGGCAATGGACAACGAAATGTCAATTATTTATTAGCGAATGAGGTTTCTAATTAGTGGTAATTTGTTATAATGGGACAGTATGTTCTTAAGAACAGTGATTGTATGAATAACACATGGTCAGAACGGGTTTGGTAATTAGCACATTTGTTTCGTAAAAGAGGTTAAAGTTAAGGTTAAATTCTGCATTTAATAACTGCATGAAAGTGATTCTTAACATAATATAAAGGGCATTGTGCTTATGATGTAATACTCATATGTTTTTTAATTACGTTGAATTCGAACTCGAACCTTGAGAAATACTGGCGGCCTGTTTGGCGAACTGATGCAACATAAATAAATAAATAAATACATATATCATCATGGCATATTACCAGTGTTTCTTTCAGAGGGGGGTGGTCGAGGGGCTCAAACCCCCCCGAAGACAAACGAAAACCCCCCCGAAGAAGATTATATTAAAAATATCAAATAATAACTGATATGTGTTGAAAGAAAATGTGCAAAACGTATCTATGTTCGTTCCTTTAATTCTTAAAAACTAATACAATGTAGACATAAATGTAATGACCCAAACTTAATAACAATGGAATAATGCAGTAATGGTTCATGATATCTACTACACACTGTTGCAAGCCAGATAAATGTTTGGGGTGCAATCTGTTACTCATATTAATTTTAACATCCTGTTTAAATTTTTCACTAAGACACTGAATAAAAATTAACATGGTACGATACAGAATACATAAGTTCATATTGCATTCAAACATAAAAATAATCTGTTTAGCCAGGAAAATAAATATATTCTATTTTCTAAAATTTTCTGTGATCTGGCAATTTATTTTTGTACATAAAAGGGAAAAACACGCAGTTTCATATCCCTTGAAAAAATGTAACTTAATTATAAGGCATTTGACCTTGAAATAAAAAAATATTTTTTAACCAACCCTAACCCCCCAAAACATTTATTAACCCCTCCCCCCCCCCCGGGTAAAAGAGTCTGAAAGAAACACTGCATTACCCATTTCTGAGTGTGACATATTTGTACCGTGCGGGCGCTTACCAGGCGTCACTTAACAGGCACTCATTGTTGGCGTGGGGAGTGCACTGATGCAACATAATCTATTGAAATTTACTATTTCTTACTTTTTCCTCTGGCAAAAGGAGATTTTTTCCTGAGAAGATGCATGTTCGCCGTCCATGTTATTGCCGGGCATGCATATATTGTCTAGAAAATTGTATACATAAAAAAGGTAACATTTATGAATATACCTTGGTTACTTGTTATTATTGTTTTTTAACATATTTATGTCAATGTATCCCCTGAAGAAGGCACCAGTTTATGGTGCCGAAACGTTGGGTTAAAATTAATAAATACAGAACATAAACTAAAAAAAAAAGGTAGTATTTTTCCAATTAATAATATGAGTTCTGAAAGATATTTTAATATTACTATTTCTAGTTACGAGGGTAGTACCGAAAGTGTCTGCAAATAAATATAACCAAGGTAGCTAAGAAAATAAATTCATCACAAAACAAAATTACATCCTTATGTAGTTTGATAGTTCTTGTTAATGTTCAGTGGCGGCTGGTGATATCTTTGTATGGTAGGGCACAAAAATTTAAAATAGTAAAGAGTATATTAAATTATTTAATCTTTAAGATACAGAAGCCATCTTCGTAATTAAATAAGTACTAGACGATTACAATTCAACAACAACAGATTACCTCGGAAAATGCCGGACATACTCGGACATCTTCGTTTAAATCGGGCTGTGCCCGGAACAGGCTTAATGCAGTCATATGCAGCTTCGCGCGCTTCGCTGCTATTGGTCAAAATTCGAGTAAAAATAGTGGGAGACCGGGGCAGAAACATTTGTGCCCTAGCTTCTAGCAGCATATCGGTACGTGCACACGTCAGTATATAGGCTATCTAGCTATCGGCGGTGTAGTAAGAATTGCATAATAATGAAAGTAAATAAATAATAATTAATGTATTTTTAAAATGTATATGTACTCGCTTATTTCTTTTTTTCTTGTCTTTTTATTTGGTAGGGCTGCGCCCTTGTGCCCTATAGCACGAGCCGCCACTGTTAATGTTCATTCCCAGCTACGAAAATAAAAATAAAATTGTACATAAAAATAATTATATAAATTCTTGTGAAAATTAAACATAAGATATAAAAACAAGGAATGGTAAATGAAATGACAAATATTTTACACAAACAGAAGCAAATACATAACAACTGTCATTCGAGCTGTCAGTTTACGTGCTGGTAAAAGGATTGTTGTAAGGAAAAGATTCGTATAATGATTGCATACACAGTGAAAGGTATGCAGTTGAGTTGATATTATTGCTTGTTAATTATGAATATGCTAAAAGACAGCTGACGTTAATTTTCGAAGCTGTGAACACCAACCATAAAGTCTTTTTTATTATTTTATTTATATTTACCTCCCGCTACCCTTGGTAAGGGAGGTATAGGGATCGTGCTAAAAATCGCATATCGAGATTTTAGTAAATGACCAGGTTTAAAGTTTCTGTTTGTAAAGTTAGTTGATGTTAAGTTATTCTTTATTTATAACAAATTTCAATAATTATAATACTTTTTTTGTACCTCAAAGTGTAGATAAAGGTACATATTAACACATACTAAATTTTGAAAATCATGTATTTGACGATATAAGAATTATATTAGTTTGAAGTTAGTGTATCTGAAAATTTCAATAAAAATGGCTCTCATATTTTATATTTTATACCGTAACATTTAAATTGTAAAATCAAAAAATAGTATATTATTCAATGAGCATGTAATGTGGGCTATTACTCAGGAGAATGAAGTTTGCAACGCGAGCCGAAGGAGAATGAAGTTTGCAACGCGAGCCGAAGGAGAATGAAGTTTGCAACGCGAGCCGAAGGCGAGTGTTGTAAATCATTCGAATGAGTAATAGCCATTACATGCGAGTAGAATACTATACTTTTTCTACGACTATTCAATAGCAATTTGAACTTTTCTGTCTGGATTGGTATAATTAAAAATTCTTAATTGTTATTGTTTGTATATTTAAAAGTTTATAATTTATCATTTTTACCTTTGTTGCAAGATATATATTGGTAATACCATGCACTTTCATTATTTTTTTAATTTCAAGGGGAGTGAATTCTTTTACTCCATAACCTTAAGATTTTCGTTTCAAAAATGCGCGGTGCAGTTTTGATTAATTTTCTATATTTATTCCATAATATCTGGCGGCGTACAAATTTATTCATTCTCACTATCGAAATTAATGTTTTTAATTTAATTCATTTATATATCTTACAGCGATTCATAATTTTGACATTTTAACATTGGAAAAACAATTATAACATATCAACATTGTTCTGAGCCAAAGCATACTCGATAATATTGCAATTTTGAGTAATGGATGATTCTGATTGGTCCTCCCGTACCATTACTCACGGCCCGTGAGTAATAAGTGAAAACTCACGGCCCGTGAGTAATAAGTTGTATTGTTTAATTTAAAAAAGATATATAATGAAGATATTACTTAATGGTCGTGGAAAAATATATTTTTCTTCATATACAATAGAAATAATCATGGAATATCATCGTGCAAACCGCGAAATTTTTTGTTTAATTTTGTAGAAGTTATTGTATTCTAAACTCAGGGGACTTTACTTTTGAAACCGATAATAGTTCTTTAACTTGATATAAACGTATAGTTATAAATTTTTAAATATCATTGGTTTAATACAAATATTTTAAGATACACCTACTTATTCAAATTAAATTACTTCCTTCATTTTTTCTCTATAATTTGTCTTTTAGTTCTACAAAACAAATTATTTATTTGTATAAAATGATTACCTACAATTGCAATAATGACTTTATGATAAACAGCGCAGGTATATTATTTTAGCATTGTAATCTTTATATAGCAAATCAATTTGCATTTTAATTCTACTAATTACTATGTTATTATGAAATTTGAAATAACTTTAATACCAAGAACATATTATGTTTTTATGTTTATACATATTACAATGGGGACATTTACCATAAACGAATTTAGTGTTTATATTAACAAAATTCATTAGTTCACATTTAAATAATGATAGAAAATACTAGAAATTCATTCAAATAAATTTCTTAATATATTTAATTAATTTCTGAAAATTGTTACTTTTGCCATCTATACAATGTCCTTGGAAGCTGTGACGTCCCCATCATATATATTAGAAAGAGACAGAAGAGAGAGATAGCATGATTAGTTTTGACTATAGTGACTGTATAAACATAGTGTGGCCAATAGGGGGATCGATTTTGATTGGTTGGCGCGAATTTGCCTAAATATGGCGGATGTTATGCCGACAAAGTGACATTTTCAGATTTGTTACGTGAATTATACGTGAATTGAAGGTAATTATATTATATTTATATTTTAGATAGTGCAAATAATTAAATTACACGTGTATTTGTATATTTATAACAAAGTAATATATACATATTTTTTAACATCACATCTTTTTTAGGTAACTGTCAAAATTACTAAAAATGTCTAATATTAAGGTATATACCTTAATATTTTAGATGCCTAGTTGCGTGGCGGTTGGTTGTGAAAACAGTTCTTCAAAGGATATAAAATGAAAATAAATATTTTGTTTCCATTTAATATGCTCTTTCATTAATTGTTTATCAAATTTTGTTTAGTTATCACATCATACGAATTCAAATTTCCCGCGCATTTTGCCTAAATATGGCGGCGGTTGGCCACACTTTGTATATACAGTCACTATAGTTTTGACGTTTGGGAGACAGGTGTTCAGTAAGTCAGTAACTTCGCTGTAAAAGAGAGGTTAGTTTATTTATTTTGAAGAAAGAAATAGAACTGTGCTCTTCTCGCCAGTGTTTTATAAGGTCTGCAATATGTAATTGTTTTGTATCTGGTTGTTTCAATAAGTCTCAGGATCCATTTCGACACGATTTCAAGCAAACATGTTAAGATGTAGTTGATTAATGTCATTCCGTGAATTCTACGACAACAGAAAGGAATTCAAATAACAGATACAACTTTAAAAAATTAATTTCTCTGTTATTACAAATAATTTTTAAATCAGACAAAGACCAAATACTATATGTGAAGTTGAACTTTCAGAAGAAAAAATAAAAAAATATGGTAAATGACCAGAGCTGGGCAGTAACTAGTTACTTTAGTAACTTAGTTACTAACTAGTTACTTTTACGTAACTTGTAACGTAACTTAGTTACTTTTTAAAATATGGTAACTGTAACTGTAACTTAACTTGCTGCGGTAAAGTAGTTGGTAACTTTCCGGTTTTTAGTTACTAGTTACTTGAGTAACTTAAAAAGTGGAATGTAACTTAGTCATAAAAAGTAACAGGGGGATTTAAATTTCTAAGAAATATTTTGTTGAGGCTAATGCCTTTTTCAGAAACACTAACTAAAACTGTTTTGTTTTAAATAAATGTATGTAATAATTAAATTCAATATTATTGTTGATTGATTTCAAGCCATAATAGATAATAAAATAATTACATTCATAAATAATAGAGTTTTTGTACGGTAAATAGAAAAACAAAAATAACACATTATTTTAACTTTTAATTCTAGAATTAAAAAGTCACTAAATGTTAAATTTGACTTATAAAATATATTATTTTCAAATATTTTCCTCGCTTACAAATGATACTAAGCTGCCACTAAATCATCAAAATTATTCCAATTTTCAGGTTATACAAAATATAGTGTATTTTGTTCGTTGTTCTAAGGGTTGCAAGACTTGAATTCGTCTCATTTTTGCAAATTCCCTTCTCACAAGATAAAATGTCACTTTTAATTTTCATGTTATATTATAATGTAGGTCCGCAGGGCCTTTTCATCAGATTTTTGGGCCCTAGGCCAAATTTTTTTTCGGGCCCCCCTCCCTCTTTATAGTAAAAAACAAGTACGTACAAATATTTGTATAATTATAATGTAAGTTTATTTATTAAAGAAAAAAATAAAATTGCCTGCTGAGAGAAAAGCTGATCAATTATACAGTACCGCATGCTCGATTCTAGTTTGAGGTGAAATTTTAGCGTAATATTTTGTTACTCCTTTCTAGGGACGGTTGGCAATTTTGCCGGTTCTCGGGAATATGTTATTAGCGTAGCGGGGCCCCAAATATTTATAATAAGATACTTTTTCATCAAAATTTGTTATATATGTGAGCGCGGGGCCTCAGATTGAAAATCGACGTCTGATCCGAGGTTTCCAATAAATTAATCATTATCCACTAATAAGTCTAGGTAGGAAATAATGTCTGCATGTTTTATGCATTATAATGGTCATGTCATGTTAGAAAGAAAGTAGATTCTTTATATCTTGGTATAAGAAATCAAAATTGAAAAATAAATTAATAAATTTTAAAAAAATCACATCAACCGGGCCCTGCGGGCCCCTTGCCCCTTGTCAAAGCGGGCCCTAGGCCGTAGCCTCGTGGGCCTAGGCGGTAATAAGGCCCTGTAGGTCCGTTGACATTAACAATAATAATCTGATTGGGTGTTGCCAAGCAATAACGTTAAAATTTAGGTTAACGTAGTTAGTGCAAAAACTCCCTGATATGTATCCTACACAATAACTAAGTCAACAGTATAAGTCTACACTTCACGCCATTAAAAGTTGTTAGAAAGTAACTCAAAGTAACTAAGTTACTTTTAAATAACTTAGTAAATAACTTAGTTCTTTCACCAAAGTAACTGGAACTTAAGTAACTTAGTTACTTTTTTTTGGAGGTAACTGTAACTGTAACTAGTTACATTTTAAAAGTAACTTGCCCAGCTCTGTAAATGACCCCATTCGTTGTACAAATTATTCACATTCAAAGAATAAAGGAACCTAATGCAAAATCAATGTAGTAAATGACAAGAATATATTTACATTATAATATCAATGAAATTAATATTTTTTGCGCCATCAAGTAAGTATAGTAGCGAAGGGACTAACATGTTGCTTTGTAACTTTCATTCATCATTTTGCTTCGTTATTCAATGATCCAGTGTTCGAATTCACTCGGGTATGAATATTATTGCTCGTTCTTCTCATTTCCATTACTAATAATATCATTAAAATTTATCGACTACTTATGCTTTAATAAAAATGTGTAGTTTTTGCACATTTTTAAATCTGAAATATTAGTTATACATATACGAGTTGTCACACTTATTAAGATTAAGTAGCAGCATCTCAACAAATTGGTTTCGGAACAAACACCCTACAATATTTGTGGTCCTAAACCAACATCTTATATACTGCAAATGGTCATGAATATACATAGTATGTAACGTACATTGTACATTTAATAATATTTAAATGATATAAAGAAAAATATAAAATTTATTGTTATCGTTTCCCGAATCTAAATTTTGACCCACACCATCATTTTCGTATGTTTAGTACCAACATTCGATTAAAGTTTTTAAAGATTTACTACAACAAAACCGCAAGACCCGGGTTCGATCCCTACCAATGCCAAAAATTATTTCGAATTTTAAAAGGCACAAAAGTTGCTCTTCTTCACGCCGGCAATGAGTGCCCGTGAGATGACACCTGGTAAACGCTCATATACCGATATCTTTGTACAAAGCAGATTGGCACATATCCATTAATGTGTAATATGCAGTGATGACATATTTATTTATAATTTACTAGCTGACCCGCCCCGGCTTCGCACGGGTAAAGCTAGAATAACGATTGCTACACGTGTACCAGTAATTTTTCACATTTACTTCGGAGACATGCGCTGCGTAGGGAGCCGGCAACCTGCCTCACATCGTACATGTAACAGGCTCCGCCCACTGCCCACCCAATCCCCGCACCGTACCTAACAACGCCCGTTTCTAAACATGTCTCGGGTACTTTTACTTATGTAAGTACATATGATGTAAACTATCTCTCCGACAAATATCGAAAATCTACTAACGTTAAAACTTAACTATAAATACAAAGATAAAAAATAATTAAAATCACCCCCTATTGTACCGCCTTGAGGGATGATGTTTGAAAAACGCTAAAACACTCTTTATTTCTTACCAAAAGCATAAAAAAGAATTTTTATATCCTTAACTTGAGAAATGACGAATTCTCCATACAAACTTTCATCCCCTATTTCACCCCTTTCAAGTTTTATTTTCGTGACAAAATGTAGCCTATGTCCTTCTCCAAGTACAATCTATCTCTATACCAAAATTCATCAAAATTGGTTCAGCGGAAGATATGATGGGTTCTCCATACAAACTTTCATCCCCTATTTCACCTCTTCAAGTTTTATTTTCGCGACAAAAGGTAGCCTATGTCCTTCTCCAAGGTCCAATCTATCTCTATACCAAAATTCATCAAAATTGGTTCAGCGGAAGATATGATGGGTTCTCCATACAAACTTTCATCCCATATTTCAACCCTTCAAGTTTTACTTTCGCGACAAAAGGTAGCCTATGTCCTTCTTCAAGTTCCAATATATCTCTATACCAAAATTCATCCAAATTGATTCAGCCGTTTAGTCGTGAAAACGTAACAGACACACAGACAAAGTTACTTTCGCATTTATTATATTACCTAGTATGGATTAATAACACTCGTACAAAACTAACAAATCGACATGTAACCTTTATTGGTTATATACTGACAGACAGCGGCAGGGGTGAGAACACGTTGTACTTTTACTTTTCCACTATGTGGATAGATGTCGCTAAATTGGCTGCGTTCCACTATAATTAGAAAGAGCATAAAATCCTTAAAAGTGTACTAATTTTACTAATTTTTTTTTTACGTAAATCGATATTTTAATAGTCATTCTGCTATTCAGGGCGGAGACGAATCCAACAAACCAGAGATCATCAAAATCGGTCCAGCCGTTCTTGAGTTATAAATGGTGTAACTAACCCGACTTTGTTTTATATATTAAGACTTGTGATTTTTACATTTATAAAAATCTGTTGTGGTCAGCACAATAATTTTTACATTTATACAAATCTGTTGTGGCGCGCACAATACCTCTCGTTATTTCCATTTTGGTAAATAAGTATCGAATTTAACATTTCTTGTACTCACGAATAATTCCAATTATATCTATTCAAGGAATCTTGTCCTAGTCTCCTAATAGGTTCAAGAAGGTTCCAAATCATTGACGGAATTGGCATATATCTTAAGGAAATATGTATTATTACTATTACATATCTACTTACATTTTTAAATATTTAATTAATAATTCAATAAGAAGTATTAAATGTACTTTCCAGAAAATGCTTTCGACTGTTGATTTTTGATACTCACACATCTGTCAATGGGGAAGTTTAGCATGGTAAAAATTCTACATAACATACTATTTTCTCACAAATATAACACAAATGACTGCTGAAATTGAAATTAAAAATTAAAATTATTGCTCCATTTATTTATAATTAATATTTTTTGGGTAAACTCTAAGTATGTCACAAGTCAATTATGCGCAAACTCAGACAGAACGGTGAAATCGAACCACTTGAACGTAGGTCGTAACAAAGCGTAAAAGCGCTTCACTGGTAACCGCAACCGCGTGCGTCAGTGTATAAGACGACATACGTTGCGCCAAGCCTCTACCGACGTCATCACAGCTTAAAACCGGCTTTTCCGGAAAATTTGGGCATTTTTGAAAAAAATAAAACATGTTTCATCATTTTTCAAGTCATTTCCCATGGAATAAAGAAATAAAAAATAATCGCTAAACTTTCCCATTACAAACATTTCAATTTGATAACTGGTTTCCTTGGTGTAGTATGGACTGTGCGATTTTTTACAACAGATTCTATATATTACCTTTTCTTTATTTCTAAACCTATAGAAGATAAAAAAAAAAAATTAAAAAGGGCTGTTGAATCAGTTAGAACTGCACCATTCAATAATATGTTATTTCCTTTATATACATACGAGGGTTGCGCTGAAAATTGTTAGTTATTAAAAGACCGTCACATTTTTTAGCAAAAAATCTTTATTTTTTTTCAAACTATTGTCCATTCATTTGTGCATTCTTTGAAACCACTTTTCGGAAAATTCATTTTCTGAAAGGTTATCAAAAATTCTTTGTAATTCTGTAACTGCTGCATCTGCGCTGGAAAATCTTTTACCTCGCATCATTTTTTTAATAGTTGGAAACGGAAAAAAGGCGCATGGCGACAGATCTGGGCTATACGAAGGATGAGTTCCCAATTGAACTCCCGAATCTTTCAAAAAATCCAATGTTCTGGCAGCAGTGTGAGAGGATGCGTTGTCGTGATGGAGTAAGATGTTACGCAAACCGGTCCTTTGGCGACCTGTTTGTAATTTTGCAAACATCTGTGGTAAAGCCACTTGGCAGTACCATTCAGTATTAATAGTTCTGCGGTCTTCAAGTGGAATAACAGGAACAGGACCACTTCGGCGGAAAAAAACAGCAATCATTTTCTTATTGAAGCTTCTGCCACGAATTACTTTTGTGGGCAAGTCTTCATCTTCGAATATCCAAACACTAGACTGCTGTTTAGTTTCAGGGTCGTAACTGTATACCCAAGATTCGTCACCTGTTACAATGTATGTCACTTGATTGGAAGCTCCTTCGTCAAATTTGTGCAACATAAATTTACACCAGTCTACTCGATCCTGTTTTTGATCTTCTGATAGCAAATGCGGTATCCAACGGCTTGCTAGCTTTCTTACCCCAAGATGTTTATGCAAAATGGTATTCACCGCCGAAGATCCAATCTTCACTTCCTCCTGAATCTCCCTATAAGTAATATTTCGATTGGATTGAATCAAGCTTGCCACACGATCAATATTTTCTGAACAGGCAGCATCCGCAGGTCTTCCAGGTCTTGCTTCGTCTTCAAGCAGCTCTCGCCCTCGTCGAAATTCGCGGAACCAATGACTAACAGCGGATAATGAAAGGGCAGCATCGCCAAAAGCTGCTATCAAATGGCTTCATGGCTTTGATGGTATCCTAAATGTCTTTTATAGTCATAGAAAATCATAGCTCTAAAGGCAGTTCGCGGAATGCTCATTTTAACGAATTAAAAATGCAAAACTACATAACTTACAAAATTAACTACGTTTCACAAGGAAATCGGAACGTTTGACAGTTGTGGGTAACGAATGTCAACTAATGCGGCATTCAATTGTTGCAATTGTTTCTAGCCAATTTATCTTCCATGGCCTGCTACTAACTATTAACAGAGCATCCCTCGTACTAGCTGACCCGCTCCGGTTTCGCACGGGCAAAGCTAGAATAACGATTAGCCATAAGTGTACCAGTAATTTTTCACATTTACTTCGGAGACATGCGCTGCGTAGGGAGCCGGCAACCTGCCTCGTATAGTACAGGCTCCGCCCACTGTCCTCCCGACGCCGCACCGCATCTAACAGCGCCATTTCTAAACATATCTCGGGTATTTTTTATGTACATATGATGCAAGCTAACTTTCCGACAAATATCGAAAATCTGCTAACGGTTAAAACTTAATTATAGATACAAAGATAAAAAATAATTGAAATCATCCCCTATTGTACCGCCTTGAGGGATGATTTTTCAAAGACGCTAAAACAATCTTTATTTCTCACCAAAAACATAAATAAGAATTTTTATATCCCTAACTTGAGAAAGGATGGGTTCTCCAGACAAACTTTCATCCCCTACTCCTTCAAATTTTATTTTCGCGACAAAAGGTAGCCTATGTCCTTCTCTAAATTTCAGTCTATCACTATACCAAAATTAATCAAAATTGATTCAGCGGAAGAAATGATGGGTTCTCCATACAAACTTTCATCCTCTATTTCACCCCTTCAAGTTTTCTTTTTGCGACAAAGGTAGTCTATATCCTTCTCCAAGGCCCAATCTATCTCTATACGAAAATTCATCAAAATTGGTTCAGTGGTTTAGCCGTGAAAACGTAACAGACAGACAGACAGACAGAGAGACAGAGTTACTTTCGCATTTATTATGTTAGTATAGGATTAGTATAGAATTAATTATATTGGTAATGCGTATATTATTTCAAAATAATATTTATTAAGAACAAAATATCAACCTACACCTACATCCTACTGAACAAGCATCTTTCTGTCACCTTATATTGGGACATAACAAATAAACTATATCATCATCCTTTCCAATAAAAGGAAACTACTTTCCTTGATTTGTCTCATTCACGTACAGCACTTCCTTCTCAGAGTAACTCAATTCCTCATATTTCATTTTCTCTCGCGACACAATTGATAATCCATCTCAATGATAGTTGCAATAAAACTCAGTCTTCTATGATGTATCCCCTGGAATTAATAGCAATGCTCGTGTATTTATTTGCTGATGCTTTGCGATCTCGCTAAGAGATTCGAGATTCCCCTCCCCCAGGGGTGTGAAGCTCACGGCGTTTCATTTAAGCGACGGGGATTTATCTAAGTGGTGTTTGTGCACCCCTCACTACGGCAGATGAATTGTTTTTGTAGCGTGAGCTACATGAGGTAAATAAATTGAAGAGCATTACAACGCGGGTTTTATTAGAACACTGTCTGCTATTTTTCTCTAATTTTAACGGAGATGGATGGATGAGATTAATAATGTCAGAACTTATTTTGTAAGTTGAGAAGTATCCTGTTTTTATTATGTTTTGTGTTACACTGAGTTTTTTTTTTTATATAAATGTAGTTTCTTTTTGTCTTGTCTGTGTAAAGCCAAGAACCAAGTGAAGGCATATGAAGTTGAACTATGATGCTCTTATCGCTAATTATATGTTCGGACAAATAGCTATGATGAAAATGAAAAGGCAAAAGACTTATGTCATCGATCTGAAAAAACCTTATAAAATAAAATACTTATAGCTTGTAGAAAATATTTATTTTTAAATACAAACGAAAAAAATATATGTATTATGAAATTAACAAATATTTCTCAGTCAGTCTCTATTCCTTTTACGAAATATAAAATTATTTCAAATAATAATTGTAGTTGATTTTTTTACCATACGTTGGCATGACAATGTTTACATTAAATTTTATATCGATCGAATATTGATTCTGTCACTATTGTCACTTAGTTGTCAGTTTTCTCTGCCTTAAGTATTTGTGACTTGTGCTATATACCCAAATCGTTCAAGCAGCCGATGCACGTCATTAATAAAAATTGAATAAAAGTAACTAGATGTGTGACGTCATGTACTGGTACGTTTACATAGGTTTTAGAATCTATTTAGAAAAATATTATGGAACTACAATCACTCAAGGCCTATTTATAATGAAGTAACGCACGCGGTAACGCAGTTGCAGCGCTACAATCAGCAACGCAATAAACGCATTGCAGAAGGTGACCAACTCTCATATTTCTACTTTATTGCTGTACCGCTAGCCAGACAGAATCTACAGTTTCAGTTTTACTATAAAAATTTGTATTATCGAATCGACATGTTCATAAACTGTCACATCTACAAAATAAATACTATATACAAATATAATAGGCCTTTAGTTATTGTAGTCCCATTGTTCCATAATAGTTTCTATTCTAAATATATTTTAAAACGTATGTTAACGTACCAGTACATAACATCACACATCTAGTTACTTTTATTCAATTTTTATTAATGACGTGCATCGGCTGCTTGTCCGAATTGAGTATACAGTAGTACGTGTCTGTTTCAATAAGTAATATACTTAAAATACATCCATAATAATGACCAAAAGCTTTAACAAAGCAATCTCAGAAGCTAATCATAAATGTTGTGAACTATTTCGAACGGGAATTGTCCAACGGTGGGCCATTGATTCCATTGAAAGCCGTTGAAAGATATTTTTTTCAAATATTTCTTTTTTTTATTCTTTAATTAAATTATGTATTTTTAGAAAGCAACAGATGCCCTGCAAATAAGGAAATATTGACAAGCAGATATGGGGACCGGTGTCAGAATGACAGCTAGTAGGTAATAATGTTCATATCTTACATATGTCATAAATTTTAATTCAAAATTTTAAGATTTTCTAAATTCACGTGGTTTCTTTGTTACCAGGAGTGTGGATTTTACTTAGCGAGTTAAATAAACCACATGGAATTGAAAAATCATGAAATTTGGAATGAAAAATGATGACATTTGACATCTATGTACATGATTACTAGCTGTCATTCTGACACGGGCCCCCATATCAACTTGTCAAGAAAGATCAACAAAGTCACATGACTGCTCGCGCCTTATAAATTAATATCCCATGTAAACGTAGTAGTATATGACGTCATTACTTTAAAGATATTTTTTTAATGAAGTCTTCTGCCATTTCATTTCTACCATATTAACGACATTTCAGATCCCATGCAAAATTGGCCTATGAATCAAGTGTCCCCAAATCAAACTAGAACGATATGGTCATCCCAAATTTAATCAGTTACTTTGTGCATTTAACTACGCATAGTCATATTAATGCCCGTATACATAAACACTCGTAAAAAATTTAAACGGTTCGTTATAATTTTTATCCAATAAAAACAGTCGACATTGAAAGAAAAATCGAAATTTTATTTGTCAAGTTTGATTCTATTTGTCAAAAATTATAACGAACCGTTTTGAAACTTAACGAGTGTTTATGAATATGGGCATAAGTCATTATTATTATTATGGTACTGATGATACTCGTAAGACAATACCTCTCGCCATTTTCATATTAGGCTATATAACTATTGTATTTAACATTTCTGATACACACAAAAAAAATTCTAATTAAATATATTCTTTATTTTTCAATTCATTCTATGAACAAGTTTCCTCCTACTCTTTTAAATGTTTGAGATTCTTCCAAATCATTGTCGAAATTGGCGGTATTTCTAAAGGGTATATGATCAAATATATGTATAGCAGGCGCGTGTTTAGTTGACACTGACACTGTACAAACTTTGGCTTATAAATGAATCCCTTTTCTTTTTATACCAATTTCAGATATTGACTTTTCCTGGTTATAAAAATAGCATATTATAATTACTATTCACTGATCTCTATACATAACTGGATTGCGTATGAGATAGGATGGAGATACAGCGTTTTGTGATTATTTGAAAGCCGCCATATTGGAAAAAAGTGTAGTCTCTTGGCCTGACGTAGTGTTGTTGCCTACTCAGCTGTTTAGCAATATGGTATTAAAATGTGTATATTGTGGCAGAAAGAAAGAAAAGAACGTTTAGTTTTCAAAAATTAATGATGACAGTAATACACTTCTTCCATCTATATCTTTATTAATTTATTGTTGCTGTACTATTTTGTAATATAGCCTGCACAGTACACGGTATTAAATTTTATGTACTAAAGTAAGTAAAAAATATTTACTGATTGCACTAGTTTTCAAAATCTAATATAATGTACTTTTTCAGGTTTTACGGAATCGAATTTCGTTACACATTCATAGAACTACGAATGAGAATTTAAAAAGTTTCAAGAAAATATGTAGCAGGCATTATGTTACTTCAGAGATATTGATGAATACAAAAGAATTTTATATTAATATTAATTAATTAAGCTGAAATTTAATAAAGATTTTATATTGTATTGTACTATTATTCATGTAATTGTTTTTCTTTAAAAATTAATAATATACATACAATGTTCATATTTTCTCATCATTTTTAATTAAATTATTATATTTGTAATATAAATAAAATATCGTATTTTGTATATATCTTACTTTCCTGCTGAAAAAATATGTATTTTAATTCAAATCTATCAGTTAGTAATTTGAATAGCCAGCCAAAAATGGGCCGAGAGACTATACGTTTTCAAATATGGCGACGTTCAATTGGTCACAAGATTTTAACATGGGATATGCGATCCAGTTATGTATAGAGATCAGTGTTACTATTGCATCTCGATATTTGTCCAAGTGCGAATTTTAGGTTTTCCGCATTCAAGGACAATGTTAACTTAACATGCGGTAGCTATATCTATAATTTTAAATATTTAATTAATGATAAAATAAGAAATATTAAATGCACTTCCCACAAAAAGTCTTCAGTAACGGCTCGGGATTTTTGACATTGACAATTATGTCAATTACAAACATTTTAATTTTTCAACTGGTTTTCATGGGCTATTTGATTCATTATACAATGCATTATTTTATGTATTTATAATTCTCTCAATCTATAGAAGATATTAAAAAAATGTTCAATGTATTGGATAAAGATTTTTATATTCTTTAATATTTGTAATAAAATAAATTTCCAAAAAATAATGTTTAGAAGATTTTTTTATGAAACTACTACTTCCGGTTGTCCAATTGTTTCTAAAACCTTTTCAGCTCTTCCCAGTAATGTCTGATTAAGGAATACGTAATTAAATTGGCCTTTAATCTTATATAATTTGGGAAACTATTCCTCCAACATCCACTCACACACACATACACACCCACACACACAGACATCATTGTAAAAATGTTATAATCGATTTCTAGGGACCTTAAAACGTGCTTATTCACTAAAATTTGGATATGCGATTTTTAGCATGAATCCAAACCCTTTCTCAGCGAGAGGTAACTAGAAAACAGGAATTGTTCGACATATGCGTATTAGTAAAAAGTAAAGTAGCGTAGGCGATACTGTAATAAAGGAATGATTACTAATAAAGTTACAAGCGAATATATAAAGAAAGGATTATAAAAAGCCTCGAATGAAACTCTTTTCGTTAACATATATCTATTAAATATAATTTATTTAATTATTTGTATTAGTAACAGCCGTATTCACCAATGCTAGTTAAAAATGTAACAGACTGTTATTGACTTAACGGTCTGTTAAACCAGTGTATTATATTCACCAAAAGAAATAACGACCAACAGCCTGTTAAAGACACTGACAAATTAACTGCCCGAATTTGGATGGTTGGTTTAACAGTCTGTTTGTGTATGTCATTATTATATACACAGTGTTAGTTGATTAGTGAAAATAATTTAGAATATAGGTAAGTTGAAAAAAATTGTAACAGTAATTTTATAACAATTTTATTTATATTATTAGATAAAATAATATTGTCAAAAAGTATTGAAAGACTAGAACGTTTCCAAGTCGTACTTGAAGAAAGTTCATCTTCATCAGACGATGAGCGAAGGTTGCGAGTTGTTCACGAAAGGAATTAGATAATATTGATTTCCGTAAACGATTTCGAATGAATAAAGATACGGTATTACATTTGGCAGAGCTGTTAAATAGATCATCGCTTGGAACCGATTTCGGCAAGAAATCAGCCAATTTCAAAATTAAATCAAATTCTAATCACACTTAGATTCTACGCAACTGGTTCGTATCAAATGCCGATTGCCGATATTTTTAAAGTATCACAACCTTCAGTGCCACGTATCGTTACCCGCATAACAAGACACATAGCTCGTCTACGTCCCAATTTTATTATGATGAAACTTCTGCTGATAAACAAAAAACAGCGGAAATGTTTTATAAAATTAGCAACTTTCCACTAGTAATAGGCGCTGTAGACTGTACCCACGTAAAATTAATTTCTCAGGGTGGTAATGTAGCAAAAGTGTTTCGGAATCGCAATAGTTATTTACGTATAGAGGGCCGAAAGAAAGGGTTTACGCCTGCGGTACGTACAACGTTTTACGCATAACTGAAACCAAATGAAACGTAATTTTTAATTGCATGACTAAAAGCTTAAAAGCTTGTTGCTATGTAAAAAATATTAGATGGCCAAGAAACAATTAGGCGATGCGTTGTATTGAAAACAATTTGTTTTGTGTAAACAAATAATTAAAAATGTCAAGCATGGAGCTTCAACCTGAATATGATACTGAAATTTCTGAAAAAAATTTGCTAGAAGATAATGGTGATATATCAATATTACTCGACTGATTATTGGTACTAAAGACCATGATAAACCTGGTCTGTCATCTGACATTTCTGCAACTGAAAAAGACAGAAATCAGTTGAATCTCCAGTTAAAGAAATCTTCAGAGACAATTCATTTGGAGGGAATTTCGTTGAATAATATATCCAACTGTATTATAAATATCCACAAATAAAATATTATTTACCGTTATTTGTTTTTTTTTGTCATATTTTTTACCGCCCGGCGGGCTTTTGCTTTACACTTTACCGCCCGCAGGGTGTAATCTTTCATTTTCCGTCATGGTAACTAAAATGTAAACAAACAATTACAATACAGTTGTAAGTAAAGATTATTTCAGTATTAATACACTTTTTTATTTGACACCTTTCATTCAACTATTCAAAAACAACAACCTATAGCAAACTATAAATACATCAAAATTTTGGTTAGGATTTATAAAAATTACTCGTTTTTTTATAAAATTGAAGTTAGGATTCATAGCAAGAATACCAACAATACCAACATTCATGGTAACAGGCGGTTAACTAAATCTCTGTTAAAAAGTGGTGTCTAAATTGGAGAATACGATTATGTCTTAATAGTTACTTAAAATCTAACAGTGAGTTAGAAAACAAACTGTTATTTCGCCAAATGGTGAATACGGCTGTAAGTGCTATAAATCTCTGAAAGAAAAGAATATAAATGATATTATGTTAGTGCTCTAATAACAAAAGATGGTACAGCAATCTATAATCATCAATATTGTAATATTCGCTCCTTGATCCACCCAATTTTATTGTATGGTGCAGAATCATGGATAATCTGAAAGCAGGATCAAAATAAATTATAGGTCATCCAAAAGGTCTGTCTTCGGACAATAGTTGGAATTGCACTTCGTAATCGCACCAAAAATGAAAGTATGAGGATGCGTTGTTGCAACCAGCCTACCACCATGAAGGTAGTAGAAAAAATCTGATGTGGCCAGCACATTACCTTCCGTCAATTCTATGTATTTTATACAAATCCCATACCACAAGTTCCTTGGACAAGATTCTACTCGTATACATCCAATAAAATTGTAAAACGATTATATAGTATTTTTTATAAATTCCATACCGAAAGTTCATTGGAAAAGATTCTATAAAACCAACAAAATAATAATAATAATAATAGCAGTTTATTCATCGACATGTGAGGTACATGTATTGAATACGTCAAACAATATTAATAAATTTATATATTACATACATAGGTGTACAGAATTAGTAATTAATAGGAAATGTTTTCATCATTGAGCCCGATCAGTATTATCTGTAAGAAATTCATTTAAAGTGTAGTAGCTTTTCTCTATAAGATAATTTTTAAGAAGTTTTTTAAATTTGATTTTATTGCATTCTACCTTTATCATGGTGGGCAGTTTATTAAAAACCCTTAACCCTTGAACATCCGGTAAAGAATTTAGAGAATTATGTTTTATATTCGGAATATAAAATAGCTGTTTTTGTCTAGTATTAAAAGTGTGAATACTGGAACTAAGTTTAAAATTATTTTTATTGATAAAAATGTATAAACAAACTTCAAATATATAAAGAGACACTAATGTAAGAATTTTAAAATTTTTAAAAAGAAGTCTACAAGAGTCATTGCGGGAAACACCGGCTATGGTTCTAATAATTCGTTTTTGGATGATGAACACACTATATGCTGACGATGACGTTCCCCAAAAGCAGATACCGTAACGTAATCTTGATTCTACTTGGGCGTAGTATAGTGTAATGAGTTGTTGTTTTGTGAGAACACTACCTAAATGCCAAAACTGGTAGCATATTGGTCCAAGTTTTGAAACAAGTTTATCAGTATGGTTTTTACCAATTAAATTTTCGTCGAAAATATAACCGAGAAAGTTACCATTATTAGATCGTTTAATTTGATTCTCATTAATTTTGATATTCATATTTAAGTTTTCCCTACATTGAGGAAAATGAAATCGTAGGTAATGAGTTTTAGATAAATTCAAATAAAGATCATTATCACAAAACCATTTTGATAAAGCGTTCAGGCAGTTCTCACACTTTTGTTGCAACAGTACATTATTTGCATCAGAAACGATTATGGACGTATCGTCCGCATACAGAGTTATATGACATTCATCTCCAAAAACTGACGTTATGTCGTTGATATATATAATAAATAACACAGGTGACAGAATACATCCCTGAGGTACACCTGTGTTATTTACTATAATAGTAGAATTAATATTTTTAATGGTGTTATTTTCATAGCTATTAATGGAAACAAATTGTCGGCGATTTTCAACAAAAGACCTGATCCATTCTAAGGGTATACCTCTAATTCCATAAGAGAAAAGTTTGGTTAGTAGCTTTGAGTGACAGACGCAGTCGAAGGCTTTGGACAGATCGCAAAAGATACTGATTGGATGTTCACCTATATCCATTTTGCCTGCAATATATTGCACAGACTTGTGAATAGCATCTAGTGTAGTTCTGTTGGACCTAAAACCAAACTGGTCTTTATTTATAATGCCATTTTTGTCCAAAAAAAGAATGTAGACGATTTAGAAATGCATATTCAAACACCTTGGAGAAAACAGATGTCAGAGATATTGGCCTGTAGTTATTTAAGTCACACTTATCATTTTTTTTATGTATTGGAATGATTTTATTTACTTTAAGTTCTTCGGGAAAGTTTCCAGTATTAAATGATAGGTTGACTAAGAAGAGAACTGGTTTCGCAATAGAATGAAATATTAATTTTATAAGAAAGTTGGGAATGTCATCAGGGCCGCTAGATTGTTTATTTTTCAATTTAAGTTCTATTAGTTTAATAAGTTCGTCTTCAGTATAGGGTTGCAGAAAAAAACTATTAGGTTGCGTTAATGCTGTTACGGTTGAGATATTCGATTGCCCATGTTTGGGTATTTGGTTTATAATATTTACTGGAGCATCTCTAAAAAATGTGTTAAAATTATTTGCAATTTCAAAAGGATCATTTATTGTTTCATTTCCTTTTTTTACTGAAATATTTGTTTCAAGTGATTTGTTGTTCGTATTACTCTTTATAACTTGCCAGATACTTTTTGTTACATTGCTTGAAGAGAAGATCTTTTGTTGAAAAAAGCTTCTCTTAGTTTCTCTAATTAATCGAAGGTGTTTCTTTTTTTCCCCGCGGTAAATTTCCTTCCACTTATTGTTACATTTTTGCAGCTGGAACAGATCATGTAGTTTTTTGCTAGAATTTTTTATTTCATGTGTACACCATAGTTTTGTATTTTTGTTTATTTTCTTTGTTTGTATGGGAAAATTTTTATTAAAATAAAAAAGAAATATGTCAATAAAGCTTTTAAACGCTTCATTCATATTTTCTTTTAAATAAACTTCATCCCAGTTTTCATTTTCAATTTCATTTACAAAGTTGTTAATATTACTATTATTGTAATCTCTAAAAGCTTTCTGGAGAAATGAATTACTACGAAGATGCATATGCACAAGAATTGTGCTATGGTCTGAGATAGTATTACTTTCTACTGAACAAGAGATATTTAAATTAGTAAATAGGTGATCAAGTTTATTGTTACCTCTGGTATTTGAATTAACAATATTTTTGCAGTTGAATTTTGATAAAAGAGTGCATAATTTGTTATAGACGTCAACATCTCTGATCGGGTCAATATTGAAGTCACCCCCTAATATTAAAAAATATTGCTGCTTTAAGACATGATCTAGAATAGAGTTTAAATTTGAAATTAAACGATTGCATTCTTCAAAACTTACATAGCCGGGTGTTCTATAAAAATTCAGCAGAATGTAGGTGGTTTTGGGATTTGGGCGCCATTTAGCCCCACATATTTCGAAATATTTCTCAGTGCAATACCTTTCTAAGTCTAGAGGGGTAACATCAAGGTTTTTATGGCTCCATATTCCAACACCTCCCCCTTTGTGGTTAATTCTATAGAAACTAGAAATACAATTCAAGCCTGGAAAGTTAAATACATTTAAAGCATTATTATTGCAACCTGTTTCAGATAAACATAGAAAATTTATATTATTAGTGTCTTTTAAGATATATTCTGATGAGATTAAATTTGCTTTGTTGAAAGTCAAGATTTGACAATTTAAGAATAAAATTTCACTATTATTTTGTTTTCTAGTGTCTGTTAATGTCACTTTGTTGGCGTATTTTTCTGTCTCTTTTGAAAAAAACGAGAAATATAAGCTCCCTGTGGCCATTTGTCAGCACATAGTATTTTTTCAAAATTATCTAGGTTAACTATAACTTTAAAAGAGGTGTAGTGTTGCGGAAATTTAGAGCTCACTTCCTCGCATTGAATTTCAGGAAATTCCTCTTTGAGGTGTTGCATTATTTCTTCGGGTTTTGTACCAGGTTTTATACGAGATACAAACACAAATGACTTTCTTGGAGCTACTGAAATATGGTTAAGGGTTCGAGAGTTCCCAATTACTGCAGGTTTTGATTTTCCTTTATTTTTTGCCTGTTTTTTTACCACTTCATTCCATGTTGTAGTATCCTCAACATTATCGTCAGCTAGTTTTGTTACTCTATAATTATTTGGCAGAATTTCTGCAGCATCCATTTTGTTTGTTTTGGTAACTGAGATATTGGATTCGCCTTGGGTAGCGGTAGCCACCTGTGCTGATGCCTCGATACCTGTATTTGTTAGTGATTTTTTAGTTTTGTTTAGTTTAGTTTTTACTTTATTTTCGTTTTTATTCACAGATGACTCTAGTCGAACTGTTTTATTAGCTTGGGTTTCCAGAAATTCTATTATTTTAATTTTATCACAGATTATTACACTTTTGTCATGTATAATTACTTCTTGTTGCTTTATTATTTGTTTTAGATACACTAATTCTATACGCAGCTCATTTAGTTCACTTACAAGAGCAGGAGTATGTTGGCAGGCGTCCTCGAATTCGTCATCACAACATTTTGTTGTTGAGTCCTTTATTAAAAAACCTTTCTTTTCACAGCATGTTTTATGAAAAACACTGTCACAATTTTCACACTGTATTAAATTATTTACTGCTGATTTTTTACATACTTTGCATGTAAATTTCTGATTTTCATTGTTAGTTGTTTCTACCACATGTTTACCATTCGCCGCCATTTTTAATAAATACAAACATACACTATGTAAATTGCACTTAACACCGACATCTTTCAATTAGAATTATTGGAATATATCAGCTGTTTCTATGATTACTGCAAAGCTGGCTGATTTATAACAGTTAATCTCTTTAAAATTTTTTAACTCTTATATCTAATGAATATGAAGGAAAATGTATAATCAAACCAGACAATAAGATAATCTTTCATATTAATAATCGCGTAAAATGCCAAAAAATGACTTTTAAGTGCGTTTTTTCAAGAAAAATTGTTATATAAACAATAAATATATATACATATATCATCACGGCATAATACCCATTTTTGGGTGTGCCAGTCTGTTTTCACAGATCTCGGTAATGATGATGACATATTGTGATTGTGATGAATATTGTGACGAAGTCACATTGTTTTACCATGAATATGCCAACACGCCATCGTCCAGAGAACATCACCGACCACTGTGGGGCTGCAGAGTAGCATGTAATCGTTGTCCAGAAGCCGCTGTAGCACAAGAACAGGATTCTGCAGTCAAAACTGGCGGTGCAATGTCCATAACCTCACTTTGAGCACATGGCTAGTACGCGGTATTCTCCATGGAACTTCACCATCCACTTCGGGGTCGTATCACGGCGTGTAAACAGTTTTCAGGGATAACTGTAACACGAAAACAGAATTCGACAGTTTAAAATTGCTCTTAACATGCTTTTAAACTTACCTGTAGCACATGCTGAGCACGCGGTGACGGCCAACGGAAAATCCTCTAGTTTCCAGTCTGCCACTATAATTCCATGGTTTTTCGTGGCCGGCATTTCACTCTGCACATCGCATGGCAACTTCGAAAGCAACAGTTCACCTCGATTTCACAACTAGAGCAAGTAATCCAGATCTGTCAAGACCGCAGCGCCAAATCCAGGCGGAATAAACTAGAACTTGAGATGTTTGTTAATTTCTATTTTATTAAAATATTATTGTCAATATTTTACCTGTTAGTTTCAAGCAAGAAAAACTGGATTTTCGTATTTTCTCTTGAGTATAGAATTTTCTAGAAATATTTTAAGAGCCCAGCCTCACGACCAATAGTAAGCCGAGTCTGTTCTCCCACTCGGCCAATCAAATACGAATAAAGCCCTTCCACATAAACCGCGCGCGTTTGAACGAGAATTACCAAAATCCGGCTATAAAAGACGCCGCAGCAGCCCTAGAATTCATTCTGTCTTCTGGCTAGCCGTTCTAGTCAGAACCAGAAGTTCCATAGCCGTTCTATGGAATAAAGTTCCAGTACCAGCCCCAGAAGGCAGAGTCCAGATCTTCTACAGCTGTTCTGTAGAATTCAGTCACCGATTGTCGCTGTTCGACAAAGTCAAAGATCCACAGAGTAAATATTACGTCACGTTTGTTTCTCAGAGTTAATATTTCACGTACCAAGTTTCACGAAGTAAAGATTTCACGTACAAGTTCTCAGAGTAAATATTATTTCAAGTTTGTCAAGAGTATAAATAATATTTCGCGTACTAAGTTCACAAAGTTGATATATCCAGTTTTACTTGATAGGAAAATTCTCAGTAGTTTGAATAACATTAGTCACAGTTTCGCATTCATTTATTAAATTGTACATAGTGTGTAAATAAACATAGTTTAGTGTACTGCATTTTTCACTGCTCAAAAATACCCTAAGAATCCTGGCCTACACGACTAGCTATCCGCAAACCTTCCTCCCTTCTCTCAGTTCCACGGAGATACAAGATGGCGCCCGAGCAAGAAACAATCCAGACAGCAGCGACGGAGGGTGAGGGTCACGTCACAATTTGGCGACCGAACAATGACGTTACAATTTGGCGCCAGAGCAGTGTCGTCAAAATATATGCACCGTGCGGGCGCTTACCAGGCGTCAACTCACGGGCACTCATTTCTGGCGTGGAGAGTGCACCACATTGGTCACTTTTGTGCCATTTAAAATTCGAAATATTGGGCGTCGGTCGGAATTGAACCCGGTTCCCCAGGTTCGAGACCAGACACTTAGGCACGCGGCCACGGGAAAAAAACTGTTAAGAACCTTAAATAAGAAAACTTCCAGTCGACCAATTTTAACTAAAATCTAATCAGCTCTTCAGATGGATGTAAAGAAGAGGAGTACGAAAGAATTATAATTTTTAGATTAGTATTATTCATCGGAGAAATTTTTGTCACACAGACACATACACACGCACACACACACACAACACACACACACACACACACACACACACACACACACACACACACACACACACACACACAGGGACCTACACATGCTTATTCATTAAAAACTCTCCCCGTCTGTCATCTGTGTCACTGTGTCTATATCATTCCATTTCAAAAATTTTAATATCATATTTGTTGTAGTATTCAAATCGAATCTTTTTTTTTTCAAATCGTCAACTAAACCGGAAACAGGAGATACAAACAGAAGAAAGAGACGACGAAGACCAAGGAAAACTTGGGAAGCAAGAATAAAAACCTGGGGAACAAGAGGAGTAGAGGCCTAGATGAAATGAAAAGATGACAAGGGATAGAAGGATATGAAAGGATTTCATAGGAACCTAAAAAAAATTTCAAAATACGACACCCATATTGGGTATAAGGAAAAGAAGAAGACGATGTTGTTATAAATATGAAAGAATACTTTGTTCTCTATACGGTTTGATTAAACATTTTCCTTCATATTCAATAAATATAGAGTTAAAAAATTATAAGCGATTAACTTTCATAAATCACCCAGCCATGCTATAGGTAACCATGGAAACTGGTGATATATTCAAATAATTCTAATTGACAGATGTCAGTGTCAAGTACAATTTACATAGTGTATGTTATTGTTATAATTTTATTCGCTATATAGAATCTTTTCCAAGGAACTTTCGGTATGGGATTTGTACAAAATACATACGAGTAGAATTGATGGGAGGTAATGTGCTGGCCACATCAAATTTTCTAATTGATTATAAAATTTATTAATTACATAAAAAAAAATCTGTTGTGGCCAGCACAAGACCTCTCGCCATTTCCATTTTAGGCTATATAAGTATTGTATTGCACTTCACTTTCGAACCGTCGTTTTATAACAAAAAATTACAGAACTTTACTTAAATATTGTTTTTATTGTATTTAACATGTCTTCTGCACACATATAATTCTAATTATAACTATTTTTCATTGTATGAGGAAGTTTTAAATGTCAGAGATTGTTCCAATTCATTAACCAGATTGGCGGTATTTCTGATGGATTTTACCACAATTTTACCTATAATTTCAAATATTTAATTAATAAAACAATAAGAAAAGTTAAATATACTTCCCAGAAAAAGCTATCGGAATGTCACTAAAACTGTTGATATTTGACAATGACATGTGTCATGTTATAAACATCGGAATTTGTCAACTGGTTTCCTTAGTGCCTTGGCCTCTGCGATTAGTTTACTCTATAAATTATAGTGTCTTTATCTCTAAATCTATACAAGATATAATAAAAATTTTAAGTGTATTAAATGGAGAATTTTATGTTCTTCAATATTTAATAAAAAAAACTCCCAAAAAATTATATTTAGAAGAATTTTTTTAAGAAACTACTACTTCCGGTTGTTCATTTGTTACCAGAACCTTTTCAGCTCTTCCCAGGAATGTCAGATTGAAGAAACTGCAGTTAGATATTTTTTAAGTCTTATAGTTTTTGAGGAATCGTCCCTCCAACATCCATACATACACACACACACACACACATCCACACACACACACACAGACATCATTTTAAAAATGTTATAATCGGATTCTAGGGACCTGAAATCGTGCTTATTCAATAAAATCTGGGTATGCGAATTTTAGCATGAATCCAATACCTCTCTTAGCGAGAGGTAAAAAATGGAAACACCTACGTTTATCTAGTTAGCTGTTTTCATGAATTTTTAACATTCTAATTTGTCTTTCATGTCAAAATGACATCAAATAATGTCACACAAGCAGTAGCGTTTCATTATGAAATTCATAAAACTGTTTTTATTTACTTAATTTTTATTTTACTAATTAAATAATTTAATGAAAACAGAGAAACAGAAACATGTATTATTTATATGAAAAATAAAATATAATGAAAAACAGTGAATACAAAATTATAAACCAAAAAATCAAAAACAAAGAATTAATATTTTATGGGGGCTTCATTTTTTCTATCACAGTTTGCAAACGTTTATTCATCGATAAAATTGTACGCCTAATATGATTTTGAACAATCTGTTGCCAAGATTGGTGTATCACCTCCCACAATTCATTTCTGTTTCTCGGTCTAATTTGTCTAGAGTGTATTTAGATCAACTGCAACGCGTCTTAACGACCAATCTTCTTCTAATTTTGAAATAGCTCTCGTCTTTTTTTTTTCGTTTTCATTCAAATGTCGAGGCATTTTAGTGCTTTCAAATTATTTTCATTTAATGTGACATTGACATTTGAATTACAAAAATAAAAAATCTGATGTGGCCAGCACATGACCTCCCGCAAATTCCATGTTAAAAATAGCAGTGAGCTTTAAGTAAAGTATCACATCCGGTTGATCGTTTGTAAATAAAATCTAATTTGTTGTCCAATACATAGAAAAGTCTGTAATACAAAATTTTGGATTATGTTTATTGTTTTTCCTAAAATCTTAGAGCTCCAAATTATGTAGTACTACTACATCCGATTTATCATATATGGTTAAAATCTAATATGTTGTTTCAAATTATATATGAGTTTTAAATACCAAATTTCAGAAGTTTTGGATCATATTTTAATAGACTTTAAGGAAAAATCGTCACGCACACTTTCTTATAAAACAGCATCAACTTCTAGGTGCTCTAAAACGCAATCTTTATATATTCTTCCCCGTACATGATCCATTTCGTAAATGTGTGGTTGTATATTAATCTTAATTTATAGCGCAGCAAAAATAGCAATTAGCAAATATAAATCAGATCATCCTGTACACCTAACATTTGTGTATGATGGAAAATACATTATTTTCACAAACCTTAATTTCATTAGAATTAAATATTTTATTCTTATCTCCTTAACACGGTTTCATTATTAATTTTAATGTAATTTCTTCCTGTCAGTGACATTTGTTTAAATATGTCAAAATTGTTATTAAAATTATATTTTTGTTTGACGCATAGGCAAAATGATATATGAAAAAAAATTATATTATATATTCAATTTTAAACAGCTATTTACTAAATGTTATTATCGTAGAATTCAAGATTGTACCATTATGTTCAATTTTAATTAGTAAAAGTTGCTAAAAAATTATATTCAATGAATTTTTTAAAAGAAAAACTATTAAAATCTTGTATAAATGATACTTCCAGTTATCCGATATACACTAAAAAGTAATGAGCTCTTCCCACATTAGTATAGAATGGGTATACAAAATTTCAAATTTTTCTGATTGAGAGTATTTGAGTAATCGTGTCCACAAGATCCACACACACAGACACACACACACACACACACACACACACACACACACACACATCATTGTAAAAATGTTAAAATCGGATTCTGGGGACAACAAAACGTGCTTATTCACAAAAATCTCTATAAGCGATTTTTAGCACGATCCCTATACCTCACCTAGGGTAGTTAAAAGTAAAAATAGGTGTTTTCATTTTTGTGGCCGCAATTGTACAGAATTACAACATACGCGTAGAATATCTACAAGCGAGCCCACCAATTAAAAGTGACTCTTTAATGCATCCCACGGTAGTTTTCAATCTACACTGTCGTCGCATGGCTTTATCGTGCTCTCAAGAGGTTTTTCATTCCAATTACACTTCTCACATTTGATTCAAAAGTACTTGAACGCAGATTACATAATTTGAGTCTCAGATGCTGGCTGTATCGCACCCAAGGTCTGTTCACACGAATATACTAACACGTAATACAAATCACATTTACTGACCGCAACACCAATATTACATATTTACTTACGGTTACACATATTTGTTGCAATTGCAAATTACAACAATATTTCCTAGGACTTACTGCTTCACATACATGTATTTGTTTCTTACATAAGTAATTACTAAATAACAAGGAAAATGTTATTAGACAAAAAATAGCACATTCATCAGCATAATTCTTTTTCAGACATATGCAACATGTTTTATACATGTCGTTTTAGTTTTTACCTCCCGCTACCCTAGGTAAGGGAGGTATAAGGATCGTTCTAAAAATTGCATATAGAGATTTTAGTGAATAAGCACGTTTTGAAGTCCCCAGAATCCGATTTCAACATTTTTACAATGATGCCTGTGGGTATATATATGTGTGTGTGTGTGTGCGTGTGTGTGTGTGTGTGAGTGTGAGGATCCTTTGGATACGATTACTCAAATACTATGAATCAGATAATTTTGAAATTTTGTATACCCCATTCACAAATGTGGGAAGAGCTCATTAGTTTTTAGTGTACATCGGATAAGCGGAAGTATCACTTATAGAAGCTTTTAACAGTTTTTATTCACAAAAATACATTGATTATAATTTTTCAGCAACTTCTACTAATAAAAATTGAATATAATGGTACAAACTTCAATTCTACGATAATAGCATTTAGTAGTTTTGAAATACCTCGTTGTACAATTATTTTAAAAACTCTCGAACAGTTGCCGCCTTCTCGAGGTGGGGAAAATGAAGAACATTTTAAATTATAATAAAATCATATTCAATGTTTGGAACGTTTCGGAAGTTGGAAAACTTCCATCATCAGCCAGAGATCATTTTAAAAATACATTACATCAGAGCATTCCAAGATAAGCGACACAAGAGGCATGGCCATTAATAAAGCGTCGAAAACGTGAAAATCCTTAAAAAGAAACAAATTGGCAGGGCTGATTCCAGCCCCAAATTTGTTTCAATGTTGGGAGGATATTCTTTTCATATTAACAATCACATAAAAAGTCAAAAAATATTTAACTTCGTTTTTTCAAGAAAAACTGGAACTTCAAGTAAGGGAACTTCCAGTTGACTAATCATAATCAAAATCTAATGAGCTCTTGTTATGAATGTAAAGAAGAGGAATACGAAAGAATTATAATTTTTAAAATTATAGTATTGTAATTATCGTCGGAGAAAAATTTGTCACACACGGACCCACGGATGTCCACACGGACACAAGCATACATACAGACATCGTCGTAAAACTAGTAAAATCGTATTCTAGAGATCCTAAAACGTGGTGCTTATTCATTAAAAACGCACCACCGAATTTTTTGACCAAAGGCAATACCTTTCTTATCTAAAGGTGACGGAAGGCAAAAACTGAATATTATGACTGCAAAATGAAGAAATATACATTTCAGGTTAGGTATGTATATACAGGTGTCTCATAAAAGGGGGGCATGGCTTAACCACAGATTCCTGGGCCCAAAATAAGACGATTTAACTAAACTTTACCGGAAAGTGTACCATCTAGCCAGTATTCTGCTTCAAAGTTCTTCGAAAAAAATTGCTTATATAAGAAAACGCTTTATTTGCTTTGGATGAAATTTGGTATGACAGTTCGTATTAAGACGATACTTGTTATTATTAGTAAACCACTAGTGTATGAAACTTAGGTGTCCCACCATTGATTAGACCGTAACTTTTTAATGGCCATAGCGATAACGTAAAATTATTATTTTTTTTTTTTCAGAAAGATACATTCTATTGTAAACTTTACTCTCTTTGTGTATTTTGTGATATCTGTTACGGTTCACACAGAAAAAAATAAAACCTGAGTGACTACACTCTGCACTGTGAAATTTTTAAAATAATTTTTATCTAGCTGTTTAAATGCCAAGCATGTAATTTTTAATGACACTAACGAGATGTCAATCTTCTCAACTTATTTAGGAGTAAGGTATCATTGAATTAATAACACTATTCTGGACTTCCATTGTCTTTATTTCAGTAAAGTAATAAAAACAATGGAAGTCCAGAATAGTGTTATTAATTCAAACGAAACATTGTCTCCTTCATTCATAAGCTATCATTATTTAATCGTCTTATTTATAATAATGGTAGTAAAATACTATTTGGCCGCACAAACGAATGTAACTGGTTTTAGAATATTGCTACTATTGTTACTATCATTAAAAAATAGTTGTTTGACATTTGGACAGACTGCTAGAATAAATTTATTTTAAAAATTCACGGTGTAGTCACTCAGATTTTATTTTTTTCTGTGTGAACCGTAATCACAAATTACACATAGAGAGAGAGAAAAGTTTACTATTGAATGTATCGTTCGCCGTGGCCATCAAAAAGTTACGGTCTAATCAATATTTCATACACTAGTGGTTTACTAATAATAACAAGTGTCATCTTAAAAGATGACATATTTCATCCAAATCGAATAAAACTTTCTTTTATTCTAACCAAAATTTTTTTTTTGAAAAACTTAGACGCAAAATACTGGTTAAATGGTACACTTTCCGGTAAAGGTAAGTTTAGTTAAATCGACTTATTTTGGACCCAAAAATCTGTGGTATTCCATGTCTCCTTTTTTTTAGAGACATTCTGTATTTTCACAGAATGCCAGCTGTCAGCTTCAGCAGCTTTTTCAACCCGTGTTTAATGAAGCAGCTGCAATTGGTTGTTAGCTTTCCAATACGATAGCATCCCCAATTTGTCGCAAGTTGCGATTAAAATGTTTTTAGCGTCATAGAATTAGAAACTATTTCAGACATTTTCATAACCGAAGTAGAGAAAATAATTTATATAAATGTTATACTTATATTCAGTACGTTTTATAACCGTTTTTTTTTTCGTTTTATATAAACAGGTTAGGTGTTAGGTTAGGTTAGATAAGACGAATATATACTAGAAAAAGAAATATTTGTAATAATTAAATAGTTGCTTCCAGTCATTAGAGGAAGATCGTAAATGTAAATAAAAAGTAGGTACTTTAAAATTAAATTAACTTAATTTTTAATAACAAATTTTTAAACTTAATTGTATTTTCAACGACATTTACTTTAGATATTATTTGATCAGCAAGAAAGCATTGTAATAGAAATAATTCCAATTAACTATATACACATGTATATTTTTTTCATTTATTTGTATTGAGCTTTATCTGTTCAAGTAATAATAAATAAAATGTTGAACATTTATAAACATGGGGTTCCGTGGCCACGTGCCTGAGTGTCTGGTCGCGAACCTGGAGGAAGCGGGTTCGATCCCGACCGGCGCCAAATATATTGAATTTTAAATGGCACAAAAGTGACCCCTGTGGTGCAATCTCCACGCCAGCAATGAGTTACCGTGAGGTGACGCCTGGTAAACGCCCGGACGATACAAATATGTCATCCTCATTACCCATATCTGCGACAAATAGTGATTCGGTCGAGACGAGACGAGACGAGAAATTCATTGTCTCGTCTCGTCTCGTTCCAAATTCATAAAATTTTGTCTCGTCTCGAATTTTTTCTCGTCTTGTTTAATAGAGTCTCGTCTCGGCCGAGATTCTCGCCGAGATTTATCGACGGAAATTTAATTCGTATATTTTGGTCCATAAACTAATTATTAAATTTATACAATTTTGTATTAATAGTAATTTGTACAAAAAGATAAATATTTATCCTTTTATCTTTCAAAATTTGTTATAATCTAACACCTGTACAAATTTTATTATGTTATAATTTTATTAATTTAATATTTATCTAGCATTTTCTAATCTGTTATAAAACATTAAAAAGAAAATAACGCTAAAAATCTAAGCTTAAACGTGGATTACATGATAAAGTTTTTATTTTCAAGTGACTTGAAAAGTGTCTTTATAAGTGACCTTACAAGTTATTTACAGGATCAAGTTTTGCGTGAATTAAAATATCCAAGTGTCAAAATTTAAGTAATACTTACATTAATATTTCAATTACTTCTCTATCCCATTTTGCCATTTTTCAGTTTAATATCGTAATATCGATCACTTATCACTACTTGTATTATACATCAAAAATAGAAACACAAATGACATTTAACAATTACTTGACAGTGAAAATTTGTAGGGCCTTTTAAGAAAAAGTAGCACATGTTCCAGATTTTCTTCAAAGTTTTTCGTTAAAAGTCTATTCATTCATTTGTCTCTTTTGCAAGGAAAAACTTCATCGTGTAATGCACGCTTAACAAATTCTGACAGATTTAATGTCGAATACTTTATTATCTTTTTGTTCAAAAATGCCATAGCTAAATAGAGACAGATATCACTAAAAATATGTTATCTCGGGACAGTTTTCGAGAATCGATATCTCGGCAAATATATCTCGTCTCGTAAAATATTTTTTACATTTCTGTCTCGTCTCGCCGGGACGAGAAATCTCGAGGACGAGACGAGACGAGAATCGAGAAATATCTCGTCTCGACAGAATCACTAGCGACAAAGCAGATTGGCACACCTAGAAATAGGTAATATGCCGTGATAATATATTTATTTATTTATTTATTTATTTATTTGTATTTATGTACAATAGTGAATATTTATACAATATGTATAAATAGCCACATCAGTTTGTTTTATGACACACACGGACGACCATCTTACATCATCATTGTCATCGAAAGTACGGTTCCTGTACTTCACTTTACTTGGATAATAAAAATAAATCTTATAATCTGCTCTGAATTACAGTAACAAAATGTATAATAAAACAGTTTTTACAGGGAAATAATTTTATAACGTATAATAATGTATGTTATTTTCATATAGTTCTCAACTGTTATTTAAATATAAGGTATCATTATACATCATTTGCTTTTACAGCGTATCTAATTGCATGACAACATACGCGTACGTTAACAACCGATTTATTAGTAATAAACCTGATGGCCATTGTTAATATGTTTTAATTCACGTCATAATTCTGAATTACATATAACCATTTACAATCACAATTGTCATTCCAAACACTTAATATTTATTGCAGCTATTATAGAATGACGTGGAATTTAAATAAAATATGTTTGGTTAGAGTGCATAATGTATGGATGTAAAGAAAACTAGGTCCCAAACTAATGAATAATTAATAATGTCCGAGTAAAATGTAAAACTTATGCAGGCCCGTCGTTAGCGCCCTGGCAACTGAGGCACTGTCTGAGGGCAGCACTTTGCAAAAACAAAGTTACGAAATCCAGTACTGCAATTAGTACACATCCAGTTAAAACCAAAAGGACGTTAGTGGTCAGTAGGAGGACCACTATTCCAAAGAGACTCTCTATCCCGGGTCCTGGTTGCTTATATACCGACACTATACCAATTCAGCTCACAGCCGAAGTGGCACTAAAATGTACACTTCAAGAACAATGCACTTAATAATATGTAACTCTTTAATTTTATGCAATATATTTGAAAAACCCTGCATGTAAAGAAAAGATTTACGCAATACCGAAATAGTCTCCAATTTTCACATACTATTATATGCTGATGATATAAAACTATACAAAATTGTTGATGATTGCTTAAATCTTCAATCGGACATTAACAGTATTCTAAATTGGTCTTTCAACTCCAAACTATCATTTAATTACAATAAAAATAAATCATGACGTACAGCGTTTTGTGTTCAATGTCCAATTCAGTATGAATATAATAATAATAATAATGTAACGTTACAAAGAACAAAGAGTATCGCAAATCACTGAATTGGGTGTCTTTTCATTTCACCATCATATTAATCAGTTAATTAGTTAAAATAAACAATATTTGGGTTTAGTTCTGTAGATATTTTATTAAATTAACAACGTTTCGACAGCAAGGTACTGTCTTCTTCAGGTTTTAATAATAATAACATAAATAAATAAATATGTAGTCAAGACTACAAGTATATAAAATCAAAGGTACATTGATAAATGGTAAATATAAAACATACAAATGAAAAAGAAAATTATAAACGAATAACAGGGTACCATGATTTATTTAGTTCATAGCCTGTGTTAAGATTGATATTATTAGGAGACTTCTGAATTTCTATAGCTTCTCTTATCAATCTTCTAATCCAGTGATTTTCCTTTGTTAATTTAATATAATTTAAATTACCTGGGAGCAATGATCTCAGAAGATGGAAGATTTGATGAAGAAATAAAAGAAAGAAGAACAACAGGAGGCAAAATATTCAATAGCATCAAACACAGCTTCTTAGGAAAGAAAGAAATACCGAAAGAGACCAGGGTACAAATATTTAAGAAAGTAGTGACACCTATACTCATACACGGAGCTGAAACATGGACATTAACGCAAAGACAAAAAGAAAAAATTACGGCTACCGAAATGAGATTCTTGAGAAAAATAGAGGGGAAAACAAGACTGGACAGAATTGAAAACACAACCTACAGACAAAACTTAAAAGTAAAAGCAATAGAAGATAAGATAGCAGAAGGACAGATGAGATGGTATGGGCATGTAGAAAGGATGAGAGAGGAGAGAATAGTTAAAAAAGTGTTTGAAGCAAAAATTGGAAGAAAGAAACCACGAGGACGACCAAGAAGAACGTGGCTGGAAGAAGTAAAGGAGGCAGCGCAAAGAAGAGGTCTAACTTGGGAAGAAACGAAGACAGCAACACAAGATAGAGCAGAGTGGAAAGAAATATGGAGAAGACCAACAAATCAGAACTCAACCCCCTCCCCCGCAGGCCGGGGGAACGCCTTACACCCGTGAGGGTAGAAAGGTGCAGGATTAAGTAAGTAAGTAAGTAATTTAATAAAATATCTACAGAACTAAACCCAAATATTGTTTAATTTTATTTATAATGAGTTCTGAAAGCATATTTCAAAATAGTTAATTAGTTCTTCACACCATATACTTGTTATTAGGAACATGACCATTTCAATGCATCACTGCTGTAATATCTGATTTGGAATCCCATTTACAAAAATACATTGTTGCCCTAGAGTCCATTCAAAAAAATATTCGTTATTGTTTTTTTTAAGTATTATAAAAAAACACCCTACAATTTTAATTATGGCAATTAGTTACATGAACTTAAGATCATTTCTTTAGAAAATATTTCTTCGTGTATTTTTTTGCATAAAATTGTAAACCATATAATCGACACTGTACTGGCTGCTTAAACTTTCGAATAACCCGTTCCAGAAACAAATCCGTATTTTGTTAGAGTACACCTAGGACAAACTATGAAATACAATCTCTGGTTAGACAGCTATACAGTGTGTCCCATTTAGAGGTGCCACCATTGGGATCTCGAGAACTATAAGAGATACGATGTCGGTTAAATGGAACTTTTTGTGCGCCTTTGAGAGGCCATCTCAGATGTGCTTTTGTTTTTCCAAAAATTCTCATAGGGCACTAGATAATGACGAAAAACTGAATATTGTTGATTTTTTCTTTTTCAAATAACTTGTAAACTATTAGTAATTGAGAAAAACGTTTCAAATACAAAAGATAGATATTTTTATTAACTAACAAGTGGTGTACGAAATAAATTTTTATATCCGTAAATTTTCGAGATATAACACAAACTTATATTTTTTTAAATGGAACGCATATCTGATTTCAATCTCAAAAAAATCAATATTTTTTTCTATTTTCAATGATGTAAGGGTTACTATGTTTTATATTTGTTTTGCTCCTAAAATTTAATTTTTCTCTTTATTTTCCTGAACTTTCTTATTATTTCCCAAAAAAACATTATTATTTTTATTAATTATATTGTATTTGATCAAAATAATTAGTTTTATGCCTTTATTACTTAATATTTTTATTCTAGACTCATAATTAGAAATTACACTATAATGTGCCAAGGGCGACCTGATACAAAATATTATAAAAATTAATTTGATACGAATTTTGAGCAAATTTTTTTAACGAAATAAAATATTTAAATACAAGGAGTATTTCCAAATAAAAATCTACCAATATTTTCAAAATAATTATAAATTTAATACAAAATAAGGAAAAAATAATAATTTTGAAGGCAAAACAAATACAAAACATAATAACCCTTACATCGTTGAAAAGAGAAAAAAATAATGATATTTTTGAGACTAAAATCAGATATGGGTTCCATTTAAAAAAATATAAGTTTGTGTTATATCTCGAAAATTTACGGATATAAAAATTTATTTCGTACACCACTGGTTAGTTAATAAAAATATCTATCTTTTGTATTTAAAACGTTTTTCTCAATTACTAATAGTTTAGAAGTTATTTGAAAAAGAAAAAATCAACAATATTCAGTTTTTCGTCATTATCTAGTGCCCTATGAAAATTTTTGGAAAAACAAAAGCACATCTGAGATGGCCTCCCAAAGGCGCACAAAAAGTTCCATTTAACCGACATCGTATCTCTTATAGTTCTCGAGATCCCAATGGTGGCACCACTAAATGGGACACACTGTATATAAATTTTAACGATATTCAAGAAAAATTAAATACTATAGACATATATTGCAATTCATTTTCTAAATGTAAGAAAACTCTAATTCAATATTTCTTACAAAACTAGGCTTATTATTTTTCATTGTATATCGTTCGATATCAAGTATGTTTAATTATTCTTTGTTATAATTCCTCTGTAGTTGGGATTAATTTCCTGTAGAGTGAATTCTGAATATATAAATAACGTCAATCAGCTATATTACTTTAAAGCAATTTTAAAGAAACCTGGCTTTAAAGCTTAAAGCAACTTAAAAACAACCTGGCTTTAATGTCATTAGGTGTCCTTATTTTCTACTCAAAGTTAGTCACAAATTGCAAGGACATCCTAATACAGTTAACTAAACAGAAGTACTTCACATTGTAATCGATAAAAGAAGGAAATAAAAAACTGGGAGAAATAAATCACAGCCATATAGCAAGACATTTCGAGCCTCAGTCAGGCTAAAGAGATTCACCTTCATCATTAAGCATCCATTAGCTCGCAGCATAGAAGATCTTAGAATTATGACATATATTCTTACTATTCATTGTCCTCTGAAATAACATCTATGTAAGATTATTATAACAGAAAACACTATCTGTCGATTCTGCGAAGAGGAAGACAAATGTTCAGCTGTAGCCGTAAGTATATTCTCCAAACTAAATCAGGACAGTGACTCTTGAAAGAGTAATTGGCTTCATGAAAATGGTGCAACTACTTTTAGAAATCTCACACGGTAAAATATTACATTGTTATTCCAGACAAAATATAGTTAGCTGTATTTTTTTGTTATTTCAACAATAACTTTTTGCCGTGTATACGAAGAACTTTGTATTTTAAGTTTCCAAAACTAAACAATTTTTGTTGTATATAACAAGTATTATTTGCTGCAAAATATTAGTCATGGTAGCAATTATTATTAGTAGTACTAAGCAGTCATTTTGTTACTTTGTTCCGATTACAAAATCATTTTGCAATTATTAAAAATATTTCATCTGTTACTGGAACAAATTTATTTTTTTTTTCCTGTGACATATTATATTTTGTAAAGATTACAAATTATTTCTTTTCCCGCCATATACATACTTTATAATATATATTTAACCTATGTATATCTGCATCCACTTTTCCCAATATTTGGAAACAAGCTGCTGTCTGCCCTGTCTTGAAGAAAGGTGATTCTACCTCAATTCAAAATTATCGTCCTATATCAGTTCTTTGTAATTTTGTAAAAATTTTCGAATCCATTATATACAGAGAAATTTATAAACATGTCAAAAATGTCATTTCGCCATTACAACATGGATTTATGGAAAAAAGGTCGACTGTAACCAACCTAGCTACCTTTTGTCAGTTTACCAGTGAAATTTTAGATAATCGCGGTCAAGTGGATGCAGTATACTTAGATTTTCAGAAAGCCTTTGATCAAATCAATCATAATATACTGTTACAAAGACTAAAATCCTTTGGTTTCTCTGATTCCCTCTTACTATTAATGAAATCTTTCTTATGCAACAGAAAAATTTTTGTTAGATATCGTAATTTTCTTTCTCAATCTTTTTCTCCTACATCAGGTGTGCCACAAGGATCTAACCTGGGACCTCTATTATTTTTATTATTTATTAATAACATTACAGAATGCATCTTATGTAACTGTCTGCTCTTTGCTGACGATTTAAAATTATACTATGAAATCAATTCTGAAAATGATAGTAGTATTATACAAAGCAGTCTAGATGCTATCAGTATATGGTGTGAGTTAAATGCTTTATATTTAAACATATCCAAATGCAAAGCTGTCACTTTTTGTAGAGGGCTAAATAATGTAACTTTCAGATATAACATTAATGGTGTTCCTTTAGATACTCTTGATGTCTACAAAGATCTTGGAGTACTTTTTGACAAAAAATTCACCTTTGAACCTCATATTAGAGATATTACTACCCAGGCTTTCAGAACTTATGGTTTCATTTACAGAAACTGTCGTGAATTTTCAAATATGTCTACTTTATATTTATTATTCTTTACACTTGTTCGATCTAGATTAGAATATGCTAATATTATTTGGTATCCAATTTATAAAAATCAAATTGATATTATTGAATCTGTCCAGCGAAAGTTTCTCAAATTCATTTATTATTTATCACAAGGTCATTACCCATGCAGAGGTCTTGAACATGACCTCTTGTTACTACAATTTAATTTTACATCCTTGCAAAAAAGACGTTTCATAGCCTCTGTGAAATTTTTATACCATTTAATTCAAAATAACATTGACTGTCCCTGGCTACTCAAGAAAATAAATTTTTATGTACCACGCTTACATTCCCGAAAAGATAATACGTTTTATTGCACAAGACCACGTACTAATTTGTTAAGAAAATCTCCAATTAATATTATATGCAATAATTACAATGAAATTAGTTCTAAATGTGACATTTTTGTGGATAGCTTATCATTTATTTTAGCCATCATAAATGAAACTATTTAATGGAAACGCTGTATTGCTAAACTCTTGTTATTTAGTTATTTGTATAATGGTTAATGTTTATTATTTGTAAAATTTCAAAATATTTTTGTACATTTCTATATTCTCTCTTATTTGTCTTTGTATTTTCCTGTAATTGGGTGTTAAACCTGTTTGGAAATAAATGTATTATTATTATTATTATTATTATTATTATTTATAAAGGTAACTAAAACTTTTGTGTAGACAAGGTATTCCCTGGTATACAGCATAATTCACTGTTCGTGATATCCCTGATCACATAACTAACTAGTTAGTTATGTGATCAGGGGTGTTATACACTACGTCGTGTCGCATTTGTTTGCCCAGTTAAGTTTAGCCTGTCGAAAATTGTATTTTAAAAGTGCTTGTTTCTTGTGCCCGTCAATAAAAATGGATGATTTTGTAAAAGATATTTTAAAACAATGGCAATTAGAGTGTCTTATTGATAAATTTGAAGGTATGCATCAATTACTGATAAATCTATATAATTTAATATAATACGTATGTATTTAATTTTAACCTTACTACATCATTAATGCATTTGTATATCTAACAAAATTAATTAGTTTCTAAAATAAATTTACAGTTATTAATGGTAAAATATTTTATTTGTTCGCATAAAAAATTTATATTTCTTAATGGTAACTTAATTTATTTGTTCGCATAACTTATTTATACTTCTTAATGGTAACTTATTTTATTTGTTCGCATAACAAATGTCTTTTGTTATATATAACAAAACTGTATATGTTGCCACAACAATTTTTTACCAGCAAAATTACCTTGGTAACTGTAACAAATATATTTGCTGGTCCTATATTGACAAAAAAAAATTGCTACTGGAACTTATTTTTGGTAATCACAACAAAGTTTTTATTTACCGTGCACACTCATAATAATAATAATAATAACTATTATCTGAGATGCATATTTTTTGTCATTACATTTTGATAAACCCGGAAAGGCGGCGGAATTAAAACGTTTGTCCGAGGTGACACAATGACATATTCTCGCGACCGATCTGCACTTGTGGAAAATGGATGTCGTGCTTCGCGCATGACTATCCGGTTCGAACGGCGACCGGAATCAGATGTTTTCTTCTCTTATCTGTCATCACTAACACGAACAACGGGGACATGGCTAATTATTTTCTATATTACAAACATATCTGCTTGGGAAATCGTATAATAGCGAAATAAAATGTTTTACAAATTTATTTTATTTCTCTTTCTCTTAATAGTATTTTCACTTGTATTAAAGAGAAAGACTTGAAAGTAAATTGCTGAGAAATTATAACTTATTAAGAAATTATAGTTTTAATGGCACATAAAATATTATCTCTAAAATTAATAAAGTATTAAGTAGGTACCTTGTAGAAATTAAATGCGTTAAAAGTGTACGGTTATTAGTTAATTATGGTATACGAGGTGTGTTCAAAAACTATTGCGAATTTTGAATTTTCGCGGGTTACGTATATTCGAATTTCGATCTTTTTGTGGCTTTATGTTGGTACTCATGTCTCTCACTTATGTCGACAAGCTCGGCCATTTTGAATGTTCACTTAATTGTTGACAGCTGCTTTGCTTGCACGTGTTTTGGATCGTCTTCGATTTTTACCTATTCAAAAAAATGGAACAAAAAACCTGTATCAAATTTTGTGTGAAAAACGAAATTAAGTGCGCGGATGCATTCCGAATGTTGACTGTGGCATACGGAGAAGCTACCTTGGACCAAAGCAACGTTTATCGGTGGTACAAAATGTTCTCAGAAGGCCGAGAAGATGTGAACGACGAAAAGCGTGCCGGACGCCCGAGCACTTCAACAACAGACGAAAAAATTAATGAAGTGGAAAAAATGATATTGGCCAATCGTCGAATCACCGTTAGAGAAGTTGCTGAGGACCTAAACATATCGATTGGCTCGTGCCATTCGATTTTTATCAATGATTTGGGCATGAGACGGGTCGCCGCGAAATTTGTACCAAAATTGCTCAATTGCGACCAAAAACAGCATCGCATGAGCATTACTAATGAGATGTTGGACTCTGTCCGCGACGACCCAAATTTGCTCCAGAGGGTCATAACTGGTGACGAATCGTGGGTTTATGGTTATGACGTGGAAACCAAAGTTCAATCATCTCAATGGAAGCTGCCGCACGAACCAAGACCGAAAAAAGCGCGCCAAGTTCGGTCGAATGTGAAAGTTTTGCTGACAGTTTTCTTCGATTGCAGGGGCGTGGTGCATCATGAGTTCTTGCCACAGGGTAGAACGGTCAATAAGGAATATTACCTGCAAGTTATGCGCAATTTGCGCGAAGCAATCCGCCAGAAACGCCCGGATTTGTGGAAGAACAAAAATTGGCTTTTGCACCACGATAACGCCCCTGCTCACACATCGTTGCTTGTGCGCGACTTTTTAGCCAAAAACAACACACTAATGATGCCGCAGCCACCGTATTCCCCAGATCTGGCCCCCTGTGACTTTTTCTTGTTCCCTAAACTGAAGAGGCCCATGAAAGGACGACGTTACGCTACGCTTGACGAGATAAAGACGGCATCGAAGGAGGAGCTGAACAAGATAAAAAAAAATGATTTTTTGAAGTGCTTTGAAGATTGGAAAAACCGTTGGCACAAGTGTATAATATCTCATGGGGATTACTTTGAAGGGGACAAAATAGATATTCATGAATAAATAAATAATTTTTGAAAAAACACAAAATTCGCGATATTTTTTGAACACACCTCGTATGTGGGTAAAGATACAGGTCCGTATTACGAACGCACTTTTATAATAAAAGTGCTTCTATGGAGCATGCGTTTACATTGTTTTTTTTTTATGAAGATTGTGTTCCATAAAAGCGTTTTTATTAAAAAAAGTGCAGTTATAATACGGACCATAATGTATACCCTCGAGTGACATACATTTTTTTAAATACAATCTTTTTATTGTATACGAGTATAGTTTATGTATCAATTTTATTTGTTAAACTCTGTCAGCCCGATTCTCAAAAAAGTTTAAGCTAATTTTTATTTTTGGATTAGTGAATTTTATTCTATTTCGGTATATAAAATTTAATCTTCAAAATATTAACAAAAAATCTGATGTGGCCAACACAAAACCTCCCGCTATTTAATTATGAGCTTCAAGTAAAGTACCATTTCCGTTTATCCGATTTACACCAAAATCTAATGGCTTCTATTCCTATTAGAATAGGGTAGAAATACAAGTTTTCAGAATTTTCTGAATGATAGTATTTGAGTTAGAGTGCAAACAAAATTTGTACACATACATACACACACACACACACACACACACACACACACACACACACACACACACACACACACGCACACATACAGACATCATCGTGAAAATGTTAAAATTGGATTCTAGGGACCTTAAAACGTGGTCATTTACTAAAATCTCGATATGTGATTTTTAGCACGATCCCTATACCTCCCTTACCAAGGGTAGCGGGAGGTAAAAAGATAGATAGTAGGAGTAGAAATGATAATGTAATGATGATAGAGTATGCAGCCTATATTTTCCTAATTTATTTACTAGGAATAGATTAGATAATATTTTAAAATATAAATTGTCAAAATTAGAATAGAATTCGCTAATCCAATAATGAGAATTAGCTTAAACTTTTTCGAGAATCGAGTTGTGGTATGATTATAACATAAACTCTTGGATTGTGAATTGACATGTTTTGAAATAAGTAGGCTGTCAGAGTAAAAGAGAAACTGAAACATAACTGCGATATGCAGTAACTTCATCAGTCTAACCATATGTCATCCCTACCTGCAAGGATTGTTTTGTTTGCTCATTATTTTAAATGCTACTTTACAAGTCTATGTACATACATAACTGCATATACACAAATTACACTATTTTCTTATTGGTTACCCAAAAGCTGTGGGCTCTTCTACACAAACGCTTATTAAATTGAAAGTTCGTGATTCCTTAGAGGTTTGCAAAATACATTTTAGGGCTTATTTTATAATTATTATATTTTGCAACCCTTGGTATTTACAGTTTCTTAAATGTGTGCGTCTTTCTAGAGTCTCTGGCCTTTGATTCAGACATGAAAATAAAAATTGACAATCAATATTTTTTGCTGCTTTGTTGCTGTGAAATTACTCTTGACTGTGTACCACGTTTGGTACAAATTCAAAGTGTTTTGCATTTCCTACATTTCTACAGGTGACTAAGTACAAGAAAAGAGTGAAGTGAAGCAGTGTTATACTCGTTAAGTTCTATACAAAGGAAAGCAGAGGGAATCGAAATTTATTCATGAAAGGATGATTTTCGTTATATTCTACAGAGAAATTATGATGTAACCAAATCTATTGAGAATAACCCAAAGTGCGGAAGACGTATAGAATCAAAAACCCACAACCTTCTTCTCTAGAAAGAATAATTTGAGTAGTTCATATCAATGGTGTTATGATAATAACCTCCATCTATCTGAATAAATGTTTCATTATGTCGTACTCTAGGAAACTAATACCATTGCTATACAATGACTCAATTAATTCCCTGACACGCACTCAAACATTTAAAAATCTTGGTGTTACCTTTGATTCAAAGCTAACTTTTTGAATCACATTCAAGAAACATTGTATTGTACCATCATTTGGAAACCCATTTATAAAGCTCATTAAACACTTATTGAGTCAATGCAAAAAAAATTCTTAAATTTGTATTTTTCAAACTTAATAAAATTTATCCTGGTCATGACATCTCATATGGAACTCTACTCAGTATGTTCCATATGAAAAATCTTGTGGAACGCCGTGGTATTAATTTAGTGTTGCAGTTAGCTAAATTAATTAACAATTATGTTGATGATCCTAAATGCCCGTCCAGGCATGTAGCCAGAAGTAGGCCAGCTATTGGCCCACCCGTTTTTAAAGTAAAATGAGAGAAAACAGTTCAAGCACATTATTGGAACTGCATTTCTCATTCTGAAACAATAATGGCATTTATGGTAAAGAAACAGTAATATTAATTTACTGTACATTACAAAGCAAGTAGACACATCTATTGAATCCATTTCATCATTTCAACAGAACGGACGAATTGGCATTAATTTTATATATGTGTATAGTAGTAGTTTTCTTCAATAACTTCTATCGACTCCCTATTTGGCCACTTCCGGTGTGCCCCAAGGATCAAATCTCTGACCTTTATTATTTAATATGTTTATAAATGACGTTGTTGAATCTGTTAAATATTCTGAAATTTTACTATATGCCGATAACATGAAAATATTTAAAACCATTAACTCTGTTCAAGATGCTCTCAATTTTCAGAATGATATTGATAACTTATTAGCTTGGTCTTTATCCTCTAAACTATTTTTTTAATTATAGCAAATGCAAAATAATGAGTTATTTTGTAAAAAAAGACTGTATACACTCATACTTATAAACTAGACCAAACCATTCTTGATAGAGTATATCTGTTCAAAGACCTTCGAATATTTTTTGACCCTAAATTGACTTTTAACGCTCACATCAATAATACTGTTAAAGCTTCATACAAAAATCTTGGATTTGTAATGAGAAATACTCAGACTTTTCATAAAATGTCTACCTTAAAATGTCTCTACTATGCTTTTGTTAGGTCAAAACTTGAATATTGTTTACAAATTTGGAATCCTATCTATACTAAATACGTGAGGACCATAGAATCTGTCCAAAAGTCCATAGACAGTACCCTAGTTATGATTATGACTATACCAATCTTCTTCTTTAGTTTAATGTTACATCTCTTGAACAAAGAAGAAAAATGATGTCATGCTTGTTTCTCTATAAACTAATGAATTGTATCTTTGATGATCCAAATATTTTGAAGCGTATTTCAATTAATGTACCTCGACTATCTTCTCGTTATAAACTAATATTTAGCTGTAAAACTGCCAGAACTAATTATGAGTTAAAATCACCTTTACGGCAACTATGTTCAATTTTTAACAGTTTCTGATCAGATATTGACAAATTTGCAGACTCATATCGTTTCGAAATATCACTCATTAAGTAATTCATCTTTGTAATATAGGTAATTATGTATATTGTTTCTTATTATTATTTACCTAATGTTTACGCATATATATTTTTGTATTTTCTTTATATAATCTTCCTGTAATTGGGATATTACTATCCTGTAGGAATGATTTATTATAAATAAATAAATATAAATAAATATACAAAAGGATATTTAGAACTGACTTATGCCTGTATATAACCATTTATTGCGAGTTGGGTAACTTGAAGGGAAATAATTGCTTTTTACTAATGTTTTGATTGAGCCATATTTGATCAAAATTTAAATCTTTTAAAAAATATTTGAGCTGGGATGCCCAATTGTGTTCTATTTTATTACAAGGGTTGTTATCTAATTTAACTAGTTTGTTGTAAACAATTTTTGTTAGATGGGAATCTTCTAGCTTTAAAATTCTGGCCCAAAAGTTTAAAGTTCTTTTGGCAATTTCAACCTTTAAGTGATTTAATCCTGATTCTAATCTTAGAATAAATCCTGGTGTATTTTTAGGGCATGCTAGTAAAACTCTTATAAAACGTAATTGACGTTTTTCCCCATATCTCAATCCCCAAATTTCAACAGCATATATAAAACCAACATACCTACATATATAAAACCATAATAATTAAATAATGTAAAATTATAAAACATTTTCCGCTTTTATTTCGTAATAAATTATAAACAAAAATAAATTTATTCTGATTTTATTTACTCTTTAATTATAAATAAAAATGTACAATGTTTTCGCTCAGTTGGTACTTGACAATTTATAAATCATAATATCATGACAAAAATTGCTATAAAACAGTGTACCTACGTAGGTATATGCTAAATGGAAAATAATAGTGTGTATGTATGTATATACAAAATGCAGTAATGCATTAAAATGAACACAGTTTGATAGTTTTATGTGAAGTTCATAACATTTTTACTCGTAGCATCATAAAAATGATCAATCATAAAGTACATGAAAATATTAGTGTTAACTTAAACCAATTTTAAAAATTTTAAAGTAAAATAAAATATTCGTATAGTACAATAATTAATTACATTCATTTAAAAAAATAATAGGAAGGTATGTCGTGTTTAAAATTTAGACGAAATGTAAAGATTAAAAAATCTCTTGAGTCTAGCACAAGACCTCTCACCATTCATTTCCATATTAGACTACATAAGTATTGTACATATTTAACATTTCAGGTAGGTACACAGAAAAACACATATCTTTTTTGCATATTTTAATATTTTTTAATTCATTCTATGAACAAGTTTCATCTTATTGTTCTATATGTTTGAGATTCGTCCAATTCATTGATGGGATTGGCGGTGGCGGTATTTCTGAAGAGTATATGAAATACATGTATCTATAATTATAAATATTTAAATAATAATAAAGTAAGAAATATTAAATGTACTTCCCAGAAAAAGTCTTCAGTAATGTCTTTGGTTTTTTGACACTGACATCTGTCAGATACAAACATTTTAATTTTTCAACTGGTTTCCATGATTCATTAAAATATATTATTTTATTCAATTTTGACGTTTTAAACTGTCATTATTAACTCCATAGCAACAATTATAAGTAACACTTTTTTCACAAGTGAATTAAAATTTTTTAAATCACTTAAATTAACTCACTCGCCCTTACGGGCTCGTGAGCTAAACTTTCTTCTAATGAATAAACATTACCTTAGCTCACTTGGTGTGTAAATATCTATTATATATTTATATTTCTCTATCGCTAACTCTATAGAAGATATAATAAAAAAATTAAATGTATCAGATAGAGATTTTTATATTCTTTAATATTTGTAAGAACATAAATTTTCAAATATAATATTAAATTATTTTTTTAAGAAATTAGTACTTCCGGCTGTCCAATTGTTACCAAAATTTAACCAGCACTTTCCAGTAATGTCAGATTGAAGAAACTGCAGTTAAACATTTTTTAAGTCTTATAGTATTAGAGGAACCGTGGACCCAACATCCACACATGCGCACACACACACGCACGCCTGCTCGCACACACACGCATACACACACATACATACACACACACACACACACACACACACACACACACACACACACACACACACACACACTGATATTATCGTAAAAATGTTATAATCGGATTCTAGAAACCTTAAAACGTGCTTATCCACTAAAATCTGGATATGCGATTTTTAGCATGATTTCAATAAAAATAAAATAAATAAGGACCCGTACTCATATGATTGAATAGGATAGAATAAATTCCTTCAAATATCAAGAAAGGTTAGTAAGTTGGAATGGTAACTGTAAGAAAGAAATGAGGAGTAGAATTGCACAAGGGAAGGCAGCATATACAGCAAAATACAAGATCTATTAACAGCAAGTCACAAATATACAACTGCGAAAAAGGTTTTGTAAAAAATGCTTTATATGCACTATTATCCTTAATCGATGTGCATCATGCACCTTGAGGAAGGAGAAAAAGTAATTGAAAAGTTTTGAGATGTAGTTGTGGCAGGAGGAGTTTGAGTGGAAAGCGAGAAAATCAGGAATAAGGAGGTATTGAAAAATATTGGAGAATAGAATTATGAGAGAAATGAGAAAGAGGAAAGTTAACTGCATTGGACATATTTTACGAAGAGATAATATTCAGAAAATTATGTATAATTGAAGGGAAAATACATGGGCGAAGGGAAAGAGGAAAAAAGAAATTTGGAATGTTGGCAGATATCAAAGAGGAAGGAAATTACAAGGGAGAGGCGCAGGATAGAATGTGGAGACAGTATTTCCGCTGAGACCTGTCCAAAAACATAATTCACTCGTCTTAAAAATAATAAATGAAATATTTATGAATAAAATCTTATTCGATATAATGAAGACCAAAAGGAATAATGTAAATAGATGAAATTTATAAAAGGCTCCAGTATAGTATGCATGGTTATGTTCAAATGGTAAAATAAAGCATACTGTCTTTTTAATAATAATAACAAAGGAGTTTAAGATTAAATTATAAATAACAGTAATAAAATTACCCCTTAACCTTATTAATATAACTTCCCGGTCAACGGAGTTGAATACCTATTTTAAACTAAAAATTATGATTAAATTAATTAGTGCCGATATTTTAAGGTTAAGGGGTAATTTTATTAGTATTATTTACTGTATTTTTACCTCTCGCTAAGAGAGGTATTGGATTCATGCTAAAATTCGCATATCCAGATTTTATTGAATAAGCACGATTTAAGGTCCCTAGAATCCGATTATAACAATTTTAAAATGATGTGTGTGTGTGTGTGTAGATGTGTGGATGTGTGTATGTGTGTATGTGTGTGTGTGTATGTCTGGATGTTGTAGACACGATTCCTCAAAAACTATAAGACTTAAAAAATATTTAACTGCAGTTTCCTCAATTTGACATTCCTGGGAAGAGCTGAAAAGGTTTTGGTAACAATTGAACAACCGAAAGTAGTAGTTTCTTAGAAAAATTCTTCTAAATATAATTTTTTGGGAGTTTTTTTTTATTAAATATTAAAGAACATAAAATTCTCCATCTAATACACTTAAAATTTTTATTATATCTTATATAGATTTAGAGATAAAGACACTATAATTTATAGAGTAATCTAATCGCAGAGGCTAAGGCACTGAGGAAACCAGTTGACAAATTCCAATGTATATAACATAGTTTATAAATGACACATGTCAGTGTCAAAAATCAACAGTTTTAGTGACATTCTGATAGCTTTTTCTTTCTTATTGTTTTATTAATGAAATATTTGAAATTATAGGTAAAATTGTGGTAAAATGCATATATCCATCAGAAATATCGGCAATCTGGTTAATGAACTGGAAGAATCTCTGATATTTAGAAACTTCGTCATACAATGAAAAATAGATATAATTAGAAATATATTTGTGCAGAAGATATGTTAAATACAATAAAAAACAATATTTGGGTAAAGTTCTGTAATATTTTATTATAAAACGACGGTTCGAAAGCGAAATGCAATACAATACTTATATAGCCTAATATGGAAATGGCGAGAGGTCTTGTGCTGGCCACAACAGATTTTTTTTAAAGGTCAAAAAAGTATTTTTTTAAATAAAAAGACAATGTGTTTTATTTTACCATTTGAAAACAGTAGATAGACTCGAAAGACCAGAACGTTTTTATTTACACCTAAAGAATGGTTGATATTAATGAACAAATGGCCAGATATTGGGTATACGTAGGACAAGTCTGACGTTGGAATGATAATATAGTAGATGTCTCATAAAAATACATACAAATTAGTTTTTGGGGGGTATGCATCTCTCCTTGAACGTATATCCGCCGCTATCCAAACAGCAGGGTTGCTGTAAGGAGAGTAGTCATTATCAAATCTCGAAAATTTTATATTTCATAAATGTAGATTTGAATTCCTTTGGGTACTATTTTACTTATAGGATAGGTACCATCAATTTCTTTTTATTAAGCTTTGTAGGTTTGCGTGCCCATGAACCCATGTTTTATTCTTAATACGCGTCTGTCACAAAAAGGAGAACTGTGAATATGGACCATTATTTCGTACTTCCATATTGCATATAAAAATAGTCATTATCTAAAATTTATTTTCATATGCATAAAAAGTATATGTATAGGCGAAAGCTTTTTATCTCCTTTAATAGTATTTGCTCTGTCATTTAACACATTAACATCAAAAACAAGTTATGTTCCATTACCGAAAATATTTGCACAGGAAAAAGCTATTGTCTTAACCCTTTGGAAGTGGCACCCAGTCTGACAGACCCGACTTACTCTATACTCGTAGCATAATGAAAAAAAAAATGTTGATTTATATTTTGTGAGTTAAATTTTTATTGGTTTTATTGTTTTGTGTAAAATGTTTGTTTTCATAGAAAAAAAAAATGGTTCAATTCATAAACTCATACCATTATTTTGTAACAAAAATACACCAGTAGAATTTTTTGACATGAGTCTCTCAGACCAGGCGCCACTTCTCGTGACACCGAAAAGGGTTACAATAACTAACGTACTCGTACATCGTTCTAATTAAAGGAAAAACTTCCTTTCAATGCCAGTGGCAATTTTCATTGTTCCTATTTGAAACAAATTAACATAGGTAAGTTGCACATCCTTAGAAAACTAACATTAATTCTCTTTCCACTATGACCATGACATTCATATTAAAAATACAATTTTAGGGTCATGAAACAAAAAAACCAGCAGTAATAATAAAAATTGAGAATCTCTATTCGAAAGAACATGAAAAAGTTCTCTAAGGAAATGCAAATCAAATATCCTTATAATTTCATATTTAGAATTTATTTTTATAATTAAAATCAACAAAATTCGATTTTTTGTAGTTAGACTTATAGTGACCTATTATTGTAAGGAGAATATGAATATACCTTAAAAATTGTATACTTATGGGGCCATTTTACGTTAGTTTAAAAGACTGTGTATGTCTTAAGAGAACCGGAACACGGGTACCTTGTTTATACACATCACAATATTTTGTTTGGAAATATGTACTCGTATATCGAAGTATACATACAGTGGCGGATTCATAGAGGATGAGGAGAGGGGTGGAGGGGTGACCCCCCAAATGATTTATAAATTCAAAATATTTCTAATATTATTGTGATTATTGTGTATAATAAATAGCAACGAAGTGATTTATACTATACATTTTTTGTTGTAATAATATCGTCTGAAATATTACGGAAATTTGTTACGTTCTTTATTTTTTTCATATGAATGAAACAGTTTATGGCAGGTAATGTGAAAATAGTTAGCTAAACTGTTTTCATGTATAAGCTGATTAGTTAGAATGACACCATAGTAACTGAAAACAATTATGCTTTCTAGCTTTCTCACCAAAAGAAATTCCTGAACACTAATAAAGAATTTAAAAAGTATGTATAATGTAAAACAGACTTTACGGGCTTATTTAATATCACTTGCTTATTGCTTATGAAACAATAATTATCTGTTAAACAAGAAACAAATATGGGTGGTATTCTGATAAACAAAGTGGACAAACTTGAGTGAAACGATATTTTTTTAATAAATGCAATTATTATCAGCTATAAAATCCCGAGGACATTGATAATTACGAAATAATTTTATGACAGTTACCGAAAGCGCGTTGCTTGGTAAAAGCCCGACGCCGAAGACGGAGGTGGTGTTACCTAAAAGCAACGTGCTTGAGGAAGCGTGATAAAATTATAAGTATTTATCAATGATCGAGGTGTATTCGGTGAGAAAATTTTTTGCAGTTTTAACATTAAATTTACCTAAAATTTGTATTTGACAGAATTTTTGTGTCTAACATAACCCAGTAGATGTCACTAGTAGCTATGAACGTGAATGTGGCTATGAATATGTTCAGTGTGAAGTGTGCAATGAGAATGAGACCTCTTTGAGTGAGACCAAAGAGAAGAAGATAAGACATACAAAAGTCCATAAATATTCTCCACATTTAGTTTTTTATTTAATACAGTATTTTTTCTTCAAATGTACTATTAAATGCCATTTTTTCGCTTTTTATGTCATTATCAAAATTAAAGATTATTGAATTTTCTACAGGTATACATTAATACTGTTTATAAATATAAACTAAATATATAAATATATAATATTACAGCTAAATTTAAAAAATAATCTTTTTTATATATCCCGAAGCCTAAGATAAACACAATTCCTTTGTTACACAGTTCATATTTCAAACGTACATATAAACTGACAGTTAAATGCAGTGGCGTAACTACCGGTGTTCCATGTGTTCGGTGGAACACGGCCCGGAGACCTTAGAGGCCCGGAGGCAATCGACAAAAAAATAAAACATTTAAATAAAATTTTTCAACCCAAGAATCGTGAAATACTATGAAATAAACATTAGGTAGATGAACTCCAATATTTTTTATCTTTATTATTGCATTTGGTGCAGAGTGATCCAGAATGATTGAAGGTTCCGCCTCGTTCTGATTTTTTGTTTGCCGCATCGTTGTGATAGTGAAAAACTGATACAATTTTTTTTCCGTGGGAGATAATTTTGATCATAATCAGAACTTTTTCAAGTCACGTGACATTCAATCATTCTGAATGTATTCATACGTGAACTGTGAAATTATGTAGTTAAAAAAACGGAGTGGTCCGTTTCTTCCTGGTCCGCCGGCTGGCATCGGCACAAGTCACAGTAAGATACATTTATAGATCTAGAAAAGGCGTACGACACAGTACCCAGGGAGGAGCTCTGGAGATGCCTGCGAGAAAAAGAGGTATCAGAGAAGTACGTTCGGCTAATTAAGAACATGTATGAAGGAGTACATACCAGAGTAAGGAGCAGTGTGGGTATGACGGAAAGATTCCCTGTAACAGTCGGGTTACATCAAGGTTCAGCACTAAGCCCATACCTTTTTAATCTCGTAGTTGACGTACTGACGAAAACAATAAGAGATCCGGCCCCTTGGTCTATGCTTTATGCTGACGACATATTGTTAGTGGACACAGTTAAGGAAACTGCAAATGAAAACCTAGAACGATGGAGGAGGGCTATCGAAGATGCAGGGCTCAAGATTAGCAGGACGAAGACTGAGTATATGTGGTTTGGAGGAGATAACAAGATAGGAGAGATGGAGGTCAATGGGGAGAAAATATCTAGAGTGGAAGAATTCAAATACCTCGGATCATATATACATCAAAATGGTGGACTAGAGAGAGAAATAAACCACAGGATTCAGGCAGGATGGATGAATTGGAAAAGAGTATCTGGGGTACTGTGTGACCGAAAACTTGGAGGAGCAATCAAAGGGAAAGTTTTTAAAACAGTGGTGAGACCGGCTATGATCTATGGCAGTGAAACCTGGCCAGTGAAGAAAATAAATGAAAAGAAAATGAATGTGGCAGAGATGAGGATGTTGAGATGGATGTTGGGAAAGACAAGAAAAGATAGGATAAGGAATGAGAGTATAAGGGAAATGGCACGAGTGATAGAAGTTTCAAGAAAGATACAGGAGAGGCGTTTGCATTGGTATGGGCATGTCATGAGGAGAGATGAAGAATATATTGGAAGAAGAATGAGCAACTTAGTAGTAGAGGGTAGAAGAAACAGAGGGAGACCAAAAAGAAAATGGAGGGATTGTATTGCGGAAGACATGAGAGAAAAGGGATTAACTGAGGACGACACGCAAAATAGAAATGAATGGAGAAAGAAAATAAAGAATAGCGACCCCTAACGAGTGGGAAAAGCTGAAGAAGATATATATATATATATATATCGCTGATACCTACCTAAGTTAATAATAATATGTGACAGTTTGGTTGTATAAACTTAAATCTTATCCAATAACCTCTTAATAATACACATTTAAGTGCAAAATAAATTATTAAATGCCAATTTAACTTAAATGTCACTGTCAAAAACAGAATCACTTCAAATTAATAATGGTGGCATTTTAAAAAGAAAATAGTGAATAAATCAATAGTTAATGCAATGGAATATAATATAGTTTGCAGCATTAGTAAATACGTAGATATGTATTTAAATTAATAAGAATTAACTAGCGGAAGGTTTTGTGTTGGCCTCATCAGATTTTTTTAGATACTACGAGACCAACGTGACCTTCTAACACTCCCAGAAAATATTTTTTGAGGAGCATATCGTTTACACGAGTATTAGTTTACAATTTAATATTAGAAATTGTACCATTATTACTTAAGACGATAAGAGATGATTATGGAATTCCTAAAAAATGCATGAATATTACCTACAATATTTTTTTATTTTAATGTTCTTTAAAATAAAATACTACAAAAAACCTCTCAACAGGATTAATCCCAATTACTGAGTAGGTTCACATACACAAACATCCATGCCTTAGTGAGATTCGAACCCAGAACCCCGAGCACACTCATGACTAACAGGCGTTGCTCTAACCATTGAGCCACCGAAGCTTACATTTCAATGTTTACTAAACAAGGAACATCAGAATCAGCCCGATAGTCTTGTTTATATTAACAGCATTTTAATAACATTAGCGCAATCTATGAGTAGTTTTAGGTACTTATCAATTTATTCTCATAAAACGTAAACCATCAACAATCTTTACAATAAACGAATCAACACTTCCTTTGTCCTTCTTAAAATAATCTTTATTCCATCCCTGTCACATCAGTAGTGTATTTATAGATCCGTTGCTAGGAGGAAGCGACAGCAACGCATCTACACAAACACCAACGACGCATCCAGCCAGCGTTTTCACAGCGGTTCCGTAAGGAATTACGCGTCAAAACATCGTCACGTGATCGCAGCGTCTGCCCTCCACCGCCCGCTGCGTGCTTCACTTGTCCCAGAGCATGCTTGATGTATGAGACAAACAAGGAAACCAGCCAATGAGAGAGACGAAGACACAAGCGTGGAAGGAATTCCTGCTGTCATCAGTGGAAAATAAGCTAATTGAATTTGAGAGTTGAGTTAAAAGGAGAAACGAAACGAGAATGGGAAGTTTGTTTTATATACGGGGTGATGCGGTTAGCGGATAACTTTATTAAAGAAATAAAGAAATGGTTAAATGAGTAAAGTTCTAATGTTGTTACTGGTTATGTGTCAAATTTAATAAAGAATACTTTTGATAAGTATTATTGGATGATAAGATAATGAAACATCGTTGTCATCACTTCGTAAACTTTTCGTCTTTTTTCAAAGAATGGAACTACCTTCGTAAATCAACATCTAAAGACAAAATAAATAATAAAAAATATAAAGAAAAAGTTGCAATATCAAATTTAGGGGTCTAATACAATAACAGGTCAAGTCTATTTTTGGCGTTATAGATGGTGACGTCTAGCTTAAAATTCTCTGTCATTCTTAGCAAGAGCCGGCTTTATTTCATATGACATACTAAACGCATTTCTAAACTTATTCGGTGTGCTATCACGGTCTGATCCAGGGGGGGGGGGACTGGTGTTGATGGTTTTGTGGGGGCATGGGGTCAAATAAAATCTCTGAAAAAAAGTGTAATACTCTGACACAATCCTGATAGCTTTCACATTTTGAATTGTCAAAAATTTCCGAGTTTCAATTCCTCTTCTTTACGTCCATATGAAGAGCTGGTTAGATTTTGGTTATAACTGGTATACCGAAAGTTCCCTTATTTGAAGTTCTTAACAGTTTTTCTTGAAAAAACGCAGTTAAATATCATTTTTCGACATTTTATGTGATTAACAATATGAAAGAATATCTTATTGTCTATACGATTTGATTATAGACTTTCCTTCATATTAAATAGATATAGAGTTAAAGAATTATAAAGAGAATAACTGCTTTGCTATAATCATGAAAACAGCTGAATATTCAAATAATTCTGACAGATGTCAGTATCGACTGCAATTTACATATTTACATTATATATATAAGGAAACTGGATAGTGGGTTTGACAGTCAATTTGTAGGCTTAAGTGTAGTACACTCTTTTTAATTTGTCAAGCTTTCGGTTATATTTTTAACCATCCTCAGGACACTGTAATACAATAATGAAATACGTACAATTTGTTTAAGAATTAAATTTGGTTTTTTACACACATTAGTTGAGATTTTTTGTATAATATACAGCATTTACTATTAAATAACATGAAACTACTAAACGCACACTTTTTAGGAACAACTATTTCTGTTTTAGTGGATTCTTTTGACAGTTAAATTTTCACAAAATGGTGTTGTACACGTGTTTACTTCGACAACTTGTGCACAATTATAAAAGTTTAACATTATTTTAACAAAATTGTTTACTTTATTAGTTTGTACTTTATCAATTTTACTGTGATAACTATTTTGGCCAAAATTTTTAATATGTAATTCAGTTATTTCGACTTATTATTTTACTAAACCACGTGTGCATGTTCAAAATTACATGTTTGTAAATGCTGTATATTCTACAAAAAATCTCAACTAATGTGAGTAAAAAACCAAATTTAATTCTTAAACAAATTGTACGTATTTCATTATTGTATTACAGTGTCCTGAGAATGGTTAAAAATATAACCGAAAGCTTGACAAATTAAAAAGAGTGTACTACACTTAGGCCTACAAATTGACTGTCAAACCCACTATCCAGTTTCCTTAACTAATTACAGTCGTAATTACCTTATATATATATATAAACTTTTCTAAGGAATTTTTGGTATGGGATTTGAAAAAGTACATAGAATTGACGGAAGTTAATGTGCTGGCCACAACAGATTCTATGAAATTCGGACATTTTACATAAAAAATAAAACAAATAAAACATTCTTTCAAAATATACATCAACAAAAATTCTCAGTATGCTATAGAATAACTCGGGTCTGTCAGACTAGGCGCCACCACATAAGGGTTAATAATAATTACGGTATCCGGTTAGAATAATATGTAATCCTTAATTTATACATTTAAACAATGATTGAGCAAGTATAATAAAAGATTAAATCAAGTAGAAAATAATTCTTTATAAAGCTCTTACCTTTGCGGACAACTGTCACCATTATTAATTTAATATTACCATACAATAAGATTACAAAGGAACTACAAAGAACCAATCAATAACAATGTAGTAATGTATTCTTTCTTTATGTTACAAATAGCTAGATCTTAAATTAAGATAATAACTTCATCAACATATTAATCATTAATCAAAGAATTCTTTGACTGAATCATCAAGGTTTTATTACATTCTCAAATGAATTTCTTTGTGTCTTTCAGAATAAACGTCTCTATCGTTACAGACAAATACCAACATTTTCCTTTGTACTTCTCAAATACTTGTTATATAAAAGAAAATACAGTTATTCAAATATAAATAAATTCTCCTACTCGAGATGCATTCAAAAGATAAATTTTGTTTTATTTATATTTATTCTTGATAATATATGAATACATTTAGAATTGATAGATATTCTTAAATAATTATATTTAAATTTCTTCATGTTCTTCTCTGTTTTCATAAATAAATTTTACATAATATATTTTGTAGAATTTAATTCTCTACAACATTTATTTGAAGCATTTTTATTTAAAATTAATACGCCACTTTTGCGCAAGGAAAAACTGATTTCCCATGTTTCGTGTTACACCCGGTATACATATATATTATTCCGATGAAGAATATTGAAATAAATAGCTATTTGTGTATTACGAGCGCAAAATGCGACATTGTCGATTGAGAGGTTGTAGCCGCGCGACGGAGGAGTGCGGAATTCTCTCGAAATCGACAATGTCCATTTGCGCTCGAAACACACACAAGATTTTTTCTACAGTCGCCACAATGGGGTCCTCCACCATAACAAAAAATAATAAAATGTACACTTTATACTTACAGCACTGCTCAATAAATAACGATTGGCTAATACAAAAGATACGGTTTAAACTTAAAAAGGCTTTTAAAAGATTATATCGTTACATTAGCTATCTATTCCATAAAAAAAAACCAAAATTAGAGCGTGGAAGCAAGGATTTGTGATGATTTGATGAGTTTTTGTAGCAAAATGTGTGGTTAGTTGTCACGCCTGTCACACTGAAAAAATTAACAAATATTTCAAGGAATTTGTGATTATATAGACATGTATGTGCATTGACTGACTTCTCGCAATTATTTAAGTAACGAAATAACTAATAACTTTATTGTAATCAAAATAAATAGTTAACTAGAGATCAGATGTCAGTACGACTCGCAACTATCCTACCGCCATCTGTGTACAATCATTCCTATTACTAAACATAACTGTTCACACAATTTATTTTATATTTAATTTTATTTTATCGTTATTTTCCATTCTTCTTGAGTTTTTATTCAATCTAATCTAAGCATTTTATACTTTCGTTTTTGTAAATGAATGCCCTGTTTCATTTTCACAGCAGTGTGGCATTTTGTTAGGTTATGTTAAATACCGACAGAACATATGTCAAATTGACTTGTGAACGTGATAAATGTGTAATTACAGTGCCATTAGTTCCTAACTAAACATTTTCATTAAGAATGTAGACAAGTGACATTTCTCAACATTCCCAGGAAACACACACATATATGATATATAACTATCAAGGATAAATCACATTACAATTCCATTGTGCTGTGATTTCTCCTTGATAGTTACATATCATATATGTGTGTGTTTCCTGGGTTGTTTACTTAGAAATTTGGACAGCGAGCGTTTTTTCTACTTTGTCGTAGAAAAACATAATTTTAGGTGTCTTTACGATAACCTAAATGTCCGGAGGTTAGCATCGTTGTCAGATTGATAGTTACATAAACATAAAATATTCCTTTCATTTACACAAATTTTCGATTTCAAATAAAATTTAATATGCAACTTGGCACTGAAGTTCCATTTTATTAATCATATGGTTTATTTTCCTCGGCTTTACGGCCTCGACAACTATAAATTCCATATTCGTGATAAAAAGTAGAACTTCAATACCTTGATACATAAATAACTATTAAATTTATCAATCAATATTTACCTGCAGAGGATTATAATAGAATCAATGATACAATACAAGTCTTACAGTGGAATATGAATATTTCATATTCTACATGTGGAATATGAGTGGTATATTAGGTATACTTATGGATATGCGCAAACTGTACGAATGACAGTTGTCATAGACAAATAATACTCTTTAGACCGTAAACTTATGTATACTTACACTGAACATTACACCTGGTGGTTGGAATAGAACTAAAGTGTAAATTAGGCAACCTGCTTTTGAATTTTATACAAAATATTGTAGTTTTGTTTGTTGATATAAATATATTTTGATATTAAAATGCCACAAATTTAATGTTTAATGTTTAATTATCCTTTTTCATTTATACAAAATAAAATTTTATTTTCAAAATAGATTTATGTTCTATTCATTGAAATTATTGTAACGGTTTAACAAAACACGAATTGAATTACTTATATGAACTTATCAACACATAAAATTAAACAATGATACATTAAAAACTTGCATAATAGACACACAGATGTTACAATGAATAATCAAAGTGAATTATATAGAATCGTCATAGAATCGAAAACACAATTTAAAATATGTCAAATTCATAAATTTACGTCAAATTCAAATGTTTCCCACGCATCCTTATTTCTCACCTCAGAAAAAATACGTGGACCAATAGTTGCTTAGTAATAAAAAATGCAAGTTCTTAAAGCGACGTTCGCGACATCTATTGACTGGAGTTGAGTACTAGTGGCAAAGGCCCGGCACTCGCCTTATAAGTTTCCAAAGGTTGGACAGTTGTAGATAAAAATCATTATTGCACGATCGTTTTTTTTTTCAGTATTTACCGATACGATGTCCAAAGTCCAAATCAGTAGATATTATTTACAAATTACTGATTGGTGATTCTGTTTACTTACCGATCAAGAGGAGAGGCGGTAATTAAATAAAAAATAAACTAAATTTTTTTTAATATATCAAAATAATTTCCAAATCTATTTTTGTTAATTTTGTGTGTCGATTGTGCAGAAACGTAATAAGTATTGCTATCAGTAAGTACTCTTCATTTCTTCAAACGTTATCGGATGTATTGGAGATCTCTACTTCGTCTCGATCATCATCAATCGGTAGGAAGCACTTGCTGTTCTTAATACTTAAAAAACTACAACGAACTCGGTACTCAATAAAAAAATTAATCAAATACCAGCAGTATGTAGTATATACACAGCAGAAAGTTTCAGCCTAAGAGAAGCCACAAACCTGATCAAAGAACAAAACTTAAATAAAACCGAAATATGCACAGACTCTCTGAGTGTCACACAAAGTATAAAAAATCTTTACACAGGGAGTAAAATAATACAACAAATCCAAGACAATATACACGAAGTCATTACAAATCAAGACAAGAATTTAACCATATTATGGATCCCATCTCACTGTAAAATTCCGGGCAACGAAAAAGCAGACCAAGCTGCAAAAGAGGCAACAAATGAAGACTTACTCAACGTACCAGTACCACCGCAGGACACAAAAATCATAATAAAAAACAAACTAATGGAAGCATGGCAAAATGAATGACAAAGGACGGAAAATAACAAACTCAGAAATATAAAAGAGCAAGTTTTCAAGTGGCCAACACCCAGAGAAAGAAGAGAACAAACAGTAATTACACGGCTGAGAATTGGACACACTCGTCTCACACACAGTTACCTATTGCAAAAAGCCCAACCCGAAATATGTGAAAATTGTAACACTCAAATTACGGTAGAACATTTACTAATAAACTGCAACAAATATACAGTGGAAAGACAACAACACCAAATACCAGCAACACTGCAAGAAGCCTTGGCAAACAACATGGACAACACGAAAAACGTCATAAACTTCCTTAAACAAATTAATATTTTTAACAAAATATAAATATGCATGATATACCACACAAATTATACAATGTATATACGCCTATTATATTGTAAATAATTAATGTACCGAGGTATTAGTGGCTAAAGTGCCGAAATATCTCTGAACTTATTAAAATAAAAAAAAAAAAAATTAATTTAAACATCAGCTTTTATTTTCTAGAGACGATTTATATATCAACACTTTTAACGCGCTCAATCACATCACGAACCAGATTTATGCTTTTAGGAACTCTGAAATCACGGTCGTATCGCACAGCTCATACATCTTCCACAATTTCTAATCAGAAATCAAGTTTATCTTGTAGCTACTCATCTCCAAACATATTTACGTATCTCGTATTTGGGGGGTTGGGGATTCAATTTCCTGTTGGAATTCGTAATATTGCTACGCAGGGCTCACATTTCGTCACATATTAAAATGCTCAAATACACATACACATGATATGGGGTGCGTACTATCAGTAAGCGATTCTAGGCCTTATGGCAACAGGACGGTAAGACGCACTGACCAATGAAGGGGAGGTGTGTTGCTATGGTTACGGTATGGTGAGGGTGCGGTATAGAGATGTCTGCATGTGTCATATTTGTGATGTGTGGGCAGTGGTGGAGATTTCAAATTAAATTTGGGCACGTTGTTTTAAAAATAATATTTGTTATTTAAATCAAATTGTTGAATCATTAATTAATTCAAAATATACACATATGATGTGGGGAACATATTTCTTTCTTGGCAATACTATTTTATCAGCAAAAGTGGCAAATATTATAGATTATTTGCCACTTTGTATTCTATTTAACTTATAGGTAATGTATTATTAATATTTTTTTTTTTCAAAAAACAGTAATTAGGTGTATCAAACACACAAAATAATGTGGACCAGATGGCACATACCTTATAAAAAAATCAGATGTAGCCAACACAAAACCTCCCGCTATTTAATTTTTATTTAAATACACACCTCCGTATTCACCAAAGCTGCAAACTGTTCCATAGCATATAACTATTGCTTTATTTAATATTTTCTTTTTAAAATGTCACTATTATTAATTTGAAGTGATTAGTGTTTTGACAGTGACATTCACCTGTAGTTACATTCATTTGAAATATGAACTGTGTAACAAAGGAATTGTGTTTATCTTAGGCACACACACACACACACACATATATATATATATATATATATATATATATACACATACACACACATACAGACATAATCGTGAAAATGTTAAAATTGGATTCTAGGGACCATAAAACGTGGTCATTTATTAAAATCTCGATATGTGATTTTTAGCACGATCCCTATACCTCCCTTACCAAGGGTAGCGGGAGGTAAAAATTTGATGTGGCCAAGACAATACCCCCCGCAATTTAATTCTTACTAATTTAAATACATACCTATGTATTCATGTATTTTTTAAATTTACCTGTAAAATGACATAAAATGCAAAAAAATGGCATTTAATGGCATTTTTTGAAGAAAAACCATTACGAGTAAAGTGCCATTTCTGGTTATCCAGTTTACACCAAAATCTCATGGTTTCTTTCCATAGTAGAATAGAAATACAAAGTTTCAGAATTTTCTGAGTGATTGTGTTTGAGAAGCAGAGACAAAATACATACACATATACAGACATCATCGTGAAAATGTTAAAATTGGATTCTAAGGACTTTAAAACGTGGTCATTTACTAAAATCTTGATATTCGATTTTTTGCACGATCCCTATACCTCTCTTACCAAGAATAGCGGGAGGTAAAAACATCGAAAATGAGACACCTATACTGAGTTTTAGTTACAGTTTATAACCTATAATGTTTGGAACAAAAAAAAAAAAAACGATGAAAATACAAATAAAAAATATAAGAATCAAAATAAATACGATATGATTAATATTCTAAACTCAATAGAAAATGAGATTTTATTGTTTGACTTTGACAGATAATAGTATATTATTAACCAAGGTAGGGACGACTATCATTATTGACCTAGCGTCAAGATTGTATCCCGAGCTGAAAGCGAGGGATATAAGACGCTGGTCAATAATGGTCTTCCTTACCAAGGTAAATATTAGTATATTATACGCAAAGGTTGAGAAGATAATCATTATTGACCCAGCGCCTATTGTAACCCGAGGGCGAAGCCCGAGGGATATAAGAGGGGCCTGGTCAATAATGATCTTCTTAACCGTGGTTTATATACTATTTTTTCACTACTAGCAATAACAATAATTTTGACATGAATAATAACGTTTCTTATTTGTTAATATTCACAAAAACAAAGTAGGCTGCATTTGTTTTTATCTGACGTTTTGCTCGTTTCGCTGGTTTGACAACCTCACTTATGGGCCTTTATTTGTATTTGATTTAATTATTTAATAAAAACACTTTGTGCTGTTACAGTCAGCAACCTTACTAGTTTATTATTATTTTTAAATAAATGTATTGAAATGTATTTACCTACAAATACAAAAAAATAGTGATTTGTTCAATCCTACATCTACAAATATTTCACATTTTCACCTAAACAGCTCAATGGCCAGGCGAGGCGGCAGCGTAGGTCAATTTAAAATTATACAGCCCGATTCACAAAAAGATTTAAGCTAATCCTCATTTTTGGATTAGCGAATTCTACACTAATTTTGATAGTTTATAACTTAAAATATAGTCTAATCTATTCCTATTATCTACCTTTATTGATAATATCATGAAAATAAAATTTTAAATACCGGAATAGAATAGAATTCACTAATCCAAAAATGAGGATTAGCTTAAACTTTTTTGTAAATCGGGGTGTAAGTGGCAAATTTAAATTATATACTTAACACCTTTCTTGAGTTTAATGAGTTAAATAATATTTGGATTTGGAGGCTTGAGTTTGATTGAAAAGTGACAGTTTGCATTATAGACCAAGGTTAATAATAATTTATTATTGACCTAGGTTACCATGGTTAGAAGCAAGCGGTAATGAAAAACAATTTCTCATTTCAAATAAAGGTAAATAATAGTGGGACACTTACACTTTTACACTTTTAAATTGATGATAACGAAGCATATTGAGTAGGTCTCATTTGTTTTGTTTCGTTTTTTTTTTTGAACCTTTGATGTTTCCTCAGTTTGAATCATTTGAATCTTATCAATTTTTACCAATTATGAGTAGTGAAATTGACATTAACTGCACTCCTCCAGAATTAAGGCAGCAGGCTGAAAATGTATATAATTTATTACTGCCAGAAAAATCAAAAAGTAAATATATGAAAGTGTATACCATATTTAAAGATTGGTGTCTGATAAAAGAGGTAACTAAAATCTCTGAAAATGTTTTTATTATATTCTTAATAATCGTACACGCACGCTTCAAATATTTCAGCACCTTTATTTAATATATAAAGTTATATTTCTTATTAACAAAATAAAGCGTCTACAATTTTACATTTCATCAATATTTATTCTAATATTCAACATAACCCTATTATTTTACAATGTCACCAACGTTACTTGATTCCAGTGTTGCCAACATACATCTATGTATTCCTATATCACTATGTTTGACAATTTGATTTCTGAGAAATTCAGCCTTATTGTGTATTATAGACCAAGTTTACCGTATAATAATATACACTTTTTACCTCTCGCTAAGAGAGGTATTGGATTCATGCTAAAATTCGCATATCCAGATTTTATTGAATAAGCACGATTTAAGGTCCCTAGAATCCGATTATAACATTTTTAAAATGATGTCTGTGTGTGTGTGTGTGGATGTGTGTATATGTGTGTGTGTGTGTGTGTGTGTGTGTGTGTGTATGTATGTATGTATGTATGTCTGGATGTTGTAGTCACGATTCCTCAAAAACTATAAGACTTAAAAAATATTTAACTGCAGTTTCCTCAATCTGACATTCCTGGGAAGAGCTGAAAAGGTTTTGGTAACAAATAAACAACCGGAAGTAGTAGTTTTTTAGAAAAATTCTTCTAAATATAATTTTTTGGGAGGTTTTTTTTATTAAATATTGAAGAACATAAAATTCTCCATCTAATACACTTAAAATTTTTATTATATCTTGTATAGATTTAGAGATAAAGACACTATAATTTATAGAGTGAACTAATCGCAGAGGCTACGACACTAAGGAAACCAGTTGACAAATTCCAATGTTTATAACATAATTTGTAAATGACACATGTCAGTGTCAAAAATTAACAGTTTTAGTGACATTCAGATTTCTTTTACTGGTAAGTATATTTAATTTTTCTTATTGTTTTATTAATTAATTATTTGAAATTATAGGTAAAATTGTGGTAAAATGCATATATCCATCAGAAATACCGCCAATCTGGTTAATGAATTGGAACAATCTCTGACTTTAGAAACTTCCTCATACAATGAAAAATAGATATAATTAGAATTATTTGTATGCAGAAGACATGTTAAATATAATAAAAAACAATATTTGGGTAATGTTCTATAATATTTTGTTATATAACGACGGTTCGAAAGCGAAGTGCAATACAATACTTATATAGCCTAATATGGAAATGGCGAGAGGTCTTGTGCTGGCCACAACAGATTTTTTAATTTATTATATGGTTTTAGAAGTATAAAAGTTACTGTCAATATTGACCTTGGTAGGTAATTATTGGTAACCATGGTTACAATGTACAGGTAGGAAAAAACAATTTCGCTTGTCAAATAAAAGTAAATAATTGCGGTTGCTTAGGCTAGTAGTGAATAAAAGTTTATAAATTACTATTTAATTATTAATTTATACTAATAGGTTTTTCGGCTATGCTAAATATATTCATTATTACTAACAAATAATTTAATGAAATCAATAATTAATAAAACTTTATGACATATGTCATCTGCCAAACTCAAACGATTGGAGATTGCAGCTAAGCGATATGACATCTAGCGGCAAATATAAGAAACCTTGTATGCTACATAGTAGTTTGATTGTCCTATGTTGATAGACGCGGTTTGAATAATTTTCGAAGTTTTCGCCTAATATTTTACTGTTCTTTTGTGGTTTTGTTGTGTTTCTTCTTTTTTGTTATTGTTATTATCATCATTATTGTTCGACTTTCTCATTTCTTAAAATAATGGCATCAAATTGTTGCGTGCCATTGTGCAATTCTTTAAGAAAAATGAATATGGATATTAGTTTTCATAAATTTCCTGCTAGTGAAGAGAAAATTAAAATTAAAAATCAATTCGGGGATTATGAGTTTACAAGTAGAAGGAAACTCTGGATAAATAAGTTAAAAATTGGGAAGAAGATCAGTCCTTACATGAGAGTTTGTTCCCTCCATTTTGTTGAAGATGACTTTTTCAGAGGTAAATTTGCAATAATATCGTAATATTTATTGAGACTAAATATAATTATTTGTACTTTCAGTTCTGCAACGGAAAAATTTGAAACGAACAGCAGTTCCGACAATAAATTTGCCAAAAATACTACATGGGAGTGCATCTTCTACGGTACCTTCTACTTCTGTATCAGGCCGTGAAGAACGATTATCCATAAGAAATTCTGTGAAAGACACAGTTACTTTATCACTTACAGAGGAATTGTGTACCAGAGATTTAGAAGACGAAGCTGATATAGAACTTCAAAATGAAGATGATGTGGAAGCTGCAAATGCCTTATTATCTTTAATGCAGGGGCAAGCTGACGTTGAAGTTTCTCCCCAAAAATCATTTCGCGACTTTCAAGTCCAAGTAAATACACCAAATAAATTAACGCTATGTGATTTTATTACAAATGATACGTCATTAACAAGTTTGACTGGTTTAAATAGCCATCAAATGCTTAATTTAATAGTGACAAACGTAGATTTGGTGTATAAAGACAAACGTGTCCATAAATTATCAGTTCGTCAAAGAATTATTTTAACATTTGTCAAAATGAAGTGGAATTTAAGTTTCACAATATTAGCAGTGTTTTTTGGATTGACTCCAACTCTATGTAAAACTTACATTGTACAGATGTTAAACATTTTATCCAGTATATTAAAAGCTGCGATTGATTTTCCACCAATGGACGAAATTATACATAATATGCCAATTTGTTTTCAAGATTTTAAAGATACACAAATTATATTGGATTGTACGGAAATTTTTACAGAAAAACCTAAATGCCTGGGTTGTCGAATTATATTTTATTCGCATTACAAAGGTGCACAGACAGTAAAAATTATAACTGGTGTAACTCCTGCTGGATTAATTTCCTTTATAAGTAAACCCTACGGAGGTCGAGCTTCAGATAAGATCATATTTGAAAATTGTAATTTAATAGATAAATTGGAAAAGAACTCGGCAATTATGGTGGACAAAGGATTCCTAATTGATAATATTTGTGAGCAAAATAATATTAAATTATACCGGCCACCTTTTCTTCGCCATAGAAAACAGTTAGACAAAAATGATGCGGAGTACAATACAAAAATTGCTGCAGCTCGTGTGCATGTAGAACGAACGTATCAGAGGATTAAAACGTTTAAAATATTGGGAGGAAAGTTGCCATGGTCACTTATACAATCCGTTGAAGATATCTTTATCATAGCATGCGGTATCACTAATTTATCTGCTCCAATTTTAGCGGCCGATAAATTCTTAAAATAAAAACAAATTTTATGTACTTATATTTTATTTATTTGCTTGACTGGCATATTTGATGTAACATGTTATTATAAAATTTATTTTTTACATTAAATAATAACGATTTTGTAAAATTGTAATTGTACTCTGTTTTAATTATTGCCATACTTTTATCGAACGAGCAAAATACAGCAAAATAACAATACTGCAAATTTAACATTGCCATTCCTAATTGTATTTGTGTATAGTAGGCGTGATTTTGTTTGAGACAATAAACATTATCTTTAAATTCCAAATAATTTAAATTATTTATAATATTTCCCAAAGTTTCGGATGAACCTATAAATGATTTTTGTTTTATTTATAATTAATTAAAACAAATAAATTACCTGAAAATGGGCATTTTATTTCTAAAAGTGCTTCGGGATATTCTTTGCTAAAAATTACACCATCTGGTGAAAATCCCAACCATGGATTGAATTCAGACACAACCAGACCGCATTCTACCACATTTAACCCAGTCGTTTTTTCAAAAACTCCGCGTGCTACTGCTTCCTGTTCTAAACCATGCCTGACAAACTTATTGGAAAAACTTTTTGGAAAAAAATATCTATTACACTTTCGATACCAATCTTCACCCCTGTAAGTAAAAATTTCATGAATTCGAGACCCAGTAATTCTAAATTTCCTTTTAGATAGCCATTCTGATTTCGAATTTTTTGTATCTTTTATTATGAAATCCGTAATATCTGAAAATTTTTCAATGTATGATTTTTCGCAACATTCGGCACTAAAATTAAATGAAAATTGCGCTAATTGCATCATTAAAATTGATTGACAGGCATGGTTTAAAATTATGGTATTCGTAACATCTAGATCTTCGGTAATTATTGTAGTAGTAGGAGCTGTGATCTGCTGAGTTCGTTCTTTACTTCTAAATTGCAAAAATATAAAACAATAAAATTTTATCATTTACTTATGTTCGCCTCGCATACTTATGAATTGCCAAAGCAGAACCGGGCATGCCAGATATAAAATTGCTTTTAATATCCATTAGCATCGAATTGGTTACATTTAGTTGTTCCTTGTTCCCTGTTTTAAAACAGGGCATTTCACAAATCGGTAAAGCTTTGTACTTTTCTTTTGTACTAGTTTTGAGTGGACCAGGCACATGCGATATCTGTTTGCGATATTCGCTCTAATTTATTCAGTGGTATTCTGAAACAAAAACAAAACGAAAGCAGAACACGAAAAACAAAATAAGGCAAATATCATAATATTAAAAATCACATGGCAATGATAAGTGCCCAAATAATTTTAAATTAAATACACCTGGTACAAAATATTAACACCGCAGACACATGTTTGCACCTGGAACTTTGGCCGGCTTTGCAGGAACAAATTGCACTATCTACTTTGTACATTTGACTGTTGTCCATGCCCATATTATTGAAAATGATTTCAATTTTATGAGGTGATGACTGCAGCGCGCTGGTTTGTAAACACAGTGCAAAAATTTTTAAAATATGATCATTCTCTTCAGTAACACCACATAAAATTATATGTCCGGCATTTAGAACTTGCTCCCCTTCTTGCACAGTTCGTGAATTTTCATTTCCATTTACGTATTGTAAATAACTGATTATTGAAAATCTTATATCAGAATTAGAATCCATAACCTACAACGAAAAAATATATCTTTTGTCATTCTTAAATACTTGATTATTTCGAAGTACTCACCTAATATTTCTACAACGGAGAGCTGATCTATTGAATTATAATAATTTGTGTCTATACAACACGGTTAAAACACCCGGAAACACTTGTATACAAATGTTGTTCGCATATGATTTGCATATAACCTTTCAAATAGTATGTAGCATGCAAGGTTTCCAATTTTCGCCGCTGTGGCGCTGCGAGCTTAAAATCAAACTCCAATACAACTGTTTAACATGTGATATTGCTCGCGGCACTCTGTAAATAGCTAAAAATTATAAATTTTATCTTGCCTTCCTTTCACGAACGAAACGAATGTAAACAATAATTTTGGACTTATAAAAATAAATAAATATATCATCACGGCATTACCCATTTCTGCTTTATCGCAGATATCGGTAATGACGATGACATATTTGTACCGTGCGGACGCTTACCAGGCGTCACCTCACGGGCACTTATTGCTGGCGTGGAGAGTGCACCACAGGGGTCACTTTTGTGCCATTTAAAATTCGAAATATTTGGCGTCGGTCGGGATCGAACCCGGATCTCCAGATTCGCGACCAGACACTTTGGCCACTTATTTGATGTAGTATTTAATTCTGAACATTTTTACTTCCTTGTACGAAGTAAAGGAAGTATTATAATCGCGAAAAATTTCGGTTTCCAGATTTCAACAGAAATATGCATTTTGACCATCCCTGAATCCATTTTAACTAATTTCGACGTGTCGTCTGTATGTACGTACGTATCTCGCATAACCGAAACACGGTAAGCCGTAGAAAGTTAAAATTTTGTATTTAGGACTGTTATAATATCTAGGTCTGCACGAAGCTTTTTGGTCATTACATAACTTCCGGAAGTGGTACTTTACTTTAAGCCTATAATAGATTTTAATGAAATATTATATTAAAATATAATCCAAAACTTTTCAAATTTAGTACATAAGAGTTTTATATCAATGGGAATAACATAATACATTTTGGTTAAAATGGTCTAACCGGAAGTGGTACTTTACTTGAAGCCTATAATAGATTTTAAAGAAAAACTATATTAATATATAATCCAAAACTTTTCAAATTTGGTATATAAGACTTTTATATCAATGGAAATAACATAATAGATTTTGATTAAAATGGTCTAACCGGATGTGGTACTTTACTTGAAGCCTATAATAGATTTTAAAGAAAAACTATATTAAAATATAATCCAAAACTTTTCAAATTTGGTATATGACTTTTATATCAATGGGAATAACATAATAGATTTTGGTTAAAATGGTCTAACCGGAAGTGGAACTTTACTTGAAGATTTTAATGAAAAACTATATCAAAATATTATCCAAAACTTTTCAAATTTGGTATATAAGATTTTTATATCAATAGAAATAACAAAATAGATTTTGGTTAAAGTGGTCTAACCGGAAGTGGCACTTTACTTGAAGCCTATAATAGATTGTAATGAAAAACTATATTAAAATATAATCCAAAACTTTTGAAATTTGGTATATAAGACTTTTATATTAATGGGAATAACATAAAAGATTTTGGTTAAAATGATCTAATCGGAAGTGACACTTTACTTGAAGCTGTTATCAGTTTTTCTTAAAAAAATGGTATTATTTTGATTTTAGAAATAAATGCTTCAAATAAATGTTTTAGAGAGTTGAATTCTGCGTCTAACGCATCAAGTAATATTAAATTAGCTCTTTATATAAGCGAGATATGTAAATTTAAAAATTATGTACTTTTTTGTTTTTGTAATTAAGTTTGCTATGGATTAGGACAAAAAATAAAGAATTTAATATTAATGTCAAATTATATCAAATACATGCAATTTTAGGATTAGGTCTGTTATAATACATATTGTAATTATTAACAAAATATTTATAGTTTAACAGGCGTACAAGGAAATCATGTGGTGTCCACATCAGATATTTTTTTTTTTTTGTATTTTCACTTTTGTTCTAAAGTTAATAAAGCAGGAATTACAGTCAAATGAAAATTTTACCATTGTATTTTCTATGATACGAACGAATTGCATTTCAAAAATAAATAATATTATACACTAAATATCAATTCCTAACTTCTATATTTATTGGTATGCTTTTTTTAAATATTTCACATTATATTTGTTATACGAATATTTTTCATTCACTTTCCTCATATATGGGGATGAATTGTCTCTTGGTGGTTGTAATTGGAGCAGTTGTAGTGGTTATTGATTTTTTACTAGTAGTCTTATGGCTAGTTTCTTCTTTTCTCCAATCATGATTATAATTCCCATCGTGGTCATGATATCCATGATCATGATGATATGGATAATTTTGGTACGGTCCAGGGTGGTAACCTGGATACTGAGAAGAAAAAGTGAAATAGATTTTTGAGATATTATTATTTCAAAAAATAATAAAATATGAAGCATTGCAAACAAAGACATGTAAATATTATTTATTTGGTCATTATTGCTGCTATTTATTAATTTATCAATTTAAGATTACCAAGATGTTATAAATATTTTTTTTAGACGATCATTGTGATAAATATGACATATCAACGTAGTAACCTAACACTGAAAGTTGAACTTATGACATTAGTGTTACGATATATTTCATATCGTAATAGTTGACACGGTTGCTAGGTTACTATGTCATTATGTTCTGGCTAAAGTGACTGTATATACATAGTGTGGCCAATAGAGGGATCGATTTTGATTGGTCGGCGCGAATTTGCCTAAATATGGCGGATATTATGCCGACAAAGTGACATTTTCAGATTTGTTACTTGAATTATACGTGAATTGAAGGTAATTATATTATATTTATATTTTAGATAGTGCAAATAATTAAATTACACTTGTATTTGTATATTTATAACTCAAAGTAATATATACATATTGTTTAACATCACATCATTTTTAGGTTAACTGTCAAAATTACTAAAAATGTCTAACATTAAGGTATATTTTTTAGATGCCTGGTTGCGTGGCGGTTGGTTGTGAAAACAGTTCTTCGAAAGGATTTAAAATGAAAATAAATATTGTTTCCATTTAATATGCTCTTTCATTAATTGTTTATCGAATTTTGTTTAGTAATCACATCATATGAATTCAAATTTCCCGCTCATTTTGCCTAAATATGGCGGCAGTTGGCCAGACTATGTATATACAGTCACTATAGTTCTGGCTATATGTATACATTATTCATTTGTCAGCTGTCCGTACGTTTGAACCTAAATTTCAGTTTTGTAAAAAAAAGTAAAATTTATTTAAGCTCGTCTAAAAAATAATGTTCATAACTTGTATGAAATACAAATATCTTAGCTCGTGTTGTGCGTCAATTTACACTCGCATGATATTTGGTATTTTTCATAACTTGTTACGAAAATAACTATATTGTTGATATTGTCATATCTCTGGTACATGTATTTAGACTCAACTGAACAAGGTTTCTATATTTGAAACTGTATGAATTTGACCAATATTAATTTTCTTGTGTGAATGAATTTCACATAGCAGTACATTAGTACATATAAGATGGTGCATCAGAAGATTCAGCAATAAACAGTTAAATAGTTTTTTGTAGAGAAAACATATTTCTGTGTCTAATATTTAATATCCCAATTTGTATTTTTATATGATCCAAGGCAAGTTAATATTGACGTTCCAAGGGTCCCGGGTTCGAATTCCGGATAAAGCATGATTTTTGTATATGACTTTCATCATTTCATCTTCGCAAGAAAAATTAAGAAATATAAAGCTTGTATATGAAAAATTGCTTCGCTCCCATAATATCACCGCTTATATGTAAGAAATTATTGTAAAGCGAGTAATAGTAAATAAAATAAAAATAGATATAACTGTTAATATTAATTTAATTGCAAATGCGCACATTGGCAGCTACAATTTGACGTTAGTAATTATAATTAAAATTAACTTCAAATTTCAAATACAAAATGTCAAAGAGAGGAGCTGTCAGGGTGCGCTTTTGTGTATTTATACTGTTTAAACAATCAGTAATGAATGAGGTTTTTGACAATTAAAAAAAATATGCTATAGCCTACGTCATTCAACAAATTAGGGCCGGTTTTTCAATCTATGGTTAAAATTATAACTTCTAGTTAAGTAAACAATATTGCATCGTTATGTGGACAGCAATGTTAAATCTGTCATTTGACAGTTCATTTCGTTTCAATCTTGTTCATTTAACTCTTATACCGCGATTATGGTCTTCTCTTTAAGAATTATAGAATTTAAGCTTAAAGAGATGTCTTAAAGAGATTCTTAAATAATTTAACAAATTCTGATTACGGTCATTTAAATTTAATTTCTTAAATTCGAAATATCATTTTATAGAGCAGCTAACTTCATTTATGTTATGTTTCTGTTATAGTGACATATAGGTTAGAAAATAAAACATATTTATCACATAAAAATATGGAAATTGTTCCCCGTAGCTCATGGTAAATAAAATATATCACGTATTCTCGTTAATATACTAGTTAATAAATAATAAAAAAGCGTGTAAGGCATGCCAATACATCTTCTGAAGAATATGAAGAGTTATAAGAGCTATGGAAAGTGATACTGGGTGGTAGAAAATGACTAGCAGTGTTTTAACGCTATAAATCATTTATGGATTATTTTAGAAAAAAATACTTCAAATAGCAGTTACAGAAAAATTAATTGTCCGTAACTTTTACTTGAAGTATTTTTCTTTCAAATAATCCAGCGCTAAAACACTGCTACTCATCTCCTCCTTAGTCTTCTCTTAATCACCATTCATGCTACCACCCACTGTGTTTAGAACGGGAATATTAAACCCAAAATTACCTCCCGATTACATTGAAAAGAAATGGAAAGGATTAGCTATGAAATTAAATTATAACTTTGTTTAAACGAAATAATTTTATTTTCGGGATATTCGAAAGGATTCGTAGTATCCCTTAATATTCTTCTTTCAATTCTCATTTCATTCCTACATAAGAAAAAAATTTTAATCTAACTTGGAAGATTATAAGAATATGTATTTTTTACCCATCATCTTCATTTAACAATAAAACCACAAAAATTGGAATATTGTCCATATTTTGCTTGGATTTTTGATTACAAAAAATTAAATTAAATTTTATAGTGAGGTTTTTGTCACTTTAAAATTTATAGAAATATTTAGTAACTAAATATTTAAAGCCATGACCATAATTGTCGTCAAACTTTAACTCTTAAATTCTAAAGAGTTAAAGCGTAAATATTTAAAGTTATGTCCATAATTATTTTCAACTTTAATTCTTATATTTTAAAGTGTTAAAGCGCTGTAGGGCTTTAATGCATGTCCATAATCGAGGCATTAGTTAAAATTTAAATCAGATATTGAAAAACCAGCCCTTAATCTTTTAAGACACTGTACTCTAACCCGAAAACTTTTTTGAAAGGTATACATACAGGGTGAGTCTGAGAAGACGCCCCCTCCACATCCCTTTAATTTTTTTATTATAAGTAATAGAAAAAAATGACTCAAATAAAAGTTTTATTATTTTAAAGAAACATACTGTTTAATGGCATATATAGATATTATTCATAGTCAGGTTTACAATATACGACTATCAACTTTTATTTTTTAAATAGCAACCTGTAATTATTTTACTTAATTATAAACCGCCTTTTTTTACTTCTCGCTAAGAGAGGTATTGGATTCATGCTAAAATTCGCATATCCAAATTTTATTGAATAAGCACGATTTAAGGTCCCTACAATCCGATTATAACATTTTTAAAATGATGTCTGTGTGTGTGTGTGTGTGTGTGTGTGTGTGTGTGTGTGTGTGTGTGTATGTGTGTATGTGTGTGTGTGGATGTGTGTATGTGTGTGTGTGTGTGTGTGTGTGTATGTATGTATGTCTGGATGTTGTAGTCACGATTCCTCAAAAACTATAAGACTTAAAAAATATTTAACTGCAGTTAAAGTTAAATATTACATTCCTGGGAAGAGCTGAAAAGGTTTTGGTAACAATTGAACAACCGGAAGTAGTAGTTTCTTAGAAAAAATCTTCTAAATATAATTTTTTTGGGAGTTTTTTTTATTAAATATTGAAGAACATACAATTCTCCATCTAATACACTTAAAAAATTTATTATATCTTGAATAGATTTAGAGATAAAGACTCTATAATTTATAGAGTAAACTAATCGCAGAGGCCAAGGCACTAAGGAAACCAGTTGACAAATTCCAATGTTTATAACATGACACATGTCATTGTCAAATATCAACAGTTTTAGTGACATTCTGATAGCTTTTCCTGGGAAGTATATTTAACGTTTCTTATTGTTTTATTAATTAAATATTTGAAATTATAGGTAAAATAGTGGTAAAATGCATAAATCCATCAGAAATACCGCCAATCTGGTTAATGAATTGGAACAATCTTTGACATTTAGAAATTTCCTCATACAATGAAAAATAGATATAATTGGAATTATATGTGTGCAGAAGACATGTTAAATATAATGAAAAACAATATTTGGGTAATGTTCTGTAAGATTTTGTTATAAAACGACGGTTCGAAAGCGAAGTGCAATACAATACCTACTTATATAGCCTAATATGGTAATGGCGAGAGGTCTTGTGCTGGCCACAACAGATTTTGCTCTTTTCAATGATGTAAAAGTTGGATTATTAAAAATATGAAAAAAATCGAAAAAATAAGATAGGTTAGGTACCTGTATACATTTCAGTATGTTGATTCTCAATCAGAAAGAATTCTCCCAAAATTCAGAAAATTATTTCTTGTTACACATTTTAAATTAATATTTTTTAAGTATATAGAACTTCATATTTCTTAGTATACTAACAGGATAAATTATAAATATGAAAGATAAATCGACTGACTCCGGAATTTGAACCCAGGACCGTCACATGGAGGCTGATTTTTTTTTTCATATTTATAATTTATCCTGTTAGTATACTAAGAAATAGAAATTCTATATACTTAAAAAAATATTAATATAAAACATCGGTATATTTCTCATAAAAATAATGTCACTTGTAGACGAAATCCATTGTCAATAACTCTTAAAGAGAAGTCTTTGGAACTACGCCGCAATAGAAATAGCGTTTCCGATTCACTGAACTTGTGCGCACTCATTGTTCACTAAGTGCAAATGTTGTCTTCGATTGCTCTGTTGCATCCACTCTATACATAACTGGATAGCGGACGCAATGTTAAACCTTTGTGACTAATTGAACGCTGCCATGTTGGAGGATTTCGGCATAATTTTAGCTGGATATTAAAACCTTCCTAGCTACTTCAAAGTTAAAAGTTACGTGATCTTATAGGAAATTTTCCGACAAATTTGATGGTGTTTTTCGCAATGTACTATCTCACTGCAAACATTTGAAAATTTGCATTTCTCGAAAAAATCATCTCAATTGAATGTTTTCATAATTTTTAACTTTAACTGCTCATATCTTTGTAGTTATTAAAGATATCGTTTTGGTTTTTTCAGCAGGATCGTAATTGGACGTTTTTAGAGGCCCACAACTTTTACATCTTGACAGATTGTGGTGAATTGGTGAATATATTTCAGATTATAAATTATTTCAGTTCTCTTTATCATACCATGAACCACGGCATAGTACTTATATGACAACCTATATATAGGTACCGGGTGTCCACAGAAAGCAGGTCACTCCTATTAACTTCTTTTTTATTATTATTATTATTTATATGCGCAAACTTAATATATGTGACATCACTTTCATGTATAAATAATACACGTATCACTTCCGGTTGAATCGTAAGTGACGTTTTAAATGGAACAATTTTGATATTTTAATAAAAAAAAGTTTGATGCAATTCAATATTTTTTCTACAGTCACTATAGAAAGTAGCCATTTGCGCTCTCTTTTGTCAACGCAAAATGTCACTTTGCCGCTCATGCGCGACAAAGTAGAAAAAACGCTCGCTGTCCAAATTTCTAAGTATACGATGTTGAGAAATGTCACTTGTCTACATTCTTAATGAAAATGTTTAGTTAGGAAGTAATTACACATTTATCACGGTCACAAGTCAATTTGACATATATTCTGTCGGTATTTAGCATAACCTAACAAAATGCCACACTGCTGTGAAAATGAAATAGGGCATTCATTTACAAAAACGAAAGTATAAAATGCTTAGATTAGATTGAATAAAAACTCAAGAAGAATGGAAAATAACGATAAAATAAAATTAAATATAAAATAAATTGTGTGAACAGTTATGTTTAGTAATAGGAATGATTGTACACAGATGGCGGTAGGATAGTTGCGAGTCGCACTGACATCTGATCTCTAGTTAACTATTTATTTTGATTACAATAAAGTTATTAGTTATTTCGTTAAGTTAAATAATTGCGAGAAGTCAGTCAATGCACATGTCTATATAATCACAAATTCCTTGAAATATTTGTTAATTTTTTCAGTGTGACAGGCGTGACAACTAACCACACATTTTGCTACAAAAACTCATCAAATCATCACAAATCCTTGCTTCCACGCTTTAATTTTGTTTTTTTTTTATGGAATTGATGGCTAATGTAACGATATAATCATTTAAAAGACTTTTTAAGTTTAAACCGTATCTTTTGTATTAGCCAATCGTTATTTATTGAGCAGTGCTGTAAGTATAAAGTGTACATTTTATTATTTTTTAATATGGTGGAGGACCCCATTGTGGCGACTGTAGAAAAAATCTTGTGTGTGTTTTGAGCGCAAATGGACATTGTCGATTTCGAGAGAATGCCGCGCGACGGAGGAGCGCGGCAACAACCTCTCAAACGACAATGTCGCATTTTGCGCTCTTAATACACAAATAGCTATTTTAATTAGGTTAGTGTTTCATGTTTGCACAAAAATTAAAGAATGTTCTATAGTTTTTTTGCTGCAAAATTTGACTTGTTGTGTATCATTGTACTTAGAATTTAATGGAGAATTCAAAAATGTAAATATGCAGACAGTTTTATTTAAAACAAAAAAAGTTGATGCCACTTCCGCTTGAATCGGAAACGACATGTTTAACATTTATACATAAAAATTATTTCAGATATGTTAAGTGTGCGCATATATTTTTTCAATTAGATATTTTTATAATTAAAGAAGTTAATAGGGGGGCCCCAATTTCTGTGAACACCCGGTATAGTTATATGAAAAACTTTCTTATTGTAGTCCCGTGAACGAAGCTTTTTACCCTGCAAAAGATCGGGTATTTCTGAATTTTTGATATATTGTAGAGGATTGTGGGTTATTGAAAAATCCAAATTTCCAATATCCCCCCTCCCTGGCTTCCTCCGCCATCTTTTTTTTCATTTTATTACCTATGACTTCTTTCTGATGAATTTTAGCTCAAAGAAAGTTATATGCCAACTTGCAGAGGACAAAATTTCCTGCAAACTAGTTATGTTAAGTTATTCCGTACGATTAATAGCAACGGAGCTATGAAGCTGCCAAAACGGCTATAATGCGTACTTAACAAGATTTTGAGTTTCTTTCCATTTTAGATCACAATAGCTCCGTAACACAACATTTTAGAGTAAAAGTTCTCATAATCAATCTTGTAGAGAATTTAATTACCTACAAAATCCAATTTTTTTTTAAGATCAATACAACGGAGTGGGGGTCAATTTACAAAAAACCATAAAAATTGGTTTATCTAGTTTGGTGCGGCAACTCGTTTTGGTTTATTATTTCTAATTATAAAAGTATTATTTCAAACAAAATAATATATTATTAAAATATCTTTCAGAACTCATATTATTAATTGGAAAAATACTACCTTTTTTTAGTTTATGTTCTGTATTTATTAATTTTAACCCAACGTTTCGGCACCATAAACTGGTGCCTTCTTCAGGGGATACATTGACATAAATATGTTAAAAAACAGTAATAACAAGTAACCAAGGTAACAAGAAATATTCATAAATGTTACCTTTTTTATGTATACAATTTTCTAGACAATATCAGCCGTATTCATAGTGCTTCTGTTCGAGTCTAAACCTAGTCTATCTCTAGTCTAACTTAGACCGGCGAAAAAAGCTATTCATAGAGGCAGTTTAGGGCTAGTACAGGTCTAACTCTGGACTAACTTTTAGATCTGCGCGTACCCTAGTTTAATGCGGTATTAAGTCAGTTGACAGAACTATGAAAATAGAATTTTGCGTGTTTAATGCAAATTAAATACATTATTACTTAATATAATATTTTTGGTAAGTAGTATATCATAAATATTATCATATTAATGTTTATAATATTCCTTTGCTATGAATTTGTAACTTGCATTATTTCATTTTTAGGAAGTTCATGATGGATTAATGATCTTCAAGATATTTTGGAGCATATTAATTATATGGAAGATAGTAACAAAAAATAGTTGAATATAGGAGGAGCAATCAAAAGGTTTATTTTAAATCATATGAATCTAACAAATTTATTATAGGTTAAGTAGTATTTTAGGAAATGTTCAGTTGTTTGAGTTATTGTTTTTTTATAAACTAAAGTGAATTAAATTTGCAGATCTAAGAAAGAAAAGTACAGAATTTAATCGACAGAATAATACCAATATTAGAAAATGCAAACATCAATAAAAAGCGACCAGTTTCAGTTGATATGCAAGTTTTGAGCATAAGATAACTTTGAAAAGAGAATTATTAAAGTGAATCTGGTAATTTATTAGATAAAATGTTATATGTAACAACTCATTTAAGTTAATGTGTTTTAGCAAACTTACACAGTTTTCCCAAAGTACAATGATTCGCATTGCATTTGGAGTTGTCAAGATCTATCGCTTCTCTTTTTAAAACAGTTATGATCACCATAATTTATATTGATTTTTGTGCTTCATCCAGCTAAAGATACTACATTAAAGCTCATATTCGGACAATAATTATACTGCATAATATACCAGTGGACGAAAGAGTGAACTATATTGAAGGAATTTTAATATATAAAATGTTGTAACATTATGTATTATATTATGTAAGCGACAGTGTTATTGTTATGTATTACTGTTAAATGTATTAAATTTTTGAACAATTCTGCATGTGTTGTACGAAACCATTCAATTAACATAAATGCATAATATTTGACTGCAATCCAATAACATTCAAATTCATATTCTTCATTTAATATAATTTATTTTTCATCATTTCATATTACAGTTTAAATATTAAATTGGACCTATTGGTTGTGATATTACTATTTTATTTTTGAAAGTAATTTGATCGTTATTTTTGGGGAAATACAAATTATGTACGCCTAAATTTACATCATATTCAGAAGCATTTCATTTTTATTTTCATCCTCCCTTGCAAATCCTGATGTACTAAAACCATCAATGTGTGTTACCGCAATCAAGGTAAAAATTAATTGTATTAATGTCGTTGTTAACAGTAAATAAAAAGTTTTAGTTACGAGAAATAAGCAAAGTCAACAACAGCTGTGATTACAAATGTCAAAATTGTATTCACTACGCATGAGCAGTGTAATGTATGGGCATAGCCGACTAGATAGAATGGTTTAACTTCGATTTACTTAGACCAGGTTTAAATCAGGTCTATGTTTGACTATGAATAACCAATTTTAGATCTGGTTTAAACCTAGTCTAAGTAAATCGAAGTTAAACCAGGTCTATCTCAGTTACTATGAATACGGCTGTATATGCATAAAGCGTCTCTGAGTTCTACAGATCACTTCTCTACCAGTTTTTGGGACGGTTTTTCCTCTGGCAAAAGGAGATTTTTTTCCTGAGAAGATGCATGTTCGCCGTCCATGTTATTGCCGGGCATGCATATATTGTCTAGAAAATTGTATACATAAAAAAGGTAACATTTATGAATATTTCTTGTTACCTTGGTTACTTGTTATTACTGTTTTTTAACATATTTATGTCAATGTATGCCCTGAAGAAGGCACCAGTTTATGGTGCCGAAACGTTGGGTTAAAATTAATAAATACAGAACATAAACTAAAAAAAAGGTAGTATTTTTCCAAAATAATATATATACAAATGCAAAATGAACGTAATTATGTGCTGGCAAACGTCAATGAAGTCTCATGGGACTATTAGAAAAAACTTTTTAAATAACAGCACTTCCTTCTTTAATTGTCTGCGACTTCTTCCTACTGTTCTTCAGCTCAGAATCATGTTCGTGGAATCCGTATTACGTTAATTCCACATCATAAAATCAAGTATAGTGTCAAAAACTGGAGGGACAACGTTGCTGTACTAAACTTGAAAAGAACCACTTTTTCGTATTTTTTGTAAAGTTACCCCTACCACGTTATATTGGTCATAGAAAAAAATTGATACAAAATTTAAGTAAGTACGCAATTTTATCCTTTTTAGGAGCTTCATAGCTCCGTTTTTATCCTCTATAAGTCGTCAAATAACTTTTTTTGCGTTAAAATGCAACAGAAAGAAGTTATAAGGAAAAACCTTAAAAATTTCCGATTTTCGGTGGTTAAAATGTTAATAAAGCAATTTTTCAAAATGAATGTTTCGCGGTAATCTGTGTTTTCTATATTTCATCCATTCCGTCTCTGTAGGAGCTGAGTACAACATTTAAAAGAATATAATGAAATTTGTTGATAATGATTTTATAGCTAGGAAAAGTTATAAAAAACCGCAATTGGTTTCACAAAAGACATAATACATAATAAGTTTTAGAAAATTGAGTCTTAGAATATATACAATACTTGGCAAATAACTTATTCTGAGTTGAAGAGCAGTAGAAAGAAGTCTCAGACAAATAAAAGAAGGTAGTGCAGTTTTTTACAAAGTTTTTCCTAATAGGCACATGCGACTTCATTTACGTTTGTCAGTAGATAATTACGTTCATTTTACATCTATATAGATTATTTTGTTTTAAATAATACTTTTATAATTAGAAATAATAAACCAAAACGAGTTACTGCACCAAATTAGAAAAAAACCATTTTTATGTTTTTTTTTTTTTTGTAAATTGACTCCCACTTCTTTGCATTGATCTTAAAAAAATTATTGGATTTTGTAGGTAATTAAATTCTCTACAAGATTGATTATGAGGACTTTTACTTAAAATGATATGTTACGGAACTATTGCGATGTAAAGTGGAAAGAAGCTCAAAATTTTATTAAGTTCGCAATTTTACTTTATTGTCAGCCTCATAGCTCCATTGCTATTAGTCGTACAAAATTATTAACTTTACATAACTAGTTTGCAAGAAATTTTGTCCTCTACAAGTCGGCAAAAAACTTTCTTTGCACTAAAATTCACCAGAAAGAAGTTATAGGTTATAAACTGAAAAAAGTGCCGATCTTCGGTAGTTTTTATAAGATGGCGAAGGAAGCGGTGGAGGGGGATTGTGAAAATTTGAATTTTTTACTAACCCACCATCCTATATAACATATCAAAAATTCAAAACTATCCAACCTTTTGTAGGGTACCACTCTTCTTCATTCTCCGTTCAGTGGACTATTATGCATGCTACACAAAATTGATGTCGGTCTTTATGGGCCAACTTTTTGAGACAACGTTAATAGGCACCACAGGAATTTTCGATTGTCTTTTGATTTTGAGCTGCAGGTAAAAACTTGATTTTCGCTTAATTTGAAAATTCCTCATATCTCACTTATTATAAAAGATAAAGAAAAAATATAATTTGTTATACATTATTGAAAAGCTTAAAAACACTAAGGAAAAAGATGTCAACATATGTTCCTAATTAAAAGATATGTTTGTGTTACATCTCGTGAATTATTAAATTTTGAAAAAATCGAATTTCACCACGTTATTCTACGTAAAAAACCATATGCAAATTATCTGAATATTTTTTTTTTATCTTTTATAATAAGCGAGATATGAGATATTTTCAAAATAAGCGATTATCAAGTTTTAGCCTGTAGCTCAAAAACAAAAAACGATCGAAAATTCATGTGGTGCCTATTAACGATGCCTCAAAAAATTGGCCCGTAGAGACTTTTTTCTGCAGCGTACATAAGAAAGTTTTTCGTATAAGGAACTCGAATTTGTTTCACCCTGTACATTTTCGGCACTGCCCACATTATATTTTTATTAAAAATAATGAATTATCTAATTGACGTGGAATAAGAAATAAATTAGTTCGTAATTATTTTTAATAAAAAATTTAGGAAAAATTATTTTTGAAAATAAATACATCGAAATGTATATCCTTAAAAAATGTTACCCTTTTTAACACCTTGTATTTAGTATACACTACCAAAATTTAACACTTTTTCCCTGACCCAACTTGCATATGTAATGAACTTTTTCCATTGTTGTGGGTGTCATTCAACTTCGCTCAAATTTTTACGATTTTATTTAGTTTTATACCATAAGATATTTGCTTTATTATAAGAAAATTGGAAAAATATCTAGACACAAGAGAATTAGAACTAAAAAAAAGGTGGAGGAAAAGAAAATTGGATCATTTACAGAAATAGACACTGAGAGAGCAAGAGGGCAAGACATAAAAGGAAAAATAAAACAAAGAAGGATACATATCCAGAATCAGGAAAGATTCAGTAATATCGAATCTTCCAGATATTACCCAAAATATAACAATATAAGAACGCTCGGCATACCTCGATATTTGAAATGGGAAAAAATAGAAAACAGTAGGAAGGTAGCAAGGTATACTCGTAGGTGCAGTAATGAAGAGAAAGTAAACGATTATTGGAAACCGAACGAAGAAAGAAGATGCAAACCATGTGGAGAGGGATGGGAAACGATAGAGCATCCTTTAAAGGAATGCGAAGAACTACAAGAAGACAGCAGAAACAAAGAAGAAATCCTAGAAGATTCAGGAAAAGGGTTAGGATGATTGAAAGAAATAGAAAAAAGAAAGAAAACACTAAAATAGGAATATAAAATGAACTAACATGTACATACATACATACAGACTATACAATTGTAAGGATATAAAATGTATAGTATTAACCTGGAAAGCAAATAAAGATTATTATTACTACATAAGATATTTGCCATTTACCTACACATTGGCACTCGCAACTGAATTGATAAAGAAATGAACCATATATTCAAGTCACCAACACAATAATTGAATTGGGTCAATTCGTATATTCGGTGTAACAATTATTATAAATTGTGAAATTAAGAAAATAATATTTTACGATTTCCTAAAAGATGATTCCGATTTCAATAGCTTTTCGGGCCAGTTTCAAATAAACTTACTTTAATTGTAAGTTTATGATTTGTACAAATGCAGCATCATTTGAAAGCAATGATTTTAGTATTATAATAGTCGAATTTCTTTAATTAAATAAATTTACCTGGACGTTTGGCTTATAATTTTTAAAAAAATAATGGTTTTTTGATGAAATAATATTACTGTAATTTTTCTTATTATTTGTGTTTCAAATTTTAAATATTTTCTTTGTTCTAATTCTAATTTTTTTATTAGGTATTGTAAGTGTTATACTTACACGATGAGGGCTAGAAACCGATTTTCCAATTAAAATAGAGAAAATAAACAATAAAATACAAACAACTTCAATTATTTTCATTTTAAACTGTATTCTTTTACGTTTTCGATTTGAAAACTAAGAAAAAATATAATAGTCTTCGATTAGTGTTTATATACCTGGTATCTAAAAAGAATTTAATATTTATGTGCATTTTAAAAAATTCTCAGAATACCTATCATTTATGTAATAAATTTATGCAAAATTATGAGTAGCATTAATCGGGAATACACATAAAAAGTTTTAATCAGTAGATAATTTTGTTGTTCAGCTATTTATTTATTATATTCAATATTTTACTGTAGGAGGAACTATCAGTCTAAGACAATAATAATCATTTCTTATAAACTTGTCAGACTTTTATACAAGAGTTCAATGTTTTTAATTTATACAATTCAGTGAATTCTATATTATTCGGGAATCTAATTATTCGGGCTCCAGATACATTATACGCATACCTATTGATGGCTTCTTAAACTATAAACCTGCTAACTCCATTCACAATAATTTTACAGGAGACAAAAAAAACTTCTAAATTCTGGAACTACAATTTCTATTGTTTGAACATCAGATGTTTACACTCTTTTGACTTCTGAAACAGATTTAATTCTTCTTTATATAAATAAAAGTAATATCTGCTACATATTTGTTTTTAATTCAGCTTTTTATAGCCGTATTAAAAAAATAATTAGATTGCTCGGGGTTTTCGATCAAGCAAAAATCATATTTTTATAAACATTTCATTTATAAATAAATAAAAATAAATATTTCATCACGGCATATTACCCATTTCTGGGTGTGCCAGTATCTACAACACATGTAGACATCGGTAATGACATTTCATTTATAAGTCAAAATAAAAAAAAAATTCTTCAAACTTTATGCATGTTTTGTGACTTGATTCGCAAGGTAGAAATGAAATAAAATAATTATCCATAGAAATTTAAATAGAATCCGGTAATGGTTAAATACGATGATCGAGCGGTTACAGAAAGGAAGACTGGAATATAATAATTTTGCCTTATAGTCACGTTTATTTCCTTGGATACGGATCATTAAAGTTGGTGTTTTATAAAAAAAATTATTCCGCTAGTGTATATAAATTGGTATAAATTCATATATTCAACGTATACCCGCCATTTCACCACAAGAAGAATAAGAATGTTACTATTTTGTAATAACGTATGTCTTTGATTGTTGGAATAAAATATTATGTCATGGCATTCACAGATCACTATGGCAACGCATAAAAAAACTCACACTTAGCGAATAGATAATTGTAAGTGATTTCAAGATTCCGATTTCATTTATAAAAAAATTTCACTCAAATCGGAGAAGTTTATTAGGACAAAATTGAATAAACAGTTTTATTACACTTGCGGTTAGAAGGAATATCTAACTCGCGGGATTAAGACGCATGCGCTCCGCGCTCGCGTACTTATACGTATCGCTAATTAAACATTCATTTAATCCGCATATATAATAAATATAACTATAAATTTAAAAATAATTTCCTTAATGTTCTATCTAAGGGCATAATGAGTTGTTGCTATGGTAATGTTGCCAAGAAATTGAAATTGACCAGGGATTTCTTAACTACTGGATGGAGCAAGTGTATATCGATATATGTATTTCTTGTGTACCCGGCTAGATTAAGAGAGAACACAGGAAGTGTAAGTGAGAAATATATAAATAATTCCACTTTAGACAAGTGAATTTGATATTCATATATGCAGACCTGGGCAAGTTACTTTTAAAATGTAACTAGTTACAGTTACAGTTACTTCCAAAAAAAAGTAACTAAGTTACTTAAGTTCCAGTTACTTTGGTGAAAGAACTAAGTTATTTAAAAGTAACTTAGTTACTTTGAGTTACTTTCTAACTACTTTTAATGGCGTGAAGTGTAGACTTAGACTGTTGACTTAGTTATTGTGTAGGATACATATCAGGGAGTTTTTGCACTAACTACGTTAACCTAAATTTTAACGTTATTGCTTGGCAACACCCAATCAGATTATTATTGTTAATGTCAACAGACCTACAAGGCCTTATTACCGCCTAGGCCCACGAGGCTACGGCCTAGGGCCCGGTTGCTGTGATTTTTTAAAAATTTATTAATTTATTTTTTAATTTTGATTTCTTATACCAAGATATAAAGAATCTACTTTCTTTCTAACATGACATGACCATTATAATGTATAAACCATGCAGACATTATTTCCTACCTAGACTTATTAGTGGATAATGATTAATTTATTGGAAACCTCGGATCAGACGTCGATTTTCAATCTGAGGCCCCGCGCTCACATATATAAGCAATTTTGATGAAAAAGTATCTTTTTATAAATATTTGGGGCCCCGCTACGCTAATAACATATTCGCGAGAACCGGCAAAATCGCCAACCGTTCCTAGAAAGGAGTAACAAAATATTACGCTAAAATTTCACCTCAAACTAGAATCAAGCATGCGGTACTGTATAATTGATAAGCTTTTCTCTCAGCAGGCAATTTTATTTTTTTCTTTAATAAATAAACTTACATTATAATTATACAAATATTTGTACGTACTTGTTCTTTACTATAAAGAGGGAGAGGAGCCCGAAAAAAAATTTGGCCTAGGGCCCAAAAATCTGATAAAAAGGCCCTGCGGACCTACATTATAATATAACATAAAAATTAAAAGTGACATTTTATCTTGTGAGAAGAGAATTTGCAAAAATGAAACGAATTCAAGTCTTGCAACCCTTAGAACAACAAACAAAATACATTATATTTTGTATAACCTGAAAATTGGAATAATTTTGATGATTTAGTGGCAGCTTAATTATAATTTATTAAAACGTATCATTTGTAAGCGAGGAAAATATTTGAAAATAATATATTTTATAAGTCAAATTTAACATTTAGTGACTTTTTAATTCTAGAATTATAAGTTAAAATAATGTGTTATTTTTAGTTTTTCTGTTTACCGTACAAAAACTCTATTATTTATAAATGTAATTATTTTATTATCTATTATGGCTTGAAATCATTCAACAATAATATTGAATTTAATTATTATATACATTTATTTAAAACAAAACAGTTTTAGTTAGTGTTTCTAGAAAAGGCATCAGCCTCAACAAAATATTTCTTAGAAATTTAAATCCCCCGTTACTTTTTATGACGAAGTTACATTCCACTTTTTAAGTTACTTTGACTAACTTAAGTTACATTCTAGTAACTTAAGTTACTCAAGTAACTAGTAACTAAAAACCGGAAAGTTACCAACTACTTTACCGCAGCAAGTTAAGTTACAGTTACAGTTACCATATTTTAAAAAGTAACTAAGTTACGTTACAAGTTACGTAAAAGTAACTAGTTAGTAACTAAGTTACTAAAGTAACTAGTTACTGCCCAGCTCTGCATATATGTCATATTCACATCTGTCAAATTCACGTCAAAAATTATTTGTGTTTAAGTATATTTGATCATAAAATGTGAAATAAGTACGAATACATCTAATGCAACGCTAAATTAGAACACCTACAAGAATATAAGTCGTTTATTTGTCAAATTATTTTTTAGAAGAAATCATAATTTTAATCATAACTTACTAATGAAACGACACAGCACCGTCCATCACATATTTTCATACACAATTTTCAACGCAACACCTTCGAACGATTGTCATATATTAAAATAATTATATTTCAATAATGATATCAAGAATAATCTAAAATCTGTCAAACCTGTCAAATAAAAGATTTGACAAGTAACAGAACCTTTAGACAACAAATCGGAATTATGTATGACTATCTCTGTCGATCTGGCCGGGTACTTGGTAAAGATTCACTCGCTCCATCCAGTAGTTAACAAATCCCGGAAATTGACACTGGGGTGAAGCCTAAAAAACTAACGAAAGCATTCATAACCAGCTACTTATAATTTTATTAAAATTTTCTAATTAATCCGTAAAATATTAAAAAAAAATAGTAAGACACTAAAAGTTGAAGACACCACGGGAGTTAAATGGACAATAATGCCTTCGGTCAACGTACATTGACCCCAGGCATTATTGTCCTTATAACATCCTTGGTACCTTAATTACAATAAATGGGCTACTTGCGTACCTTTTTTTTTATTTAATATTTTTGAAGAGAAGGTAAAAACTTGTTACCCATATTTTTCCTTTTCACAATTTTTTTATTAATTAGCCAGAAAAAAAAAATGAAATGATTATTTGAATTCCCGCCATGTATGACGTAGAATTATGCCGCACCAATGAATAGTCGTAAAGCCAAGCGTGGTGGCGTCCCATAGTAATAGTATGTTTGTGCGGGTAATGTAGATCACCTGTTTGACGTTTCAACAATAGTTTGGAGGTTAGTATTTTAGTTTATTTATAAAGTAATTAATGTAGGTATTTGTCAAATTCAAATTAAAACTTTCTCGCACGCTATGCCATCTATTGATAACATTCTTAAACATGCTTTCCCTCCCCAGTTCAATATAAAGACGTCACAGAAAAATTTCTTTCTTAATTTAGTAAAAAACAAATAATTATTTTAAAATAAAATTTATATTTTTGTATATGTTTTCAATATAACATTACGTATATTGTGACAGAAATCGGATTTTTAGTATCACGCAAGTAGCCCATTATATCAAGTAAAATGTTTTCATTTTGAAATTATGTATACTAGGGTACAATTCTCAATTTTCATCACTGTGATATGATATTAAATGATAAATTTATATCATATCACATATCCCAGTGTCATGATATTATTTGTCAAATGTCAACAAACACATGCACCAAATTTGTAAGTATTTTCTTGTTATGCGCAACTAATATTGTAACATACGGTATAAATTCACGAACTATCACGCTTTCTCGCTCATTTATATCATCAGATCACTTTGCAATTGAGAATTGCTCCAAGTCGAGCTCCAAGTATAAAGAAAAATTTTTTTACTTCATATCACTTTGATGAAAATTGATAATTGGACCCTAACATAAAAAACATTTGACTTTAATATAAAATAATGTAATTTTAGAACAAATTAATAGTTTGTTTTTAAATCAAATATATTCATCAAAAGCATCTTATGTTGTACTCTTTTATTTTTATCAGTAATTTTTTAAAATTCAAGTAGAAATTTTGATTTTATTCAGCTTTCGTCTCAAAAACTTATTTTATTTTTACAGTAGAAATTTTTTTTGAATGATTTACAGAGAAACATGATTATGTTTAATGTTTATCTTCTGTAATATGTTATTTTTTTCCGAACCGAAACATTGTAATTGCAGAAAGCAACCATTCCATAAAATTTACTTTTCATTTTGAAAATAATTTAATTTCCGAGCAGAGTACTATTTAACTAGTGTTACCACAAGAAGAGACAAGACGAGACTTGACGTCGGCATTGTCTTGGTCTTGATTAAGTCTCAACTATAATTGCATATAATATTGCATGAAAATCTAAGAAAAGTAGTGCAAATTCGATTCAAAAATTCCAAAAAAATCTGATATATTAATTTTTAAGTTTTTATGAGACTACGAGTATCAACATGGTATGGGTAGGTACTTGATTCCTTCAAATAACTAATAAATAAATAAAATGGTGGTATACGTACACCTAGTGTTGCCGCAAGACCAAGACGTCTTGATCTTGTCCTGTCTCGCCTTGATCTTATCTAGATAAGACCATAATTTTCGTATCGAGTTTAAAGTAAAGACGACACGAGACCAGTAGTGGTAGCACGCACTTTAGAATTCTATCAAAGAAATCAGGCGAATAAAATGTTACTTTTACGAATCTTGGTAGCACGCACTTTAGAATTCTACATTCGATTTTTGATTCGGAAATTATTGGATTTTATACCATTAAAAGAAAAAATATAATGACAGTTGTATATAATAAATGTATAAATTATATATAAATTGGTTTTGAATAGAACTGTGACAAAATAATGACGTTACTTTGACACTTTCGCCTCAAGTCATACGCTTGCAGGCGAATATTTTAAGACACGCATGCTACCAAATTTTCGCTTCGCGGCGAAAAGCGAAAACAAATGCCTCTTTAGAATTCTATCATAGAAAGCAGGCGAATACGATTTTACTTTTACGAATCTTGGTAGCATGCACTGTAGAATTCATTTTTTGATTCGGAAATTATTGGATATTATACTATTAAAATAAAAAAAATATTATAACAGTTGTATATAATAAATGTATAAATTATATGTAAATTGGCTTTGAATAGAATTGTGGCAAAATAATGACGTTACTTTGACACTTTCGCCTCGAGTCGTACGCTTGCAGGCGAATATTTTGATACACACATGCTACCAAATTTTCGCTTCGTGGCGAAAAGCGAAAACAAATGCCTCTTTTGATAGAATTCTAAATTGCGTGCTACCACTACAGTATCGATTCTTGTCGAGGAGGTCTTGAAGTCTCAACAAGACTATCGACTTCAGTACATTGGTATTGGTATTTTTAAAAATATATTTTTTAAAAGTGCTTCAAACAAAAACTAAGAGTAATATTGCAAATACAGTTTAAAAATATTATTTGTTTATTTTATATTTATAATAACGTAATATACTGCGTTTCATTTTGGATTTAAAAAAATTACATATATTGTGTAAAATTCCTAAAATACATTAAAACTATTGTCGTACGGAGACTTTTTTGTATGACTGTAATTTGGAAGACATCTACTAAGTATTAACCAAATATTTTTAAAAATTCTATTGTTATTTTATGATATGAAATATAATAACAAAATTGAATTTTCAAGTTGACTAAATTTTAAGAAATGTTTTCTATTTTCATTTAGCATAAAGTTGCATAATGTGTGGTGCATTCCCTGTGTTAATTTAATATAACATGAATTATGTTCACATCTAATATTTCAATATTTTTCGTATACTTTTAAAAAATCTGTTGAAAATACTAACAAAAATTTTACGACCTTCAGGGTGTCTACGAAATTTTACATAAATCCGCTAATATCTAACTTAAATGGAATTTCTGAATAAACATATCTATTGACTTTTTTAAAAATGGTAAAAAATAAAAGACCGTGCAGTGAACAAACACAGGCACAAAAAGGACTTAACACATGCTCCCTGGTACGCTGATCGGCTCGAAACACTGTTATGAACATGAGAGTGAGAAGGAGAATACGTAAGACTGTGCGTGCGCGACTGCGAGAGTAGATTGCCTCAGTCACGTGAGCTAGGGACATATATTCAAGCGAGTAACAGGTTTTATGCATTTAAAGCTGAATATTATTAGCTATTTTCTAAATTTTAGACAAATATTAAGTAAAATAATGCTTTACCATTTATAATACATTTATTTCATTCAAAAATAGAAAATGAAATACTGACAAAAACGAATTTGTATACAAAACAAGTAAAGCTTATACATTAATTTTTGTACAGAACTAATTACAATTAGATAATAAATATTGTTACTTATTTCTAACATAAAAGCAACAAAGAAAGTTACAAATAAAAACTTAGAAAAACATATTATTGACCGAGTAAGGAATATATAATGAAAAAATTAAGTAATTAACCGCAACGCAGAATTTGGTTTTGGGGAGAATTTCACAATAAAAATATAAATAATGAAAATCTTTACTGTACATATTTACAGCTGTCTACAATAACATTTTAATTAAAAAAGAATTCACAGACTAAATAAAACGTAAAAATAAAAACTAGCTATTCATGAATTTAACAAAATTTAAATGAACTAAAAAAAACTTACTGTCCTTTAAATAAAATTTGATGCAAAAAATTTTGCCTTATTCTTATTTTTGCCTCATTCAATGACATGTTTTTGTGATGCAGCCTAATTTTGAAAAATAATTGTAAAATTACATTTATAATTTGTAGTAAATGGTTATTTAATGGGTCCTATGGTCAAGTACGTGGTTATTGAGGGTTTTAATATTGATTTTCTTTTTCGTTTCTAATATTAATTTTAAAATAACATTTCCTGTAAAATTTGCTGAACCTCTAAAAATAATTTCTTGCGATTTTGCATATATTTAATACATATTTCGAAGGCATCGTTAGTCCACCGCGATACTTTTCCTCCTTTTTTTGGACAATTTGTGCAGCCAAAGGTACTGCAATACATCACCATTATAAAAATATATGGCAAATGAAATATAAAAATATGTTAAACAATATTTTTATGTATGAAACAATTCACATTTAACTGAAAACTACCCGTTCTTATACACACTGCACTGCACTGCTTGCAATCCGTCCATATGTCACGTGACACACAGTACCTGTCGCACTCTAATGGTTATAACACAATCTCTCTCTCTAGAGCGCATCTAACACTTATGGAAATTCATGAAGACATGGCAAATATTTGGAACCATTTTGTTTTTCATACACAATGGTAAACGTGAGAAGGAAAGTTTCAAGATCGTCGTAGTAGAGAAGTAATAACAAAAGCGATTTGAAATACTAACAAAAGCTGTGCTGTTCCATTAGGATACCGCTCCAGCAAATATATCTACAGTTCTATTGGAGCAAGTCAATAAATTCCTGGAAGTGTAACCAAGGAACAAGTTGTAGAAGCCATAACAGAGTATTTAGCAGACCAGGACGCAGGGCCGGCGCTAGGGGCGAGGCGGCGAGACGTCCGCCTAGGGCGGCACTTTTTAAGGGGCGGCATTTTTTTCGATCGACGGCAAGAAAGAAATTTTTAATTTGTAAATATTTTTTGTTTATTAATACCTAAACACAAAAATTACTGCAAACTTAAAATTACTAAATAGGTACATAGTTATTTATGCAACAAGAGTAAAAAGTGTAGTCTTATTTCACGAATAGGAAAGTTTAACTGAACAAGCCGTAGGCAAGTTTGTCAAATCCTATGAGTGAAATAAGATAGTTGTTACTCGAATACCATTCAATTTTTTTTACGTCTGCAATAAAAGTGTGAAAACAAGGCCATAATGGTTCATTATTTCATTTGTTTGCGTTTAAAAAAGTGCACACTTTTATTTGAAAAAAGACATACATTATAAATCCATTTTAATGAAAAAATTGTACTTTTTAACACACATACGGACCTCATTGCTTCAAGAAAAGCACAATAATGACCAACATGATGAAATAATTAATAACTGGGCACAAATTAAAACAAGAAATCGATTAATTTATGTTTGCATAAGCTGTGATTCAGATTAGAAGCGGTGTAGGAAATAAGTATATTTTAATTGAATATTTTAGAATTGTTATTTCCTACACCACTCCTAAGCTAATTTTTTTTATCACTATTAGATTTCGATAAGTTCAACATGCTTAAAAAGCTAAATAAATTCTTTTCAATGGTGTAAATTTTCAATATAGCGTCAATATAAAATCATAATTTTAATCTATTAACTCGAAATTTAATACATAAAAAAGAAATTGAGCATAGTCGTTCAAAAGAAAATAAAAAAGAAAAAAAGTATCGTAAAAAGTGTAAACCAAAATTCCATATTATTTAAGATTTAGAAGTTGTTTGCATAAATAAAAATCAAAAATAACTGATTTTTTGCATTTATCTAGTGACCTATGATTTTTCCGGAAAAACAAATACGTCTTTAAATGGTCTACTGATAGGGCAACTTTGCCCTAATTTAACCGACTTCGTAAAAGCAAGCCTGTAGAAGTAGTTATTTTATATTTTAAATAACCTACACCCCAACCCCCCCCCCCCCTCAGTAGGGCGCAATAAAAAAAGTTCGCCTAGGGCGGCATAATAGTTAGCGCCGGCCCTGCCAGGACGAAGCATTTCATAAGACAGGGCGACAGGGTTCATGGCATTGCAATTGCAGCATAGATGGATCAAGTATAGAGACTTGAAAGGGGACTATTTTAAAAATGGCGTAAAAGACTTATTTATATTAATAAATATTTTCTATGTTAGGCCGCGGATATTTCAATCCATTCTCATTGGTTAGCACTTTTTAAAACGAGCAGCTATGAATTTTAAGGCAGTTCATCCGTGAAATTTCTAATCAAATGAGTCATTGTATTTAAACTCATCAAAAAGTTGTATTACCACATTGTTACTTTAAAAATTAATATAATAATTTTTAGCCTCAATTGATTAAAACCAAATATATAGTATACCTTTTTCTAAATTATTTTTACCTTCGGTCAAAAGAAAGGTATTGTTTTTGGTCAAAAAATTCGGTGGTGAGTTTTTAATGAATAAGCACGTTTTAGGGTCCCTACAATACGAATGTACTATTTTTAAGATAATCTCTGTGTGTCTGTGTGTGTGTCTGTGTGTGTGTGTGTCCGTGTGTGTGTGTGTGTGACAAATTTTTCTCCGACGATAACTCCAAAACTACAATTCTAAAAATTATGATTCTTTCATATTCCTCTTCTTTACAACCATATGAAGAGCTGATTAGATTTTGGTTATAATTGGTAAACCGGAAGTACCCTTATTTGAAGTTCTTAACAGTTTTTCTTGAAAAATCGCAGTTAAATATCATTTTCGACATTTTATGTGATTATCAATAGAAAGAATATCTTATTCTCTATACGGTTCGATTATATATTTTCCTTCATATTCAATAAATATAGAGTTATAAAGAGATTAAAAGAGATTAACTTTCGAAAATCAATCAGCATTGCAAAAATTATGAAAACAACAGATATATTCTAAAAAATCTAATTGACAGATGTCAGTGGCAAGTGCAAAACCAAAGTGGAAAGTATATGATCTGAAAGTGATATAAGTGACAGTGTCCCTCGCCAGTGACTTGCATTTGCGGCCTCGCCTCAAGATAGAAACTTATAATGCCAGAAGTACGAGAAAGGCAAAAGAGAAGATGGAAGGACTGTATAGCAGAAGATTTGAGAGAGGAAGAACTGTGTCACGAAGATGCTTTGGACAGGAATGAGTAGAAGAGAAGAGTAAGAAACAGCGACTTCTAATAAAATAGAGCAAAGTTGAAGCAGGAGGAAGTGTTAAGTGCAATACATAATGTACGTTCGTATTCGTATTAAAATTTTATTAGATTTTAGAATCTTTTCAAAGGAACTTTCAGTATGGATATGTAAAAAATAGTGTGTTCTTGTTACAATTATACAGGACATATAGAATCTTTTTCAAGGAACTTTTGGTATTGGGCTTCCAAATTATCAAGAGATGGCGCTGACGTCAAACGTCAAAATTCAAACGAATACATAATGTACGTTCGTATTTGTATTAAAATTTTATTAGATTTTAGAATCTTTTCATAGGAACTTTCAGTATGGATATGTAAAAAATAATGTGTTCTTATTACAATTATACAGGATATATAGAATCTTTTTCAAGGAACTTTTGGTATAGAATATGTACAAAATACATCGAATTGACGGAAGGTTTTGTGCTGGCCACAACAGTTTTTTTTATCTTAAGTTCTATGTATGACTTTTGTAGTATCGAAATGAAAAATCCAGCTAAGAGATATAGGAACATTGGTTTTATATAAAAATGGTTTAATTTTTTACGATTTTATGTTACACATTTTTTCTATTATAATTTACCATATTTCGAGTGAAATAAATTAGTGATTAGCTTTCTGATCGTGCGTGAATTAAATCTCACGGTGAAAAGTTGATTCCAACGTTGCCAGTATTATGCATATGAGTAATAGCGCCAAAAATATAATTTTTCTTGAAACTGCAACCTTTTACGCGCGATTTTTCAACAATGATAGCGATGTCTCAGTGTTTATATTTTAATAAATCTCTCAAACATCAAAGAATAACATATTCGTTTTTCAAACATGATATGTTGTCATATTAATATTTTCTTATCAGTTGTAAATCTACTGCTGACTTCAATATACGCAATGTATTCCAGTGTCAACTTTAAATTCAATTATCTTCGTTATTTCAACTGTTACCTGATTTCTAATTTATATCCAAATTCTACGATTTGTAATGAATATTATATATTTATTTTAGCTACATTTTGAATTGTGGCCATCAATGGATGAACCATCTTAAATGCTTGTAAATCCAGTGAAAAACTTTCTAAATATGGCGCGTTGTGCGTATAACAAGCGAGTAGAACACGTGGGTCCATCATTTCAAACCAAAAACCAACCCGTAAATAAAGTATTAAGAAAAACACTCGCCATGTTTCACAAGATTTCAGTCTCAGCTAGTAATCATAGACGCGTTTCGCTCTTGTTTGAACTCATCAGTATCGTATAACTGTCATCTCTTTGCAGAGACAATTTCCAACTGAGCACAGCGAGAGATTAAACACCTCATAAAAAATAGTTGGCTTAAAGCCAACTATCTCTTATACCATACTGATGAGCTCAAACAAGAGCGAAATGCGTCCATGGTTACTCGTTGAGCACGGCCGGCGTCTGATGATGGCCGAAAGGTTGATTCAGACACTGAAATCTTGTGAAACATGGCGAGTTTTTTTTCTTAATACTTTATTTAACATTGTTTCACCTAGAGTTCGCTATTGTAGTATTATTATTCCAACCGGTAAAGTTTGTTACGGTACAAGAGTGGCTGTGTACGAGACTAATTTTCTTCGAAGGGCGAAACGATTAAGTATATAGAAGTAGGAGGAGAATATTTAGAATGATGTAAATTTAAATTTTGTGTAGGTATACAATAAAACGTTTGATTTTTCTCATCCCCTTTTAGTTTTTGACTTTTTGCGTAACTAATGAATACTTTTATAATAAATGCTTGAACTACTCGTTATAATTTTGTTTTGTTTGTGTATTTAAAACTTATTTCATTGCATTTTATTTATAATAATAATATATTTATTATTCAAGAATCTTGAGCTAATATGTATGTTGTAGTTTTCTAATAACCTATTTACATCTTTTACTACTAATAAGTAAATAATAAGTTCAATTTACCTCAAAACATCGATCCCATCTTCCACGTCATTTGCAATTTTTTCCAAAGTTGAAACAAACGCGATGCCAAATATTGAGATAAGATACCACTTCAGAAAAGTACCAGACATACTCAAAATACCCATATTGGTAAATAAACTCGTATAATGCTTCTATAGGCTTCGAAGTATTATTCGAATATGATGTGGTTACTATAGTTTTGAATATTACTATTATTACGCACAACAATACATTGATGTCGCCAGGTTACTAGTAAAATCTAAATATGTATATTATAGGGTATTCTCTCATGATTGCCAATATTAAAAATTTATTAAAAATATTAAAGTTGGTAAGTAAACAAGAGGAATAAAACAAAAAAAAAAAACACATTATAAATTGATTGTTACAAAGATATAAAGCATTGAAATTTTGATGACGTACTAGTTGTACTATCAATGGAAGATCAGTTGAAATCCCTATTCCATGTTTAAATAAGGTAACACACCGCATCTTAAGTACGTACATACTCGGGTGTACTTCGAATCGTTCGGGAGTGTTCGTAGCACAGCTGCACAAGTGTTCTGTATTTTTGTGTTACTCGTTGTGTCAGTTACTTGCTTGTTTGTTATTTGATATCCATATATTATAACAAAATATAAAAGTTACTGTGACGAGAAATATTTTTAAAATATTTGTATTTCATTAAATACAAAATGAAGTATCTAACCATTACGAAAATGCAATAAAATTTTATCAGAACTATATAAATGATTTGAATATGTACTTACCACAAAGAATTAGGCAAAACAGAAGTATTTCTTTAAGAAATAATATTAATAAAACTCGAACAGAAGAAACAAAGCAATAAACGTAATAAATGAACTCTAACCTCCAACCCATTCAAAACATTTCAAAAGAAAACTTACGCAACTTACGGTACAAGCGCCATGAGAATGTGAAAATGATTTTGTAGTACAATGAAAAATTTGTAATCATTTACTTAGATTAATTATCTTATAATTTTTTTTAGTTTTTTAGTAATAACATGTAAGATTGTAATGAAATATATTTTATTTCCTACCTTTTTCAATACTTGGTCAACACCTTCTCAAAAAGCTATGAACCACTGATTGTACACCACTGGTACTATAAAACCAGTACGTCACTATCACATGACACAACAAAATCAAATTTTAAAACTTAATATCTCGCTTATTAAATGAAATTTTTAACTCGGGTTTTCACAATTACTCTTAGATATACTTGTTCTTTAAGAAAAAAAATAATGAGATAATACCCTATTGTAAGCGTATTCCCCGATTTCACCATTGACGAATAAACATTTTATTCAACAGTTAAAATATTCGTCGAATAAAATAGCAAATAACAAGCGAGTACTTACCGAGATAGAATGTGAACACAGTGACACATGGTCAGGGCTGTTCCAAGACAAGTATCAGGAAGAAAACAACATATTTCAAATTCAAACCAAATTTATCTAAATACATCAACATTACAAAGTTCATTCTAACAACAATATCACCATACAATGAATAATATATAATTTTTTTTTCTTATTTGATGTACTACACGTACAGTGACTCACAATGAAAATGGTAAACATGTGCTATAAATAATTAAATTGATATAGTTACCAAACAAAAAGATTTATTACAAAAAATAAAATAATTTATTCAATTTTGACGTTTTAAACTGTCATTATTAACTCCGTAGCAACAACTATAAGTAACTTGTTATTCACAAGTGAATTAAAATTTTTAAATCACTCTCACAAAATTTTAACTCACTCTGCAACAAATAATGCATTTAAAATAACATCAGGTACGAAAATAACACTTACCATAATATTTATCAGACATTATCAGCCATTTTCATTATTTTTCACTAGACAAATGACAGACATAAAGCTTTTTAAATAGATGACTTGACGTCTATCATCGACGATTGTCATGCACAGCCTACTAACTGATTATTTTTTTATTTTATCAAAATTAAATAATATATTGTTTTTTATTATTATTTCGTCAAAATTGAATAAAATATTGTATAAACTAGGGCTGTCAAAAGTATTCGGTTAACCGGTTAATCGGTTAACCGGAAACCGGTTTTTCAATAATGAAATATTCGGCTAGCCGGTTAACCGGTTTTAGCCGGCTTTTAATCGGTTTATAGCCGGTTTTTAACCGGTTAGTAGCCGGTTTATAGCCGGTTTTTAATCGGTTTCTAACCGGTTCATAGCACTCTTTTTTTTAAAAAAAATTAACTATAACCTAACGTCTAAATAGCTCTTGACAAAATGCCATATATCAAAATAAATAAATTTCAAATGCTTATTGAAACTGTCAATGTTACCAACCTTAATTTGTTATTATTTCTTTTAATAATATTTTTGAAATAAAAGTAAATTACATTGAAATAGGAAATAATTCATTAGTCACGTGATATGTTTTCCGCCAATCAACATTCAGAATTTCCATAGTTACATGTCTATCACAGCGATGATAAAAAACAAAGAATATCACCTTATTTCTATTCGTTACTAACTGCTATGGCATTTTTACAACATTGACAGTTAATTTTAATAAAAATTCATTATATTCTCTCATTAAATATAAGCTCGTGATATTAATAATGAAGAAAGGGGTGAAAGGACCAAGCGTTGAATGGTTTATAGATGAAAACAAAAGGCATAAATGGTCCACGTGTATTGTAAAATTCTTTATTCGCAATCATTATAGTAATATACCGATTCCTAACCTTTTGGAGGTTGGGAAATACGTCATTCTTAACTTTAATGACATTCTCTTAGGTTGGAAATAACAGATTTTACCTCTTGGGTTGGAAAGGTTTATGTAGAGGTTGCCTAGCAACATTGTCAGATCCTTATAATAAAGTAAGTTAAAACAAATTTTAAGAGAGCTGTCAAAAAATATTAATAAAATTAAAGGTTAAAACTCATTGATTTATTTTGAAAATTATTGATTTAAAATGAGGATGATTGTGAATAAAATAAGATACATAACCTCGGTGGGAGTTTCATTACAGCCTCGCTCTTTATCTCACCTCGGGGCTTCGCCTCTCGGTAATATACATAAGCCCTCGGATGTAATGAAACATTTCCCACCTCGGATGTAATATACTATTATTACGGACGCTTCGGGCTTAGGGAAAGCCCATCTTCAGCAATCGTTGAATATACAGTAATAATTAAAATTTATGACAAAATTTTTTTAAAGTTGTATTAGACGCGATGATCTATATGAACAACATCGAAAACAATTTTAAATACAGCATTTCAACAACCTTCCGAATCAATACGGAGTTGGTGAAACATGAATAATAATCGAAGATATTGCTCGCATACCATATATACGTATATCATATACCATTGCTAAACAATAAATTGTCAAGATTTTAGTGCACACAGGGAAACTTTGCAAAGTTTACCGAAATTTCCCAAAGAAGAAGTACGATGTTTCCTAAAAGTTAACGGCGCCCTTAAAACTCGATACGTTTTGAGGAAACTTTTGAACATGCACCAAATTTAAAGGTTATAAACCGGTTTTCTGACCGGTTAAAAACATGTTTTCCGACCGGTTAAAAACCGGTTTTTTGACCGGTTAAAAACCGGTTTTTTGACCGGCTAAAAACCGGTTTTTTGACCGGCTAAAAATTGGTTTTTTGACCGGCTAAAAACCGGTTTTTTGACTGGCTAAAAACCGGTTTTTCTGACCGGTTAAAAATCGGCCGGTTATTGACTTAAAACCGGTTATTCGGTTTTTCGGTTAACCGGTCTGTAAACCGACGGTTAACCGGTTAGCAATTTCAGCAGATTTTGACAGCCCTAGTATAAACCACGTGAGCTAAGGATGTAGATACGGACCATTAAAGTTGTTGTTTTATAAACAATTTTATTTCGCTAGCGCTTGTGACGACACTGCTCTGGCGCAATTTTGTGACGTCATTGTTCGATCGCCAAATTGTGACGTCATTATTCGGTCGCAAAATTGTGACGTCATCCTCACCCTCTATCGCTGCTGTCTGGGTTGTTTCATGCTCGGGCGCCATCTTGTATCTCCGTATAACTGAGAGAAGGATGAGGAAAGTTTGCGGGTAGCTAGTCGTGTAGGCCAGGGGCTCGATTCTTGAGCGTTCGTAATCGCCAAGGTCGTTCGCTTTTGCACGAAAGCGAACAAAATTTGTATAACTGTATTCTCGACCCTTCGTTTCGTTACGAATTCGTGGAATACTGTTCGTATTGCAGCGAGTGGGTAAAACCATTCGCTTTCGTGTTGAGTCATTCGCTTTCATGTACTTGAGTTTTGTGGACGTTGTTTCAGTAAGGAAAATGGACGAATTAGAAAATGACGAATTAAATGAAGAAAATCAAAATGCAATAGTAAGAAATCCGATTAATGAACTATCGGATAATATGTTTCATAAACTATTTCGTGTTGATAAGAGACTTTTTGAATTTTTATTGGATATTGTAAGACCTTTTACGGAACCAAAGAATGACTGATCTTGATATATCTTTAAAAGTAAGTTTTGTTTTATTTTGTTATCATATAATAAGAATATTTTACAAGCTTAACTTTTTAATATATTCTACCAGTATTTTCCTTTGGCTTTCGGATATTTTGCAACTATTCTTGCTTAATTCCATATTCAATTAATAAATTTCTACCTGACACTCAACCTTCTTCCACACTCAAATTGACAAAATGTAATGTCAAAATATGTGTGAAGTTGTCTAGCTGTCTTATGCAACGTTGCCAAATATTGCACTTTGTGTATTCGTGTTCGAACGACACGCGAAGCGAAGAGTTGTCGAGAATACGGTTTAGAGTTTCTGTTCGCATTGGAGCTTCGCTTCGCTTTCGCATTCGTACGAATACGAACGATGTCGAGAATCGCGCCCCAGGATTCTTAGGTTGTTTTTGTGCAGTGAAAAATGCAGTACACTAAACTATGTTTATTTACACACTTTGTACGGAATATATGTTGTGAAATGTTGAAATTGATTATTTATTAACTAAATATATTTGAAATTGAATTACTAACTTTACTGATAAACTACGAACATGAACTGTTTGATCCAGAAAAATTGGCAAAATTTTCAACTAACAAACTGACTTAGACTGTGAACTGTATACTCTGCAATCAAACGTAGAGTCGTGGATTATTGTCCCGACACGGGACTTAGAAAAATATATTTACTCGTCGTGGTCCCGACACGGGACTTAGAAAAATATATTTACTCGTCGTGGTCCCGACGCGGGACTTAGAAAAATATATTTACTTGTCGACGTACGATCCCCGCTGGTTCGTCGTGGCAACTCTAACTCACCACTCGGTGGACTTGGAGATCTCGGTGTCGGTCGGGCAGCGCTGGTACTGGGTTCAATTCTGCAGAACGGCTACAGAACTTCTGGTTCTGACTAGAACGGCTAGTCAGAAGACAGAATGAATTCTAGGGCTGCTGTGGCGTCTTTTATAGCCGGATTTTGATAATTCTCGTTCAAACGCGCGCGGTTTATGTGGAAGGGCTTTATTCGTATTTGATTGGCCGAGTGGGAGAACAGACTCGGCTTACTATTGGTCGAGAGGCTGGGCTCTTAAAATATTTCTAGAAAATTCTATACTCAAGAGAAAATGCGAAAATCCAGTTTTTCTTATTTCAAACTAACAGGTAAAATATTTACAATAATATTTTAATAAAATAAAAATTAACAAATATCCCAAGTTGTAGGTTTGTTCCGCTTTCATTGGCGCTGCTGTCTTGACAGGTGTGGAATGCGTGCTCTAGTTGTGAAATCTAGGTCAACGGTTGCTTCTGAAGTTGCCCTGTGATATGCAGAGTGAAATGCCGGCCACGAAAAACCCCGAAAAGATAGTGGCAGGCTGGAAACTAGAGGATTTTCTGTTGGCTGTTACTGCGTGCTCACCATGTGCTACAGGTAAGGTTAAAAGCATGTTAAGAGCAATTTTAAACTGTCGAATTCTGTTTTTGTGTCACAGTTATCCCTGAAAACTGTTTACACGCTGTGATACGGCCCCGAAGTGGATGGTGAAGTTCTATGGAAAATACCGCGTGCTAGCCATGTGCTGAATGTGAGGTTATGGTCATTGTACGGCCAGTTTGGACTGCAGAATCCTGTTCTTGTGCTACAGCGGCTTCTGGAGAACGATTACATGCTACTCTGCAGCTCCACAGTGGCCGGTGATGTTCTCTGGACGATGGCATGCTGGAATTTCATAGCGAAACAATGTGACTTCGTCACACGCTTTAAAGAATTTTATTTCAATGGTGGTTTTAAAATGTCAAATGTCAACCAAAATTGTTGAAATAAATTCTAATATTCAACGTATACCCGTCATTTCGCCACAAGAAGAATAAAAATGTTACAATTTTGTAATAACGTATGTCTTTGATTATTGGAATAAAATATTGTATGTCATATTGAGATGTTAACCTCTAAAAATACAGTTTCAGAATAATTTATTTCAAAGTCTATTATAAACATTTCTACCCATGGCAACCATAGATCGCTATGGCAGCACATAAAAAAAAACTCACACTCCGTGACTAGATAAGCATAAGCTATTAGCGACATTTCAAGATTCTGATTTCATTTATAAAAATCTTACACTCAAATCGGAGAAGTTTACGAGTATTAGGGCAAAATTGAATAAACAGTTTATTGCAGTCGCGGTTGAATTGAATGTTTAACTCGCGGGATTGAAACGTTTGCGCTCCGCGCTCGCGCGCTTATACGTACCGTTCATTAAACATTCATTTAATCCGCATGTATAATAAATAACTTATTATCTTAGACTTTCCCTTATACAATAATAATAACTTTTAAATTAAAGTATTACAATACAACAAAAAAATAATGTTCAACAAGATGGTAAAATTTAATCTCACACTGAAAATGATACACCTAGTATAGACCGGGACACGAAAGGTGAACTATGAAAAATATTTAGCACAAATCACTGTCTAATATATGTGTTCCTTTTAAATCCACACGAAATACAATTAATTTACTTCCCGCATACCTAATATAACATATAACATTTGTCCAAATAAGTTTTAAAGCTACGCAGCCTTTCGTATATTGGCAGTTGATGTGTGCAATTGGTGTTCGTATCAGTTCCTGTCTTATTTACACTCGGATCGCAAGCGTACACAAATTAGTTATAAGCACAAAGTTACTGTAACCATTATTATTTTATAGCGTCTATGGAATATCACGATATGAGTATTTCTTTACTTTACCCCTCAGGTCAAGATTGGTGTCCTGCACTATAATAACATTTGATAATATTGCAAAAATAATATTTTGTTGAAGCTCCTTTATTTTGTATTACCATTTTTAATCGATTTGGTATAGATATAATTAAAGTTCTTACATATTAAGGGGCAATTTTCTCTAATTTTGACCACAAATTTAGTATAATATTTAAGTTTGTGGACTATGGAGGAGTTTTTATTACTTTCGAGCAATTATATAGGAACCACTTTTTAACTATGTAGGCCATGTGTTTGGGATCATTATTTTACTAAAATTGGAATTTATTTTTTATTCTCAATTTGTTAGCGCTTTGTATTATTAATTTGAACTTTAAAATATTTAAATACATATATTTATGCATATTTTCTTCAATAAAAGATAAATTTCCCACCCCATTCCAAGAAACACTGCCCCCATACTATTGTATATCTGCCGCTTTGTTTCCCAGTATAGATTTCAATTATTTATTTGGTTTTCTCCAGACATTTACTCGTCCATCTGATGCCAATAAGTTGAATTAACTATTGCCACTAAATATAACTGATTTACAAAAATTTAAATCTTTATTTATATGGCTTTCGGTAAAGCTCACTGCATTCTTTCTTACTAATATATGATATATGACTTTGTTCTATAGCAACTTTGGCATGATAATAATATTTTCTCAATATTCTTTTTAGCGGGACACGAAAGGAGCCTCCCCGGAGAATGCAGTTAATGCATTTGGGCGTCCCCCGGGCAACGGCTTAGCCGGCAAATCCTTTCATACCAGAAGCATACAAAGCGTATGAACAGAAGTGACCACACCAAAAAGGATCTTTGTCAAGAGACCCATAGCCAGAGAAGACCAGAAGTCCAAGGGACTCATCGTAAAGAAGCCTAATTAAATAATGTTGTATTGCTTCTAATACTAATAAATAAATAAATATTCTTTTTATAGTTTCTAAATATGCTTTCTATCCTAGATATGTTTCCATTTCTATTGCAAGCTTTGGGGCACTTAATTTTGGATTTTCTTTAATTTTTCTTAAAATTCACTGTTCATTACCGAGAGCAAATAATTTTTAAAACTAATTTTAGGATTAATTGCTAATCTTTTTCATTTTTGAATTTTTAATATTCTCCTGTACAGTTACAGGTGCGTTATTGAAAATTTTAGTTACATTTGTAATAATATTTCCATTATTATAATTTGAAATGATTAATTTTTTTTTTCTCATAAATAAAACTATATAAATGAATTTTATCGTACAGACATAGAGGTATTATGCAGAAGACTACTAATTTAACATATTTTGTTTCATTATTTAAATAATAAATGTGTAATTCTTTAAATTTTTAGATGTATCATTATCAGTGCGAGATAAATATTTCATTCATTTTATTTATTCATTTTCAACTATAAACATTAAGAAGTATAGTTTTTCATTAATTATTTCTACGAAGACTAATAAAAATTCTGTAATATATGAAACATAAGTTTTATCTTAAATTATTAGAATAATTTGACCGTATTTAATTTTCATAGCGGTGTATCATTTTCACTAGGAGCCATAACATTTATAACACTAATTTTAACAAAGCCTTGCTTTTTAACTTTTCGTGTAGTCATAAAAATTTTGCAGTGGTCGAATGTGGAAACAAAATATACTTAGAATCAGTTGAAATAAATATAATTACTCATCGTAACCCTTTAGTTTGGCCTGCCGAACATCTTTAATGCATTGTATTGTATTAATAATTTATTTACATGCAGTTATAATCTCAGTGACAATATACAGAAAATTGCGTGTGCCACAAATAAATCATTAGAAAAAAATTATCTTTATTGTTACAAATTATGTACAAAGTATAAAATTTTGAAGTGCATAATTTATTTCGAAAGGTAGATATATAGAATGTTTCAACATAAGTGTAAAAAATTTGAAGGGCATATAGTACTGACCAAATTGAGTAAAAAAAGCTTAATCAACATGGGTCCTATCTTCAATAGTTCCCGAGATATGAGGCAGTGAAAAATGAGTTTTTACGGGGTTTACCTCTGCTATTTTGAAAACTATAAGAGTTACAACTTTAATCAAATAAGACTTTTTGTTTACCTTTCAGAGGTCATCTTAGATGTGCTTTTGTTTTTTAAAAAATCAAATAATTGTTCTAAGTTAAATGTTGTGGCTACCTTGGCCACTATTTAATTTTCATATAAATTCGTAACTATTAGAAATTGAGAAAAATGTTTCTTATAAAATTTTATTGTTTTTACTTCCGTGTACGAAGTAAAGGAAGTATTGTAATCGCGAAAAATTTCGGTTTCCAGATTTCAACGGAAATATCCATTTTGACCATCCCTGAATCCATTTTGACTAATTTCGGCGTGATGTCTGTACGTACGTACGTACGTATCGCGCATAACTAAATACGGGAAGCCGTAGAAAGTTAATATTTTGTATTTAAGACTGTTATAACATCTAGTTGTGCACCTCCCTTTTTGGTCATTACATAACTTTGGGAAGTGGTACTTTGCTTGAAGCCTATAATAGATTTTAATGAAAAACTATATTAAAATATAATCCAAAACTTTTCAAATTTGGTATATAAAACTTTTATATCAATGGGAATAACATAATAGATTTTAGTTAAAATAGTCTACCCGGAAGTGGTACTTTACTTGAAACCTATACTAGATTTTAATGAAAAACTATATTAAAGTATAATCCAAAACTTTTCAAATTTGGGATATAATACTATTATATCAATGGGAATAACATAATAGATTTTGGTTAAAATGGTCTAACCGGAAGTGATTCTTTACTTGAAGCTGTTATCAGTTTTTCTTGAAAAAAATTATGTTATTTTGATTTTAATAATAAATGCTTCAAATAAAAGTTTTAGAGAATTGAATTCTGCGTCGATAACATCAAGTATGATTAAATTAGCTCTTTTTATAAGCGAGATATGTAAATTTAAAAATTATGTACCTTTTGGTTTCTGTAATTAAGTTTGCTACGAATTAGGACAAAAAATAACAAAAATAAATAATTTAATGTCAATGTCAAAGTAACAGGCGTACAAGGAAGTCATGTGGTGTCCACATCCAGATATTTTATAGTCTTTTTACTGACACAGACAAAATTACTAGCTTTGATCACGAAAACGAAGGACAGTTGGTCGTCATGCAATTCAACTAAACACGACAAAAATAACCTCACCTGAGACACAAAAATCCTTTGAAAACTCGGGGTGAGTTTTGTGCTTAGCATTAGGTGAGATTATTGTTGTTATATTTAATGAAGAGTGATTTTTGTGCGTTAGGTGAAGTTGTTGTGTCAAAGTGTAACATGTTCACACTACTACACTATACCTACACGTGAACGTTAGCACTTAAATCGAATACATTCATGATCAAAGCTACTCCAAGATCAGGGATGGGAAAACTACGGTCCGCGAACCGAATATGCGGCCCGCAACTTCATTTTCTGTGGCCGCGACACAATGTTTTGACGGCTTGATTAATATTTAATACTAATAAAAAATTTTAAAAAAATCATCATTTTCCTTTACCTACTCCTCAACTTCTTTATTTATGTAATATTTTACATTTTATACATTATGTGTATATATGTATATTTTTTTAGTTATACTTTTTAGATTTTTTTAGTGGGGAAAGTCAATAATGGTTTCTTGGTAATTTCAGCTTCGGTAGTTGTAGAAGGCTCTTGGGATGGTTCTTCTGGAAGATGATGATGGTGATGAGGATGATGGCTATCCTCATATCCATGTCCAAGACCATAACCATAAGGTCGCCCAGGTGGATAACTTGGATTCTGTAGAAAAATAAATTTAAAATAAAGTCAATATGCTTTAGAACTTCTGCTTAATAAAAGAGCTCTAACAGTATTTGAAGATGCCCGTAACACATACATATAAACAGTATTTGCACTTCCCATATATTTGATTACCGAAATATTTTACCTCGATTGTGTTAGCTGTGCCTTTTGAAAAATAAATTTTAATATCAAAGGCTTCGTGCCTATGAACTAGGAGGTGGAGTTTACCCGTTGTGCTGTTAACTCGCTAGATCAAAGACACCACTGAGAAGTTCAACTACTGTTTGTATTTATACTGTGCCTGTTCTATACAGGGTTCTCATTTTCGATGTTTTTATTTTTTTTTTACTGAGTCAACCTTTTGAGAAAAGTTTAGTAATCACCAAAGGAATTTTCGAAAATATCTCACATCTTATTTATTTTGATGTTACAGAAAAATTGAGTCTACAAACTAAGAAAAACACATCTATTTTTGTTGATTAATATAAAATTATTCTTAAAAGTGGCAGCTTTCATTGCAATTTTTTTCATTATTTGCATATTTACAGCACGGATCTGTAAGACATACAGTTTTCAGTTTTATACAGAATAGAGCCATTACTACCATTTCTGTAGAATGAGGAACATTCTATCTTTTGTGTTGAAAAGTAATATTTATTATGACTGAAAATTGAAAAAATTTGTAGTATAGGTGTACGTTACAACTTTTCGAAATAGAAAATATGTAAAATAAAATTAATATTTATTCAAAGTCTAATTTTAACACTTAGCTTAAAAGTGAATTTAGGGATATAACATAGGTTTTCAGTTTTATGTAATTTCCTGTTCTCCTGTTCATATGTTTTATCATATGTATTTTTTATTATTGATTTAGAAAGTTCCGTCAATTAGTAACAATAATAGCCATGGTACTTGTTTTTACCTCCCGCTACGCTTGGTAAGGGAGGCATTGGGATCGTGCTAAAAATCACATATCGAGATTTTAGTAACTAACCACGTTTTAAGGTCCCTAGAATTCAATTTTAACATTTTCACGATGATGTCTGTATGTGTGTATGTGTGTATATGTGTGTGTATGTGTATGGATTTTGTCTTCGCTCTAACTAAAATACTATCATTCAGAAAATTCTGAAACCTTGTATTTCTATGCTATTCTAATATGAAAAGAAGCCATTAGATTTTGGTGTAAATCAGATAACCGGAAATGGCACTTTACCTGAAGCTCATAATGGTTTTTCTTCAAAAAATACCATGAAATGTCATTTTTTATAAATTATGAAAATTAAAGATTATTGAATTTTCTACAGGATTACATTAATACTTTTTCTATATATTTTACAGATAAATGTAAAAATATTTTTTTTATTAGTCCTGAAGCCTAAGATAAACAATTCCTTTGTTACAAGTTCATATTTCAAATGAAAGTAACTGACAGTAAATATCACTGTCAAAAAATTAATCACTTCAAATTAATAATAGTGACATATTAAAAAGAAAATAGTAAATAAAGGAATAGTTTTCTGCAATGGGACAGTTTGCAGCGTTAGTAAATACGTAGTATGTATTTAAATTAATAAAAATTAAATAGCGGGAGGTTTTGCGTTGGCCACATCAGATTTTTTTTCTGGTTTTTATAAATTATTTATATTCGTTAAAAGACAACCTCAATTATGGTAAATAAATTCCGTATTCTATTTCCATCATAATTTTTAATTATAATAAAGATTCTTTCCTCATTCGAATAATCATTCAATTTACTTCTTACAAAAAAAAATATGATGTGGCCAACACAAAACCTCGCGCTATTTAATCTTTATTAATTTAAATACATACCTAATCATAATGCTGCAAACTATATTATATTCCATTGTATAACTATTGCTTTATTTACGATTTTCTTTATTATTTAAAATGTCACTATTATTAATTTGAAGTGATTAATTTTTTGGCAATGACGTTTACCTGTCAGTTACATTCATTTGAAAAATAAACTGTGTAACAAAGAAATTTTGTTTATCTTAGGCTTCGGGATTAAAAAAAAAATAATAATTTTTAAATTTATCTGTAAAATATATAGAAAAAGTATTAATGAATACGATGAATACCTGTACAAAATTCAATAATCTTAATCTATAATTTTCCAATGACATAAAATGTGAAAAAATGGTATTTTTTGAAAAAAAACCATTATGAGCTTCAAGTAAAGTGCCATTTCCGTTTATCCGATTTACACAAAAATCTAATGGCTTCTTTTTGTACTAGAATAGGGTAGAAATACAAGGTTTCAGAATTTTCTGAATGATAGTATTTGAGTTAGAGCGAAGACAAAATTCATACACATACACACACACACATACATACATACAGACATACACACATACACACACACATACACATATACAGACATCATCGTGAAAATGTTAAAATTGGTTTCTAGGGACCTTAAAACGTGGTCATTTACTAAAATCTCGATATGTAATTTTTAGCACGATCCCTATACCTCCCTTACCAAGGGTAGCGGGAGGTAAAAATTGACGTTAAATGTACAAAATAATATTGTTTTGATGTCATAAAGTCATGGCCATTGCTAGTAATAGATGGCATGTTTTTACTTTCTTTTTAAAATTGTGAAGAAACCAAACCCATAATAAAACATATAAAAACAGGTTTTTACGTTTTTCGTTCATATAATGAAGTATTTCAATGTGTAAATTCTACAACATAATGGCAAAAAGTAACTATGCAGTAACTTAAATTACGTATTTTACATCATTTCTTCATTTCAAAATAATAAAGCTCAGTCGCCCAATAAAAAGTACGAACAATATTTAATTTACATTATTTTTACAATAATTATAATAAATATTTTCTTCAGTTGTAGTGAATTTTATTTATTTATGTTGGCAGCCCAGCACTCTGTCATTTCTGTTAGTGAGAGTTTTTCAATTTTATTTCTTTGGTTAGTATTTGTTTACAAAGCTTGTTTCGCTATTTGTTTTATGTACAAATATATTTTATTATTGAATTTGATTGTTTTCAGTCTTTACGGTATACATATGTCTATATTTTGTTAGTTCCAGAAAACATATTTTTCCTATTTTTAAATTCCCCGCCTTTCTATTAACATTGTAAACTCGGTCTAGTATATATCTTTCCTTGTCTATGATTTCAATACGCAATTTCTTGTTTTAGAATGCTGGCATTAGATGCTAGATGACATTTACTTAAATTTTTATACGTCCATAAATCAAAATTGACAATGATACCAACTAAAACATTACATATACAAATTTCCCGAAATCAACTCAGTTTAATATTAAAAAAAAAAATCTGATGTGGCCAACACAAAACCTCCCGCTATTTAATTTTTACATACATACATAAAATCACGCGTTTCCCACTTAGTGGGTTAGCAAAAACCCAGAACAATAGTAACAATAAGAAAAGGGATAAGAGTAAGAGCTCAGCTAACTCACTTCACTCTTTAACAACATTCTTCTTTCGCCTTGTCCACAATCATCATAGCATACATACATACGAACATATTAAAGTGACTGATTTTCGGTAGCGAATAACCGCATCTGGACCACAATAATAGTTACGCAACAATCATCCTTCCACACATATCCCTATCCATTTTTATTAATTTAAATACATACTTACGTATTTACTAACGCTGCAAACTGTTCCACTGCATAAAACTATTGATTTATTTACTATTTTCTTTTTAAAATGTCACTATTATTAATTTGAAGTGATTAGTTTTTTGACAGTGACATTTACTGTCAGTTACATTCATTTGAAATATGAACTGTATAACAAAGGAATTATTGTGTTTATCTTAGGCTACGCGACTCATAAAAAAAATTATTTTTAAATTTATCTGTAAAATATATAGAAAAAGTATTAATGCATTCCTGTAGAAAATTCAATAATCTTTAACTTTCATAAGACATAAAATGCGAAAAAATGGCATTTAATGGTATTTTTTGAAGAAAAACCATTATGAGCTTCAGGTAAAGTGCTATTTCCGGTTATCCGATTTACACCAAAATCTAATGGCTTCTTTTCATATTAGAATAGGGTATAAATACAAGGTTTCATAATTTTTTGAATGATAGTATTTGAGTTAGAGCGAAGACAAAATCTCTACACATACACACACACATACATACATACATACATACATACACACACACACACATACACACACACATACACACATACAGACATCATCGTGAAAATGTTAAATTTGGATTCTAGGGACCTTAAAACGTGGTCATTTACTAAAATCTCGATATGTGATTTTTAGCACGATCCCTATACCTCCCTTACCAAGGGTAGCGGGAGGTAAAAATCTGATGTGGCCAACACAAAACCTCCCGCTATTTAATTTTTATTAATTTAAATACATACTTACGGATTTACTAACGCTGCAAACGGTTCCATTGCATAAAACTATTGCTTTATTTACTATTTTCTTTTTAAAATGTCACTATTATTAATTTGAAGTGATTAGTTTTTTGACAGTGACATTTAATGTCAATTACATTCATTTGAAATATGAACTGTGGAACAAAGGAATTGTGTTTTTCTTAGGCTTCGGGACTTGCAAAAAAAATTATTTTTAAATTTATCTGTAAAATATATAGAAAAAGTATTGATGTATTCCTGTAGAAAATTCAATAATCTTTAATTTTCATAACGACAAAATGCGAAAAAATGGCATTTAATGGTATTTTTTGAAGAAAAACCATTATGAGCTTCAGGTAAAGTGCCATTTCCGGTTATCCGATTTACACCAAAATCTAATGGTTTCTTTTCTTATTAGAATAGGATAGAAATACAAGATTTCAGAATTTCCTGAATGATAGTATTTGAGTTAGAGTGAAGACAAAATCCCTACACATACACACACACATACATACATACATACATACATACACACACACACATACACACACACATACACACATACACACATACAGACATCATCGTGAAAATGTTAAATTTGGATTCTAGGGACCTTAAAACGTGGTCATTTACTAAAATCTCGATAAGTGATTTTTAGCACGATCCCTATACCTCCCTTACCAAGGGTAGCGGGAGGTAAAAATAGTATATAAACGATATAAAACACAAAAAGTAGTAAAGTAGTATAAAGGACTCATTTGATAAGACTTTTTTCGCACTTATCATTTAGAAAACTCGGCCTCAAAAAATAAGAATTTGTTTTTATTAAAATAAAAAAAAAAAATTCTATAATCGTGCGGGAAATAGCAGTGTTCCCAAATTCAAAATAAGCGCGGAAAATAGCTGATTTCCCAACTAGTTCGGACAATAATTGTCATATTTATAAAATATATTTTGCATTAAAATAATACTGCTTAGAAAATCGTAATAATTCAGCATTATTCCTCAAAATTGTAATTTTTTACAAGGAAAATGTCATTTTTTTTGTACATTCATGTTGGTATACTGAAAGAGTTTTTTTTTGTGTACTCAGCAACAGCTGTGTTAATGGAGGGAGAGATTTTGAAATTCATAAATCATGATGATATTTTCAAAGTTTGCAGAAGAAAAATAGAGATCGAGATAAAGAAACTGAATTAATTAAGGTGAATTTCGCATTTTATATTCAATTTGGTGTTAGTAGTATGAGAATATGATTTTACCCACAAGTACTGAATAATCATTAATTTTGTTAATCCTGTGTATGTGGATTTTCCTTTCTTTGCTTGACTATTTGAATTTTGAGATTTTCTAGTTAAATTATACATTATATATTCTTCCGCCTTAAGCCTCCCAATTTGTAAAACCGGCACTGCAGTCCCATGTTTTTTAATTAAATTTTCGGCGCTAGTGGCTGGCATAATTATATTTTTAACACAAACGGGTAAAAAATGAAACGCTATGGCATTTTTATCACACTTTTATTCTAGACGTAGAACAAACTATGTATATGCAACTAGAGTAAAAATTATATTTTCCACAATCGTTAGCAAAATTCATTATTATTCAACTTAAATAGTGATAGTGAGCAAAGTAGCATGTTGAATCACAAGTAAGCAAAGTAAATAACTTGCTTCACAAGTGAGCAAAATACACAGGCCTATAATAATCTACGTCAGAAGTAATAAATTTTGGTGGAGTTACAAGTTGTACAATAAATATCAACCATTCTACATGAAAGAACAATAATGTTTTCTAGTCAACTTTATATTAAATTCAGTTATAAACATATGGACTGTTGACTTTTTACCTTCCGTCACCTTTAGGTAAGGAAGGTATTGTCTTTGGTCAAAAAATTCGGTGGTGAGTTTTTAATGAATAAGTACGTTTTAGGGTCCCTACAATACAAATTTACTATTTTTAAGATGATGTCTGTATGTGTGTGTGTGTGTGTGTGTGTGTGTGTGTGTATGTGTGTCCGTGTGTGACAAATTTTTCTCCGACGATGACTCCAATACTACAATTCTAAAAATTATAATTCTTTCGTATTCCTCTTCTGTACATCCATATGAAGAGTTGATTAGATTTTGGTTATAAACGATCCACCGGAAGTACCCTTTTTTGAAGTTTTTAACAGTTTTTCTTAAAAAAACGCAGTTAAATATTATTTTTTGACATTTTGTTATTATATATATTAAAGAAAATACTCTTCTCTATATGGTTTAAGTATACATTTTCCTTCATATTCAATAGATGTAAATTTAAAGCATTATAAAGAAATTAATTTTCAAAAATTAGTCAACTTTGCAATTTTTCATGGAAACAGCTGACATAATTATTCAAAAAAAATTAATTGACAGATGTCAGTTGCAAGTGCAAAACCAAATATGGAAAGTATCGGATCTAGAATTGGTATGTCATATTGTTACTCCCAAGTGACATGCAGAGAACGGCCAAAGAGAAGATGGAAGGACATTACTTAGTGTAGTTTATGTTATAATTTTATTGGATTTAAAGAACCTTTTGAAATGAACTTTTAGTATGGAATTTGTAAAAAATAGTATGTGTTCGTGTTCGATTTTACATGATATTATATAGAATCTGTTCCAAGGACCTTTTGGTATGGGATTTGTACAAAATACATCGAATTGACGGAAGGTCTTGTGCTGGCCACAACGGATTTTTTATTAATGAAAAAAGTACAATTTTTTGTTTCTTAGAAAAATTGTATTTCAAGATTGTGTTACAAATCATGTTTAGGACACCTAAGCATGTCATTTTAATAAATCAACACAGTTTCTGATGTAGCTTTTGTTATAAATAATTATACCAGGATGTTTATAAAATCTGCTGATTTCTTTGATCAAGCTGGCGTTAATTTACGATAACAAAATTCTTGCTTCTTAATTTTTAGTGTTGGTTTTTCAATATCTGGTTAAATTTTTAACTAAGAGCTAAATAAACAAAATTAAAACGAAATAAACTGTCAAATGACAAATTTATCATTGCTGTCAACAAAACGATGCAATATTTTTTTACTTAACTAGAAATTAAAATTTTAACCAGAGATTGAAAAAGCGGCCCTAAATATCAAATTTTACCATAAATTGTTATACTTACAAATGGTGGAGTTGAAACAGACTCTTCAATTAAAATAGTGAAAACCAATAGGCAAATGCAAACAGCTGCGATTATTTTCATCTTTAACGGTTTTTCTTACTTCTTCGTTTAGGAAAGTATAAAGGAATATAATATGTATAATAGTTATCGATTCTTATTATGTTTATATACCTACCTAATATCTATTAAGTAGGTAGTTAATATTTATGTGCTTTTAAAAAATACCTCTTATTTTGATAACTTACTTAGAAAAACGTTGTATTTTAGCAAAAAGTAATATTGTTTTTCATATTTTCCAATAATTTAGTGTGGGAAGAACTATCGGTATAATATATAACTTTTTATGAAATGTTTTTTTATTTGTATAATATGTAAATAAATGCATCATCCACGAATACAAGAAAAAAATAAAATGATATATTTGGACAGACATAAAATATATGTTACTGATTATATAAATAATTGAAACTATAATATCTTTATTATTTTATCAAGTGACCCGCCTATCTTAACCTTTGTGCCCGAATTACCCCCGATATATATCCTCATTGTCGAAAAGTTCCATTATCTCTGAATTTGTCCTACTCCATACTATGTATTTCATCCACTCTTTTCCCTCCAAATATTTTTCTCAGCACTTTCCTCTCCCAAACTTCTAATTTCTTTTATACACTTTTATTTTTCACATTTTACTAAGTACCTAGCTGAAACTGGCTAAGCAGTTCTGAATAATCTCCAACTTAGAAGGTAGTATGGTATGTTACGCTATTTACAATAAATTTTAAAGTAAAAATCTGTTGTGGCCAGCACGTAACCTCTCACTATTTCCATATTAGGCTAGAGTAGTATTGTACATATTTAACGTTTCTGGTATACACTAAAACACATGTCTTCTTTATATATTTTTATATTTTTTAATTCATTCTATGAACAAGTTTTCTCTTATTCTTTTAATGTACTTCCCAGAAAAAAGTCTTCAGTAATGTCTCTGGATTTTTGACCCTGACATTTATGTCAATTACAAACATTTTAATTTTTCTACTTGTTTTCCATGGGCTGTGAAATTCCATTAAAACATAGCATTTTGTATATTTATATTTCTCTATCTTTAACTCTATAGAAGATATAATAAAAATTTTAAATGTATCGCATAGAGATTTTTATATTCTTTAATATTTGTAATAACATAATTTCCAAAAAATAATAACATATACACTCACACACATACACATAAACACACACACACACACACACACACACACACACAACTACACTCACACACATACACATACATACACATAAACACACACACACACACACAAACATCATCGTAAAAATGTTATAATCGGATTTTAGGGACCTTAAAACGTGCTTATCCTCTAAAATATGGATATGCGATATTTAGCATGATTTCAATACCTCCTTTAGCGAGAGGTAAAAAAAAAACTAAAATAGGGCTGTTGCAAGAATTTTTATATGACTTCTAAGTACTAAATTTTAAAAGATATTGTTCTTTAAAGAGCTTCAAATTTGAAAATATCACGAAATATCCTTTAGATATTTTACAATTAATTTTTGAAATTTGGATAAAATTTTGAATAAGTCACGTGATTTGAAACAGAATGTGACGTCGGAGTACATACATCTTCAGCGGTTCTAAGGTGTCAAGTGTATTGTCAAAGTTGTCAAACAAGTGTCAAATTTTTAGATTGGTTCAAGTTATATAATACGTAGGTAATAAAAAATTCAAAATGAAATGAGTAATTTACGATATTGTATTGTGCCATCTTACAAAAATACTGTTAGAAACAAACCTACTATAGAGTTTATAAATTTTACAAAAGATGCGAAGAAAAGAAAATTGTGGCTAGAAGCAGTAGGTCGAAGAGCTGATAATTTGTGTCTTCATGTTTGTGAAGATCATTTCAACTTTCATCCACCTTCACGAAAACAGTGTATTTTTGTAGGTAGCTTCACTTTATGTTCAGGGCAATCTTTACATCTGACCATACCGATATTTTTTTCTCGACATAGATATACATGTCCTATAGCAGATTCAATGTAAGAATCACGACCAAAACTTTAAAGTAAAATATATTATCAATTTATATAGTAAATTCAGTTTTTATATTTTATTTTACCTCAACTCTTTAACACCCCTTATTTCGGTAGCAGTAAAACAATCGTTCTGATATAAATACAACCAACATCCAACTATCGACCTTCGGTAAATTGTCCGACTTAGCTTGAGTATAATTTGAATTAGCCATTATTACTTTATTATTCATTTACAATGAGCAATGTCAGCGTCAAATGTCAAATTAAAATATTTTGTTATTAACATGTGACAAACTTTAGCCTACGTTTATTTATATAAATAATATGAATAAACGTAGGTTATGGAAAAACTATTTTCCTATTGGCTATTAATGATGTAATGTATGTGCTTCTACGTCACAGGAGTGGGGAGTAGTTTTTCAGGACGCCAATCTTTTTATTTAATTATTTCCACAAATAACAACAAATTATTAAAATAAAAATTATTACTAAAATATTCCACAAACTTTCATTTAAAACAGTTTTTGAAAAATGTGAAACAGGCTCATTGGAGATGCAATACTAATAACAACAGAAAAAGTCGATGATGACTACATTTGTATGTATGAGTATCCCCTATTCGATATTTTCAAGGGTCGGGTAATATTAACTGTATTCTTTTTGGAATATTTTTGCTCAGCTTATTTGATAAGTGAGTTGAGATGAACTGAGCTGAGAAATATATGTAAAGAACAACATTTCACACACTGAAAGAGTAATTCTTGCTCTAAAATTCATTAGCGTATATGACTTTTTTGTTTTCAACCACAAAGGCCGATCTTTCATAATACATTTATAACCTACATAATATCTTGTCACATAACATTACCCCTTCTACTGAACAGAATAGTTTATAGGCTCAGATTATTTTTTTAATATCATTCAATATAATCCTGTAATTCGTGTACATACATATATTTTGGCATTAACAGAAGCTCAGTTCAGTAATAAGCGTTCATTGTTAAAGCAAGCATAACATCTTGAATAATAGTTTTACTCTGCAACTACGGTCCTTCGGAACCGCAATAAAACTTTTGTCTATTTAAATATTTTCAAACAATTTTCAACTTTTATAGACATATAATGTACACTGAAAAGAAACTATATTTGCGTGAAATGCCAAAATTTTCTCAGTAGCAACGATTAGTATGAATGCGGAGGATTTAAAACTAATTTGTTCAAATGATTGCTGGACGAGCTATTCTGAGATTTTGAATAAAAAGAATATAGCTATTACCGACAAAGTGAAACTGTTTACACATTCCAATGTTTAACAGTCACACCACAGAAATTTTTCATCTTTTATGTTGTGTTTACTCATTAACAGCGGATTCTGGATTGTAAGTAAAAGTTTTTGAGTGTAATGCCTTTATTTACAAATAGTTACAAAAGAACTAAAATACCGTTAATTAAAATTATAAAAACAATAAAATATAATTATTACATTTGTAAATGATGAGTTAAAGCCGGCCGATTACTTCACCAATACCCAGAACTGAATTGTTTGTTTTTTTACTTCCTTGTACGAAGTAAAGGAAGTATTGTAATCGCGAAAAAAATCGGTTTCCAGATTTCAACGGAAATATCCATTTTGACCATCCCTGAATCCATTTTGACTAATTTCGTCGTGACGTCTGTACGTACGTATCTCGCATAACTGAAAAACGGGAAGCCGTAGAAAGTTAAAATTTTGTATTTAGGACTGTTATAACATCTAGTTGTGCACCTCCCTTTTTGGTCATTGCATAACTTTCAGAAGTGGTACTTTACTTGAAGCCCATAATAGATTTTAATGGAAAACTATATTAAAATATAATCCAAAACTTTTATATTAATGGGAATAACATAATAGATTTTAGTAAAAATGGTCTACCCGGAAGTGGTACTTTGCTTGAAGCCTATAGTAGATTTTAATGAAAAACTATATTAAAATATAATCCGAAACTTTTCAAATTTGGTATATAATACTTTTATATCAATGGAAAAACATAATAGATTTTAGTTAAAATGGTATACCCGGAAGTGGTACTTTACTTGAAACCTATAATAGATTTTAATGGAAAACTATATTAAAATATAATCCAAAACTTTTCAAATTTGGTATATAATACTTTTATATCAATGGAAATAACATAATAGACTTTGGTTAAAATAGTCTAACCGGAAGTGATACTTTACTTGAAGCTATTATCAGTTTTTCTTGAAAAAAATGGTGTTATTTTGAATTTAACAATAAATGCTTCAAATAAAAGTTTTGCGTCGAAAACTTCAAGTATGATTACATTAGTTCTTTGTATAAGCGAGATATGTAAATTTAAACATTATGTACTTTTTGGTTTCTGTAATTAAGTTTGCTATGAATTAGGACAAGAAATAACAAAAAAATAAAGAATTTAATGTCAATGTCAAATTATGTCAAATACGTGCAATTTTATGATTAGGTCTGTTATTATACATATTTGAATTATTAACAAAATATGTATAGTGTAACAGGCGTACAAGGAAGTCATGTGGTGTCCACATCAGATATTTAATTTTTATAAGGGCAGCTAGTAGAGTTGTGTAAGGGAATAGGGAGCATTCTCAATACAGGAGTGGGATCATGTAACTGTGAAAACTGTATTACGACAAGTGAAAATGTGATCACGTAAATAGTGAAAACCGAAAACGATATCGTTTTAGACTGAAAAAAAATGTGAATTCTAGTCGGTACTCTCAAAGCATATGAAAACGATAGTCGTATCTTACGTCCCTTTTTATTTTATACATTTGGCTATAGGTATATCTTTTTCTAATTTACTTGCATTTAAGTAAAAGAATGTAGTGACCAGTGAGTTAAATTTGACGTTTTGGAAAGATATGTTTTTATAAATGATTTAAAGATCAATTAATATATCAAATTTGAAAGGTTTTTTTTTAGCAAGGCGAAAATGAAATAATTGTAATAAAACACGGCAATTATAAAATGAATATTGATTACAAGAATGAATCTACGAAAAAATTCATGAATGTTTTAATACTACCATGTTGCAAAGAACCAAATGCGTATGAATTACCTACTATACCTATATGATTACTTTTTCGAAAAAACAAAAAAAAAAAAAAAATAGAAAATTGAAATCCTAGTACAAAGAACTACCCAAAATAAATTTTTTCTGGCATTGTTGATATTTTAGTAACTGTAAGTGTTGATTACAACAAAGCATATTTCGATTCTCGCCCAATAGTATTGATTACAAGAATAAATCCAAGAAAGGAAATTTTAATAACTATTGCATTCTGCGAAGCAACAGAGACAACGATTCTAGCTTGTGTTTTGTGATTAATATTTTAATAAATTGATCATTTTCTGCTGCCCGCCCGAAGGTTACGCGCCGTTATTTAAATGTGGCTGTCCGTACTGTATTTACTTGAAATACAACGTAATAAAAACTAGTTTACTTTAAAATAGCAATCTTGTCTACTTGCAGTCTTAAGTGGTCTCAAAGTTTTAATTATTTACAAATATTTTTGTTGACTTCATAAATTTTTCTTCTGGAATATTAAGAGTAACAAAACTAGATGATACGTGGCATCTGTAACAAATTGATAATTTAAATTGTATCCTTCTTCAATTCTTATAGCATTGCTATTATGAACTAAAGGTCAGAATAATACGTTTCGATATTAGATTAAAATCTTTAATGACATTCATATAAATTATCTGTCAAAACTACTATTTAATACAAAAACATTAGTCTATAAACGATATCGTTTTCCCAAAACGTAGTCACTTTACGGAAATAACCGAAGTTGAAAACGTAGTGAGTGACAAATTTTACGTGATCGCTAAGGAAACAAATATCGTTTTCACTTCTCGATAATCGCAATATCGTTTTCACTTTTACGTGATCCCACTCCTGCTTTGAAAGAGTTAACATCGTATTTGGCCTGTAATATAATTATATTTAACTTGCGTTTATAATGTTATACTGGTATCATTACAATGCATTTTATAATAGGGTAGTTCATATTGTTCTCAATATTTATTAATGATTTGGAAGAGTACTTAAGAGAAAATAATCAAAGAGGAATAAACATTGACGGCTTTAATGATATCATAATTCTAGCATATGCCGATGACATTGTTATGTTAAGCGACTCCCCTATATCGCTACAACGAAACCTAAATCTATTAGAACAATATTGCGATATAAACGGTTTAGTAGTAAATATAGCAAAAACAAAAATTCTACCTTTTTTCCGAGGTCGTAAACCATCTTTACCTGTATTCAAATACAAGAATTGCGATATTGAAATAGTAGACAAATTTTGTTATTTAGGGGTGTTCTTCTCTTCTTCAGGGAAGTTTCTCGATAATACCCAACACGCAGAGAAGAAGGCAGCAATAGCTACTTCTAAAGTTACTAACATCTTAATAAAAGGTAAATCTCATACGTGGAACGAAAAACATAATTTACTTGAGTCTATTGTTAAAGCTACTGTATTATACGGGTCAGAAATCTGGGGTCTTCGGTATGTAGAAAAATTAGAAAAATGCCAGTTGAAATATATTAAAATTATCTTTAGATGTCTCCGTACTACGCCTAATTATATGCTGAGGGCGGAGACCGGTACATTTCACATTATTTGTCAGGTCATAAAAAGGAGTTTAAACTGGTTTTATAAAATTAATAATTTGGAAGATACTAGATATCCCAAATTAATTCTCAATAGATTAATATATTTAGACGGTTTGAATATCAATAAAAAAGAATTTAACTGGTATACCCAACTAAGAGCCATTTTCACCGAAAATAACCTCTCTGAATATTGGAGTGCAAATTTAACTAAATCTAAAATTCAAAATATAGTTGAGCAGTTCAAAAATATCTTTGTTAATACGGACATGAATCGTATAAAAAATTGTGCTTATAATGACCACTACAAATTAGTGAAAAAGGAATTTATTACAGAGAAATATTTATTAGAAAAAATCTCTATGGTAAAAATTCGTTTAATAATTAATTTACGCTTAGGAAATAAAAAAATATTCTCAGTGTCGTATAATAACATTAATTATAAATGGAATACTAGTATGACATGTACCGTGTGCAACCTTAATACTGAGGAAAATCTTGAACATTACTTCTTCTATTGTCCCATTTACAAACCTTATAGAGACGTATATCTGACTCAATACATGCCTCCAAATGTAACTCATCCAGAGATTTGCACCTTGCTTGAATCACTTAATTGTGAAAAAATCAATAATATTTTTTATTATACAATTAAAAGTCTAGCTTTAAGAAGTTTTTGTTTGAATGAATAAAAATACTCTTTTTTCTGTTCCTGTCTTCTCAATACATATTATTATTATCATTATTATTATTATTATTATTATTATTATTATTATTATTATTATTATTATTGTCGTTTTTCTATATTATTGTAGAAATTTCACAAAATTGGCACTATTATTATTGTTATTATTATTATAAGCAACAATAAGGTAATTAATTACGGATACTATAACTATTTTTCTTTAGTATATAATTATTCTACCATTTCTTTTGTACGGGACTTTGTACCTTATAACAAAATAAATATTATTATTATTATTATTATTAATAGGGTAGTTGCGCATTTTCCATTTTTTTTTTCTGAAAGAATTGTTCAAGTTATTCACGTTAATACGTTTTACGTCTGGCAACTGTATATTTTCCGAAGTGTATATTTTTTTTAAATCTTATTTCAAATTTTCCCGAGTGACGTGTATTATTAATACCAATCAGTCTGTTTTGCCCTAGCAGTACACTCTCGGTAGTACACTCCTATACTAACGTTGTTTAAGCTTATGATAGTTTCGTGTGTGTTGCATGATATTCATTCGATTTTGTTTTTGCACAAAAAACAATACAGTAGTTGACTAACGTTCTCCTTTGAAAAGAATTATATTTTTGAGAGAAGCACTATTTCAAGAGAAATTATTCATTTTCACACAAATTCATTAGTTTCATTACCTTGTCTTAAATTTGCTGACATAGAAAAGAAAATTAAAATATGTATGATTTTAACACGAATCAGTCGTTCTACATATAAAATATACGTCAAATGTCAACTAAAAATGACATTTATGTACATTCCCTAGAGTGTATACATTGCAGGCAAAATTATGAAGTAGTCTAAATAAGAATTAAACATCTTGAAAATATCTGATATTCAAGAAAATAATTATAAAATATACGTACTGTTAAATAATACTTTTGTATTTATTATTTTACTTTTAGAATTATACTGTAAATATTTGTATGATACAATTAAAACATGATTCAAATTCTTCACTTTGTCGTGGTATTACAACAAGCTTGTATCGCTTGTATGAGTCATACAGACTTGGTAGAAATATATAATTATTAATAGACTACGTCACAAGAATTCCACCGCGAACTTTATTTATGAAAATTATGAATGAAAAGTTTCATATTTTCTAATAAATTTAACATTAATATGTTTAGTAATAGTTTATACAAAGAATTTATTTTAAAATGCAACCACAGAATACATTTATACAGAAGCGACACTCCTTGCCGACACCATTGTTGTTGCGAATTTACGTTTATGACCTTGAACTTTAAATTTGTTGGCAAATTTACGCGCGAAATTTAAATTGTTTTAATGGTAAAAGATTAGAACATAAAACTACTAAAATTTTAATTTTATTATAGAATTAAAAAGAGATCAGATAAAATAATCACATAATTATATTTTTATTAAACAAATACCTGAACTTTACAAATTTATTACAATGCAGATGTGGGAAACACAAACGTCAGACTCGGTGAATATGTCCCATATATCCTTCTCCATCAAATCTTCTCTTCCACAGGCCTTGATCCACATTTTACACCCATATTTATTAAATGAATATACATTTTACATGATATGGTAATCGTTTTACACAACTTGCATTTCTGGATCTTTCGGAAACGAAAAAAAACTTACATTTCCCTTTCTCCATTTTTTAAATCTATTTATACAGCCTTTATATGAACAAACAAGTCCAGCCGATTCTACTTTCTTCATTTTATCCATTTCATTAGAAACTAACACCACTTCTAAAATTCACAAACAGTTCACAAAATGACATATGTCAAAAGTGAGAAGACGTGTTTAGTTTGCTTGAATTAGCCATAACCCTAAAATACATGGACGTAACAAGCTGAGACAACATCTCTTCCAGAATACATGAAATATAATGATTTTCCTTATGATAACGAATTTTGCTATCGTTTGTTGAAAAAATAGCATATTTGTTTTTATTAGAAATCAATTTGACCCCTAACGGAAAATGTTCACATCGAGATAATGAAAAGAACAAAGAATCGTAAGATACGAAGATATGCCGAAGCAATTCGATTTTATCCGATTAGCCCTTTAAATTTGTTGGCATACTCTCTCTCTAATTTTCGTTTCTCTCTCTGACTGTCGCTTCTGTATAGATGTTTTTTCTGTGATGCAACATTAGGTGCGTTCGGTAAATCATACAGAGTTGGAGTATTTACGGAGCGGTGTTGGAGTGGAGTGGGAGTAGAGCTGGAGTTGGAGTAGATCGAGGAAACAAAGTACACTCCTTTATTTGTGATTAACCGAACGAGTAGAGTTAAAATTTTGGTGCACGAATATAATAACCTCCTTTTTTGACAATCTGATATACTGCACTGCTGAAAAAAATAAATAATGAACCATACAGAAGTTATTCAGTTCGGTATTATTCTTTAATGATTCTGAAGAAAGTATATATTAGAAATGGTACAGAATTCTTACCGTTCCGACATACTGTGCCTTGTTATATTACAAAACAATATTATAAATATAAAATAATTGTGTATATAATAAAATATTTCAACATAAAAATACAAAATGATCTGACAGATGTCAAATAAAACAAAAAAAACTCCATGTATGCTTGCATATCGAGCTTGGACTTATGGAGTTAACACTTTTCACTCCACTTAACTCCATTCTGCATTTGCCGAACGCTCCATTTTAAGACGCTTCTCACTCCATGTAATTACCGAACGGTGCTAGGAGTGTCCAGAGTGAAAAGAGTGAACAGAACTCATTTGACGAACGCACCTATTATAGTTCATCACTTCCATGGTTACTCACTATTGTCAAAAAATGACAACAATGTAATATTTGTCCATTTTAAAATGCAACATTATAAATAGTATTGCAGCACAGGAGATACCTCCAAAACACATCACAAATGGTGTCAATTCTTATTACGACTGACTAGAATATTGCCTCAGAGTGATTGGGGGTATTTTTTTAAATATTTATTACATGAAAGTTATGAATTTTTGTAAGCTAAAGTTTGATAAGATGTACAACATTCATGTTTTGATTATTTGTTAATCGTATGTAGGCTAATTTATTGGAAATTAGTTTTGATAATAGAAAACTACAAATTTTGTATGTTGCATTTTAAAATGGACAAATATTACATTGCTGTCATTTTTTGACAATAGTGAGTAACCATGGAAGTGATTGCATATGTTGCATGTTAAAATAAATTCCCTGTATGTCATAATTAATAGGAAAAAATAACATTTTTTTTTTTCGCAACAACCCTATTCATTTACCTAAATAAACCCATAATTTTTAACATCAGAAGTGGGATATACCAGTGCCAATAAAATGCCAAAAAATCGCAGAAGTCGAAAACATCGACATCATTAGACCCCTGGAGGTAGTACTTCACCTCTTAAGTCTTATAGTTTTTGAAGAATTAATATGAATTATTATAAAAAAATAAAACAACAATTAGTGCTGATATTGGAATAATACTACCTTTTTAGTTTAAGTTCTGTATATATTTAATATTAAACCCCAACATTTCGGCACAGAACTTAAACTAAAAATGTAGTATTATTCCAATTATTAATATGAATGCTGATATGTTTTCATTGTAAAGTAATATCTATACAAAATAAACATTATCTTAGATGCATAATGTTCATTTAGTAATATTCTTTAAAAATATATCAAACTCGTAATTAAAAATAAAAAATTAAGTCAGTTTTGTATCTGTTGTTGTACCAGACGTTTTCATAAAGAATATTATGAAAACCTATTGAAAATACGCGGGGATGCATTACGCAAAACTTAATCAAATTATTGATGAATCAGATATTAACGGTAAATTCAATTTGATGGAAAATGAAATGGGTAACTGTGAAAATTATTTCAGCGTGCACTTTTATTATTGTTAAATTTTTTTATTTTTAAATTTGTTATTTTATTTAAAAAATGCAACGAAATAATTGAGGAAATATGTGATATGAACCAATAAGATACTAGTGGGAATGATGCTGGAACTTCGAATGATTCCGAATCTATCCCTGATCGGTTTTCAATTATCAGTGAAAAATGAATGCTAAACATAGCCAAATGCAAAGAAAAAAAACTCTTCTTCCAAATTACTGTTTATATTCTGGCATTATTATCATTTGTTTTTTATATGTTTTTAATAAATGAGCTAAAATATATATTATTACTAACAGAATATCGAAACAAAATTTCTTAAAGAATAATGTTAATGGAGATGCTCTTCCGTCACTTTTCATTTTATTCATAGAAAATAATAAATCAAACATACGGTTTTTTAAAAGTCCACGTTGTGTCAGAAGCATGATTTTTTTTATTGAATAATTTCTGATTAATGCAGGATAGAATATGTGCTAACGAAGGAAACATGGAAATTTCATGCTCCCTATTTACATTTTATTTATTTATACAAAACTATGTTTTGTTACACATGCTGATATTTTGATATATTACAAAAATATGTTGTAGCTTCCGTAAAAAAATTGTTTTATTATATTTTGCCCATTAATCCCATTATAATGAAAGTTATTACATTTCAAACCACGTGGACTTTACTTTCGAAACTGTTAATTGTTTCGACACCACATGTGTCTTCTTCATAGGATGATTTTTCTTACACGTTTGTAACGAATGTTGAAAGTTGTTGTGTGTATCTTTCATTTTCCATCCCAGCCAAATAATCATCTAGATCCCATTTAAAACCAATGTTCCAATCCGTGAAAAAGGTGGTGGTATACCGGAATTAGCAAAATTTCAAAGATATTTTATTTAATTTAATATAGTTGTTTATAAGTGGTTTTCGTGGATCAAACTTACCAGAAATAAGGTGTTAACAATTAATCGAAATCTCAGTCATACAGCATTTAATTTCTTACACAACCGACGTTTCTGTATATTTTGTACCTTCATCTGGGTGTATACACATTCCTACAACAATATAATATATACAACAATAATATAGACATTATCACACTTACAAGTAATATCTTACAGGAATGTATAGTATTCTTCACGTAAGAATGTTGTTGCGCAATAACAAGTGCTTGATTCTTGGCAACATACGTAAATGAAATAGTCTCGTTTTGCTACACAGATCATAGAATCTGTTCATTTATATGAAGAGTTGATTAGATTTTTATAATTTGTCAAGTGAAAGTACTATTATTTAAAATTTTATTTAAAAAAAAAAACAGTTAAATATCATTCTGTTATTATAAATAAGAACGAATATTTTATTGTCTACATGATTTCATTACACATTTTCCTTCATATTTACTAGACATGAAGTTATAGAATTATAAAGAGATTAACTTTCATAAATCAGCCAGCTGTGCTATAACTATGGAAACTTCTAATATGTTCAAATAATTCTAATTGGCATATGTAAGTGTCAACTGCAATTTAGATAGTATATGTTTGTATTATAACTTTATTGGATTATAGAATCTTTTCCTTTTTGTAGGAACTTTCGGTATGGAATTTGTAGAAAATACATTAAAATGACAGAAGGTAATGTGCTGGCCACATCAGATTTTTTAATTTTGTATGTCGATCGTGCAAAAAAAAAACATAATAATAAGAATTGCGGTCTGTGATGTATTAGTGAATTTGTTGTAAAATTGGTACTGGCCATCTAGCGCTTACTTGCCATCAACCATTTTAAAAAATCTGTTGTGGCCAGTACAAAACCTTCCGTCAATTCGATGTATTTTGTATAAATCCCATACCAAAAGATCCTTGGAAAAGATTCTATATATCCATTAAAATCGTAACACGAACATTTGCTATTTTTTACATATTCCATGCCAAAAGTTCCTATGAAAAGATTCTATAATTTTATAAGTGGTCACTGTTTCTTACTCTTCTCTTCCACTCATTCCTGTTCAACGCATCTTCTTCACTCAGTTCTTCCTCTCTCAAGTCTTCTGCGATACAGTCCTTTCATCTTCTCTTTCGCCTTCCTCATACTCCCGGCATTCTGATCCTATACTTTCCATATTTGGTTTTGCACTTGACACTGACATCTATTAATTAGAATTTTTTGAATATATCAGCTGTTTCCATGATAAATAGCAAAGCTGACTGATTTTTGAAAGTTAATCTCTTTATAATGCTCTAACTCTACATCTATGGAATATAAAGGAAAATGTATAATCAAAACGTATAGAGAAGAGCATTTTTTTTCAATATTTATAACATAAAATGTCAAAAAATAATATTTAACTGCGTTTTTTAAAGAAAAACATACATACACACGGACACACACGCATGGACGCGCACGCACACACACACACACACACACACACACATACATACATACATACATACATACATACATCATCATTCCTTCTGTCGCGTGTCCAATTCCATGTTCCACGACAGGCGTCCAGGTTCCCAAGGACGTTTTAATTTCCTACCTCACGATCTGATGTGTTACTGCGTTCCCTCATTACCATCATGTGCCGAAATGCAAACATTATATATGAAGATATGTTTCTGTAATTTCTGTATTATTATTATCACTATTATCTTTTTACAACGATTATCTTAAATATTAATTTCTGTGTTATGTATCCTATTATTATTATTATTATTATTATTATTATTATTATTATTTGTTCTATTGTATTGTCCTGTAAATGGTTCAACTGTTGGGCAATAAATATTATTATTATTATCATTTTAAAAACAATAAATTCTTATCCTAGGGACCCTAAAACGTGCTTATTCATTAAAAACTCACCAACGAATTTTTTGACCAAGGATAATACCTTCCTTACCTAAAGGTGACGGAAGGTAAAAAGAAGCACTGTTCCAATTTCCGCTCATTCATTCCTGTTTCTACGTTTGTTAAATAAACGCATATCTTTATATTTATCCTGTGAGTATTATTTATTATAACTGCTCCCATATTAAACACGGTCAGTAAGTACTCTTTTACTGGTATCGGATGCATCATCCTCTACCAGTAGGCTGTACTTACTGCCCTTAATAATTAAATAACTAAGAGTATATTTTCAAAATCTAGTGTTTCAACATCGTAAAAGAAATCATAAGAAGCACATTCGAGTACATATCTATTAGACAACAGAATAAGCCGGAAATATCTTGTGGAAGGTTTTCTTTGCTCACATCATTATGCTGCCTTTTTTGGTCGTCTGGACACCAATGATTATGTAGTATTTCTGTAGAAATTTAAATAAAATGCAAAGAATTTAAAGTAACTTTTAATTTGGCCTGAAATTTCCTTTTTGACTTTTTGCAATACACCAAAATATACGCTATTTTATTCTTTTATATCAGTTGTTACAATTATCACTGATATGTAGCATTTCAAAAAACATACGTTGGAGGAATTTTGTTCTTCCATAATCTCGAAATTTTTCCACATCTAAAGTGATTTAGTTTTTTTGGAATGTTCAGCCAGAGTAAATTTCTAAGATCGGCGGACGTAAGCACAAAAGTCACAAAATGACATTTATTTGATATTATTGCAACGTGTCCGTCTTTCAAAAATTCACAACAAGGCTGAAACACAAATAATAATAATAATAATAATAATAATAATAATAATAATAAAAATAATAATAATCTTTATTACTTAAACAGGCGGAGCCCAATACTAGTAAATATATGAATGTACAGTAATATTTACAACAAAAAAATGTAAATCAAATGAATTAGTCGATAGAGTTAACACATTTAAATTACACATAACTTATATTGGAGAGTTCGATAAAACATTAGTTTTGGGGAGCGGTAAATAAAACGTATTGTTTAGCCGGGATGAAATTGCGCGGTTCTGGAAATAATTGCGGGCTATCAATAGTAGCTTAGATAACGTTACAAAGTCTAAAGCAAGTGTTGAGAAAAATACAATTCAATATGTCTAGAAATTGTAATCCGTTCCCTGAGAAGGATAAATGTGCTAAGTTTTAAACCCTAAATATTTTAAAAATTGGCGTTGGGTATTTTCTAATAATGATTTATAACATTTATAATTAGGGTACCAAATAATAATAGTATATTCCAGCTTGAACCTAATAAAGGCATAGTAAAGGCAAAATAATGTACATTTACCACTGAAATGTGTACTGTTCCTAATTAGGATACCTAACATTTTATTTACAGCAGCGTTAATATTAAGCATGTGATTAATAAATTTTAAACCCGAATCAAAGAGCACGCCAAATTCTTTAAACCCATCAGTACGAGTTAGAACATCAGACTTTACTTTCTAAACAAAATTAATAGTTTGCACTTTACTTGCAAAAATCATTACTTTACATTTACTAGTATTAAGATACAATTTATCTACATATATATAAGGCAACTTCGCCTTTTGACCGACGAAAAACAGACACGTTCTTTAGGTAGAATGAAAGTTTTACTGCCCATTGTTTCAGATTTCTAACAACATTCAACAGTTTAAAACGTAGATGTAATAAGCTAATATATCTGGTGATTTAATAACGGTTGTCTGAAAATAGAGTTGAAGAAACTGTAACTGTTTGTAATGACTACAGCATTCACCTTCAGTTTACTGTTGTGTGGCGAAGGATGATTGTTGCGTGAGTACCTATTATTGTGGCTTGTGGACCGAAAGCGGTATTTCTCTACCGAAAATCGGTCATTTTATTATGTAAGGAGCCCCATTCAGATAGAGCTTAGTGCAGTTGCAGTGCAATGTGATAGTGCTTTTGTATTGCAGTGCGAAAGTATAGTTTACATAGAAAATTAGTGGTTGTATTTGCAATACAGAACAAGCGCGCCTACTAAATTTGTGTGTATAACCTATATTCAATATATCAAATAACAATGTCTCTTGCGCCACTATGACTTATTTAATGGGGTGCACATTATTATTATTATTATTATTGATATTGTTATTATTATTATTATTATTATTATTATTATTATTATTATTATTATTATTATTATTATTAATAGTCTGTCAATCATTTTTTTTTTCATTTGTTTTCGCTTCTGTCAATATCAACAATACTATAATGACATTTCGGAGTTTTCCATTACCTATAGATTCAAATAGTATGCCTCGTTCTGAATGGTCGGTGCATCGCAGCGTTGGTAGAGTAGTGCAAAAGTTTGAGCCTTACAAGCTTCTGCTTTCTAATGCAACTGCACTACCCCGAAAGTCTGAATGTGAACGATTTGCGTTTACTTACCCAAAACAATATTTCTGCACTACAATACAACTACGCAACAATCTACTACTGCACTAAGCTCTATCAGAATGGGGCTTTATTGTTTTTATTATTACTTTCGGCTTTATACTAGCCCACTGTGAATTAAGCGTGATTTTATGTACAGTTGCATGCAAAAATTTTGAGCTAAACAGATTTTCAAACCATATCATATAGTGTAAAGATGATACAAAAATTAAACAGTTATATTTATAAACATATGCATTTGTGCATAAAATGTTTTCATATTGTAAACAAGAAACTATGTACAGAAAATTATGTAGTAAAAAAAGTAACATTTCGTGCTGTGCAAAAATATTGCGCCAAAGATCTACGTATTTCATAACTACTAAAAAATCGGTAAAAACCACTGAAATATATACTAACTGGAATTCGCATACTCTACCTATCAGCGTATGCTGCACTGAAGCCTCATTGAACAATAATGGCTGGTCCTGTTCGCGCACGTTCGTGCTTCACCGAACCTAGCCGAATAATTCGTATCATAGCTGATCGCTTTATTTTCATGTTATGCTTCATTTATTTAAACCTGCGCCACACGAAATAATTTCCGTCTACTCACGAATTGTCCCGATGTTTGCCGACTACTCCAGCAGCCAGCTTTCAATATGCCTTCACAGTCACAGTACGTATGCGCATTCCAGTTAGTATATATTTCAGTGGTATAAACTCTATACTTGTCGCAAAGAGAGGTATTGGAATCATGCTAAAATCCGCATATCTAGATTTAAGTGGGTTTTAAGGTCCCTGTAATCCGATTATAACACTTTTACGATGATGTCCGTGTATGTGTATGGGTGTGTGGATGTTGGAACCACGGTTTCTCAAATACTATAAGACTTTAAAATTATTTAACTGCAATTTCCTCAATCTGACATTCCTGGGAAGAGTTGATTATAGATTTTGGTAACAATTGAACAAACGGAAGTAATAGTTTCTTCTAAAATTATTTTTTGAAAATTTCTGTTATTACTAATATTAGAGAATATAAAAATTTCTATCCGATACATTTAAAATTTTTATTATATCATCTATGGAGTTAAAGATAGACATATAAAAAAATATATAAAATAATAAGTTGTAAATTATCTCGCAGCCCATAGGAAACAAGTGGAAAAATTAAAACGTTTGTAATTGACAGATAAATGTGAGTGTCAAAAAGCCAGAGACATTACTGAAGACTTATTCTGGGAAGTACATTTAATATTTCTTTCGTTATTATTAATTAAATATTTATATATAGATACTTATATTATAGTCTAGTCTCATAAACATTGTAGATACCATTATTTCTAATCTGGACAAATCAAATTTGTCTGCACTAATTCAAATTGATCTTACCAAAGCTTTCGACATGGTGGATCACAACATGCTCATTGCCAAACTAAAATATTATAATTTTTCCGAAAATGCTGTTCAGTGGTGTAGGAGTTATTTAACTGATAGATATTTTTATGTCATTATGTCATCTGAAACAAAAACTTCTCAGTCATCTTTATTCCCCTTACAGTGTGGGGTACCGCAAGGATCTATTTTGGGCCCCTTATTTTTTTTAATCTATGTGGCGGACATGCCATCAGTGTTGAATTATTGCTCGGCACACTCTTACGCTGATGATACGCAAATTTTAGCATCTTTCAGTCCTACTGAAATTCTTGAGAAAACTGATTTAATCAATAATGATCTATATTTGCTTACAGAGTGGATAAAAAATAATGGCCTCAAAATAAACGCAGAAAAATCATCTCTTATTATCTTTGGATATAATGATACAGTAGATATTGAGCTAGATAATGTTAAATTAAAACGTAGTCCCTCCATAAAAAGCTTAGGTCTGGAGATCGATGAAAATTTGAATTTTAGAGGTCACTTAACAAAAAAATTAACAGCGGCTAAACTTAAACTACGCCATTTATATCAGTTCAGACACCTCTTATCCTTGCAAGTTAAATTACGGTTAATCAACACATTAATCTTACCATTACTTAATTATTGTGCTTGTGTTTATATACCAAATTTAACACAATCAGAAAAACATAGAATAACTTTGTTTCAGAATGCATGTCTTCGTTATGTTTATGGTATTCGTAAATATGATCATATATCACACTATCGCTCATTATCTCACATGGACACGGTTGATGACCATTTAATAAAATCATTTAATTGTTTCACTCATAAAATAAGGCTTACTGGCATTCCTCCCTACTTGCATGATAAACTCGTTGTCAAAGGTTATCATTATTCATTACGTGAAAAAGATCTGTATGATGTCCCAACCTTTAAAAAATCTAAATTTAAATGTTCCTTTTCATATTTAGCTCCAACCCTTTATAATAATGTTCCTACACATTTGAAATCTCTGTCTGTTAACTCTTTTAAAAATCATATAAATCATGTTTAATAACTATTAGTCATATTATGTAAACGTATTCTGTAGTTTTGTTACTGTATAAAATTAATATCTGTGTTCATGATATTTGTAATTGTTTAATTGTTTATTATTATTAATTATGTTTCTTTTCAATGTGTTCATTGTTAGTTGACAATAATGTAATAACACTTATTGTATCGGTTAGGTGGAAGAGCAGCCTATGGCTGAACCTCGCCGTTGACTTGGGTCAATAAAGAAATATTATTATTATTATTATTATTATTATTATTATTATTATTATATTACATATATCCTTCAGATATACCGCCAATCTCATCAATGAATTGGAAGAATCTCGAACATAGAAGAATAAGAGTGAATAGAATGAATTAAAAAATATATAAAGAAGATATGCTTTTTTGTGTGTATCAGAAATGTCAAATATGTAAAATACCTATATAGACTAATATGGAAATTGCGAGAGGTCTTATGTTGATCACACCAAATTTTTTTATTTGTGATTTTGTACTCCATACTTAATAGTTTATCATACCTTTTAATACAGTCACTGCAAAACACCGTCGAAGCACTGATTTAATTGAATTTGTAATACTGTCTTATGGTACATTTTGCCATTCATTTTCTAAATGGTTCCATAATTCAGGCTTGTCTTTCTTTTCCGGTCCGGTGTGTATTTTTAACTTCTGTCGTAAATGTTTTATTGGATTTAAAATCAAAGTTCGGGGTGATCTGACAAGAATTCGAACTTTTGTTGACCTAAAAATTACTTTACTACTTTCGAAGTTTTTTGGGATCGTTGTCATGTTAAAAAAAAACCTATTCCCGCGGCATGTTTTTTTGTGGCATGCTGCAAAATTTGACATTAATAGGCTACCTTATAAAAAGTAAGACCCTTTTTATGAATCCACTTTCTATATATTTTCTGGAAAATATAGATTTGTGCTGTCTTATTCTATTCCCTTGTTAGTCTTGTTGTTTCCTAATCGTATCCTATCTGTTCTTTTTTACCAGTTCTCTTTTTTTGGCGATTTATACTAAAAACGGACGTCATGGATGTTTTACCCTTAATATTATTGCTTTCACCATAAGACAATATTATAAATCACTGTTGATTTTGATGTTTCTAAGTTGTTGGCAATATTACTTATTTTTTACCGTAAAACGTTTTTACAATTATTACCGTTTGTCTCATAAGTTTTGGCACAAATTTCAGATGCTACAAAAACAGTACTAACAAGAGAATCACAAGTTTCTATGGAAACAAAAATTTTGTAGATATGGCTTACAAATTAGAAACCCGAAAGAGTATATGTAGTTTAGTTGTGCAAGTTCCTAAAGCCGAAATATTACGAATATTTGAAAATCAACATATATCCCGAAGAACCATTTATCGGACAATTGCTGAATGTGAGCAAGGTATTCCTTGTTTAAACCTGCCAAAAAGTGGAAGACCTAGAATTTTTACCAGAGTAAGAGCCAAAGCACTAGTAAGAAGAGCGAGAAACAGACTTGGTACTTCATTAAGAAAACTGGCACACCAGTATCAAACATCAAGGACACCATATCGCGGGAACTGTCACGGAATGGTCAAAAATTCAGAAAACAAAGGAAAGCCCTAAAATTTACCGTCAACCAACTAGCCAGAATCCCAATATGCTGCCGTAATCTAAGAAGGGTACATTTTGTGAATAACCGCGTGATAATTATGGATGATGAAAAGTACTTCACGCTGAGTAACTCCGAAATGAAAGGAAATGATGGTTTTTATACTGTCAATGTTGAAGAAGTCCCTAATAATGTCAGATATGAACAAAAAGCCCAGGTGTGGTGTATCCAGGCTTTATGTGGGCCGAGTAAGAGGTGAAGCAATGGATAGTCAAAGGTACATCCATAATTACCTAACGAAATTGGTTAATTTTATTGCAGAAGAACATGTTGGGGACGATATTATGTTCTGGCCAGACCTCGCATCTTGTCACTATGCAAGACAGACTCAAACTTGGCTAGCAGACCGAAACATACCATTTGTTCCGCGGAATGACAATCCCCCTAATCTTCCCCAGGCTCACCCCATAGAAGATTTTTGGGCTCTTTTATCTCGTAAAGTTTACGATGGAAGATGGGAAGCCCAAAATGAGGAGGAACTTCGACGCAGAGTATATATAAAAAAAATCTGATGTGGCCAACACAAAACCTCCCGCTATTTAATTTTTATTAATTTAAATATATACCTGCGTATTTACTAACGCTGCAAACTGTTCCATAGCATAAAACTATTGCTTTATTTTCTATTTTCTTTTTAAAATGTCACTATTATTAATTTGAAGTGATTAGTTTTTTGACAGTGACATTTACTGTCAGTTACATTAATTTGAAATATGAACTGTGTAACAAAGGAATTGTGCTTTCTTAGACTTCGGGACTTGTAAAAAAAATTATTTTTAAATTTTTCTGTAAAAAAAGTATTAATGTATTCCTGTAGAAAATTAGTTAGAGCGAAGACAAAATCCCTATACATATACACATACACACACACACACACACACACACACACACAAAAATCATTGATGCCACTAAACTGGTTAAACCGAAAATGTACTGACAGGCATATTCAATACATTTGGCTTCAATATTCTAAATAATTTATCTTAAAAACAAGTCCAGAGACAAATCGTATTAAACAATTTAAAATAATGAAGCCAAATGTATTAAATATGTCTATCGGTACATTTTCGGTTTAATTAGTATAGTGGCATCACTGATTTTCTTTATAACCCTGAAGTATGTGTGAAATAGTTAGCACGGTTCTAGCTAACACCAATGTTAGAACCGTGATCGTGGTACGAGCCATTGGGTTTAAGGTATGCAAATGGAATTTGTCGAAGTGATTTAAGATATAAACATAAAGCCTATGTGTGGTAGCATGAACAAATGTTTAAGGGTGATAACGAGGAGTTGGTTAGCAGTGTTTTCTCCCTGTCAGTCAGAAAAATGCATCAAATAAAAATTGCGTACAATTAATTTTTGTACAACTGTTATTTAAAGTATTTTTCTCTAAAAGTTAAAACTGCTAGCGTATTATTTCCAGTCGTGTTTTGACACTCTCAGCGAGCAGACGTGCCGAGCGCCAGTAATGATTACATTGACTAAATTCCAGTGATATAACATTAATAATTTTGATTACGTACAGTGTGATTAAATAAATAATATTCATAGAGGTAGGTTTGTGAAGTGAAAATGCCCCCTGGGGCAGAAGAGGAGGATCCCCCTCCCTTCCCTCAAGATCTACAGTCATCAACAATCAATCAGCAAAATTTCTACAGTGAGTACAATAATCAAAAATATTATAAAGTTTTCGTACAAAAAACTGCAGAATCACGGCATATAACATAGTAAAGGATAAGTATTATTATCCAAGAAATTCTCAGCTTTTTTCCCAAACTTCTTGATTGCAAGAACTGCTATAGTTAAAGGTATTGATATCGATTATTCGGTTGATCAGCTAGTATATATAATAGATTCCAGACAGTTCAGAATTGAATGCATTTTCCGTCCAAATAAAAAAGCAGAAATGAACAAAATGAAATTCAGTACGTACCTTCTAGTAATATTAAGATTCAGTTCTGTGGAGATACTATCCCACAGCATATATACATTTGGAACGTAAGACTTATATGTGAACCATTCATTCAAAATGTCAAACAATGTTACCTGTGTTAACGTTTTGGGCACATAGCAAAACAATGCAAAAGTAGCAAAGAAAGGTGTCTTAAATGCTGAGATACTAATCACAATCAAGACTCTTGTAAAGAAATAAAGCCAGTATGCGTAAACTGTAAAGAACAACATCTCGCCACAGACAAGCAATGTTCAGAATGATTAAGACAGGAAAAAATTCAACAGCTAATCGGAACTCATAATATGAGCTATTTAGAAGCCAACTTGGAAATCCCGCATCCGCGGAAAAGAACGAATGAATTGAATACTCTATCCGTACAGCAAATAGATTCACGGTCTTAGAAAATCTACGAAGAAGAATTCCTTAGCTTACAACATAATACCCCGAAAGACAATAGTAATATTCCGGCCTACAACCCACCACCTATCTCAAAGTCGTATATCTCTACTCGTAAAGACAAACCAAAATTTAGTAGCCAAATAACAAGAAATAACAACAATCAACCTAAAAGAAGTATAGTACTTAGTGATGAAGAATCAAGTATTAAGAGAAGTAAAAGCGAAAAAAAAAAAAATAATAACAAGAACATAAAATAATAGCCAAAATCCAACTGAAACTAATGAAGAACAAACAAACAATAGTTACAGAATATCAGAAAACACAACTGTAGCACAAATACATAATAGCAACATACAAGAGGATGATATATATCAAATTAAAGATATGTCAGGTGTAGAAGAAAGTGATTTTCAATCATGTGATTCAGAACTTAGTAGAATAATATACTCCCAAAACAACACCCAAAATCAGTAGTATTATCTGCGTAAAATTCAACTTACTACATTGGAACTCAGAAGGAGTATCAAATAACAAAATAGAATTACAATATCTACTACACCATAATCAAATTCACATCTGCGCGTTAAGTGAAACGTATCTCACTCATGAAAAGAATTTCTAAATAAAAGGATATTCTATAGAAAGAGATGACCGAGAAAAAATACAAACAACAAACCCACGAGGAGGGACAGCATTGTTAATACGTAAATCCATATACTACTCCACAGTTGATATTAAAAAACCAAACAACAATATAGAATTAACTGCTATTAAAATGAAATTTAAAAGTATGGATATTATTGTTATATCCATCTATGCTAAACCCGGACACAAAATGACAAAACAAGATTGGACTAAAATTATCAGACAAGTCCAAGGTTATGTTATTCTAATTGACTTTAATAGTCATCACGAAGTTTGGGACTCGCGGATGCCACAAAATTTCGAAAGAAAAGAACTATATGAGTTTATTGATCAAGAAAATATGTATATTCTTAATGAAGACTCACCAACAACTAAGAGACTAAATTGGAGACAAAGTATCATAGATCTGACTATAACTACTCCAACTCTTACAGGTTATGTAAACAACTGGACAGTAATTAAAGATTGTTTCCACAGCATCCACTTTCCAGTTCTAATAAGGTTCGATGATGAAGAAAACGATAACCAAACAACTCAAATTATCCAAAGAAGAAATTAATGGGGGCTAACTGGAACAACTATCGACAAAATATAGAAATAGAGCTAGAATCTAAGAACGCTACAATAGAGGACAGCGGTACAATACAAAAATTTAAACATCTAACTAATGTTATGATGAGTGCAGCGGACATGATGTTACCGAAACAATCAAAATAAAATCAGGAGTAGAATATGAGAAAACTTGAATACATAATGAAGGGAAGGAAATGATAGCAAGAAACAGATTAGCTCTATTCAAGTTCAATAAAAACCCCAACATCCTAGATTATATCCTGTACAAAAAACAAAGGGCAAAAACAAGAAAATTTCTAAAACAACAAAAACAAAAGGAATGGAGAACATACTGCGAAAAGTTGTCCCCAACTACAAACTCCCGAGAAGTGTCGCAAGAAATAAGAAAATTAAATAGAACGACGAAAATCCAACCCACTAATAAAGATTCTGACAATGAATGGATTTATGAATTCACGGACTTAACATGCATAATCTCCGATAATAACAGTTCTTGTATCCAAGAAGATAATGATATCGTAATGAACCTAATAACCGATCAAACGATAACAATTGAAGAAGTTAAATATAGCTTAAGTCATAATAAGAAAACTAGTGTGGGATACGACAACATCAATTACCAAATGATACAATTTTTGCCAGATATAGCAATCGAGTTACTAACGAAAATATTCAACGAACTATTAATAAACAACATAGTGCCAAACGAATGGAAAAAATGTATCTGAGTACCAATCCTAAAGCCAGATAAAATTCCTTACAGTCCGACCTCATATAGACCAATTACACTACTATCATGCATGGCAAAAACAGTAGAAAAAATAATAAAAGATAGAATCGAATGTTTCGTAGAACACAATAGTCTACTGTCTAACACGCAATATGGCTTTAGGAAGGGCCTCAGCACTCAACATTACCTAAATCTCCTAAACATAGATATTCAATCTACATAAGGTTCTAACACATATACAATATGTGCCTTTGTAGACAAAAAAGGGGCGTATGATAATGTAAACCTAAACATTTTGTACAACGAATTAACAAGTATCAAATATGATTTCTAACTGGATAATAAAATTTTTTGATGACCGAGAGGTATATTTTAAATCAGAGAACAAACTTATTGGACCATATTATACAAAAAAAGGAATTCCATAAGGCTCAATCTTGATCTTTGATGTTCTCAATATATACAAATAATCTGCAAGAGGTGCAAAACGAAAACACACATCTGCTTCAATTTGCGGATGACATCGTTTTATACAGCACCGGTACAACTCTAACTGAAGCGCATCATAGACTACAATCACAACTCAATAAGCTAACTACTATACTCAGTGACTTGCAACTGCCAATTTTTTTAGAAAAAGCAAAAATAATGATTTTTACGAGACATCGTATTACAGCAAGCCCACGGATTACGCAAAACAATAAAACAATTAAAGTTGTTTCTACCAACAAATTTCTCGGAGTTTGATTCGACACAAAATCAATCTGGGTATAAGAAATCTCAGATAAATGTAACAAATGCCACAAAAGTCTAAATCTCTTACGTTGCGTAGCAGGTTATAAATGGGGGGCTCACCCATCTACTTTACTTTGTTTATATAAAGCACTGATAAGACCAATATTAGATTACTCAGCGGCATTATTATGCACTGCTTCGAATTCAAACCTTAAGAAATTAGACTCAATACAATACTCAGCGCTAAGAATCTGTCTACTACAGCGCCAGGACTCTCGCCTCGTAAATAAAATTGAAGTAAGTGCCAATAGATTGAGCAATAATTACTGGACAAAGAAAAATAAGCCATTAACAGTCACATCAGGCTGAAAAATACCAACTTGGAGAAAACCTCTTTGATACCGGAGTATGAATTCGACCTAAAACTTAAATGGATTAATATTGACAGCAAAACCAACATATTCAAAAAAGAAGATCTAAGTAGCAACATCAAAACAAAACTTCAAGAAATATTAAATAATAACTACGGAGTATTATTATCTATACCGACGGATCAGTCCTGCAAAATTAAAATTCTAGTAGCTTTGCTATATGTAATACAACGGATAGTAGAAATACTGCATATAAAATAAATCACAGAACTAGCTCACACCATACAGAATTGCTAGCAATATATTATGCACTAAAAACAATGACCGAAATAAAAAACGAAAGATTTATAATAATATCAGATTCGAAGTCTGCATTAGAAGGAATCAAACACAAAACATATAACAAAACCCCATTAATAATATATAAAATCAAAAAAATGTATAACGACATTCAAGAAAATAGCAATGAAATACAACTACTTTGGATACCAGGACATAAGGGAATTCTAGGAAATGAAATGGCAGATAGAGAAGCAGCAAAAGCCCATTTAACGGAACAATCCGAAAACATCCAAAACATATTTTTTTGACATCCTTTCCAACCTGAAAAGAAATTTAAGAAAAGAATGGCTTTCATGGTACAAAGAAATAAATAGATCTACCGGAACCTTATTTTATAATAGTAACCGAGACATCCCGAAAAAAAATATGGTTCAACGAAAGTATGTACAGAAATTATATTTCTACCATGATATGGCTAAGATCAGGACACAATAAGTCGCCCAACCATCTTCACAAATTAGGTATTATACCATCAAATAGATGCGATTGTGGTGAAGTTGGAAACATCAACCACATTTTACTTTATTGCGAAAAATTCAAAAAAGAAAGACAGATCCTAAGACAAAAAATCTGTTGTGGCCAGCACAAGACCTTCCGTCAATTCCATGTATTTTGTACAAATCCCATACCAAACGGTCCTTGGAACAGATTCTATATAATATCATGTAAAAACACATACTATTTTTTACAAATTCCATACCAAAAATTCATTTGAAAAAGTTCTATAAATCCAATAAAATTATAACATAAACTACACTAAGTAATGTCCTTCCATCTTCTCTTTGGCCTTTCTCTGCGTGTCACTTGCGAGCAACACTATTACATACAAATTTAAGATCCTATACTTTTTCCATATTTGGTTTTGCACTTGCAACTGACATCTGTCAATTAAATTTTTTTGAATAATTATGTCAGCTGTTTCCATGATAAATAACAAAGCTGACTAATTTTTGAAAATTAATTTCTTTATAATGCTTTAAATTTACATCTATTGAATATGAAGGAAAATGTATAATCAAACTGTATAGAGAAGAGTATTTTCTTTAATAAATATAATAACAAAATGTCAAAAAATAATATTTAACTGCGTTTTTTTAAGAAAAACTGTTAAAAACTTCAAATAAGGGTACTTCCGGTGGATCAATTATAACCAAAATCTAATCAACTCTTCATATGGATGTACAGAAGAGGAATACGAAAGAATTATAATTTTTAGAATTGTAGTATTGGAGTTATCGTCGGAGAAAAATTTGTCACACACGGACACACACACACACGGACACACACACGCACACACGGACACACACACGCACACACACACACGGACACACACACACACATACAGACATCATCTTAAAAATGGTATATTCGTATTGTAGGGACCCTAAAACGTGCTTATTCAATAAAAACTCACCACCGAATTTTTTGACCAAAGACAATACCTTCCTTACCTAAAGGTGACGGAAGGTAAAAATAATTGAAAAATTTAAAACCTTTCCCATTCATACAAATATGATAGCAACAAACCCGAAGAGTGATATAAGCTACGAGCTTTACAACTTCATATGATCATCCAATATAGACACATAAATAGTTAAACAAAAAAGAATTGACAGTGGCTATAGTGACCTAAGGACACAAGGCCAAATAAATTTTAAGAAAAAAAAAACTATTATTTCTTATATTGTTTTGGCCAATCAATACATTATAAAATTTCATCACTACGGCCGGATTAAAAGCAATTTTTGTGATAGTAATAATAACTGAGTAATAGCATATTTCACAAAACACACTAACCCTGATATAAAAACATTTTTTGACAGTTATATTTAATCCTCTCACAAATACTGTTTTTACAGGTTGAATCATGCTTTGTTTGTTTGCATAGTTCATCAAAAGTGGCGCTGCTGTAACGAATTGTGACGTCACTGTTGAAATTCCCTATTCCAATGGTTACTTGGTACAGTGCTGGTTATAGTTCAAGAAATGTATGTGATGTGTTGGTAATGAGTCCATCCATTATAGCGTCTTTGTACAACATACTATTACATACGAGTATATTCCATAGGTATAAAAAATGAATAACATAAACTGGTTTTCAATTTTCAACTTCTGTATTTATCAACGTAATTTACAATCATATTTATGTACTTCATGTAAGTTCGATCAAGTTCATCTGTATCGTGAACGAATTAACAAATTGGCATACATTTATCTCTCTCATTTGCAATCATTAGAAGTGTGTGCGAAAAGGATGGCTGTAACCCGCTTGTCTTTTAAAAATTCATATTGTTTCGACTAAGTTAGAACATTCCATTTTAAAACCATGCTCGTTGTTGACAATATTTTCGCTGTAACGTAAGTTTTTTTTTTTTATTAATTCAGATATATTACTTCGATTCATAGCCTTACGAATAACGTTATTTTCTGTCAGAATCACTGACATTGTGTCAGTATCTTATTTTTAAAATTTTACATTTGCTAATAAACTTACCAGTTGACTTAGTTTTGAATATTGAATACTTTTACTGTAATATGTACATTTATATGTACCCTCATAAAACCCAAGTAAACGACACTAATGAATTTAACAGAATGGGCGGAGCTAAAATCTTATTTCATACATTTATAGATGACCTAGATCGAACTTATAAATTTTTTTTTACTGATACTAATATATTATTTTTTTAGAAGTATGTTTAGGAGGAGGATTAGTAAATATTTTATGTGGTGTTGCTGTTGTATGATGGCGATGTCTGGTTGTTCGTTTTGTACTATCTCTAGGGCCTTGCTGTTGTGAGAAACATGGATACTATAGAAGAAGAAAAAATAAAATAGTTTTTAGGAAATTATTCTTTCAGGAAACAATGAATTACAGCAAAAAATAAAATTTCATGTCGGCAGTGATGCACTAAAAATGCACACTTCAAGAATTAAATAAATAATAAAAAATAATTATCGAAATTTTAGAAAAAATCTTTTTGAAGATCGTAATGCTGGATTTATACAGCGTAAGTAGTAACGTAATGTACCGTGCTGTAACGTAACGTAAAGAATAAAACAATACAAATAGATGTGATAATTTATACAGCCGTATTACTTAACGTGACGTACTGTGCCGCAACACATCAAAAACCCAAAAATCGACAACTTTTAAGACCTATTTATAACAACGCAAGACGTAACGCAAACGCAATAGGTAACGTAAGAAGTTGAAACACATGCTTGTAACACGGCTCATTTATATCACCGCAGTAGGTAACGCAATGAACGATACTCAAGAGATGGCCAACTTTTAACTTTCTGCGTGATGTCGTGCGTTGCCTCTAGCGTGTAACCAATCACTTGTCAGTATTTTCACAAAAAGCGCGCGCATCTTGAAATCTCGAAATGTCATAATTATTTAGTTGAGTCATATAGTTTTGTACACAGAAAAAAAAAAATCTGTTGTGGCCAGCACAAAACCTTCCGTCAATTCGATGTATTTTGTATATATCCCATACCAAAAGTTCCTTGAAAAAGATTCTGTATATCCTATACAATTGTAACACGAACACACTATTTTTTACAAATTCTATACCGAAAGTTCCTTTCCCTATTTTATTAGGGGTCGCTGTTTCTTACTCTTCTCTTTTAATCATTCCTGTCCAACGCATCTTCTTCACACAATTCTTCCTCTCTCAAATCTTCTGCTACACAGTTCTTCCATCTTCTTCTCTTTGGAGGGACACTATCACATTCACACATAACTTTCTGACCCTACACTTTCAACTTTGGTTTTCCATTTGACACTGACATCTGTCAATTAAATTTTTCTGAATATATCTGTTGTTTCCATAATTTTAACAAAGCTGACTAATTTTTGAAAGTTATTCTCTCTTAATGTCTCTATAACTCTACATCTATTGAATATAAACGAAACTGTACAATCAAACCGTACAGAGAATAAGATATTCTTTCATATTGATAATCACAAAATGTCGAAAAATAATATTTAACTGCGTTTTTTCAAGAAAAACTGTTAAAAACTTCAAATACGGGTACTTCCGGTGGATCAATTATAACCAAAATCTAATCAGCTCTTCATATGGATGTAAAGAAGAGGAATACGAAAGAATTATAATTTTTAGAATTGTAGTATTGGAGTTATCGTCGGAGAAAAATTTGTCACACACGGACATACATACACACACACGGACACACACACACACGGGCACACACACACACACACACATACAGACATCATCTTAAAAATAGTAAATTCGTATTGTAGGGACCCTAAAACGTGCTTATTCATCAAAAACTCACCACGGAATTTTTTGACCAAAGACAATACCTTCCTTACCTAAAGGTGACGGAAGGTAAAAAGAATTGAAATGTCTAATTATAATTAGATATTATTTTATTAGGCAATATGTCTAATAATTTAGTATAATTTACAAATATTAATTTAGCATTTTAACTAAGCCGAAATAGATAATAAATATTTTATAAAAAATTGTTAATTTAAATATGTAAATCGTTATTTCAATTACTTATTTTATTTAATTTTACTATATTTTGGCTTCACTATTTTTGTCCTACATTTTTCCGTGATTTATGTAATGAATTAGGTAATAAATAGAAAATTTAAATATATATTTAGTTAATTTCTTCATTTATGTTTAGTTCAATACTAAATGTAGTCATTTTTATATTAAATTTTACTATAAATTGTTATTACAAATTTAGAAAATTTAACTAAATCAACTTAGATTATTTAATGAAAACATATTAGTAGGCTGAAAATTACAGATTTGCTTAGTTAATTTAACTACAATTTAGAAGGTTTTTTTTTTCTGTGTAGTGAGTTCCGATTTGCACTATGTATTCTGATTGGTTAGCAGCAGCAAATTTAGCGTGGTTATAAATTACACACTTTGCGACTGCGTTACCTACTGCTTTGCGTGCTTGCGTCGCGTCTTGCGTTGCGTTGATATAAATAGGCCTTTATCTTACAAAAAATTATTACTTCCCTATGTTATATAGTCTGTTTATGTGGCTAATATGTGTTAAAGTTTAGCTTAAAATATTAAATGGAAACAAATATAGAAAATACTGCATTACGATACGTCACAATACGCCACGGCATTGTACGTTACGGCCTACGCTGTATAAATCCAGCGTAAGTACCTATCCAGATCTCGTAAACCCTTAATTATAATAATTTAAACTTATTTCATCTAAATTTTAAGTAATGGGTGTACTGAACTTAATATACAGGTTTTTAAAAAAAGTGTAAAGGCTGGTTTATGTAAGCTGTAAACGTAAGAATTTACCTTAGCATATGTGTGCTGCGGTATATGTAGTTATAACCTTAACCTTAGCATTATGCCGTAACCCTAGAATGTGACAGTTTCTCAATTTTAAGTCATAATGTTAATGCCGACCAATCAGAAGAGTATATATTCGTGGACAACCGCTTGATTCTGGCGATATTTACGACAGTCAATTGACATCTGTCATCATTTTGTTATTTTCAAATATTTCTGTCACATTGTCTTGACTAAAAATGAGTGTCATTGAAAAAGATGTCCAACTAATACAGTTAAATGAACAATGTAGATATATTTATGATAAAAAAGACGTGTAGATTTTACAAAAAGTAGCATTACCGGCCTGCTATTATTGGTTTGCCCTAAGAAGTATGATCCGGATAGCGTAATGTAAAGTTTAATGCAAAGTCATAATGTTAATGCTAAGGTAAATGCATAAGTTTACAGCTTACATAAACCAGCCTTAAGTACTCGCAATATACTGGGTAGTTGATTTTTCATTGTCCAGCTTATATCTTCTGAAATATTAAAGATACAAAAAAAAGTTAAATACAAAAGTTATTTCATGCAACCTGATCTATAATTTAGCATAAACAATTTTTTTCCAAGGCGTGCCAATTTTTTGGAAAAATGTTTAACTTTAATTTTTTAAATGGAACACCTTGTATATTTTGACAGAATAAGATTGTTAATAAATTTCTCTTTACAATGACGTGTAACAAGTAAGGATTTACCTTTAAATTATGTCCTATAAAGAAAATAGAAATATGATAAAAGTAGGCTATGATATTCTATTGTTTATACCTGTAACTTCTGTCACTCAGGAAAATTGGCTACGTATACCGGTCTGTCGCAGAGAATTTTCTAAATTTTGGAAAGTATTTACGTCAGGCTGTCTTCTATCAGGATATAAATTTTGATACAGGATAACAGCCCGACATTTATTATTATTTGATCTGTGAAAACAGCAAAGCATATCAACTTTTTCACTATTACTCTAACCGACGTTCATTTTTCTTAGTTAAATAATAAGAATCTTAATACCTTTCTCACTATTCTAATCAGTATTATTAAATCTGTGACGGATGTTACTGGTATAAACAATAGAATATCACAGCCTACTTTTATCGTATTTCTATTTGCTTTATTAGACATAATTTAAAGGTAAACCCTTACTTGTTATACATCGTTATAAAGAGAAATTTATTTAGAATTTTATTCCGTAAAAATATAAAGGACGTTTCATTTAAAAAATAAAAGTTAAATATTTTTCTGGAAAATTGGTAGGCCTTGTAAAAAAATTGTTTATGCTAAATTATAGACCAGGTTGTATCAAATAAATTTTCTATATAACTTTTTCTTGTATCTTTAATATTTCAGAAGATATAAGCTGGACAATGAAAAATCAACCACCCATCCTGTATACCGGATGTGTTTTTTTTTTTTGGTTTTTTTTTTGTTTTTATTCTTCAAGGAGTACATAAGAGACTAACATGAAAAATATTTTTTTTGCATACTGTTGCACCCCGTTTTGACTGACAACAATGGTTGTGATATAAAAAAATATCTGATGTGGACACCACATGACTTCCTTGTACGCCTGTTACACTATACATATTTTGTTAATAATTAAAATATGTATAATAACAGACCCAATCATAAAATTGCACGTATTTGACATTGACATTAAATTCTTTATTTTTTTGTTATTTCTTGTCCTAATTCATAGCAAACTTAATTACAGAAACCAAAAAGTACACAATGTTTAAATTTACATATCTCGCTTATACAAAGAACTAATTTAATCATACTTGAAGTTTTCGACGCAAAATTCAATTTTCTAAAACTTTTATTTGAAGCATTTATTGTTAAATTCAAAATAACACCATTTTTTTCAAGAAAAACTGATAATAGCTTCAAGTAAAGTATCACTTCCGGTTAGACTATTTTAACCAAAGTCTATTATGTTATTTCCATTGATATAAAAGTATTATATACGAAATTTGAAAAGTTTTGGGTTATATTTTAATATAGTTTTCCATTAAAATCTATTATGGGTTTCAAGTAAAGTACCACTTCCGGGTATACGATTTTAACTAAATACTATTATGTTATTCCCATTGATATAAAAGTATTATATACCAAATTTGAAAAGTTTTGGATTATATTTTAATATAGTTTTTCATTAAAATCTACTATAGGCTTCAAGTAAAGTACCACTTCCGGGTAGATCATTTTTACTAAAATCTATTATGTTATTCCCATTGATATAAAAGTCTTATATAGCAAATTTGAAAAGTTTTGGATTATATTATAATACAGTTTTTCATTAAAATCTATTATGGGCTTCAAGTAAAGTACCACTTCTAAAAGTTATGCAATAACCAAAAAGGGAGGTGCACAACTAGATGTTATAACAGTCCTAAATACAAAATTTTAACTTTCTACGGCTTCCCGTTTTTCAGTTATGCGACATACGTACGTACAGACGTCACGACGAAATTAGTCAAAATGGATTCAGGGATGGTCAAAATGGATATTTCCGTTGAAATCTGGAAACCGAATTTTTTCGCGATTACAATACTTCCTTTACTTCGTACAAGGAAGTAAAAAAGATACAAATTTTCAGCATCAAATCTCAATCTCGTACATGTACATACATACATACATACATACATACATACATACATACATACATACATACATAAAATCACGCGTTTCCCATTTAGTGGGTTAGCAAAAACCCGAAAACAATAAGAAAAGGGATGAAAGTAAGAGCTCCACTGAATCAATTAACTCTTTAAAAACATTCTTCTTTCGCCTTGTCCAAAATCATCATAACATTCATACAAGAACATATTAATGTGTCCGATTTTCGGTAGCGAATAACCGCATCCGGACCACAATAATAGTTACGCAACAATCATCCTTTGCCACACATTCCTATCCATGCACACTTCTTTCACCTCAGCCACATTTATAAACGTATTCATACATAATAACATATTAAAGTGACCGATTTTTGGTAGCGAATAACCGCATCCGGACCACAATAATAGTTACACAAAAATCATCTTTCGCTACACATTCCTGTACAAACATACTCCTATACATGTACATGGTGTAATATTTTAGTTCCAGTTCCAAATAGAGATTCACGGGCTTGGCTTGAAGCTTGAAATCTTGGCTTGGCCTGGCTTGAAAAAGCTTGAAAAATCAAACCAAGCCTGCCTTTCAAAAAAGCTTGATTTTTCAAGCCAAGCCAAGCTTCTGTTTCATCAAGCCCAAGCCAAACCAAGCCTAACATTAAAAAAGCTTGAATTTTCAAGCCAAACCAAGCCTCCGATTGTCAAGTAGCTTGGTGAAAAACAAGCTTTTTCAAGCTTTTCACAAGAATTGTTGACGAGGTCGGCAAAACCGAAATTTTATGGAGGTAACGTACTTATTCATTGCTTGAGCACAATTTTGCGAATTTCTCAGAAATGAGGTAGGAACAGTTTAGTAGGCTTCAAAAATTTGTAAATGGGAAAGTTTATCCCATATTCCCACAGATCACTTATTTTCACAATCTGAACTAACTAATCGCACACTTTAGTTCACACACCCAATCAAGTACAAAATTAATTTATAGTTATTAAAAAAGTTTTTAAATAGATAATGATAATTTAATATAGAACTATTTAAATTTTTAAAAATTCTTATTATTGTTAAGATAAAAGTAATTTATATAAAAATTTATTAATTAGATACATAAATCTTTAAGTAACTGGAATAAATTATAGAAACAAAGATTTAAGAAATTGATTTATTATTTTTAAATGTATCTGATTATATTTCACAATTAAATAATATTCATTAATTTTTTAACTATATATAACTTGATCATAAATACCAAGCTTCTATAAATAATATTTATTATTTTACCTGTTACAGGATATTATGCCATATACAAAATATTCAGCCCCATTTTGTAAAGAAATTGTTAAGTCTTAGCAACGTTTAACCAATAGAAACAAATGTATAGCCTGTCGTTTTCATATTTTTTCAGTCTTCGCAATTATTTTATTTTATCTGTCATGTTGCTAAGACATACCAACTTTCTTACAAAATAGAGCTGATATATATTAGACGATACTGACATTCAACAATAGTCTACAAAATAAAATAAAATGAAAGTATAATGCTCACATTAGTGTATCGTTCGTAACACGATTTATTTTATTCTAAAATAATAACCTTCATGATTAAAGCACTAAAGCACATAATTTGAATATTTTCCATATTATGTCAAAATAATTGTTCCGTTTATCTTGGCATTTCAGAAAATATTATTTAGAAATAATGTCTTCATTTTCTCAAACCGATAAAATATTGAACAAACCACGGGTGTTATGAATTATAATTTTGAAGCTGACTAAATATTATAAGAAATAATAATATACTCAACACAAGGTAATTGAGAGACTACGTATGATGATGAAAAATATCATAGTTTCATTTTGTTAAATGTTTCGCAAATGTTGAATTTTTTTGTCAACTATGGATTTACAATGTTTTGTTGTATGTATACAAAGATTTCAATGCTATTTATAGTACAGCCCCTAATATTGCTCCTAATAAAACGGCCTTGTCTGAGGCAGTATAACAATATAATATAAATGTAAACCGACAAAGAGATTATTCTCTTCTAAATATTTCCTTGATTCAAGTTTCCCTTGTTTATATGTAGGTATATGAATTAAATAAATATATAATAACGGCTTATTACCTAGTTCTGGAAGTGCCAATGTGCTTTTATTTGCAAATGTTGGTAATGAAAACATATCCAAATTGTTGAGGATACCTTTGTGCTATTTGAAAATTGGAAATAATTAGGGTAATTATACATACGAAGTAACTTTACATGATTCTGTAATAAAAAATCAGCACAAATTTTATAATGTTCAAAATAGAAAGTACAAGTTATTGTCTCACGAACAAACAAAATATCGAGGAAATCCCAGTCTATAGGATTTTATTATTTCCAGATGTATTTGAAATATAAAAGGGATACCTACTTAGCAGGTCAGTTTTATCCCATTGTATAGGTAGTATTCCAGAATTATGTATTTCTTTGAACACGGTTCTTGAGTGTTTGGGGTATTGTTTTGTTATATTTATTAACAAAGGGTAAATATGAACTATGTATTATACCAAACTTACAGTTTGTTGGGGAGGTCATTTCGAGTGAAAATGGCATTATGAAAATAGATCTTATTCATTTTAGTTATTAAAATACACCAAAGTCAAGTTTAACTAATAAACCTATATAGAATGAAAAATTTATAAAGGTAATATAAAAATAGCAGGGTATTTTTTAATAAAAGATATTAAATTTTAGATTTTTTATTTTCAAAAATGAAATAATTGAACAAAACATAAATTTCTATATTTTTATATTTTTCGTTTCAGGACCTATATTATACATATCTGTGTACCGTGAAAATAAAATAAATGAAATAAAAAGCATTATATGTGCATGCGAAAATGAGTTTGCGCATGAGCATTAAAAAGCTTGAAAAAGCTTGAAAAGGCTTGAAAAAGCTTGAAAAAGCTTGATAAAGCTTGAAAATCAAACCAAGCCTAAAATTTTTAAAGCTTGAAGTTTTCAAGCCAAGCCAAGCTTTGGTTCCATCAAGCCCAAGCCAAGTCAAGCCTAACATTAAAAAAAGCTTGAATTTTCAAGCCAAGCCAAGCTTTTTTATTTCAAGCCAAGTAGCTTGGCTTGGTGAATCCCTAGTTCCAAACTTCCTTCTCACAAAATAAAATGTCACTTTTAACACATGTCATACTTTTGCCTTTGATATTGTACAGGCTTCGGCCAAATAAATTACCTTATCTACCAATCCCTGATCAAGCCTGCTTTAAAATAAAGATAACAAAAATTTTGTTTTAGAATTATTTAATTTCAAATTATGAATACTTACAGACTTTCCAATCAAAATACTGAAAACTAAAAGGAAAATACAAACTACTACAATTATTTTCATTTTAATCGGGGTTTCTTTCTTCTTCGTTAACAAATTATAAAGAAATATAATAGTTGCGGATTCTTATGATGTTTATATACTTACTTGGTATCTATTGATTATTTCATATTTATGAGCGTTTTAAAATAGGAAATACGTGTTATTTCTGTAATAACTTTATGTCAAAATATGTAGTATTATCAATAACATAAATAAGAAAAAAGTTGTATTAAGTAAATATTATTGTTATTCCTATTTATTTATTATAATAACTAATAATTAAGTTTGGTGGTATGGTCTGGAAGAATTATCAGAAGACCTCCTGATTTTATCGATAAATTTTTATTTTGCACGAATTTTCTTTGCTTAGCAACAAACACGAAAGCATACTGCAGGGTAAATCCCGACTCCGAAGGAGGAGGGGTTTTACCTAATGTAAGTTTGCTTGAGTGATTTTGCTTAAAGGCAAAAAAATGAGTGCTTAAAATAAAAGTTTATCTGAGAAAATCTGCGAAGTCGTGTGGTATTTGGTGAGATAAATTCCAAAGACAACGCAAAATAAAACTGGACACATTAATTGTTACACTGACAGTTATAAACAATAACAACTGTTTATTTACTTGGTTGCGGAAAATTATCGGGGTAACGGGGTTTTATCAATATAATACTGTTCCCATTGGTTGAATTTTCAAGTGTTTTGCATCATGATTGATTAAAAACTAATCGTTGGAATTTATCGGTATAAGAAAATAATTATTATACACATAGGTACACATCTATATATATAAAAAAATAAGGTTTTTCTTTGGAGCCTTAGTTATGGACTTCTACCGAACCGATTTTAATAATTCTTTTTTAAAATAAAAGCTGTTAGCATGTAGATGTGCACAAAAATCTAAAATGTTACACTTTTGATTCCGTCTATTTTTTATAAGGCCTTAAAGATTTTTTATTAAGTACTGCTGTCAAGCGATAGATGGCAGCACTGAAGAACATTAAGATTAAGAGAATGATGTAAAATACAAACAATTTGTGAAAATTGGTAGAAGAATAATATTTTGTGCTATTTAGGGCTGCTTTATCAATGAAAGGTTAAATAATTTAACAGGTAAATATCTTAAAACATGCAAAGCTTTTAACATACCACAGTCAAAAGTTAACCTTAAATGAGATATAAATATGTCAACATGTCAACTTACAATGAAAATATAATAAGATATTTTTGCCCTCAAAAATTAATAAATATAATAGTTATTTTGTTAATTCAAATATGGTAAGTAATTTAATATTATTGAGCAAAATTAATAGAGATACATATTTTGCATTATAACTTAAGAAATTTTTTAATCTGAAGAAATTTGTTGAATTATATACCCCTTATCTAAAATATAGCATTATTACCTATTTAGAAATGGGCAAAAGGCAGGTGTACATTTACATGTTTTTAAATAACTAAATCATTAGATACAAAAGAATATATTGTAATCAACAATGGATGTCCCTATTTCCCGCTCTTAAACGCTATCCCTTAATGCTACCTTTTACAATATGTTTTCACACTTTTGAAACATGATTTCACATTAACAAAATATGAATTCACATTAACGAAAACTGATTTCACACAAATGAAAAGTGAATTCCCAGTAACGAAATATAATTTCACATTAATGATAACTGATTTCACGTAAAATAAAACTGAATTCACACCAATGAAAACTAATTTCAACTAAACGAAAACATATTTCAAACCCTCGGGTTACTTATTCTCGCTTCTAGCGTAGCTAACATTATTGTAATCAACTTTTATCATTGTTGTAATCAAGTTTCATCATTGTTTTAATCAAGCTCTTTCATTTTTATAATTAAATTCTTTCATTGTTGTAATCAAATTTAATCTTTAGTTAAGTTTCTTAGAAATATTATTCGTTATTTATTTAATATTTTATAAGTTCAGAAAAATATTTTAATATACTTTAGAGACAATACATTTGCTTTATTTTTTTGCCTCTTCAAAGGTGGCTATTGCCCTATCTTACCCTTTCTTGGCGGTGCCCATTTAAGATTCCTATGTAAAATCTGTTTTCATTTAGTTGAAACTGGTTTTTAAAATTGTGAATTCTGTTTTCATTATTGCAAAATCGGTATTCAGGAGTTTTCGTTACTGCGAATTCAAATCAAGTTTTGTTAAGGTGGAGTCATACTGTAGAAGGTATAGATATGCAATGATTATGCATATTGTTTTAAACCGAATAAAGATGTAAATGAATCATTTAATTTAACTAACAAACAGTTGCTATTAAATCACTTTTAACTGTGTATTAACAAACCGACCCTAAATAATTTACTTATTATTACCAGTGTTCTGCCACATAATCAATCTCCCTATTCCTATGTGCCCAGCAAAGCAGTGATGGTTAAAAAAGTGTAGAATAGTACCAAACATTGAATATAATTACGGAAAGTTTATAATTTAATAACGTTACCCCATATTGTTTGTTGCAAATATTTGCAACGGGTACAGCTAGTTCACATATAATACCATTGCACAATAAAAAGTATAAGATTGTTAAAGACATACGTAATTGAAGTTGTCTTTTTGCCACAAAGGTTACAGAATATGCTCATAAAACGACCTATGTCGTAACTCTGTTCAGGAAATAATTTGGAATTGTCAACATAGATCGTATATATTGGCGTGTCTTTTAGCATTGTTGTTTCTCGTACAAACAAAACTCGTCTTACGGCTTGTTTTCCAAACTTGGACTCGAACGTTAACAGATTTTGCCTTATGATACTTACCTACTTGTTTTTTAATAGACTATTCTATAACCAAATTTAATATTTATAAACAGGTGTAACTATTTATACACAGATTTAATTTTTATTTTTTCTACTAGTTTAATACAATATTTACTTAAATTATACGTATTCATCAATATTAAAAACATTTTTATAATTTGATATGAAAGTTTTTGCTTGTTTTATGTCTGATTTTGAAAGTGTAAGCAAGATAGGGCGCGAAATAATGCGCACAATGTATGAAATAATATTCACTGAGTGAAATGCTCGTTGTTATGGTAACATTTGTTAACCGACTTTAGGACTTTGCTAACCTAGCATTTGCTTGTTTGTTCGCAACAATGATATACTATACTACTATGGAACGGAAACTATCGTTGCTGACGTGGTACTTCAAATTTCTAGGCAACCCGCAGTACGAGTAGATTTTTCCAAAAAAATTTAAATGAACACAAATTACAACCAAACTGTTCTAAGAACGATGTTTCCATAATCACTGTTCAGTGAATAATTAGTAAAAGTACCCATTCAGAAATATATAAAAACCCCTGGAAAATCATGAGCTGTGCTCTGCGCATGCGTCAAACTGGTGGAACTGGTGGAATTTTTGACAGTTCGCATGACCAGCCCCTTACAATGCTATAGGTATACACGTTTCCATTCCATATACGTAGAATAGAGTTCACTGAGTAACCCAAGAAAGAAATTTCTCGCTCGTCTTGCTAACTGTCAAATATAATGGCGGGAAATACAAATTATACATACATAAAGTTAATTTGTTCTATTCCTTTATGTGGTGTTTATTAATCACATGTCAAAAAGGCTTTGAGAGTTTTGTGACAGATGTTTATAACGTTATTTCAATTTGAAATATTTTGTTAGACCTAATATAATTTCTCCAAAATTAATTCCACTATCTACTATTTGCAAATATATGTATGTATCGCAGAAAGAGATATGAGAAATACGCATGTTACGTTTGACAGCTATGCTACTTTCTCGATGACAGTTGTAGATGACACTTCGTTATTTAGCTATCAAATCGTTCAGTGAAATAAGCAAGAAGCCTCGTTTGCTTATCTATATAGCATTTACTTGATTTGCTTACTTTGTGACGATGGTCACTAGATTCGAATTTATTCTTCATGTTTAACGTTATAGCCTTGTGGTTAGCATGTCAGTTTTTTGCTAAAGTTTGATTATTTAAATCAAAGTTCAAATCCCACAAGTAAAAATATTGCTTTGCATTTTCATTGGTTTGTATTGTTTTGATTTACGCATACAATATAATTGTTTGGTTATATTGTATGGCGTTTGTTGTAAAATGTATTGTTGTATTTTGGTTATAGCTGCTAATGTTTATAAAATTGTTGTTTATCTGTCAGCTATTGTGTGGTCGAGTGGCTAGTGCGCTTGACCAGCACGCTAGATATCGTCGGTTCGATCCTACATGAAACTGTATTTTTTATTTTTATTCAAACTTAGCGAGAATTTGCAGGATGACTAAAAACGTGTTTGAACCTTTTTTGATATTTTTAACGGTTTTTCGGGGTATAAATAGAAGCTCGAGCATTAGTTACAGGCAGAGAGTGTGTGCTCTCTCAAGGGAGCGTTAGCTCTCCAACGAGCCTAAGATGGTGTGTGCCGTCTTCTGCAAACCTGGTGAGGGCCAGGTGAGCGGGTTGTGGATGACCTTGGCTGCCTCTGACTCAGTGCTGTTGGTGTGTGCCGGCAGCTCGTGAGAGAGTGCAGCAGGTGGACCGTACCGGTGTAGCCGGTTGTTTTGTGCAGTGGTGTTGGCCGCTGTACGCCGTAATCGCGATTGTCAATGAGTGTTGGTGTGTGCCAACATTGTTAGATTGAAATCGCGATTGTTGATGGGTGTTGTCAAAATGACAACACTGTAACCGTACCGAGTTCCGTAACTTTGGTGTGTGCCATTGTTACTCGTTCATAGCGTGTTCCCGCAACCTTGGTGTGTGCCATTGTTGCCCGTTCATTGTTGATCGTGCGTAGTAGAGAGAATATCCTGCAAGTATCGCTGATTCATTGTTACGTTGCTTCGTTATATTTATTACTTTCTCGTTTTAATATATTTTAATAAAATATTAAAAATGATTACAATTGATTTCATTGTCAAAAGCCGAACTCTGTCTCCACTAAGCTACCCGAGCACTTTTTGGCGTTCCAGCCATCCTTTTCAGCGACGCTATGAGAGCGTCCTTTACAGGATCGACCATCTCTCCTTATGCTGTGTTTCCGATTTATTGGCGCCCGAGCAAACCCTTTGACAGCATGGAGAACGAGCAGGGACGTCATTACAAAATGGCGACCGAATAGGGACAACAGCGTCCTGATCGTGTCTTTTCGCCGTTACAACTTCTTTGAGCACACCTAGTGACATATTTCGAATTTTGACATTTCTAGAAAAAAGATAGTTTCCTATACTCGCCGTAAAATAAATATGGACTGAAGCTCAATTTTTTCCCTTCACTCCACCCTGTCCCTGCGGTGTTGCCGCTTCTTCTTAACTTAGCATTTTCAACATGACCAATGGAATTGGCAACAGTGTAGAAATCTCCAGTATAATTAGTATAAGCACGGATTATAGAGCGAATTGAACTACCAATACAAGGGATTTATTATTACGCAATGCCATTCTGATTCTTAAGTGAAGAATACTACTATAAAATTCTAAGATATTTGAATACAATGTTTTTTTTTATTATTTCTATAATATATAAATAAATATATTATGAAAACTGAAAAAAAAAATATATATATATTTGTACAAACATAAAATTTATGTTACTGATTATATTAATAATTGGAACTACCTATGTTGTATTACTTATTACTTTATCAAGTTCGGAAATTTCCATTCTTTTGTAATTTTTACTTCCTTGTACGAAGTAAAGAAAGTACATATCGTAATCACTAAAAATTTCGGTTTCCAGATTTCAACGGAAATATTGACGTTTTGATCATCCCTGAATCCATTTTGACTAATTTCGACGTGACGTCTGTACGTACGTATCTCGCATAACTGAAAAACGGGAAGCCATAGAAAGTTAAAATTTTGTATTTAGGACTGTTATAACATCTAGTTGTGCACCACCCTTTTTGGTCATTACATAACTTTCGGAAGTGGTACTTTAATTGAAGCCTATAATAGATTTTTTTTCAAATTTGGTTTATAATACTTTTATATCAATGGGAATAACATAATAGATTTTAGTTAAAATGGTCTACCCGGAAGTGGTACTTTACTTGAAGCCTATAATAGATTTTAATAAAAAACTATATTAAAATATGATCCAAAACTTTTCAAATTTGGTACATAATACTTTTATATCAATGGGAATAACATAATAGATTTTGGTTACAATAGTCTAACCGGAAGTGACACTTTACTTGAAGCTGTTATCAGTTTTTCTTGAAAAAATGGTGTTATTTTGATTTTAATAATAAATGCTTCAAATAAAATTTTAGAGAATTGAATTCTGCGTCGAAAACATCAAATTAGCTTTTTGTATAAGCGAGATATGTAAATTTAAAAATTATGTACTTTTTGGTTTCTGTAATTAAGTTTGATATGAATTAGTACAAAATATAACAAAAAATAAATAATTTAATGTCAATGTCAAATTATGTCAAATACGTGCAATTTTATGATTGGATCTGTTATAATACATATTTTAATTATTAACAAAATATGTATAATGTAACAGGCGTACAAGGAAGTCATGTGGTGTCCACATCAGATTTTTTATCAAATTTATCCATAGCATCATTGTAAAAATCTTTGTAGCTCCTGAAGAAGGCACATGTGGTACCGCAACTAGTAGAGGCCGAAAATATATTTTTCAACCATTGACTGATTTCCAGCAGTTTTCATTTACCTGTAAGAATCAAGTTTTATATAAAATTTTGCACTCTTGTAAAATATGGATACGGATTACGAATCACTTTTTTTAAAAAAAAAACAAAATATTTCGCCTTGTCCCAAGTTGGCGAGAGGAGAGAGAAGCAATTTATCAACGCATTTTTCTGTTCAGGATTCCGTGAAAAAACTTTTAGTTTTTTGATGTTGAGAACGTATTTTTTCAGTAGATAAAAAATAGTGAATTCAGTATTTAATTTTGATACTACAATGTTTTCAACTGATATAATCGCCAACAAATGTAACCTTCCTTCTTCCATAATGGAACGTAAATAGGATTTAATTAATTTGTGGCGACTGGAGCCGTCACAGTTGTAAAAATAAGTTTGAATTAAACTGTAGAAAAATATATATAATACGAACGACAATAACAATTTATTCTAATATGAAAATACATTTGATGTTGACTCGTTTGAAGTCGAAATAGGAATCAATGTTTATTTATTTCTTGTTGTCTAGTAACCCAACAATTCCCAAAACCTTACTTGATATTTTTCTTATCTTTATTCTCAAGGATATTGGGATGCATGCTATATTACTCCCCCCTAGACGAAAGATAAATAAACATTTTACAAATCTAATATTAATAATTATGATAGAAAAAGTTCCTTGACTGGATATATTGATGAGGTAATAAAAATTTCTGGATTGCAGTCACAAAATTTTATTTTAAATTCTCGGGTCGACCGGTTTCGAGCTCCACATGAGCCTTCCTCATGTGGAGCTCGAAACCGGTCGACCCGAGAATTTAAAATAAAATTTTGTGACTGCAATCCAGAAATCTTTATTACCTCATTAATAATTATAATTAGAAAAAACCTATTGGAACTCTAATCCATCGTTTTCGGTTCCTTAGTGACGACTGGTGCATGCAGTTTGAGTTTTTTAATTTTCTGATGTGGGTTGAGGATGTAGGAAGGCGGGTTTTAGTCTGTCAATTGATATGTTTTCATATGTATTGTCTTTTAAAATGGTAAAATATTTATCTGATCTTGCGATGACTTTGTATGGGCCGGTGTAAGGCGGTTGTAATGGGGCTTTGATGGAATCTGTCCGTATGAAAACAAAGTTAGTGCGGTAAAGATTTGGATTTGTGTAAGGGTGTTTGTTAGATGTGTTTTCTTTAGGAGCTACAGCTGTCAACTGAGACATGTATTTCTTTAATTTTCTTAAATATAGAGGTAAGTTTATATTGTCGATGTATTCTTTGGAAAAGGATTTGCGAATTTCCCCGGGTAATCGTAACTTTGCTCCGTAAACAAGTTCTGCACAGCTACATTCTAAAGGCTTTTTAAAAGAGGTTCTAATTCCTAAAAGTACGAAAGGTAAATTATCATGCCACTCATCCGGATGGTCACAGGCTTTTAAAGCTGGTTTAAGTTATCTATGGAATCGTTCGATTATACCGTTAGTTTCCGGGTGGTAAGATCTTGTACGTAGTCTTGTGGACTAAATGAGTGTAAAATAATTGTTGGAAGAATGATGATTCGAATTGTGCTCCGCGATCTGCTGTAACTGTTGAAGGTATTCCAAATCTGAAAATCCATCCTGATATAAATGTTTTTACGATGGTTTCAATTTTGATGTCAGGCATGGCTATGGCTTCCGACCATCGTGTAAATCTATTAATACAAGTAAGTATGTAGCGATATCCTTTGGAAATGGGTAATGGGCCAACTATGTCTATATGTATGTTGTCGAAACGTGCTGTAGGGATTTGAAATTTTTTAAGTGGTGCTTTTGTATGTCTAATGATTTTACAGGTTTGACATTTTTCGTATGTTTGTGTCCAATTTTTAATATCTGTATGCATATTTGGCCAAATGAATTTAGAGGAAATAAGTTTTCGTGTGGCGTTAATTCCGGGATGTGATAAAGAGTGTAGTTGCTCAAATAGTGAACGTCAGAATTTTTGTGGTACAAAAGGTCGGAAATTTTTAGTAGATGTGTCACAGTATAATTGCAGTGCTGTGTTTGGTAATTTGATTTTTTTGAAACGTAAGAAGTTTTTTGTATTGTTTAATAGTGATTTTAGTTCGGGGTCGAATTTCTAGCATTTTGCTAGTTCGTTATAAGAGGTATTAGGATTGCTTGTGATGGAATTAATTTCAATTCTTGAAAGTGCGTCCGCAGCGTTATTATCTTTACCTGATACGTGTCTTATGTCAGTTATGAATTGAGCAATGTAATCTAAGTGTCGGAGTTCTCTAGGAGAATATTTTAATGAATTTTTATTATAAGTGTATGTGAGTGGCTTACGGTCGGTTAAGATGAAAAATTCTTGTCCTTCAATGAAAAAACGGAATTTTTGATGGCTAGATATATTGCGTATAATTCTCTTCCGAATGTACTGTATTTTTTTTGTTTCGTTGAAACTAGTTGAAAAGAATGCTAATGGTTTGAGACGACACTGTTCGTGTGCCATTTTGTGACGTCATCCTCCCCCTCCATCGCTGCTGTCGGGGTTGATTCTTGCTCGGGCGCCATCTTGTATCTCCGTGTAACTGAGAGAAGGATGAGGAAGGTTTGCGGATAGCTAGTCGTGTAGGCCAGGATTCTTAGGTTGTTATTGTGCAGTGAAAAATGCAGTACCCTAAGACTATGTTTATTTACACACTTTGTACAATTTAATAAATGAATGCGAAACTGTGACTAATATTATTTGAACTACTGAAAATCTTATTATCAAGTAAAACTGGAATTATCAACTTTGTGAACTTAGTACGCGAAATATTATTTACACTTTAGACAAACTTGACATAATATTTACTCTAAGAACTTGTACGTGAAATCTTTACTTCGTGAAACTTAGTACGTGAAATATTTACTCGGTAAAACGTAGATACGTCGAACAGCGACGCTCGATGACTGGATCCTACTGTAGGAGGTCTTCTGGACTCTGTAGCTGGCTATAACAGCTAGCCAGAGACAGAATCTCCTTCTGGGGCTGGTACTGGAACTTGATTCTATAGAGCAGCTATAGAACTCCTGAATCTGACCAGAGGGCAGAATGAATTGTAGGGCTGCTGCTGCGCCTTTTATAGCCAGATTTTAGTAATTCTCGTACAAACGCGCGCGGTTTGTGTGGAAGGGCTTTACTCGCATTTGATTGGCGGAGTGGGAGAACAAACATGGCGCACTATTGGTCGTGAGGCTTGGCTATTAAAATATTTCTAGAAAATTCTATACGCAAAAGAAAATGTGAAAATTCAATTTTTCTTGTTTCAAACTAACAGGTAAAATATATGAAATAATATTACAATAAAATTGAAATTAACAAATATCTCAAGTTCTAGTTTATTCCGCCTGGGTTCGGCGCTGCGGTCTTGACAGGTCTGGACTTCGTGATCCAATTGTCCAATTGACGTGAGGGGTTGCTTTTGGGATGGCCGTGTGATGTGTAGTGAGAATGCCGGTCCCGAAAACCCCTGTATGATAGTGGCATGCTGTGAGAACAATTTAGACTGTCGAGTTCTGTTTCTGTGTCACAGCTGCCTCTGGAAAACGGTTAAACGCTGTGATGCAGCCCCACAGTGGACGGGGATGCCCTATGGACGATGGCGTGCTGGAATTTTCATGGCGAAACAATGTGACTTCGTCACAGGTTTCCAACCGTTATTTTCAAGTTGTTGTAAAACCGCCCCTGCCCCCGTGTCAGATGCGTCAACCATAATGCTGGTAGGAGAGTTTCGTTTAGGTATAGATAATTTTGTGACGTTTATTAATGTATTTTTTATGTTTTTGACAGCTGTCAATTCTTGTGTATTAAGTGTCAGTTTTTTTGTGTTTGGACGTTTATTATCAATCAATTTGTTAAGTGGTTGAAGAATTGTTGCGCAATTTTGTATGAATCTGTGGTAGAAATTTATAAGGCCGAGGAATTCGCGTAGTTGTTTTTGTGTTGCAGGTATTGGAAAGGTTTTAATTGTTTGTATTGCGTCTGTTAAAGGTTTGATTCCGTTTTTGTCTACGTGATGTCCAAGAAATTCAATTTCTGCTTTGCCAAACTGACATTTTTCTGGGTTGATGACAACACCGTATTGTTGTAGTCCATTGAAGAGAGTTCTTAAATGTTTTTCGTGTTCTTCTGGTGTATTACTAGCAATGCGAAACAGAAATTTAAGCCTCGTGTTATCTCGTCAATAAATCTTTGAAATGTTTGTGCGGCGTTGCGAAGACCGAAAGGCACGTGTGTATACTCGAAGAGTCCAAATGGTGTCGTTATGGCTGTCTTAGGTATCGATGATGCTTCCATAGGAATTTGATGGTATATTTAAATAAGTCAATTTTAGAAAAATAATTGCGTTTTCTAAATTTGTAGTGAAGTCTTGTATGTGAGGAATTGGATAACGATCAGGGAGTGTTATGCTGTTTAATGCGCGGTAGTCTCTGCAGGGACGCCAAGTGTTCGGGGTTTTCTTTTTGACCATATGTAAAGCTGATGGCCAATTACTTGATGATTGTCGTATAAAACCGAGTTCTAATAATTTGTTAAATTTGTCTTTGGCTGCAATGAGTTTTTGTGGAGGTAATCGACGGGGTCTACTAAAAACAGGAGAACCGTTTGTGATAATACGGTGAGTGACATGATGTTTAATGACTGTTTTTGAATCAAAGGGGTTAGTTAAAAAAGGAAATTTGTTTATAAAATATTTTGAAATTTATTATCGGATTGAATTAAAGAAATACAAGGTCTTCTGAAAAATGTGTTAATATGAAGTTCTCGATTAGTCATATCGATGGTTATACGGAAGTGTTGTAAAAAATCTGCTCCTATAATTGCGTGTTTAACGTTTGCGATAATAAATTCCCAGTTAAAAATGGTTTTAAGTCCAATGTCAAGTGTCAAATTGACAGTGCCATATGTTTGAATTTTTGTCTGATTGATTGCACTAAGTGAATATTTTTGTATAGTGTATTTGTGTGAATTTAGGTGGGATAATACTCACTTCTGCACCAGTGTCAATTAGAAAACGACAACCTGACCATTTGTCACCCACAAAGAAGAGAGGACTGGAAACGGAAGGACTAGTGCTGCAACAAGTATAATAATTAGGATGTTTACATTTAATAATGGTATGAATATTGACCGTTCTATTAGGAGCAAACTTTAAATTATTCTTCTGCCATTGAAGTTGTAGTGATACCAGCAGATATTTCTACCGTCATGGGAAGTGGAGAGAGAGGGCCAGTATTCGTGTCTAGGGAAACGAGGAGTTGTAGGTGTCAATGGCCCACTTCGAGGAGAGTTGGTTAAATCGGTGAGTAACTTTTTGACATTTTAAAGTTCTGTTTGCAATTCTCTAATTTCGTTTGTATTGACAGGTTGAGATGGAGTGATGACAGGTTGAGCTATTTCTACTAATTTGCCTGCGATATTAGCTTTTTCTTCAATGTTTGACAAGGTGAAGGAAGTTAGGATTAATTGAATGTTTGGTAGTAGCTTTTGAAGAAAGAGATGTTCTAAAATTATGTTATCTTGTTGGTTTGTTCCTGCAAGTTGCTTCATTTTTCGTAACAGATGAGAAGGTTTGTCATAATTTAAGGCATTAATATTTAACAAGGTGTTAAAATTTTGTACTTCAATAGGAATGGTTCACTGAAGTAGTGCTGCTTTGGTAGTAGTATATGGTTTATCCAGTGGTCGTTCAAGGATGAGATCTCGTATGTTCTGGACGTAAAGCTGTAATCAATGCGTTATATTTGCTGTTTACAGAAATAATATGGTGAGAATTGAAAATTATTTCGATTTGTTTAAACCAAAGTTCAGGATCTTCAGGATAATATTCGGGAAATTTATTTGAAGTTATAGCAGAAATATATTGTAGTTCTTGCGCAGGAGGATCAGGAGAGGCACGTTCCTCTTCTTCGCCCATACTGAAGGCAGTGGCGTAAATAGGGTCCGCAAAACCCCGCAATGCGGGGGGGCCCCGCAGATATGAGGGCCCCAAATTGCCACGAAACTACCATTAATTAATTTATATTTTAGTAATGTAAAAAAATTCAAAATTTGCGCGTTAAATTAGTCAGGAAGAGGGTTGTAAGATGGAAGTACTGGTTTAAATTATGGCCAACTTCATTGAATTGCGCTACGCTAAATGAAGTTAGTTGACTATGCTTTAAATAAAAATAACTTGTAAATTTTAAATTTGACAATGATAGCAACTACACTATAGGTGGCAGCGCAAGAGATAGCTAAAGAACCGACGTAGTAAAAGCAAGAACGTTATAGTAGACGGAATTATTTTTAATTAAATATAGTGTTTCTGTTTCTGTTTGTAATATGATTATAAAGAAATCATAGGGAAGATTATAAATTGAACTTGTATATCGTAGGGTAAATCTAATGTTATTATTATTGTAGAATTATGAATAAACAAAAACACGAGAGTGGGGCGCAAAAACGAAAAAAGAAAAAAACAGAGTGACGAACAGCTCTCTAAAAATACTAAAATTAAAAATATATTGTATTTATAATTATTTACAGTAAAATTAATCAAAATATACATTGTATTTTCTTGTATCTAATCATATAATTTTCAGAAGTTTATTTGGAAGGGGGGGGGGTGTCTACATTTTTTGCGGGGGGGGGGGGGGGGGCTCTAAATCCTAGTTACGCCACTGACTGAAGGATAGTGTTCAAAATAATCAAGGGGTCACCAGTTGTGGCAACTGGAGCCGTCACAGTTGTAAAAATAAGTTTGAATTAAACTGTAGAACAATATATATATATATATATATAATACGAACAACAATAACAATTTATTCTAATATGAAAAAACATTTGATGTTGACTCGTTTGAAGTCGAAATAGGAATCAATGTTTATTTATTTTTTGTTGTCTACTAATCCAACAATTCCCAAAACCTTACTTGATATTTTTCTTATCTTTATTCTCAAGGATATTGGGATGCATGCTATAGATGCATGCTAAAAATTTAAGTTTCATAGTTCAACTGTTACTGGAATTGTAAGCATTATAAATTTATGATTTCTTTTTTAGTTTATTTTGCAAGTTATATTTTCTAAAATTAAATATATATAGGTACATGAGGTAGGCAATTCCTAATAATCCCCAAACCACTGATAACCACTGATCTCTATACATATCTGGATAGCAGACGCAATGTTAAACCTTTGTGACTAATTCAATGTCGCCATGTTGGAGGATTTTGGCACAATTTTAGTTGGAGAAGAAACCTTCCTCGAAACCTTCCTAACTACTTTAAAGTTAAAAGTTACGTAATCTTATAGATTTTCCGATAAATTTGATGGTGTTATTCGGAATGTTTTATCTCATTTGAAAATTTATATTTCTTGAAAGAATCATCTCAATTAAATATCTTCACAATTTTTAACTTTAACTTTAATAACACCATTAAATTTGTTGGAAAATTCCCTATAAGGTCACGTAACTTTTAACTTTAAAGTAGCTACAAAGCTTTCTATCTTCAACTAAATTGAACTGAAATCCTCCAACATGGCGGCGTTCAAATAGTCACAAACCTCTGTATTTAACCTGGCCTCTGCAGGCACGCTGTCCAGATATGAATAGAGATCAGTGGTGGTAACTATACAATATTCAATGTTATCGCTATCGCTACAAATTTCAAAGTAAAATAATTACTGAAATTGGATAAGCAAGAATACAACTGACAAAGGATAATGTAGAAAATCTCTTCATTTTATTGATTTATTATGTTAATAATGTATATACAGATATTCCACTTTCGATGTTATTAAGGTATATCTACGATAACTTTAACGACAGAGTGAAACTGTTTGAACATTCCGAAAGCCATTTGTTGAGAAAATTATCGTAACCCCTGCAATTTATTCTTTTGTTTTTGAGATACAAATTATTGCCAAATTTTAATTTTTTCTTTGCTTATTTCGGAAATATCTTGTATATAATTTATTATTAGAGTTACAGAAATAAATCTGATGTGGCCAGCACATTACCTTCCGTCAATTAAATGTATTTTGTATAAATCCCATACCAGATGTTTCTTAGAAAAGATTCTATAATTCACAAATATATACTATTTTCTACAAATACCATTCCAAAAGTTTCTTGGAAAATAATCTATAAATCCAATAAAATTATAACTCAAACATACACTATGTAAATTGCACTTGACACTCACATCGGTCAATTAGAATTATTTGAATATATCTGCTGTTTTCATGATTATAGCAAAGCTGACTAATTTATGAAAGTTAATCTCCTTATAATTCTTTAACTCTATATCTATTGAATATGAAGGAAAATGTATAATCAAACCGTATAGACTATAGACAATAAGATATTCTTTCATATTGATAGTCACATAAAATATCAAAGCATATTTATCTGATCTGCGTTGTTTTCAAGAAAAACTGTTAAATATGAAGAAAACGGGGGCATTAATTTCATGGATACATTGTTAATAGGTTTGAAGTAAGAATTTTTGCATGCCTTCTAAGTATTAAATTTAAAAAAAATATTATTCCTTAAGTAGCATCAAATTTTAAAGTATCACGAAATATTCATTAGATATTTTACAATTAATTACTGAAATTTGCGTAATATTTTGAAAAACTCAGTTAATCTGAAACAGAATGTGACGTCAAAGTTCATACAGCTTGATAAATGAAATTTCTTTCGCCTCCTTTTTTTCGTGTAAATAACGTAGGTGGTAACGAAATGGTACAAGAAACCTACTTCGGGCACCAGATATATTATTTGATTAATCGTTTGTTTATCATAATCAAACAGCCCTACTTTCGACTCGGTCCGATAAGTTACCTCTTCGTTATAAAATCTGCAGAATGTCTATTATCCAGCCGGTTGGAGATTTTTAATTAAGAAATAAAACTATACTTGTTAATATCACTACTTTATTCAATATTTTGTACTAATTTCGACAAGTATAGTTTTATTTCTTGATTAAAAAAATCTGTTGTGGCCAGCACAAGACCTCTCGCCATTTCCATATTAGTCTATATAAGTATTGTATTGCATTTTGCTATCGATCCGTCGTTTTATAACAAAATAGTACAGAACTTTACCCAAATATTGTTTCTTATTGTATTTAACATGTCTTCTGCACATATAATTTTAATTATATCTATTTTCGTTGTATGAGGAAGTTTCTAAATGTCACAGATTCTTGCAATTCATTAACCAGATTGGCGGTATTTCTGATCGATATATGCATATTACCTATAATTTCAAATGTTTAATTAATAAGACAGTAAGAAAGATTAAATGTACTTCCCAGAAAAAGCTATTAAAATGTCACTAAAACTGTTGATTTTTGACACTGAAATCTGTCATTTACAAATTATGTTATAAACATTTGAATTTGTCAACTGGTTTCCTTAGTGTAGTTCCGCCTACTCGACTTGTTATATCCCGATATTCTATATATTATAGCGTCTTTACCTCTAAATTTATAGAAGATATAATAAAAAATTTAAATGTATCACGTGCAGAATTTTGTTCTTCAATACTAGTAATATCAAAATTTTTCAAAAGTTAATATTTGGAAGAATTTCTTTTAAAAACTACTACTTCCGGTTGTCCAGTTGTTACCAAAACCTTTTCAGCTCTTCCCAGGAATGTCAGATTGAGGAATTCATAGTTAAACAGGTCTTATGTCTTATAGTTTTTGAGTAATCGTCCGTTCAACATCCAGCTATACACACACACATACACACATCCACACACACACACACACACACACACACACACACACAGACATCATTGTTAAACTGTTAAAATCGGATTCTAGTGACCTTGAAACGTGCTTATTCATTAAAATCTGAATATGTGATTTTTAACATGATTGCAATACCCCTCTTAGCGAGAGGTAAAAATGTATCACAAAGTAACGGCTAAATTAATTCAAAATATAATATTTTTATGTGCGAGTATATAGATGTAAGAAATGAATAATATAAATTGAATTTGAATCCTCAACTTCTGTATTTATCTATTTGGGTAATATTTACATTATCTATGTTATGTGAATAGTATTTTTCTTTTAGTCATTCTTGCTAGAATTTTTTAATGGGTATAGGAATAGGGAAGAATTTTTTCTTAGTAGTTGTAGTTGGAGTAGTAGGCTGTTGCTTTGGCTTTTTTGGATGATGGTGGTGGTGATGAATTTTATGTCCAGGACCATGTTCTTCTGGCAAACGTGGAATCTGTAGAAGAAGAAGAATTTAAAAAATATTCTTTTTTTTGAAAACTATTCTTTCAGGACATAATGAATTACAAGCAAAGAAGAACGAGAACTAATAATATTAATTAATATATTATTATTGGTATTACCTGAAACGTTGGTGTATTGATATTCTAGTGTCGAAATGACTTGTGCCAAATTATCGGTTTCAAGAAATTAGAAATTAATGCCAAGTAGGGCTAAGACTTCGAACTGGGTATTTAGTTAAAAGGGAAACCCAACAAAAATATATACAGAGTGTTTCCTTCAAAACAATCAGTACTTTCTAGGACGAACTAATGACTTTAAAGAAAAATGTTACATACAAAAAAATAATCAAGTGTAAGGGACTAATTTATTAGTAATAAAAATCTGAAAATTGAACCAGCGGTTCTCAAACAGTAGAAATAAATTATATTTATTTAAATGATGACCTACATAATTTTTGTCTAGTCCGTTGACAGAGAATGTTCTGATTTCAATGATATATGTTCAGGCTGTGCAACGAAACGCGGAACACATAGTTGCGTGCAAAAGTTTGCGACACACTTAAGATATCTCTTATTGAAGAATATAATTTTTTGTAATACTTTTACATATTAGACTACTGTGTATACATTAATTATATTATAATTAGAATAGTTAATATATTTAAAAATTTATTTTCATTGTATTTTATAGCACACACGAAATTGACCGTGTTCAAAACCAACAACCAAGTTGATTTTCAGAGTTTATATACTTTATTCATTTATATTTGTTATCAATATCTCCATTTAATACTAATTTAAGATATTCTCTAACGAAATGGTGAAATACACTGATTTCAGTAACGAAAATCCGTAATAAACAAGGAAAGGTTTCTCGTGAGATAGCAGGCTTGCTAATGATTGACAAAAGTACAGACCCTGTAAATCAACAAATGTAACGATAAAATAATTGCAAAATCGACAGGGAAATTGAATTTCCATCCCTAGGCAGGGAAGTAGAATATAACGTTGCTATATTTATTTTCACAGACAAATTTTACGTTTCAATATAAATTCCAATTATTTATTTACATATAAAATTTATTTTAAATAAAATTACATAAATAATCTAAAGATTTAATAATTTATAACGATAATTTTATCTTTTATCTATCCCTAATTTGTAATCTGAAATCTGACAACGTTCAATCCGCGCAGCGTGCGTCTGTCAAGCAAACGTCAAGAACACACTACATACGAGGTCTGACAAGTAATGACTGTATAAAAACCGTTAATTTAAAAATTATTCAACTATCGCATGATCCCCTTCGAAATAGTTCCCTTGGGCACCAACACAGCGATTTCAGCGATTTTTCCATGCATCGTAGCAGTTCTGGAAAGCTTTGATCGGAATGTCCGACAGTACCCTCGTCACGGCCTCTTGGATCTCTTCAATCGACTGAAAATGCGTTCCTTTTACCACCTGCTTGACTTTGGAGAATAAGAAAAAGTCGCAGGGTGATAAATCAGGCGAGTACGGCGCCTGTAGTAACACCGCGATCCCTTTGGAGGTAAAAAAATGGGTAGCGCTCTATTGTCTCTTTTTCGAAGTCTATCGAGTACTTCGCGGTAGTAGATCTGGTTAACGGTCTGTCCAAGTGAAACGAACTCCCTATGAGCCACCCCGCAATTCAACCGGTCTCCCGCTTCGCACCTCGTCTTTCACAGTCTCACGGCAAACTTGTGCACGAATGAGAGAATCACCACCATACACTTTAAGTATTTTACCATACGTTTCCGTAGCCGAATCACCCAATTTTGCGCAAAATTTGATCGCAACATGTTGTTCTAAATTACGCTTTTCCATTTTCGTGACGAGCACCACTAACACACTTCTTCAAAACACGACACAGCTGATGAACTAATGGTCGTATCGGGGTGGTAAACACATCTATCGATAGAGCAAGGAAGCCAAAATAATAAGTAAAAAATTTCAAAGCTGCAGTGTTACCACAACCGCGGAAAAAATCAGTCTCATTACTTAATTGTCACACCTCGTAACCTGATACAACACTGAGAGTTGTAGCAGAAATTAATTGTAAGTACGCAATTCAAATAAATGATGTCCAGTACACAGTTGTTTTAAATTCTGGTACAAGTTTAAATAGAATTCCTTAAGTTTTCAATGTGATTTACTTGTTAAATGAAAATAGGTTATATGTACCATTCAGTAATTTTGAATTCCTACACGATTTCAGAAAAAAAAAATCTGTTGTGGCCAGCACAAGACCTTCCGTCAATTCCATGTATTTTGTACAAATCCCATACCAAAAGGTCCGTGGAACAGATTCTATATAATATCATGTAAAAACACATACTATTTTTTACAAATTCCATACCAAAAGTTCATTTGAAAAGGTTCTATAAATTCAATAAAATTATAACATAAACTACACTAAGTAATGTCCTTCCATCTTCTCTTTGGCCTTTCTCTGCGTGTCACTTGCGAGCAACACTATGACATACCAATTTTAGATCCTATACTTTTTCTATATTTGGTTTTGCACTTGCAACTGACATCTGTCAATTAATTTTTTTAATTATGTCAGCTGTTTCCATGATAAATAGCAAAGCTGACTAATTTTTGAAAATTAATTTCTTTATAATGCTTTAAATTTACATCTATTGAATATGAAGGAAAATATATAATCAAACTGTATAGAGAAGAGTATTTTCTTTAATATATATAATAACAAAATGTCAAAAAATAATATTTAACTGCGTTTTTTTAAGAAAAACTGTTAAAAACTTCAAATAAGGGTACTTCCGGTGGATCAATTATAACCAAAATCTAATCAACTCTTCATATGGATGTACAGAAGAGGAATACGAAAGAATTATAATTTTTAGAATTGTAGTATTGGAGTTATCGTCGGAGAAAAATTTGTCACACACGGACACACACACACACACATACATACACACACACGGACACACACACACATACATACATACATACATACATACATACATACATTCATACATACATACATACATACATACATACATACATACATACATACATACAGACATCATCTTAAAAATGGTATATTCGTATTGTAGAGACCCTAAAACGTGCTTATTCATTAAAAACTCACCACCGAATTTTTTGACCAAAGACAATACCTTCCTTACCTAAAGGTGACGGAAGATAATAATACTTATCTTGTCATTGAAGTTATTTTTCATGACATTATGGTCTCCATATTCGTCATGAAAAGACGAACTTCCCTGCCTTGATAAGTAAATAACTATAAACTAAAATCTATAGCAAATCCAAGAAAACTACTGTGAATATTTCGAAAAAAATTCGAATAGAAAACCTTGCCAATTCAGTGGTGGTAGCACGCACTTTAGAATTCTATCAAAAGAGGCATTTGTTTTCGCTTTTCGCATCGAAGCGAAAATTTGGTAGCATGCTTGTCTCAAAATATTCGCCTGCAAGCGTTCGACTTGAGGCGAAAGTGTCAAAGTAATGTCATTATTTTACCTCAATTCTATTCAAAGCCAATTTATATATAATTTATACATTTATTATATACAACTGCCATAATATTTTTTATTTTAATAGTATAAAATCCAATAATTTCCGAATCAAAAAGCGAATATAGAATTCTAAAGTGCGTGCTACCAAGATTCGTAAAAGTAAAATTGTATTCGCCTGCTTTCTATGATAGAATTCTAAAGTGCGTGCTACCACTACAGCTGTAGAACTGTATCGACGACTCGACGTCCAAGACGAAAGACATATTGGACAAGTCAGTGTAAAAAACGTTTAGTTTGTCTACAAATCTTCTAAGATATAAAAAGGCGAGTCTAAATTTTCCAAAACAGGAAAAAAGTGAACTAGTGAGAAGTGCTATTTCGGATGAATCAAATATGTTTTTTTTTTTTTTGGAAATGATTCTACGAAGTAATTGGAATAATACTACCTTTTTAGTTTAAGTTCTGTATTTTTACCTTCCGTCACCTTTAGGTATGGAAGATATTGTCTTTGGTCAAAAGATTCGGTGGTGAGTTTTTAATGAATAAACACGTTTTGGGGTCCCTACAATACGAATTTACTATTTTTAAGATATCTGTATGTGTGTGTGTGTGTGTGTGTGTGTGTGTGTGTGTGTGTGCGTGTGTGTCCGTGTGTGTGTGTGTGTGTGTTTGTACGTGTGTGACAAATTTTTCTCCGACGATAACTCCAATACTACAGTTCTAAAAATTATAATTCTATCGTATACCTCTTTTGTACATCCATATGAAGAGTTGATTAGATTTTGGTTATAATTGATCCACCGGAAGTAACCTTTATTAAATATTAATTTTTGACATTTTGTTATTATTTTTTTTTTATGGGGTCCCGTGGCCGCGTGCCTAAGTGTCTGATCGCGAACCTGGGGAACCGGGTTCGATCCCGACAGACGACAAATATTTCCAATTTTAAATGGCACAAAAGTGACCCCTGTGGTGCACTCTTCACACCAGCTATGGGTGCCCGTGAGGTGACGCCTGGTAAGCGCCCACACGGTAAAATATATCGTCATCATTACCGATGTCTACATGTGTTGTAGATACTGGCACACTCAGAAATGGGTAATATGCCGTGATGATATATTTATTTTATTTATTTTTATTTATTAAAGAAAATACTCTTCTCTGTATGGTTTGATTATACATTTTCCTTCATATTCAATACATGTAGAGTTAAATCATTATAAAGAAATTAATTTTCAAAAGTTAGTCAGCTTTGCTATTTATCATGGAAACAGCTGATACATTCAAAAAATTCTAATTGACAGATGTGTTACAAGTGCAAATACGAAAAGTATGGGATCAAAAATTGGTATGTCACAGTGTTCCTCGCAAGTGACATGCAGTGAAAGACTAAAGAGAATTCTAATTGACAGATGTCTGTTGCAAGTGCAAAACTTGAGAAAGGAAGGACTGGGTGAAGAAGATGCGTTGGACAGGAATGAGTGGAAGAGTAGAGGAAACAGCGACCCCTAATAAAATAGGAGAAAGCTGAAGCAGAAAGAAGGAAGTGTCAAGTGCATTTTACTTAGTATATGTTTATGTCATAATTTTATTGGATTTATAGAACCTTTTCAAATGAAATTTTAGTATGGAATTTGTAAAAAATAGTATGTGTTCGTATTCGATTTTACATGATATTATATAGAAAATGTTCCACGGTCCTTTTGGTATGAGATTTGTGCAAAATATATCGAACAGGGTTGTTGCAAGAATTTTTATATGACTTTTAAGTATTAAATTTTAAAAGATATTGTTCTTTAAAGAGCTTCAAATTTGAAAATATCACGAAATATCATTTAGATATTTTACAATTAATTTTTGAAATTTGGATAAAATTATGAATAAGTCACGTGACCTGAAACAGAATGTGACGTCAGAGTACATACATCTTCAGCGGTTCTAAGGTGTTAAGTGTATTGTCAAAGTTGTCAAACAAGTATCAAATTTTTAGATTGGTTCAAGTTGTATAATATGTAGGTAATAAAAAGTTCAAAATTAAATGAGTAATTTACGATATTGTATTGTGCCTTCTTACACACGAAGTATTTTCAGCAACGAAAAAGTACAAGATACAATTCTAGATACCAAATCTCTACAGTTAGGCACGTAAAATGTGATGATTTAATGTTGTGCTTATTCTCATGGCGGTGTAGGTCCATTAGTCGAGATAAAGAGTACATAGCTACTTTGGATTTTTTGATGTATATTCATATAAAACTAAATATGTACTTCCTTATTTCAGAAAAATCATGCCAAGGCAATAGGTTTTTCAACAGGACAGCGATCCTAAACATGCTTCGAAAGTAGTAAAATAATATGTAGGTCAGCAAAAGCCCGAATTCTTGCCTAACCACCCCAATTTTCGGATTTATATCCAATAAAACATTTCTGACAGACGGTAAAAATACGCGTCGGACAAGAAAAATAAGGCTGAATTATGAAAACATTTAGAAAATGAATGAAAAAATATACACAAGACAGTATTACAAATTTAATTAAAGCAATGCCCCAACGGTATGCTGCAGTGATTTTATAAGAAGGAAAGATGTTAATCTATTAAATATGGAGTACAAAATCACAAAAAAAAATATTAAACAGATTTTTTAGTAGTTTTCAAATACATATATTTTTTGCACAGTACGATAATAGTATATTGTAATACAAGTGAGGAAAGGGTATCATTGTAAAATGAGTACGATATTTGGAACACGAGAAATAGCGAATGTTCTAATCGTACGAGTTTTGCAATGGCCCTTTTCCACGTGTATTACATGCTATTTTTTTCAACATTACATATGAAAATTACATTTTTCATATGTATTGAAGTTCGTATACCTGTTATTTCAACGAATAAATGTGGAAAGATCTAATAAAAAACTTTCGTCACTTAGTGAGGAAAGTAATTTACTTTCCTCACTTGTGAGGGAAGTGGTTAATATCACAACTAAATTAAGTGAGGAAAATGTCATTTTCACAAGTGAAAAAAATATTTTGTTACTACATAATTTTATTTACATAGCTTCTGGTTTACAATATGAAAATATTTTGTGCACAAATGAATATGTATATTGTAATACATAACTGTTTCATTTTTGTATCACCTTTTACAATACAATGATATGGTTTAAAATATGTTTGGCTCAAAACTTTTGCACGCAACTGTAAGAGTTTAACACAGGATTTTAAAAATGTGCGGATATCGAGCAAAAATACAAGAATGAAAAGTTGTTTAAAATTCATTTTTACTTTTAAAATTTTATTTAATGCAACGAAAAATTTGTAACACGAGATATTTAAAAAATAAAGACATTTTCGTCAAAAATCAGATAGCACTGAAAATAAAAAAAAAAATCTGTTGTGGCCAGCACAAGACCTTCCGTCAATTCGATGTATTTTGTACAAAACCCATACCAAAAGGTCCTTGGAACAGATTCTATATAATATCATGTAAAATTGAACACGAACACATACTGTTTTTTACGAATTCCATACTAAAAGTTCATTTGAAAAGGTTCTTTAAATCCAATAAAATTATAACATAAACTACACTAAGTAATGTCCTTCCATCTTCTCTTTGGCCTTTCTCTGCATGTCACTTGCGAGTAACAATATGACATACCAATTTTAGATCCTATACTTTCCATATTTGGTTTTGCAATTATGTCAGCTGTTTCCATAATAAATTGCAAAGCAGACTAATTTTTGAAAATTAAATTCTTTATAATGCTATAAATTTACATCTATTGAATATGAAGGAAAATGTATAATTAAACCGTATAGAGAAGAGTATTTTCTTTAATATATATAATAACAAAATGTCAAAAAGTACTATTTAACTGCGTTTTTTTAAGAAAAACTGTTAAAAACTTCAAAAAAGGGTACTTCCGGTGGATCGATTATAACCAAAATCTAATCAACTCTTCATACGGATGTACAGAAGAGGAATACGAAAGAATTATAATTTTTAGAATTGTAGTATTGGAGTTATCGTCGGAGAAAAATTTGTCACACACAGACATACACACACACACACGGACACACACACACACACACACACACACACACACACACACACACACACACACACACACACACACACACATACAGACATCATCTTAAAAATAGTAAATTCGTATTGTAGGGACCCTAAAACGTGCTTATTCATTAAAAACTCACCACCGAATTTTTTAACCAAAGACAATACCTTCCTTACCTAAACGTGACGGAAGGTAAAAAGACATAATTTCATTCTAACAGTTCAGTGTTATTGTTGTTAATTATTGTTCTACTCATTGGCTGATAGTGCGAGCTCGGTTTTAACTAAAACGCTGTTTTAAGAAATGTCAAATTCAAATTTCAATATTTAATTTCACCCTTATATTTAAAGAATGTTTTTTTAAAAAATATTTGTTTGAATACAAACTATGTTCTGCTTAAAAATCATATTTTGATAAATTTGATATTATTTATTTTTGTTATTAAATAATGAAATTTGACATTTCTTAAAACAGCGTTGTAGTTAAAACCGAGCTCGCACTACCAGCCATTGTGTCTACATTATTATAAATCCAAATAATATACAAACCCACAGTAAAGCAATTTTGCACTATAACAATGCAGGCACAATGATAAGGATTACAATTAACATCCTTTGTTTTTCGTTTCGTTGCACATCCTTTATATGTTGCATGTTGGACAGAATTGTATAACAATTGTTTCGCGAAAAATGAAATTATAAATTAGAAATAAACTGTACAGCAGTTGCATAGGTGTAAAGCAATTTTTATTAATAAGTAATTAAGCAAATAATTATGGTATCAAATAATATTACTAAAGTAATGACGTCATATACTGCTACGTTGACATGGTACATGGGATACTAACTTATAAGGCGCGAGCAGTCATGTGACTTTGTTGGTCTTTCTTGAAAACCCAGACATGGTGGCCCTTGACAGAATGACAGCTAGTAATTATGTACATAGATGTCAAATGTCCTAATTTTTCATTCCAAACTGACAACCAAGTGACAGAATAGTGACAATATCGATATTTTATTGATATAAAATTCAATGTAAACTTGATCATGCCAACGTATGGTATGAAAATCAACTACAATCTACAATTATTTCAAATAATTTTATATTCCTTAAAAAGAATAGGAATTGACTTTAAAATACTTGTACATTTCATTAATATATACGTTTCTTAATTCTAGTATTTTTCTTCTTTTTTTAAAAAATAAATAACACCCAAAAATTTCTGCAAGTTATATTGCATTCTATGTATAAAGTTTTTTTCAGGTTCATGTCGTGCATCTTCTGCCTATTCATTTTTATTATAATAACATAGGTAAGTAATAAAACTAATTATCACCTGCATCATTGTTTGTATTTATCAAGTATGTTGTAAATATTAATTATAAAGGTAGCACGAGTCTGGTTCTAACACCAGTGTCAACTAGAACTAGAAGAATCATGTCAACGACTTAGCACACACTTCAGGGTTGGAAATATACTGGTTAAGCCGAAAATATACTGACAGTCATATTTAATAATTTTGACTTCATTATTTTAATTGTTTATCGTGCAAGCAAGTCAAGAAATAAATCATATTAAACAAATTTTATGCACAACTGCATTAAAATGGTTGGTTTCCATCTGAGTTACCATGGTGGAAACTGAAAGATTACACCCTGGTATACAAAACGCCAAAAATACAATTGGAAATATAATCAACACTCGTTTTACTTCGTTTTACCTCGCGCTACCTTAAGTATAGGGATCGTGCTAAAAATCACATATAGAGATTTCAGTAAATAAGCACGTTTTGATGTCTCCAGAACCCGATTTTAACATTTTTGCAATGATGTCTGTGGGTATGTATGTGTGTGTGTTTGTGTGTGTATGTGTACATATTCGATGTGTGTATGTATATATACAGTGTGTCCCATTTAGAGGTGCCACCATTGGGATCTCGAGAACTATAAGAGATACAATGTCGGTTAAATGGAACTTTTTATGCGCCTGTGGGAGGCCATCTTAGATGTGCTTTTGTTTTTCCAAAAATTCTCATAGGGCACTAGATAATGACGAAAAACAGAATATTGTTGATTTTTTTCTTTTTCAAATAACTTCTAAACTATTAGTAATTGAGAAAAACGTTTCGAATATAAAAGATAGATATTTTTATTAACTAACCAGTGAGGTACGAAATAAATTTTTATATCCGCAAATTTTCGAGATATAACACAAACTTATATTTTTTTAATTTTAAAAAAATCACTATTTTTTTCTCTTTTTAACAATGTAAGGGTTATTATGTTTTATATTTGTTTTGCCTTCAAAATTATTATTTTTTCTTTATTTTATATTAAATTTATAATTATTTTGAAAATATTGATAGATTTCTATTTAGAAATACTCCTTGTATGTAAATAATTTATTTCATTAGAAAATTTTGCTCAAAACTCGAATCAAACCAATTTTTATATTTTGTATCTGGTCGCCTTGGCACATTATAGTGTAATTTGTAATTATGAGTTTAGAATGAAAATATTAAGTAATAAAGGCATGAAACAAATTATTTCGATCAAATACAATCTAATTAATAAAAATAATAATGTTTTTTTGGGAAATAATAAAAAAGTTCAGGAAAATAAAGAGAAAAATGAAATTTTAGGAGCAAAACAAATACAAAACATAATAACCCTTACATTACTGAAAAGAGAAAAATATAATGATTTTTTTGAGACTGAAATCAGATATGGGTTCCATTTAAAAAAATATAAGTTTGTGTTATATCTCGAAAATTTACGGATATAAAAATTTATTTCGTTCGCCACTGGTTAGCTAATAAAAATATCTATCTTTTATATTTGAAACGTTTTTCTCAATCACTAATAGTTTAGAAGTTATTTGAAAAAGAAAAAATCAACAATATTCAGTTTTTCGTCATCATCTAGTGCCCTATGAGAATTTTTGGAAAAACAAAAGCACATCTGAGATGGCCTCCCAAAGGCGCACAAAATGTTCCATTTAACCGACATCGTATCTCTTACGGTTCTCGAGATCCCAATGGTGGCACCTCTAAATGGGACACACTGTATATATACAGTGTGTCCCATTTAGAAGTGCCACCATTGGCATCTCGAGAACTAGAAGAGATACGATGTCGGTTAAATGGAACTTTTTGTGCGCCTTTGGGAGGCCATCTCAGATGTGCTTTTGAATTTCCAAAAATTTTCATAGAGCACTAGATAATGACGAAAAACTGATTATTGTTGATTTTTTCTTTTTCAAATAACTTCTAAACTATTGGTAATTGAGAAAAACATTTCAAATACAAAAGATAGATATTTTTATTAACTAACCAGTGGCGTACGAAACAAATTTTTATATCCGTAAATTTTCGAGATATAATACAAACTTATATTTTTTTAAATGGAACCCATATCTGATTTTAGTCTCAAAAAAATAATTACTTTTTTCTCTTTTCAATGTTGTAGGGGTTATTATGTTTTATATTTGTTTTGCCTTCAAAATTATTATTTTTTTCTTTATTTTGTATTAAATTTACAATTATTTTGAAAATATTAGTGGATTTCTATTTAGAAATACTCCTTGTATTTAAATAATTTATTTCGTTAGAAAAAATTGCTCAAAACTCGTATCATATTAATTTTTATAATATTTTGTATCAGGTCGCCCTTCGCACATTATACAGTGTGTCCCATTTAGAGGTGCCAGCATTGGGATCTCGAGAACTATAAAAGATACGATGTCGGTTAAATGGAACTTTTTATGCGCCTTTGGTAGGCCATCTCAGATGTGCTTTTGTTTTTCCAAAAATTTTCATAGGGCACTAGATAATGACGAAAAACTGAATATTGTTCATTTTTTCTTTTTCAAATAACTTCTAAACTATTAGTAATTAAGAAAAATATTTCAAATATAAAAGATAGATATTTTTATTAGCTAACCAGTGGCGTACGAAATAAATTTTTATATCTGTAAGTTTTCGAGATATAACGCAAACTTATATTTTTTTAAATGGAACCCATATCTGATTTTAGTCTCAAAAAAATCATTATTTTTTTCTCTTTTCAATGATGTAAGAGTTATTATGTTTTATATTTGTTTTGCTCCTAAAATTTAATTTTTCTCTTTAATTTCCTGAACTTTCTTATTATTTCCCAAAAAAACATTATTATTTTTATTAATTATATTGTATTTGATCAAAATAATTTGTTTTATGCCTATATTACTTAATATTTTCATAATTACAAATTACACTATAATGTGCCAAGGGCGACCAGATACAAAATATAAAAATTAGTTTGATACGAGTTTTGAGCAAAATTTTCTAACGAAATAAATTATTTAAATACAAGGAGTATTTCTAAATAGAAATCTACCAATATTTTCAAAATAATTATAAATTTAATACAAAATAAGGAAAAAATAATAATTTTGAAGGCAAAACAAATATAAAACATAATAACCATTACATCATTGAAAAGAGAAAAAAATAATAATTTTTTTGAGACTAAAATCAGATATGGGTTCCATTTAAAAAAATATAAGTTTGTGTTATATCTCGAAAATTTACAGATATAAAAATTTATTTCGTACGCCACTGGTTAGCTAATAAAAATATCTATCTTTTATATTTGAAATGTTTTTCTTAATTACTAATAGTTTAGAAGTTATTTGAAAAAGAAAAAATCAACAATATTCAGTTTTTCGTCATTATCTAGTGCCCTATGAGATTTTTTGGAAAAACAAAAGCACATCTGACATGGTCTACCAAAGGCGCAAAAAAAGCTCCATTTAACCGACATCGTATCTCTTATAGTTCTCGAGATCCCAATGGTGGCACCTCTAAATGGGACACACTGTAGTGTAATTTGTAATTATGAGTCTAGAATAAAAATATGAAGTAATAAAGGCATAAAATAAATTATATCGATCAAATACAATATAATTAATAAAAAAAAATATTTTTTTTGAGAAATAAGAAAATTCACAGAAATAAAGAAAAAAATTAAATTTTATGAGCAAAACAAATATAAAACATATTAACCCTTACATCATTGAAAAGAGAAAAAAATAATTATTTTTTTGAGACTAAAATCAGATATGGGTTCCATTTAAAAATATATAAGTTTGTGATATATTTCGAAAATTTACGGATATAAAAATTTGTTTCGTACGCCACTGGTTATTTAATAAAAATATCTATCTTTTATATTTAAAACGTTTTTCTCAATTACCAATAGTTTAGAAGTAATTTGAAAAAGAAAAAATCAACAATAATCAGTTTTTCGTCATTATCTAGTGCTCTATGAGAATTTTTGGAAAAACAAAAGCACATCTGAGATGGCCTCCCAAAGGCGCATAAAAAGTTCTATTTAACCGTCATCGTATCTCTTATAGTTCTCGAGATCCAAATGGTGGCACTTCTAAATGGGACACACTGTATATATATATATATATATATATATATATATATATATATATATATATGTGTGTGTGTGTGTGTGTGTGTGTGTGTGGATCCTGTGGACACGATTACTCAAATACCATCAATCAGAAAATTTTGAAATTTTATATACACTAATGTGGGAAGACCTCATTAGTTTTAGTGTATATCGGATAACCGGAAGTATCACTTATACAAACTTTTAATAGTTTTTCTTCAAAAGTAATACACTGAATATAATTTTTCAGCAACTTTTACTAATAAAAATTGAATATAATGGTACAATCTTCAATTGACATTAAAAGTGACAGTTTAATGCATAAAATGTTACTTTTAAACACTAGTGCTTAAAAGTATTTCATTTAGCAATGAATGGATGAACCTGACGTCTGCCTACTTTTTAATTCAAAATGTTGATATTTGTATGTAGTAATCTTGTATGTAATACATTGCGAAATAAGTGTTTTAGGCACTTGACGTGTTGTACTACTCGTATATCCACGTGCGTACAAATTTCACGTCGCGTGCCTAAAACAGTATCATTTCGCAACATAAATAGCTATTTAGACATTATCTAGCCTATGCGTCAAACAAAAATAATACTTTAATAACAATTTTGACATATTTAAACAAATGTCAGAAGCAATTACATTAAAATTAATAACGAAACCGTGTTAAGGAGAATATACGAGTAGTACTAATATATTTGATTCTAAGGAATTAATAATATATTTTCTATCATACATAATATTAGATGTAATTAGATGAAAAAACTTTGTGTAAAGATACAAGTACCATTTTGAAGTTTTTCTATTAGTTTTGTAAAAATATTTGAATAGGGTGATTGCATAATTTATACTGCGTGGTTCAATATCAGTGATCTCTAAAACATATGTTATAAAGATCACTGTTAAATACCCAGCGGGAGGTTATGGGCTGACCGCATCAGATTTTTACCTCCCGCTACCCTAGGTAAGGGAGGTATAGGGATCGTGCTAAAAATTGCATATAGAGATTTTAGTGAATAACCACGTTTTGTTGTCCCCAGAATCCGATTTTAACATTTTCCCAATGATGTCTGTGTGTGTATGTGTGTATGTATGTGTGTGTGGATCCTGTATACACAATTACTCAAATACTATCAATCAGAAAAATTTGAAATTTTGTATACCCATTCTATATTAATGTGAGAAGAGCTCATTAGTTTTTTGTGTAAATCGGGTAACCGGAAATGGCACTTTACTTGAAGCTCATAATGGTTTTTTTTTCAAAACGTATCATTAAATGTCATTTTTTCGCATTATCTGTCATTATGAAAATGAAAGATTATTAAATTTTCTACAGATATACATTAATACTTTTTCTATATATTTTACAGATAAATTTAAAAATCTTTTTTTATTTATAAATTCCGAAGCATAATATAAACACAATTCCTTTGTTACACAGTTCATATTTCAAATAAATATAAATGACAGGTGTCACTGTCACTTCAAATTAATAATAGTGACATTTTAAAAAGAAAATAGTAAATAAAGCAATAGTTATATGCAAATGAACATAATATAGTTTGCAGCATTAATAAATACGTAGGTATATATTTAAATTAATAAAAATTAAATAGCGGGAGGTTTTGTGTTGGCCACATCAGATTTTTTAAAATGATATCAGTTCCGCCAAAGCTTCACTAGCTTCAATTAGAATTGCTTTCAAGCTTGAAGCTTGGCATTTGAAAAAAAAAGTCACATAACCAAAAAGTTAGCAATGCAACGCACCTTGCCACGTAATATTTTTTTTGTCGACCTTTGTATTTCCTATGGTCCATAAAAAATGTATGCACCCGGTATTTGACATAATCAGTATATTGGCAAAAATGTTTTCGTTAACAACATATTAATGCTAATTCGATAACATGGTTCTAGTTGACACCGGGGTTAGAACCACGCTCGTGCTACCAGCCAATATGCTTACGTCATAAGCAGTGATGACATTTTAGCGTGTAAGTACCTATATTTATTACATGTTAGGTAAACATTAACATTAACGTGTCCCTAGACACAGCATTCCCTAATTAACCTGGCGTAAATTAAAGATAACAGTAATCTTGCTTCTAAATATTTAATGTTAAATCATATTTTCATTTACTTTGAATTTTTCTTTAATACCATAATTGTTATATGTACTTACAAATTCAGGTCTGGCAATTGATTGTTGAATTAAAATAGTGAAAATTAATAGGAACATACAAACAACTACAATTATTTTCATTTTAAACAGTTTTCTTATTCTTCGTTAAAGAAACTATGTAGGTATAAAGATATACCTGTAATAGTCATCGATTCTTATGATGTTTATATATCTACTTCGTATCTATTCTATTTTAAATATTTATGTGTTTTAAAAATAATGCCTGTTATTTTTGTAATAATTTTATGTAAAAATATGAATACGTAGTATTAATCAATAACATAAGTTAAATTATATATTCTGATACGTGTCGTTTTTAAAAAGAATTTTATTTGTCAAAAGCTATGTATAGAATGAATGATTAGTTACCAGCACAAGTATATACATATTTAACAATAAAATAAAAGTAATACTTTCCTCGTACTAGTCTCATCCGTATCTATTATAGAATTTCATATACCTGGTGTCCTATTTAATTGTTCCACCACGAATAACTCGAGAAATATACATTGGATCAAAAAATGTTCCGAATCAAAAGCTTGATGGTTCGGAGGGGAACATCCGATTCTATCAAAATCTCCCCTTCCCGACTCTCAGGCGGCGGGGAAGGGGGGCAACTCCATTTTGATTACAAATTCAAATAGATTGTCAATAATTAAGTAGGGTTTACCCGGGGAACTTTTACCATTCTTGAAGATGACGCTAGAATTTTTTAGGCGTAGAAATTAGAATATTTCCACATCGTAAATGTCCGACGCGTTGTTAGAATACGACAGTTGGAATATCGTGATCGTCTAGGTAATCTAAAATAAAATCGTCGCCCGATTAATCGCATTTGTTGTGAACATCAGGGACGCAATTTTGAACAATATTTTTAGATACTTACGCCATCTCGTACGAATAAAAATGAAGTTTCCTGGGTAAACCTTACTTAATTTTTGGCGATCTATCCAAATCTGGAATCAAAAATCTGATGTGACCAACACAAAACCTCCCGCTATTTATTTTTTATTAATTTAAATACGTACCAATGTATTTACTAATACATATAACTATTGCTTTATTTACTATTTTCTTTTTAAAATGTCACCATTATTAATTTGAAATTATTAGTTTTTTGACAGTGACATTTACCTGTCAGTTACATTCATTTCAAATATGAACTGTTAACAAAGGAATTGTGTTTATCTTAGGCTTCGGGATTTGTAAAAAAAAAATATTTTTTTAATATATCTGTAAAATACATAGAAAAAGTATTAATGTATACTTGCAGAAAATTCAATAATCTTTAATTTTAAAAATGACATAAAATGCGAAAATGGCATTTAATGGTATTTTTTGAAGAAAAACCATTATGAGCGTCAAATAAAGTGCCATTTCCGGGTATCCTATTAACACGAAAATCTTATGGTTTCTTGGCATATTAGAATAGGATAGCAATATAAGGTTTCAGAATTTTTTGAATGATAGTATTTGAGTTAGAGCGACAACAAAATCCATACACATACAGACATCACTGTGAAAATGTTAAAATTGGATTCTAGGGACCTAGTCCACTCATTTGGTAGAAAAATAAGGGTTTATTCCACAAAAGGTCGGGTATTTTTGATTTTTGGATATATTGTATATTTAGGGGTCCTAATAAAAAATGCAAGTTTTCCCCCTCGGGGGCCTTCGGGAAGCACCGCCAACTTGAGGAAAAAGGCTCAAAAAAGCGTTTTTTTCTAAATATCTCTTCACTGATTTGCATTAGGCAAAAATAGTTAGTATCTAATTTGTTGACTATAAAATTCTCTACAACTTTTATCTAAAACATTTTTTTCTATAATTAATAGATAGCGAGCTACAGTGCTTCAAACAGAGCAATTTTTTTTTTAAATTACATGATTGCTTCATTTAAATCCTATTTTATTATATTTTTTTTACGTTTTTTTAAAATTACTTTTTGACAATCATTAATTATTATTATTTAACTAATATATATAAATATTAATTATTGTTTATAGTTTTTTTTCATTCTAAAGATTTTTTATAGTCCAGCAAATTTATGATTTTACCTTAAAGTAATTACAACAAAAGCTTTTTAACGGAATCCAGTCCCAGAAAAGTGCGCTGAATAACATATCAATATTTTCCCGAAATCGGAGCATGGGAACCTCCCGCCAATTTGGACAAATGGCGGCATATTCAGGTTTATGGCCATTTGCTTAAAACAATTATGAAAATATTTAAATTATTCAAAAAGTCAAACAATATTACGTACTTGATACTTAGTCTAATAGGTTTCACTATTTACAACAGTTTACATTCGACGTGGCATCGAAAGAAGTAAGTTATCGATAACTGTTTTATAAAAATTGTTAACGTTTTCCTGCATTTTTTTAGTTTTTCATCCACCACTCTGATCTTGTTAAAGATACGATGATGCGGTTTTAAAATTTGAATTCAGCATAAAATTCTCTTTCGTATCGTGTATTACGCTATTTTTGCCGATGAACGATTGGCGAGTTACTGCCAACTAAAACTCATATGAAATCCCTCTAAAATTTTAAACATCTGAAAATCGGCTCTTTTTTCATCTTCTCATTCAAAATTTCAACAGGCTTACAGATAACCAATATTAAGTATTTAATAGGTGTCAAAATGGTTGATGAGAAATTGAGAAAAGAGCCGATTTTCAGATGTTTAAAATTTTAGAGGGATTTCATGTGAGTTTTAGTTGTTAGTAACTCGCCAATTGTTCATCGGCAATAATCGTGTAATACAAGGTATTAAAGAGAATTTCATGCTGAATTCAAATTTTAAAACCGCATCATCGTATCTTTAACAAGATCAGAGTGGTGGATGAAAAACTAAAAAAATTCAGGAAAACGTTAATAATTTTTATAAAACAGTTATCGATAACTTACTTCTTTCGATGCCACGTCGAATGTAAACTGTTGTAAATAGTGAAACCTATTAGACTAAGTATCAAGTACGTAATATTGTTTGACTTTTTGAATAATTTAAATATTTTCATAATTGTTTTAAGCAAATGGCCATAAACCTGAATATGCCGCCATTTGTCCAAATTGGCGGGAGGTTCCCATGCTCCGATTTCGGGAAAATATTGATATGTTATTCAGCGCACTTGTCTGGGACTGGATTCCGTTAAAAAGCTTTTGTTGTAATTACTTTAAGGTAAAATCATAAATTTGCTGGACTATAAAAAATCTTTAGAATGAAAAAAAAACTATAAACAATAATTAATATTTATATACATTAGTTAAATAATAATAATTAATGATTGTCAAAAATTAATTTGTTAAAAAACGTAAAAAAATATAATAAAATATGATTTAAATGAAGCATTCATGTAATTTTCAAAAAATTTGCTCTGTTTGAAGCACTGTAGCTCGCTATCTATTAATTATAGAAAAAAATATTTTAGATAAAAGAATTTTATAGTCAACAAATTAGATAATAACTATTTTTGCCTAATGCAAATAAATGAAGAGATATTTAGAAAAAACCGCTTTTTTGCGCCTTTTTTCTCAAGTTGGCGGTGCTTCCCGAAGGCCCCCGAGGGGGAAAACTTGCATTTTTTGTTGAGACCTCTAAATATATAACATATCCAAAAATCAAAAATACCCGACCTTTTGCAGGGTAAATCTACCTAATGACTGGACTAACCTTAAAACGTGGTCATTTACTAATATCTCAATATGCGACTTTTAGCACGATCCCTATACCTCCTTTACCAAGGGAAGCGGGAGGTAAACATAGGGATTCCGATTTAAGATTACAAAGTTGACCCTTCTCTGTCCCATGGGAGTCGAGAGCGGGAGGATTTTGACAGATTTGGATATCCCCCTCCGAACCATCAAACTTTTGATTAGATGCATATTTCTCGAGTTATTCGTTAAGGTACATTTAAATGAGACATCTGTATAACTCTTACGGATGTAGAACAAAAAATTGTAATTCTGCAAATAATAATTGATTTGGCCATGAAGAACTACAAGATAATAATTATTATACTCGTACATTATAAAATTTTAAAAAATGAAATATTTGGACAAACATAAAATTTATGTCACTGATTATATAAATAATTGAAGCTATGTTATATTACCTATTTATTATTTTCACTAGAAAATTCTATTCAAAGAAAGTAACATAAATTTCAGAAATTATACCTTAATTATTTATTTAATTTGTACAGACGTGCAGTCTATTTAATAAGATTAGTTATGATATCTTTGGTAAAAATCTGCTGCGGCCAGCACAATACTTCTCGCCGATTTCATATTAGGCTATAAATATTGTATTTAACATTTCTGGAACACACAAAATATTTTAATTACACATATCCTTCATTTTTCAATTCATTCTACAATCAAGTTCCCTCCTACTCTTCTAAATGTTCGAGATTCTACCAATTCATTGACAAGATTGGCGGGATTTCTGAAAAGTAGGTATATGTATAATTATGTAAAATGCTCGAAGGACCAATAGACTTTAAATAGTAAACAACAAAAACTCGCAAGCTGAGATTGTGGTGATTGTCAAAAAACTAAAGAAGCACTGACCTTGACTAGAAAAAACGGGATGTGACTAGGAGGCAGGATCTTGACGGGACTTGGAAGACTGGATGAATTCTGCAGACGGTAACTGGTCTGGAAGCGGTGACGGCCAGATTCAGTAAGGTAGGAGGTTCAGAAGGAGGAGGCCTCACACGTGGTTGTGAGGCTGGCAAAGTGACGCCACCAAGGGCGCAGGGCTGGATACGGGCAGAAGCTCCTGCAGGAGGAACTCGAGAGGAGGGCAGTGTAGAAGCAGGGGCGTAATTCGCCGGATTAAAACCGCCAAGTGGCGACAGCACGGTTGGTCCAATTCGTAGATTAAGGGGTGTCCGCTGTTTAGTACAACAGCGGTCTCGGAGCACAACACAAATGCACAACACTTTACACTTTCCTGAAAATATAATTTTGCCCCACTACTAAGTAAAGAAAGAAACGATTTTATGAGAATTATATAATTTGTATTAAGATAAATTGAGGCCAAAAAAGGAATGAAAGAAAGAGGAGCTAAATGACTTCTGAACCCTTACTTGGCTCATTACTGACTTGTTATTATTTTTTTTTTTTATGTTGCTATGAAGCTTTTTTTTTGTTGCATTCCTTTTTTCAGATGCCTGTGATTTACCAAATAAACAATACATGGCTAACTTTTAGCTTTAAATTAAATGTAATAACAAAACATGTTAGTCGCTTGCCAGCTACTCCGATAGTTGTCTTGACAGTCACCACAATTCCTGACTTTACAACTTTACATATTCCCGGGCGCCAGAAATTCGCGTCTAACAATGAATTATTTGATCTCGCAACAATGCACTGCAATTGAACGGTTGTTAGGAAGCGAGAAGGAACGAATGATCAACTCGACAGAAAAATCGAGTGACAATGAACAAATGATGTTACGTCTACTTGACAATGTGTCAAAGTGACGTTGTGTCAGAGTGACAGTAAATAAATTAATAACAATAATGCAAATTGATGACAATTGAGCTGTCTATTGCGCTGGCAGTGGGCACAGTTTATTAACTGGGCGTTTGATGACGTTATTTTCCAACTTAACCAACGCGACGCGAGCTATTTTGTCATTTCCAAAATATAATTTGGTAATAATACCTAGTGGCCAGTCTAAAGGGGGCAGTCTATGTTCTTTAACTATGACTATTTGCCCCAACTTTATTGGACTACTTGACGTTAGCCATTTTTGGCGTGTTTGTAATGTTGTTAAATATTCTAACTGCCACTTTTCCCAGTATGATTTTATTAATGAATCTAATAAGTATTTACGATGGATTAAATTGGGATTAACTTCGGCAATAGGTAAATGCTTTAATGGGGTTTGAAGTAAAAAATGGGCTGGGGTCAACAATTCTGGATTGTGCTCTGAGCCTTGGGCACACAGAGGACGGGAATTTAAGACTGCTTCTATTTGTGTTAATAGTGTTATCAACTCTTCGTAGCTTAACAATTGTTTACCTATGACCCTAAATAGATGTTTCTTACAACTTTTTATTGCGGCCTCCCAAATTCCTCCGAAATTAGCACTGAAGGGAGGGATTGTTTTCCATTTTATTCCCTTCATTGCTAATTCGCTGGATAGTGTTTTGTGAAATATAGTCGACTGCACAAATTTATATAGCTCGTTGAATTTATTTCGAGCTCCTATAAAGGTGGTGCTATTATCTGAGTATAAATGAGAAATGGGCCCCCTTCTTGATGAAAATCTTTTAAATGCGTTAATAAAGGAGTTTACTGTTAAATCCGAGACTACTTCAATATGAATGGCCTTTATTGTTAAACAAATAAAAAGACAAATGTATGCCTTTTTTGCGTGCTGACCTTTATGCCTAGATTTTATGAATTTAATTGGGCCTGCATAGTCTACGCCTGTATGAGCGAATGGCTTTACTTCAGTTACGCGATAGTTAGGTAAATCCCCCATTTTTGGTTGTGTATTAACCGGTTTTGTCCTGAAGCATTTGTTGCATCTGTACAATTTTTGCTTGATGGCGCCTCTACCAGCAATGATCCAGTATTTTTGCCGAATTATTGCTAGCAGCAAATCTGTTCCAGCATGACAGTTTGAATTATAATAATAATCTATGATTAGTTCTACTATGTGGTCTGACTTGGGCAGTAAAACTGGATGTTTGACTTCAAACGGTAATATTGCGTTGGATAGTCTTCCTCCTACTCGCAATATTCCGTTTTCGTCTAGGAATGGCGCTAGTTTTAGTATTTGTTTATCCTTTATAAGTTTTCCTCTTTGCAGAGTTCTTATTATTTCGTGGAAATATATACCTTGTAAAGCCCTTAGCACATGTGATTCTGCCATGGCTAAATCCGATGCGGAAATATAAGTTTTAAAAACAGTTTTTTACCGAATTTTAAAATATAACTTGTTATTCTTAGTAACTTGTGCCAAGAAGATATATTTTGTGCCAAAGTATATAAAACGGAATAATCATTCGTAGATGAGGTAGTAGTAAAAGTTTTTGATCTTAGTTCAGGTAGTTGATCAACTGGCAAATGATTTAATTGCTTAATAGGCCAATTTTCCTCCTTTGATTGAAGCCAGTTGGGACCATGCCACCATGATTTACAATGAATTAATTGAGTTGGGAGTGCTCCTCTGGATATTAGATCACTTGGATTCTGTTTCCCTGATACATGAAAGAAGTATTTAGGGTCCAAGTTCTCTTGTATTTGAGCTACTCTGTTGCTTACAAATGTTGACCATCGATGTGGAGCTGATTTTATCCAGGATAATACAATCATAGAATCCGAAAATGCATATATATTTTCGATTGGATATTTTTTAATTATTTTTTCACTGACATAATTTACCAACCTTGCCATAAGTAACGCCGCGCAAAGTTCAAGTCTAGCCAGGGTAATAATTTTCATGGGCGCTACCTTTGATTTCGAACATAGTAATCTGCTTGTAATATTGTTAACTTCCGTTATTTGTAGGTAGATGGCGCAACCGTATGCAACTTCGCTGGCATCGCAAAAAGCCACAAGATTTACTTTACAGTTTTCTGAAATACCGATATGGCGAGGAATTGACATTTCCTCCAAATAAATAAATTCTGACATGAGATTGACAAATTTTGCAGAAATATTGTTGGGAGGGATGTCATCCCATGATATCCCAGCTTGCCATAATTCCTTTATTAGCAGCTTGGCATATAGTATGACGGGTGAGACTAATCCAAGTACATCAAACAATCTTCCAACAGTTGATAATATGATTCGTTTTGTACAGTGTGATGTGTCAAAGTTTGACGTTTGGAAAGTAAATGTGTCAGTTTTCAGAGCCCAGGACATGCCTAGAATTTTTAGCTGTTCTCCATGAGAGAAGTCTAGATTTGTTTTGTGTGAATTTGGTAAGCTTTCAATGAGTGATTCATTATTACTGGCCCATTTTACTAATTCGAATCCGCCAGCTGACATTAAGTTAATTGAATCGCGTATAATATTGCTGGCTAAGTTTGTATTTAATGCCGATAAAACTAAGTCGTCCATGTACATTTCAGAGGTTACTAATTGCGCGACATTTGGATAATTTTGACCTTCATCGTCAGCTAATTGGTGGATAGTTCTCATTGCTAAATAAGGGCTAGATTTTATTCCAAAACAAATACAATTGAATTGAAATACTCTGATTGCTTCAGAGGGATCAAATCTATAAAGAATTTTCTGATATTTTCTGTGATGTTCTGACACCATAACTTGTAAGTACATTTGCTTTATGTCAGCTGTCAAAGCTATCGGAAATAGCCTAAAATTTAATAATAAATTGAACAAGTCTGCTTGTAAATTTGGGCTCGGGTATAATAAATCATTCAGCGATAGCCCCGTATGAGTTTTAGCGCTAGCGTCTAGCACTATTCTAACTTTCGTTGTAGCCTTGTCTTCACGAATGACAGCGTGATGTGGAATGAAGTATCCGTCTTCGTTTGACGTTACTTCTGACAGATAACCCTTTTCTAAATACTCATTTATTATGGCGTTATACTGGCTTTGTAAATTTAATGACTGGGAAAAGCGTTTTTCCAAATGAGATAGCCGGCGTTCGGCCATTAAACGAGAATTCCCCAGCAAATCTGGATCCTTCTGAAATGGTAAGTGTACCATATATCTGCCATTCTCTAAACGTTTGGTCGTTTGTACAAATATTTTCTCACATTCAGCATTTTCAGGACTCATTATTGCATTGTTTGGAATTTCTTCTAGCTCCCAAAACTTATGTAAACAGGATGCTAATTTATTTTGAGTGAATGCAGAAAAGGACGAAAAAGACTCTTGTTGTAATAATTTATTGTCAAGTTCTCCTAAAAGAACATAACCTAACGTTGTTTCATAAGCTGTAGGAGCTCTTCCTACTCGTTTTGAGAGAAGCAGCGACGGATATATTTGAGCCCCCAATATTACGTCGATTTTTCCCGGGATATTCCAAGTATTATCGGCTAAGAGAATGGATTTGAAAGACGGATATTTGGAAACGGTTAGCTTGCAAGAAGGTAAGTTATCCGTTATATGTTCGACTACCAGAGCCTTTAAATTGTATCTATGAGGCGAAACTCGGGATTCTATTTTAAGATTTACATACCCGAAAGCCGGGCGACTTGTCATCCCGATCCCCGTGACTTTTGAATTTTTAAGGGGGGTAATTTTTAATTTTAATCGTTTGCAACAATCTTTAGTTATAAGGTTATTTTGTGACCCATTATCCAGCAAGCATCTGATAACTTGTTTACCCTTGTTTATATCTGTAGCGTAAACTTGTGCAGTTGACAATAGAATATAACCTTGGTTGTTTATGGATACATGACATGAAGTGTCATTCTCCAATTCCGCTATTTTTTTGGCGGGAGATTTTGGAGGAGTTGAAAAATGCAAAAGTGTATGGTGTTTCCCGTGACATACCCGACATGTGGTGAGCAAGGCACAGGCTTTACCTGCATGAACATTGGATAAGCAATTATAACATGCATTTTTAGATTTGATAAACCCAAATCTGTCTTGGACTGACATTTTAATGAATTTATCACAATAATACAGTTTGGAATGTTCCGCACTGTTACACAAAATACAAGATTTTGGTTTGAATGGTTTGATTGGTTTGATTGGGGTTTCATCTGCCGCCAAAAATGTGCGCTGGTGGGCCTTTTACAGATGAAGACCGCTCCAGGATTTTTGCTTGATCCCGGACAAATTCTAAAAAGGTTTGGCAAGAGGGAAATTCCGTTTTACGGAATATCGTATCAAATAGTTGTACGATCTCTGAATCGACCTTTTTAGACGCGCAGTTTAATAAAACAAAATCCAGAACGTCTGGAATTTTGAGTTGTTTAAGAGCTTCGACTGAAGCTGAGAATTTATTAACAAATGTTATTAAATCATTTGGGTTTCTTGAACTAGACTTTATATTTAGAATGTTATCTAAGTATTGCTTAGCCATTGTTCGATTATCCTGGTATTGCTTTACCAAGCCATCCCAAATAATATTGTAATTTTCGGGTGTGGGCAATATCCCTCCCGTTACTTCCAAAGCATTACCAGTGAGTTTACCTATAAGATAACTAATCCGTTGCTCGTTTGTGAGCGCCACGTTCTCGTGAACGTTTGATTTAAACGACTGGTAAAATAATGGCCACATTTCTACTTTTCCGTTAAATGATGGCAGTTCAATAGGGGGAAGTTTAATTTTATTAATTTCCGTACCTGACTTTGACTGTTGTGCCTTGGGAGACGACAAAGCTAGCTCGCTACGCGTTCGTTTGATTTTCGAAAAATACATTTCAATAGTCATTAGAGTTTCGAAGCTAGGTTCAAAACCAGTGTCATTAGCCAGCTCAAGGTCATTTATACGGATACAGGCGTTTTTAAATTCATCTCTCAACAAATCGACTTCTTGGGATTCGTCCAAGAAGCGTTCATTATTACGCGTGTCAGTTGGAGTGCATTTTTTCGCGAGTTCGTGCAATTTTACTATACGAGATTCATAGCCCTTTGCTAGGGCTTTCAATGACTTTAATTGGATTTCCATAGTATCAAATTTTTACCGTGGAAGATCCGGCTCGAAGGACCAAAAATTATGTATAATTATGTAAAATGCTCGAAGGACCAATAGACTTTAAATAGTAAACAACAAAAACTCGCAAGCTGAGATTGTGGTGATTGTCAAAAAACTAAAGAAGCACTGACCTTGACTAGAAAAAACGGGATGTGACTAGGAGGCAGGATCTTGACGGGACTTGGAAGACTGGATGAATTCTGCAGACGGTAACTGGTCTGGAAGCGGTGACGGCCAGATTCAGTAAGGTAGGAGGTTCAGAAGGAGGAGGCCTCACACGTGGTTGTGAGGCTGGCAAAGTGACGCCACCAAGGGCGCAGGGCTGGATACGGGCAGAAGCTCCTGCAGGAGGAACTCGAGAGGAGGGCAGTGTAGAAGCAGGGGCGTAATTCGCCGGATTAAAACCGCCAAGTGGCGACAGCACGGTTGGTCCAATTCGTAGATTAAGGGGTGTCCGCTGTTTAGTACAACAGCGGTCCGAAAATCCAATTTTCGATTTTCTTTTAAAAGATTGTGAACATTGCTATTCTTCAAACTTTCCAGTAGTAAAAATAAAATCTATGGCTTAGTTTTTGAAAAAACGTGTAAAATGTATGAAAAAAGTAGGTTTTTTGCATTTTAATACTGTTCCAAAAAATAATTTTTCTTTATTTTTACATAGTTTGTACACTAACTTACTAAATAAATTTACTGAAAATATGAATAAATTCTGTGAGCTAGTTTCCGAGATATAGGGAAATTAATAATTTAAATATTGTTTTTGGTGTATACAGGGTGTCTCTTAAATAGGGGGACATGGCTTAACCACAGATTCCTGAGGCTAAAATAAGACGATTTAACCAAACTTGCTTCTACCGGAAACTGTACCATTTAGCCAGAAATCTGCTTCAAAGTTCTTCGAAAAAAAATTAATTTTGCTTATAATAATCGGACGCTTTATTCGATTTGGATGAAATTTGGTATGACAGTTTATATGGTTATAAGTCATCTTTTAAGGTGATACTTGATATTATTAGTGAACCACTAGTGTATGAAACTTAGGTGTCCCAACATTAATTAGTCCGTAACTTTTTAATGGCCATGCCGAAAACATGAAATTATTTTTTTTCAGAAAGATACATTCAAAAGTAAACTTTTGTCTCTCTGTGTAATTTGTTATATCTGTTACGGTTCATCCAGAAAAAAATAAATCTGAGTGTCTGCACTGCTAATTTTTTTAAATAAATTTAATCTAGCAGTCTATCCAAATGTCAAACAGGTAATTTTTAATGACAGTAACAATTGTTTTATGGGTTGTCAAAAATTTTCTTCGCAATATACTAAAATTAGTAACATAGGTTTGTTCGGCCTTATAGTATTTTACTACCATTATTAAAAATAAGACGAATACATATCTCAGCTTACTCCTAAACAAGTTGTGAAGATTGACAACTCGTTACTGTCATTAAAAATTACTTGTTTGACATTTGGATAGACTGCTAGATTAAATTTATTTTTAAAATTTAGCAGTGCAGACACTCAGATTTTATTTTTTTCTAGGTGAACCGTAACAGATATCACAAATTACACAGAGAGAGAAAAGTTTACTATTGAATGTATCTTTCTGAAGAAAAATAATTTCACGTTTTCGGCATTGCCATTAAAAAGTTACGGTCTAATTAATGTTGGGAGACCTAAGTTTCATACACTAGTGGTTCACTAATAATAACAAGTATCACCTTAAAAGATGACTTATAACCATATAAACTGTCATACCAAATTTCATCCAAATCGAATAAAGCGTCCGATTATTATAAGCAAAATTAATTTTTTTTCGAAGAACTTTGAAGCAGATTTCTGGCTAAATGGTACAGTTTCCGGTAGAAGCAAGTTTGGTTAAATCGTCTTATTTTAGCCTCAGGAATCTGTGGTTAAGCCATGTCCCTCTATTTAAGAGACACCCTGTATATAAAAGTCAGATTTGTTGAATTTACATTATAGTAATTAATAAATTATATTTCTTTATTTATGCATACAATATAAATTCAATGAAGTGTAATGTTTGTTAAAAAGGGAAATAAATCTTTATAGTGACTTCTAGTCATTTGAACTCTGCGCGCAACGGGTGACATTTCACCTTAAGATAGACACACGGTATATAACCTTAGCCGCACAATATGTTTTAGAAGAAATGGTTTAGAACATCTCGGTAACAGCAGCCGCTGAGAGAGAAAGCACGATATAATACCATTGCTCTCCAGCACTGGGTTCACTTACGTCGAAGGCGGGGGACGGTGGATACCAAATATTTGCCATTTTTACCTCTCGCTAAGAGAGGTATTGGATTCATGCTAAAATTCGCATTTCCAGATTTTATTGAATAAGCACGATTTAAGGTTCCCAGAATCCGATTATAACATTTTTAAAATGATGTGTGTGTGTGTGTGTGTGTGGGTGTGCGCGCGCGTGTGTGTGTGTGCGTGTGTGTGTGCATGCGTGTGTGTTTGTGTGTGCGTGTGTGTGCGTGTGTGTGTATGTGTGTATGTGTGTATGCATGTCTGGATGTTGTAGGAACGATTCCTCAAAAACTATAGGATTTAAGACCAGTTTAACTACGAATTCTTCAATCTGACATTCCTGAGAAGAGCTGAAAAGATTTGGTAACAATTGAACAATCGGAAGTAGTAGTTTCTTAGAAAAATTCTTCTAAATATAATTTTTTGGAAATTTTTGTTAGTAGATAAAAGCAAAAAGGGTCCCATGGCCGCGTGCCTGAGTGTCTGGTCGCGAATCCGCGGGAAACGAGTTCGATCCCGACAGACGCGAAATATTTCCAATTTTAATTGGCACAAAAGTGACCCCTCTCCACGCCAGCAATGAGTGCCCGTGAGGTGACGCCTGGTAAGCGCCCACACGGTAAAATATATCGTCATCATTACCGATGTCTACATGTGTTGTAGATACTGGCACACCCAGAAATGGGTAATATGCCGTGATATATTTATTTATTTTATTTAGAGAAAAGCAAAAATTAAAATTTTGCTAATTTCTATTTTGCAAATAACTTCTAAATATGAAATACAGAATTTTGGTTTGCACTGGGATATTTTTTATTATAATTCGAACGACGATGCTAAAAATTTTGTATCACTGTTAGATTTGAGTTATGATGATGTCAAAGTTAGGATTTTCATATGGACATTATATTGGAACGTTACCCTATTGAAAAGTAATTTTTTAGCTTTCCAACGATTTATTACTTATTGAAGTTCTTTAGTTTAATACAGCAGGAATGCAACAATTATTAATTTAACACTTTCGCTGCGTACGACGCACACGTTGCGTCCCGTACGTTGACGAACCATTGCGCACGCCGCATCAGGTGCGTCCAGTACTCTATCTTGTTTCAACCGGCCTCGTTTCGTCAGCCTTGTAAAGAGAACACTGTGCGTTGGCCAGCATTGTCAGACAACTACAGAAAAGTGATTTGTGGGATTAGTTTAGTTTTTTTTTTTTTTTGCGTCATGAGTGACAACGACCAGGGCTATTTACAACTCAAAAGGGCTAAAAACACAAATATTAAAATAATGGCTATTACAAAATAAAAGATAAAACATCAAGCAAATAAACATGATTTGTCTAACATGTTGATTTCAGAATTCAAGAGGCTGGACGCATAGGTGCGTCGTTAGCATTGCCGAACAAAAGGTGTCCACAATGCTGCCGACGCACCGTATGTGTTAAAAAAAAAATACCAAAAAATAAGAGTAAAGACTTCTACATACACATAATATTAACAAATTGAGAAAAAAAACTAGAATTGCGCCAAAACTCATTACCGCGTTACGGGTGCGACGCGTGTATTAATACGCAGCGAAAGTGTTAATAGATAAAAACAATAATTGTGGCAATGAAACAAATGAAAACACAATTATAAATTATTATGTTTGTTTTCATTGCAAATTTCCTAGTTTAGCTCTCAAAATTTTATTCAGTTCAATTCATTTTAATATTTTTATATCGACATCGTAGTTATTAGGTGATGCCCATGCTGAAAACGAAATTTGATAAGTGTATCAATGTTTCAACAACTTTGATTTCAATGAAATCGGAATATTATTTCTCATTGATCCATCTCAAACTTCTTTTACTGCTGTATGAAAAGAGTTAAATATCGAATTACTGCAGATTTGTTTTCCAGGCAGTCATCTCAACATACATTAAAATTAAACTATATATGTTATTTAACACCCTATATAATAAATTTTCAAGATAATATACCGTGTTTTACTATATTAGGCCCGAAATGAAAAGAATAGCCGCGTCTCTTTCCAATTATAAGGAATAGGACCTATGTTTATATTCATAATTACCTAAGGAGTACCTACATTGTTAAAGTTTGTTACACTCGTTGTAAATAACCATGTATTGATTTTCAAACTTTACTTCAAATTAAGTAATTTTTACGAGGACGATGCTATCAATTTCATCAATTAAATTCTTAAATAGTGCTGACATTTCTCTATAATTACCTACTTGGCAATTCAACTCATATATTTTTAACTTGCAAATAAGCAGTTACATAAGAATCATTACAGTCTATTATGACCTGTTAATGTTTTATGTGTTCTATTGTTAGTACGTACGAATATAAAACTCTATCGTCTATCTTCATCATATCGTTTCATTACTTCTCTTTTACAACTAGACACATTTCGTTTTCAATTACTAGATTTTAAATCAAATTCTTTCTCTCGATTATATTGTTGAATGCTAATTGGAAAAATTTTGATTCATAGCTTTCAAAGGATGAAAGATATCAATATATGTTACCATTAAACAAACTATTCACATAATATAAAACAACAACCAGTAAATAGAACGAATAAAATAATACATTTTAGAACCATATTATTCATTAGTCATAGAAATAATAATGTGGTATGTGACCATCATGGAATTTCAATATATGGGTCACAAAATACATAAATACGAGCCCAGGTTTATAACAATTGTTTTAAACAAATAAAATCTACACAAATAGTAAGAAATTTCTACAAAATTCATTCAACTTCTTTAAATATAGACTTATTACAAATAATGTGGCGAACACAACACTTAGTTCATTGGTTTACTCATAAAACGTAATTTTATTTAAATGGATTAATTCATTAAAAACTAAAATGGAGTCTTAACATTATTATATTATAACAAAAAAAGAAAAATCCCTTAACCTTAAGAATAATTTTTTAGCAGCCTTTGACTTTTTGATTAATAGAATGACCAAATTCCTTTTGAATAAACACGTTTTGAAAATAATTGAAATATGTATATTTAAGAAATTGCTAAATATAATGGGTTGCTATTGCTAAACTAATCCATAAATTTAAAAATTGTCATTCAGTATTCGATTTCACAACTCTAACGCGAACTAATAATAATAATAATAATAATAATAATAATAATAATAAATATAAAACATTACCATATGATAATGCTACCAAAAGTTTAAACAATTCTTTTAAAATAACAATTTAACGTTAATTTATTAATCAAATAACACTATTAAATCATTATTAGGTAACCCTAAAGATAATAATAAAGAATCCGGCTTTATAAAATTGAGTGTAGATTGTAATAAAGTTTAGATCAGGCAAATAAAATACAAAATTAATACTCGGTTTAAAGAACATTTATATCGTTCAAAAACCGGTAATCCTGATAAATGTACCGTAGCACAACCCAGTATTTATTAACACTCATAAAATTCAAAATTTTAATATACAGAGTGTTTCACAACTCGCGCCCCAGAGCGAATGAGGAAACACGAGACTGCACTCGGATGTATAATTTCGAAGAAAAAAAATCTAGCTTAAAAGATATTAGAGAAAAGACGTCTTAAAATTGACCAATCAGAGACCTACACCTTTAACGTGTGTTTGCCGTAATTTTACGTTACTAGGGTTTTATACAAATCAAATCTTCTTTAAAATGTGTGGGCGACTGTAATTTGACAAGGTGAATAAAAAAAGGCAAATTCTTACCATGTCAGCCGCTGATTACTTAGAAATGATTGTAATTTTCGGAGAATGTGGACAATAATATTTTCGTTTAACACATTTTACACAGCTACTACAACACGTTGCACTGTACGATATAAATGATGATCTCGGATGACACCTTCGCTAACCTAAATTGGTTGACAGTGAAAAGTCAACTCTAAAGTGTCAAAATTACAGCATCTCAAACAAATTTTGTAACTCACTAGTAGTATTTTTAAAACCTAGCAACCAGTTTTATTTTGTAATAATATCATCACACCTCAAGATATCCTTCCGGGATTTGTGGATTAAAAAGTCTTGTAACTCCGATTTGCAAGCAGCCGCAAATTATTTTCTTCTATTTGTTGGCAACCTATTGTCGTCGGCAAGTGTCAGTTTCGTCTGGGGCGCGAGTTATGAGACACCCTGTACAATGAGCCTGTTTCACATTTTTCAAAAACTATTTTAAATGAAAGTTTATGGAATGAATTTCTTAGTAATAATTTTTATTTTAATAATTTGTTGTTTTTTGTGGAAATAATTAAATAAAAAGATTGGCGTCCTGAAAAACTACCCCCCACTCCTGAGACGTAGAAGCACATACATTACATCATTAATAGCCAATAGGAAAATAGTTTTTCCATCACCTACTTTTATTCATATTATTTATATAAATAAACGTAGGCTAAAGTTTGTCATATGTTAATAACAAAATCTTTTAATTTGACATTGGACGCTGACATTGCTCATTGTAAATGAATAATAAAGTAATAATGGCTAATTCAAATTAAACTCAAGCTAAGTTGGACAATTTACCGAAGGTCAATAGCTGGATGATGGTTGAATTTATATCAGAACGATTGTTTCACTGCTACCGAAATAAGGGATGTTAAACAGTTGAGGTAAAATAAAATACAAAAACTAAATTTACTATATAAATTGATAATATATTTTACTTTAAAGTTCTGGTAGTGATCCTTACATTGAATATGCTATAGCACATGTAGATCTATGTCGAGAAAAAAATATCTGTAGGGTCAGATGTAAAGATTGCCCTGAACATAAAGCGAAGCTACAAAAATACACTATTATCGTGAAGGTGGATGAAAGTTGAAATGATCTTCACAAACATGAAGACACGATTTTTCTGACAAATTATCGGCTCTTCGACCTACTGCTTCTAGCCACAATTTTCTATTCTTCGCATCTTTTGTAAAATTTATCTCTATAGTAGGTTTGTTCCTAACAGTATTTTTGTAAGAAGGCACAATACAATATCGTAAATTACTCATTTCATTTTGAATTTTTTATTACCTACATATTATACAACTTGAACCAATCTAAAAATTTGACACTTGTTTGACAACTTTGACAATACACTTGACACCTTAGAACCGCTGAAGATGTATGTACTCTGACGTCACATTCTGTTTCAGATCACGTGACTTATTCAAAATTTTATCCAAATTTCAAAAATTAATTGTAAAATATCTAAAAGATATTTCGTGATATTTTCAAATTTGAGGTTCTTTAAAGAACAATGTCTTTTAAAATTTAATACTTAGAAGTCATATAAAAATTCTTGCAACAGCCCTATTATTAAAACATGTTGATAATAAATATTAAGACGCACACGAGAGTTTGACAGCTATAGTAAATAAATATAAACATAAATTGATGGGCTCGATCCAGGGATTTGTTAACTACTGGATGGAGTAAGTGTATATCGATATATGCATTTCTTGTGTACCCGGCTAGATTAAGAGAGAACACAGGAAGTGTGAGTGAGAAAGATATAGATAATTCCACTTTAGACAAGTGAATTTGATATTCATATCTGTCATATTCACATCTGTCAAATTCACGTCAAAAATTAATTGTGTTTAAGTATATTTGATCATGAAACGTGAAATAAGTACGAATACAACTAATGCAACGCTAAATTAGAACATATATAAGAATATGTCAAGTTTATTTGTCAAATTATTATTTAGAAGAAATCATAATTTTAATCATAACTTACTAATGAAACTACACAGCACCGTGCATCGCATATTTTGATACACAATTTTCAACACAACACCTTCGAACTATTATCATATCTTAAAATAATTATATTTCAATAATGATATCAAGAATAACCTAAAATCTGTCAAACCTTTCAAACAAAAGATTTGACAAGTAACGGAAACAAAGACAACAAATCAGAATTATGTATGACTATCTCTGTCGATCTGGTCGGGTACATAGTAAAGATTCACTCGCTCCATCCAGTAGTTAACAAATCCCTGGTTCGATCCCAAATTCTAAATTATATGAGTTAATATAAGACAGGTACTTTATTTAATCTTAGTTATCCAATTAGGTATCCATTCACCAATTACTCCTCTCCCTCTGGCATGGTTTACATACTGAGTAATTTAACTTCTCTGTCTTATTATTTTGTAGTTTCTATTGTTAATGAGAACGAAGTTCTCGAAATACGTATATAATTTTTAAAAAATTATTGTTAAGAGATTTTTTTTAGATTAATTCATATTATGATTAAACATCATTTTCTTTTTCAGATATCAATAACTATCCTCTCTCACTCAACCCTCTGAAAAATCAAAAATCCCAATGCTACGCCTATGTGTATGAGGGGGAAAGGAAAATAAAGGTTTGGTGCGCTGGACGCACTAATGACGGGTTGATGTTGTCATGGAGTGCTGCGATGTGTGCACTGTGCTGAACAGTGCATGCGGAACAAGAGGGTGGGCGGGGGTGCGTAATGCGTATCATGTACCGTGACTCGGCCTCGTGTCCTAACACGCACAGGTGGAAAACAGGACAATAATCCCGCCTTTATTTATATATCATTTTATTGTTTACACAAGGGTAATTCAATATGTATGGAGTGTTTTACAATATACAATGTGTCAAATGTGAAACTACATGAGAAGAAGGGAAATTGTATTGATCTTGATTACTATGTTAAATATTTAGATATATACAGTCTTGGTAAAAAGTAGGGTAATCTCGATTAATTTCATATATATTTTGTCATTTATTCTATTAATTTACACTAAAATGTGTAAATATCAGATTATTTATGAATAAAACTGGTAAAGTTCCAAAATATATAATCTGATATTTGTAAAAATTGGAATAGTTATTTATGTCAAAATTTAGCACGAGATAAAAATAGTATATTACATCAGAGATGGGAGATGTTTCATTACAGTCGAGGTCCTATGTATATTACCGAGAGGACAAGCCTCGAGGTGAGATAAAGCGCGAGCCTATGATGAAACTCCCACTAAAGTTATGTATATTATTTATTTATTTATTTAATGATCAACCCAACAGGCTAAGCCCAGATAAAGAGTTGTAAAAGAAATACAAAATACACACAACAATACATAAAAATAAACAAAATGCTTATGACATATTACATAACATATTAATGAAATTTTTAAATTCCAAATGAAATATATCAATCCTCGAAACTTTACAATTATAAAGATTGCACATACGATATATAGGCGACAGCATTAAATAATTAGTTCTAGCACCCGGTAAATAAAAAGTAAAGCTACTTCTGGTACGAAAAGAGGGAATATGAAATTGGAGAGAGGAAAGAGTACAAGGATCGTCAACGCAGCTGTTTATAACTTTAAATAGATGTATTATTAGGGCATTTTCACGGCGTTCAAAGAGATTCTTGAAATTAAACATATGTAACAACTGTTTATAATTTACAGAATAATCAGGGTAGTTATTATGTGCCTTGTAATAGAGGTATTTGAGAATTTTTTTTGAACAGATTCAATCAGATCTTGATGAACTTCGTAAATAGGGTTCCAAATGATGTGACAGTACTCCAGCTTAGAGCGGACGAAAGAAAAGTATAGGTTCGTAATTGCTGATAAATTTAGGAAAGTTCGAGTATTTCTTATTATGAAGCCTAGCATTCTCATGGCACTGTTATATATATCTTGTATATGATGTGTAAATGTAAATTTGGTGTCATATTTGACCGTATAATTATGAACAATTGACAATAGTTTCCTAGTAAAAGACATTACTGTACATTTATTTAGATTAAGATGTAATTTGTTAATTGAGCACCATTTTGACAGTCTATCTAAGTCTTCTTGGAGAAGTTGGCAATCTTGTACTGAGAGAATTGGGTAAAATATTTTTAGGTCGTCGGCAAAAAGAAGTTTATCAGTGTGAATTACATCTGTCACATCATTAATAAAAAGAAGAAAAAGTAGTGGACCTAGATTTGAACCTTGTGGAATCCCTGAAGTCGGAGAGAAAGAAAAGGAATTGATGCCATTGTAATGAACGTACATTTTTCGATGACAAAGGTATGAGGTGAGAAGGGAACGTAAAGGGAGAGATAAAGAAAAGGAATCAAGCTTGCTGATCAGTATACCGTGATCAATTCTGTCGAAAGCCTTCGCAAAGTCTGTATAAATACAGTCAACTTGCCCTTTGGCGTCAAGGTTAGAGGAAACAACATGACTGAAATAGCTTAAATTAGTAACAGTAGACCTCTTCTCCATAAAACCATGTTGAGAGACAGATATTTGATGTTTAACTTTTCGAAAAATAGCCGCATAAACAATTTTTTCAAAGATTTTACTAAAGTTTGACAACATGGCAATGGGACGATAATTTGTCACAGAAGAAACATCACCCGACTTTAAAATAGGAGCAACACGCGTTACTTTCCAGAGGTCCGGGAAGGTACACGTTTTGATAATTAGGTTAAATAAATGATAAAGGGCATCCGACAGAGTTTGAGCACAGTCTCTGATCAACAAGCCTGGGATGAGGCCGGGACCACATGACAAAGTAGGTTTAAGTTGTTTTATATAAAGTTTGATTTCCTCTGATGTGATTTTGTTGAGGGTCACATTGTCATGAGAAGGATTTTGTTCACAATCATCCTTATTTTAAATCAATAGTTTTCAAAAAGAAAAAACAATAAATTATAATTTTAGCCTACTTTATTATAAAGATATATGACAATGTTGCTAGGCAACCTCTACATACATATTACCAACCCAAGAGATGGAAGTGAAATCTGTTATTTCCAACCCAAGAAATTGTCATTAAAGTTAGGAATGACGTATTTCGCAACCAACAAAAGGAATCGGTATATTACTATAATAATTGTGAATAAATACTATTTACACACGAGTTGCATACAATGTTTTTCCTACAACCGAAATATTAGTGGTATTACTGGAGATAATAATAATAATAATAATAATAATAATAATAATAATAATAAAAATAATAATAATAATTCTTTATTGTATTCAACTATTACTACTTATTACAATTGAATGATGGGTGTGATTCATTTTTGTTCATATTTTTATAACTTTCTCATAGTATACGTTACTTTGACGGAGATGAAATGATGAAAAGACACACACAAACATCCATAAGTTACCCGGGATTCGAACCCGGGACTCTTGGATCGTGTGTCGGCTACGTTGTCCATTACACTACCGTGGTCAGAGTTTGAAACATTTGCACATTGTAAAGAGTGTGTAAAGTATGTGCTTTACGCACGGTTGCAGAAAAAAGTAATATAAGCGGGATATGGGATATTATTAATATGTAGTAGATTTGCATTTCATTAGACTCAATACAATCTTCTTAATACAGTTTTATTATTAATTTTAATGTAATTGCTTCCTAACAGTGACATTTGTTTACCAACCATCGACAATATTATAATCTATGTAGAGGATCTTTTGCTTGTAATGTATGTAAAAATTTTGGTTTAAGTGGACTAAGAATTTTGTACACTTGGTGCCTTGTGAGACCTGAATTTTGCGCTATATTTTTCAAACTTCATCGTGGGTGAAGATCAACATATGCTAACACATCAATTTCATCATTTTGATTGCACATAAAATTTACTTTCTTTTCTTTACACACTGTTCCAGTATTTTTAAAATGCCAATAAAATTTTCCTACGCTGGAATAATTTAAATTTTGCCCAGGATGTCTGGCATTAAATTCTTCTACCGCTTTTCTAAAACTTCTGTTATTATCTCCAACTAATAATACTATTCTCCACTTTGTCTTCTATTGTTATTACCATTGTAATAAAATACTTTCGTTAATTATTGATCAACGATATAAGTTCTTATGACAGTTCTATTATTATATCATGAAAACAATTATTGTTATAGCCCTCTCACATAAATATTAAATTACTTCTGAACGATAAAAATCGTGCAAAAGAAAATAATTGTTTTAACAAATCAATAACATTAACACTAATAAATTTAGTATTGTTTCAAAGAGGAAAAAAATTCAATCCAAATTTATAAAAATATCCCAGGAAACATTGAAAAGTTTATTAAACGTATAAAATAGGTCCTACACCTACCGTATAAGAAACGGAAAAATGACCGGCGATTATACATACATTATATGTATATATAAAACGTTTATCTGGTATCAGTATATACGTTTATTAAATACATATATTATACGTATAAATATAACGTTTATTCTGGATCAATATATACGTTTATTATATACATATATTATGTGTATACAGAAAACGTTTATTCTGTATCTGTATATACATTTATGATATGGATATGTTAAACGTATAAGTATGACTGATAACTGATAAAAAATAAACGTTTATTTTGTAACAGTTATCAGTTATATTTATACGTTTAACATATACTTATAATAATCCTTTTATTATACATGTAGGTTTAATAACAATGTTGACAATTTACTTACATAAAATCTATATTTGTTATAAAAAAACTACATTCTTACATCCTGTATACAATACACATTTTCTTTCAGTAATTTCCCTTTTTCGTATATGTACCTCGTTTCACTTTCAAATGAATGATGGACTGCTTCTGTAATAAAAATAATTAAAATAATAATAATAATAATAATAATAATAATATCTAATCTATTATACTTACCAAGTATAACTTTTAATGCATTGCTTTCTTCAAATGTTTTAATATATTCATAGTAAACTGGCGACCAGTAAAAACCCCCGACGGCGGTTAATCGGGATATCTGTCAAAATAATTTTATTTAGAATTTATATAAAATAAGTTTCTCATTTTTACCATATAATTATATCCTTCATCTGTATCTAAATAGGTTTCAGATAATAGATATTCGTCTAAGGATTCCAGTGGAAAATCCGGCGTGTTTGCAGGTTTAATTAGTATATGCCTACTTTTTATTTCAGTTATTTGATCCAAATAACTTATTTAATATAATACCTTGTTGATCTATTTGTACTTGCATTGTGAAATATTATATACGGCAGCAGCTAAAACTAAAAATATTGAAAACAAAAAAATAGATAATTCAAAATAATATGCGTTTGTTACACGCTTTATAATTTAATAATAAACGTTTATATTGTAATAATCGAACCTAATAATTTATTTTCATCATATTGTTTCTTGAGAGTATACTCGTATGTCGTATATCAAGTATAGTACAATATCCCAAAATAAAATTTATATAATATTTATACAAGTTATAAGTAAAGATTAGGTTAGGTTGCAGATATTTGTGTTCAACTTACAACTTTTCCAAAAGGCTATTATTAAATAAACACTATTCAATTCAAGAATCAATTATTTCAAATTTGAGGAATATATGACTATAAAATTGCTTTCAAACATTGTTTAGTACAACTTACATATGAATACGTACGACATGACTCACGAAAAGCTACACAAATACAAAAGACTAGCTGATTGGTTTAACCAGAAGAGAAGATATGCGCGTGCGCAGTTTATTCCATTCGTATTATAAACGGATAATAAACTACTACATTATGGACAAATATTATAATAATACTTAATTTACAACATACTGTTTTTTAAAGTGCATGTACTAGAAAATAATAAATTAACTACTTATCCTGTACACTGAAATTTGTTTTCCTCAGCGACCTTATGAACTTACATACTTCAAATTTAAGGAATAAATGAATAAATTACTTTTGAACACAAAATTGTTTGTGGTAAAAACTTTATACATACGTCTTATTATAGTTTAACTATATAATATATTATATGAATGCTTTATTTATACTACGTACATGTAATCGTTTATATAACGTATATATTTATGAAGTCTTTTTATCGTTTAATGATATACTGTATTATAGGAATGCTTTATTATATCAGGTCCATGTAATCATATATTAAACGTATATGTTTATAAAGTCTTATTATCGTTTAACTATATACTATATTACATGAATGCTTTATTATACTACGTACATGTAATCGTTTATATAACGTATATATTTATGGAGAATTATTGTCGTTTAATAATATATTGTATTACACGAATGCTTTATTATACCAGGTTCAAGTAAACATATATTAAACGTATATGTTTCTAAAGTCTTATTATCGTTTAACTATATACTATATTATATGAATCTTTTATTATACTACGAACATGTAATCGTTTATATAACGTATATATTTATGAAGTCTTATTAACGTTTACTTTTATACCACATTATACCTATGCTTGTTTAACCCATATTAGTTAAATACTATATTTTACGTGTATATATGATTATAATATTATTATCGTATAAAGTTATATCGAAATATACCAATATTTTTATATTGTAAACGTAAACAAGACAAAATATTTTAAAATAACTGTATATTTAACGTATATATGACTATTGGCTTATGAGCGTATATAAATATACCGTATTATACCTACATATTTTATACATTATACCAGTTTTAAACCAAATATACGTATATTATACGTTTTTTAGATGATACAGTGTTTCCTGGGATAGTATAGGTTGTATTTAACTTTACAAAGTTCATGTCACTTCCGGTTAAACTGGATTACAATTTTTACACATTTCATTCGTAAATATTGCACTGATTAAATCATGTCCTATAAGCAATATGTGTATCTGCAATAATAAGCGAGAAAAAAGGGTGTGTCCACTTTTTCAAACACACTATATATACATGACCTTCGGAACATACTTGTCTCAACATACAGTTTTTTCGTGGGGTGTAAAACATAAAAAACGTGTTATCTATTTTTTTTTTTTTTAATTCGGACGACATTTCTATTAGAATAACCTTTCAATTTTATTCCATGACAACCATTGGATATGTTATGTTATTTATCATACCGGTTGTAACACGAAGATCGGGCCATAGGCGTTTAACATGGAAAATTAGTTTTTCCTTGCGCAAGAGTGGCTTATTAATTTTAGCCAAAAATGTTTCAAATAAATGTTGTGGAGAATTCGAGAAAAATTAGAAAATTGAGAAATATTAGAAATACTTTTATATAAATATTATAGATGGCGATGTGAAAATAAACAAAATGTGACAGTGCTATACAACTTAACAAACTAAAACAACAAATTCAGTAACAAAAACAACTTAAAACAAATGTTCAAAATTACGAGCGGGTTCTGTAATACAAAAATGCAAGCGTTGAACGTGATTGTTCGAACATCTGCCAGCATATTTCGCGAAATATTCTGGAAGGCATTTCGAATACGCTCTTTCATGTCTTCTGCATTTGTAAGAATCAAAATCCTTGATGTATCCCCAAAGAAAAAAATCCATAGGCGTAAGGTCAGAACTTGCTGTAGACATTCCGCATCCAGTGAGGATTTTCAATAACATATGTAATAATGCATATTATGCCTATTAACGCAACCATTGCTTTTAAAAGTAGCTTCATCCGTAAATAAAATATTAGTTAATAGGAGCGGATTTCTTCTAATATTTTCCATCGCCCAACTGCAAAATCGAACTCTATTAATTATTAAAATCTTCACCGTGCAATTCTTGTGTAAGATTGATATGATAAGGATGAAATTTATGTTTTCTTAAAGTCCTGGACGCAGAACTTTGACCAATATCAACTAAATTTGATAAATTCCTGGTATTGTAGTGCGAAAGTATCATTCACATAGAGGCTGTGATGAAACTCCCACCTACTGACGTAGGGATTTTCATAAATAGATGTCAAAACGAAAAATTCCAGTTCTTCATTTATTATGACATAAAAAAAACGCTTATCTAGATTTTAGTGGTCCCTAGAATCCGATTAGAGAGGTGCTGAACGCGACCAATATGTACAATGTATAGCCTAATATGGAAATTGCGAGAGGTCTTGTGCCGGCCACTACAGATGTTTTTCGTTTTGGTTCTTCAACTGAATCTGTTTCTCGAAATCGGGTAAAAATCCATCTCAGTGTTCTTAAACTCAGTTGCCGACGACTAGGAAACCGCTCCCGGTAAACTGTTTTTGCTCTTCTTATGATTCCAGTCTATTCACCAATTATTAAAATCATATCAATTAATTCGTTCTTCGTGAACATTTCAAAACGTTTTTTCGTTTCTTTATTAAACTAAGCAACAAACAATTGTATCCTTTTTACCTTCCGTCACCTTTAGGTAAGGAAGGTATTTCTTTGGTCAAAAAATTCGGTGGTGAGTTTTTAATGAATAAGCACGTTTTAGGGTCCCTAAAACACGAATTTACTATTTTTAAGATGATGTCTGTATGTGTGTGCGTATGTGTGTGTCCGCGTGTGTGTGTGTGTGTGTGTGTGTGTGACAAATTTTTCTCCGACGATAACTCCAATACTACAATTCTAAAAATTATAATTCTTTCGTATTCCTCTTCTTTACATCCATATGAAGAGCTGATTAGATTTTGGTTATAATTGATCCACCGGAAGTAACCCTTATTTGAAGTTTTTAACAATTTTTCTTGAATCTTTTGGCGTCTAAAAAACTGTTTTTCTATGTTATAGCCCTATGACCCGTTTTAAAATTTATACCCTGTATATTTAGTTAGTCTATAGCTCCAAAATAAAATACCATAAAAAAGTCCTTTGGTGATTATTATTTTTTTCTCAAAAAATTGAACATAGAATTTACAAACGATTTTCTCTATCATATTAGCCGAGATTCCCATAAAAAATGAGACAGCCTGTACTACATGGTACTTATTTCATTTTTATTTCAAATTATAATTGAAAGTAAACCCTTAGTTACTTATTACAAGTTTATATCTTTTTGGCTTTATTCTGTGTGGCATATTATATTTCATATTTCACGGGGCATTAATGTAACAAGTAATTGAGACATAAAACATGTAATGAGATTCATAATCACAAACTTTATGTTCCATGTGCCTTACGCCTTTCACTTCGGATTTAATTCACATAAAACATAGAATTTGGTCGAAATCAAAACCTAGAGTGTAGAAAATTCATAATACGTGTATGTATTGTAAAATCACATTACCTAATTACCATTATTTTGCGTTAATTAACAGTTGATTCTTTATTGATATGCCTACATTATCAACAATAGTAACGTGAGAAAATAATTACTATGATTTTTGTATGGCAGGCAATAACTTCTCTAATCAATCTTTTATATTTAATCTTCTGTTTGCAGCAGTTTTTATGTGTTATGTTAAAAAACTGTTGCTGATATAGATATTAAAGCAACTAATAATACACACTCTGTACTAAAATATAAAATAATGCCTGTATAGGTAGATTAAGAATTGATTTAAAATCTACAATACAGTAGATAAGGCAAGGTAATTGAAAATTAGGAAAAAAATACTATTTTCTTTATTATTAATTTATCAGGAAATATTGTCAATTATCAAATAATAATGTTACTATTTAAAATTATAAGTTCGTGCTCAAAACTGTTTGACCAAATTATTTAATAATGATAAATATGTCATCCGAAAATAGATATAAACATAAATTGAATACTTTTGTTGAAACAATTTAACAAAACGCTATACCTACTGGGGATCCGCCGAAGCCAATCACTCCGTTTCGCTCCGTGTTCTCTTTTCAGGGACGGTAAGAATTACGTGGTTTTAACTGGGATGGAGGGGGAGGGGCTAGAATTTAATGTTGCACAAAAATTAGTTCTTTTGTACCCTTTTTTTAAGGTAATTCTCTCGTATTCTATGAAGACCATTCACTAACTCACTAAAGCCACATTCAGATAGAGCTTAGTGCAGTGGTAGAGTAGTTTTATTGTAGTGTAGAAAAATTGTATAGGGAAAGTAAACGCAAGCGTTCACTTTCAGACTTTTGTGGTAGTGCAGTTGTATTGCAGTGCAGAAGCTTGCAAGATTCAAACATCTGCACTGCACTACCAACGCTGCGATGCAACAACGAATCAAAAAGTGGCATATTATTTGTAGGATACGTAGAAATCCGAAATGTCATAACTGTATATGTGATTTCTTTTTCATTGTTGGGCCTACCATTGCTAATAAATTGTCAAAACAACTTAATGACCTTCTTGTATATACAAAGAACATCTCTTTATCTTATAGACGCATTTCGTTTAACAGGTTATGATAGTCACCTTGTAAATATTTTTTTTATATATTGGACGAACCCAGCAGCGACGACGTTTTGTTATTCTTTTCAATAACAGTACTGCTGTACATGCTATTAAATAAGTCATATTGGCGCAAGAAACAATGTTATTTAACATATTGAATATAGGTTATAACACAAATTCAGTAGGCGTGTCTACCCTGTACAGTATTGCAAATGCAACTGCACTAATTTTCTATGTGAACGATACTTTCGCACTACAATACAAATGCACTACCAACACTGCACTGCAACTGCACTAAGCTCTATCTGAATGGGGCTTAACTTTGGAACGACCAGCAAGAAACGTGACAGTGGCAAACGTTCACGAAGTGTGTATTCATCTTTTATTTGGTGACAGATCTACTATTCTAAGAACGAAGTATTATTTAGGAACAAATCTAAATCTATTACTTCGAGAACGAAGCATTTACTGAAGAGATAAATTATGGTGATTAAATTTTTATCTTGTCATTGACATTAATTTCGGTATTTATACCTGGAGATACTTTTAATTCAATTAATTCATGAGAATAAAAATATTTCGTAAGGATAGATCGATTAATTATACTCGCTGTCAAATAAATATGGACTGATGCTCAATTTGATGATTTCATTTTCATTTATCATCACTTGTTATAGTAGTCTTCACGTAAGAATGACAGTACACAATAAAAACTGCATGATTCTCGATGACGTATGTAATGAGGTCATGCACGAATTTTCAATTTTAACTTTAATCGATAGAGGAATTAAAAATAATAATAATAATAATTTAAATTCATGAAACCAAACTTTGCCAATAATAAAGCAGTTATTTTTTATACAAGACGATAAAATTATATTTTATCGACGAACGGAAAGTTTAATTCACGAGAGATTTCGCGAGTGAATTATTTTTCGTGAGTCGATAATTTAATTTTATCGTCGTATGTAAAATTCTATTTTCCTCTATAGCAGATTTTTAAGAGCAAATATTAGAAAAACCGATTATAAATTAAATTATTTAAGAACAATTTAAAAATCTCAGTGGAGTGGTAGTTATAGAATTTGTTTGAAAACAATTTCATTTTATTCATGTTTATACAATTGAAGTTATATATAATATGAATCGCCAAAATGTATAATGTATTTTTATTTAAATAAAAATTAAAATTCTTTATCTACCCTTGCTGTTAAAGTATTATTTTATCTACCCTTGCGGTTAAAATGTCACTTAGCCAACTATTTCGAGTTGAACAAAGCACACTTTCAAATATGCTATAGAAAAAAAATGTTTTTTCTACTCCTATGCTTTAATATACTTATTAAGTATGTGTCATCTGTATTTAAATGCCACTCATTATGATTCAGATTTTCATTATGATACAGATTATCATTATGATTCAGATTTTCTTTTCATTATGATACAGATTAATTTTATAACTTATTTATTGGTTTATAGTTTATTTTTGTAATTATTATGAATAGTCGTAAAAAAATAGTGTATGAACTCATGTATAATGACTATTAATACACTCGCATGATTTACGATACTCCCATAATATACTATTTACCTCTCGCTAAGAGAGGTATTGAATTCATGCTAAATATCGCATATTCAGATTTTAGTGAATAAGCACGATTTAAGGTCCCTACAAACCGATTTTAACATTTTTACGATGATGTCTGTGTGTATGTCTGGATGTGTGTTCTGTGGATGTTGGAGGGACGATTCCTCAAAAACTATAAGACTAAAAACCAAATTAACTACGTATTCCTTAATCTGATATTAATGGGAAGAGCTGAAAAGGTTCTGGTAGCTATTGGACAACCGGAAGTAGTAATTTCTTAAAATCTTTTAAATATTATTTTTTGGAAATTTGTATTTTTACAATTATTAAAGAATATAAAATTATCTATCCAATATTCTGAATATTTTTATTATATCTTTTATGGATTTAGAGATAGGGAGTTATAAATATATAAAATAATCCATTGTAAAATGAATCAAAAAGCCCATTGAAACCAGTTGAAAAATTAAAATATTTGTATTTGACATTCATGTCAATGTCAAAAATCCAAAGACATTACTGAAGGCTTTTTCTGGGAAGTACATTTAATATTTCTTATTTTATCATTAATTACATATTTAGAATTATAGATATAGTTACCGCACGTTAAATTGACACTGTTCTTGAATGCGAAAAACCTAAAATTCGTACATGGACAAGTCGAGATGTAATAGTAATTATAATCAAAGTATGTACAGTATCACCGGCAACTAAACACGCGCTTGCTATACATATATTTCATTATATACCCTTCAAAAATACCGCCAATCTTGTCAATGAATTGGAAGAATATCAAACATTTATAAGAGTCGGAGGAAACTTGTTCACAGAATGAATTGAAATTTAAAGAATAGATATAAGTAGATTTTTTTGTGTGTACCAGAAATGTGAAATACAATACTTATTAGAGATGCACACGATTTCGAGCTTTGGCCCGGCCCGGCCCGAAGCCCGCCTCGATTTCGAGTCGATCATCGAGCCGGGGTGAAGATATTTTTTATCGGGCCGAATCGGGCTAATCATTTTCAAAAATCGAGGCGAGTCGGACTTTTTATTTTGGCCCGGCCCGAAAACTTAAGCTTTTCGGGCTGGCCCGAAAAATCTTATAATTCAATCAAATGCACAGTTTCCTTAATATTTTAATGAAAATGGATGAAGTTAAAAAGGATTAAAATTATTTAATAAGAACAAACTTCACATATTAATAAATAAAAATGTATTATTTTACTTCAAGATTTCAAGGTTATTCATTAAAGCATAATAATTATATTGTGATGTTGATATTATAATTGTTATTACTCGTATACTTAAATAAAAGTGATTTTTGTTCCTACCATGACGATTTCTTGTCCTATTTTTGAGCAGAAGTTAGATAAAAAATCCATTTGTAAATTATATTTTTTATATAAGATTTGTGAAAAAGTTGTTTAAATTTTCGAACGGCTTTGGAAAACGAAGTGATAAATACACGTAGGTCTGTAATTTTTATAACAAACTTACACTAGAAGTGTCTCTTTTTTAACTACTTATGTTAACTAATGTTGAAATTTATTAGAATGTAGAGTTTTTTTTTTATAAGTTTGACACTAAAAAATTTAAATATTTCGCTTTAACATAAAAATCAACATTAGGAATGCCGGATGCACCCAATTTCGAGGTTTGACCCGGCCCGGCCCGAAGCCCGGCCCGATTTCGAGTAAATTTTCGAGCCGGGCTAGCTAATTTTTATGTCGAGTCGATCTTCGAGTCGGGCCGGTAATTTTTATTGAATGCATCTCTAATACTTATGTCATCATCATTACCGATATCTGCGATTAAGCAGATTGTGGCCCACTCAGAAATGGGTAATATGCCGTGATGATATATTTTGTGACACAAGAGGATAATTAAAGTAATCAAAAAATAAGCAAATTCCTCCTACCTGTACGTGTACACTCATAAATTTTGCTCCAGCTAGTTGAAACGCAAAGCGGTGGCTGGGTCTAGGGTTTTGTAATTTATTTCGAGATACAGGTATTCACGACAGAATGAAATTTAATAAATAAGTACAACTCAATTTGGAAAAGTAAAAAACGAGTTTTTCTCGAAAGAAATTAGTGGGCGCCAGACCTTAGAAGCAGGTAAAGTTTAGAGTAAGGTCAACTCTAAAAAAGTAAAGTTTTTATAAAAAAAATTAATTTTAAGATAACAGCATTCACGCTGAAGCTTGATTTAACTATGGTTACAATAAAAAATAAGATAAAAAGGGACCCCTGGATCCTTTCCGGCATCCGGAAAGAGAAGGACTGAGGTCAGCGCTCCTGCTAACGGTGACGGCACCGACGAATTAAAAAAGGAACAACTCGTTACCTGACTCTGTTGTCGAAGGAACGTTGAGACGTCGTATCCCGTGGATTCACGCAGGTGAAGCCAGTAGGATCAATTGCAGTAAGGGCTGCCTCCCTCAGTCGCTTTTCAATCCCAATCCCGGAAAAAAACGTGTTCTTGACTATGTTCCCTAAAAAAAATCTGACCAGCAAAAATATCTCTACAGAGATTTACAGAGTGCCTTAAGGGCTTTAGACTGTACATAAAAAAATTTAAGGCCCTAAGCGAAAGCTCCAGACGAGAATGTACCACAAAACAAAAATTTACAAATTACAAATTTATTTACAAAAGTGCACCTAGGTTTAAATAACAATAAAAATTTGATAAAAACTAGAACGGCCGTAATAAAAAGTAATTAGAACAAGAGTGAATAGGCAGCAATTAACCCGATAATAAAAGAAGCCAAAAGGGCTTTACAAACCACAAAAAAATTGCAGTGCGAAAAGACTAATAACCGGACAAATACTTCGTCGAGTCGAATGTAACGCACAATCAATCAGTTACAAATTATCATAAAAAATTGTAGCTACTACGGTAATTTAAAGATAAATAACGATAAAAGAAATTGACTCTAAGAAGTCGACTTTTAAAGCGGAAAAACCAAGCCGAAAATTTGCCTAGTCCAAAATTGTATAGTCACGTTATGTACTCACATCCTACATTCACCCTACATTCATTCTAGTGTATAGGAGAGGAAAGGATGGTTCGGTAGGATACTTTAACTAAATTTTGAATCCCTAAATAAATTTTAAATCCCAAAAATTTTACCAAAAATATTACCCTTAAATAATTTAGCCCAAAAATAATTTACTAATTACGCAGAATTACTAATACTCTGGTATTCAAGCAAAATTTGAATGCTTATCCCTTACGCAAATAACCGGTCGAGTCAAAAAGTTAAACAGAACTACTCTAAGCTTCATTTCCACCGATTGTTCTAATGCGTAAGAGCTATAATTAATGCTTAAGAATTAAGAGCAATGCGTAAGAACAAAAGATTGCAAACTTCTAACCTGAACTGTCAACTGTCATCTATTTTATAATTATTCAATTTTTAATTTTTCGTTATGGATATAGATACAGAAATTATGTATATCATATATTTTAAAAAAGAAGAATTGTTGCTGCAATTGCAATCTGATAGACAACAAGTAATAAGGAAAAAAATTGTGACATTTCTGTTGAATTAGTCACTAAACAAAATAGCTGGAAATGGTAAATAGGCTATTCCACTGTAATCGAAAAGAGTATAAGTTTATCAAAAATATGAAAGATAACAGTTAAATGATAAGAAAAATACCAACTATTTTTTTTTTATTACTCCCTCTAAAAAATACGGGAAGTTCTACTTTTGATGACGTAAGACATGTGGACAGGTGTTTAAGCAAATAGGATTTAAGTTTGAACACCGACTGTATGGGACATGGAGCTCCGCTCTCATTTCGCTACAACTAAGAATATAATTATTCGGGTGTGTCGGATATGTTCGGATGCTGTTCGGGTGATTTTCTTGTCTTTGCATGTTCGTTGATCTATCTGCTGCACGTGCTGCACTCCTTTGAAATTTGTTTGAAATCGTGAGTCCCCAACCAACTTCGAGAATGTCAAAATATTTTTGTAAAATAAGAAAAAAAGTAAAATAAATTAATTACAATAATATATTTTCTTTCCCTAATAATAAAATATAATATTACAATTCAAATATACATTATTTTGTAATTTGCTCAAATTTTTTTCGTAAATCTCTGAACCACTGTTTGTTTACTTCTGGTATACCCACATTACCTACGTCACAAATAAAATTTATAATTCATACCTCAATATCTCGCTTATTTGGAGGAATTTTAAACTCGGATTTTCACATATTGTCTTACATACTTATGTAGTTTAAGATAAAAAAATAAAAAAAATATTGTGGAATAGCCTATTGTCATAATGCATTAAGTCTTAGGCACTAATCATTATGCATTAAGCAATAAAACATTCGGTGGAAATGAGGCTTTAAGGTACAACTCGAGCTTAAAAAAGTTAAACAGAATTACTAAGTTAATTTTGTGGAAAAGATACAAAAATGAAGGCGTACTCGGTACGCGGGGGGACCGAACAAGTCAAGGTTCAACTTGAGCATGGGATTTAAGTCGCATAAAAATTTTACAATTTTGCCAAACTGTTATACCAAAAAAAAAAAATCTAAGAATTTTGAAATCGAAACGGAATTTGGTACTAGCCTTGTGGCATTAAATCGAAATTCAAAATTTAGACAAACCGAAATGAGGCTAGGCCCTTGAGGTAAAATAGACGCCTTTAAGTTGTAACGAGATCGCTGGAAAATTTAAGTAAGCACTTCACCAACTCCAACTCGTCAAAAATACAATTCGAGTAATACAAACGCTAAATAATTACAACAAAAGATAGTGAAATGCTTACCTCTTTTTCCACTAACGAGGGTCGAACACTAGAGACTATTACTCAATTTTCCATCAAGGAAATAACCACAATTTCACGTAAAAAAACGTGTGCAACCAAAAAACCGTCTTTAAGCCAGCATGGTCTAGCCAGAAGAGAGCCTGAATCAAATCGCCAAGCCAACGCCTAAGACAATGTTGTCAGTCATAGACAAAAAAAATAATTACGTCGTCGCATAAAAACTACCCTATACTAATTTTAAAAATAAAATAAATGCAGAAAAAGAGATAATCCAACATCGCATGACTTTTAAAATATGTATCCAAATTTAAACAATTTAAAAAAATATAGTTATTGAAATTTAGTTACTTTTATTAGTTACTAAAAATTCGCACTACTTGTCAAGAACAACTATTTATTATTTCTAACCAACATGATAATAACAACAATACAATGTAATTATAGAGAGAAAGTTGATTAAAAAAATGAGTAAACGACAGTCTTGAGGTAAGGTATAGTAACTATAGTTTACGTAAGTCAAATACCAAAATTTTAGGTGTAGAAAGGATAGCTCGCGACGAGAATTTACACAAGATGACAGTAATAAAATAGGCGTAGTAACAACGATTTTGTTACAATTTTTATTTATTTAATACTTATGTAGACTAATATGAAACTGTACGAGTCCTGAATATAAAAATCTGATGTGGTCTACACAAAACCTCCCGCTATTTAATTTTTACATATACATACATAAAATCACGCGTTTCCCACTTAGTGGGTTAGCAAAAACCCGGAAACAATAGTAACAATAAGAAAAGGGATAAGAGTAAGAGCTCAGCTAACTCACTTCACTCTTTAACAACATTCTTCTTTCGCCTTGTCCACAATCATCATAGCATTCATACATAAGAACATATTAAAGTGACTGATTTTCGGTAGCGAATAACCGCATCTGGACCACAATAATAGTTACGCAACAATCATCCTTCCACACACATCCCTATCCATTTTTATTAATTTAAATACATAGTTACGTATTTACTAACGCTGCAAACTGTTCCACTGCATAAAACTATTGATTTATTTACTATTTTCTTTTTAAAATGTCACTATTATTAATTTGAAGTGATTAGTTTTTTGACAGTGACATTTATTGTCAGTTACATTCATTTGAAATATGAACTGTGTAACAAAGGAATTATTGAGTTCATGTTAGGCTTCGCGACTAATAAAAAAAAATATTTTTAAATTTATCTGTAAAATATATAGAAAAAGTATTAATGTATTCCTGTAGAAAATTCAATAATCTTTAATTTTCATAAGACATAAAATGCGAAAAAATGGCATTTAATGGTATTTTTTGAAGAAAAGCCATTATGAGCTTCAGGTAAAGTGCCATTTCCGGTTATCCGATTTACACCAAAATCTAATGGCTTCTTTTCATATTAGAATAGGATAGAAATACAAGGTTTCAGAATTTTCTGAATGATAGTATTTGAGTTAGAGCGAAGACAAAATCCCTACACATACACACATACATACATACACACATACATACATACACACATACATACACATACACACATACAGACATAATCGTGGAAATGTTAAAATTGGATTCTAGGGACCTTAAAACGTGGTCATTTACTAAAATCTCGATATGTGATTTTTAGCACGATCCCTATGCCTCCCTTACCGAGTGTAGCGGGAAGTAAAAAATTACATCAACACATGGTTAAATATCACTTAATTCTAAAATAGTCCTCAAATGGATAATATTGAAGATGTACCATCTCCAAATGATGTATCTGAACTGAATGTTTCGATTATTGTAATATTATTATGATTAGTTTATCGAATTGAATCTTATATTCGTTTAACCTGAAAATGTTGCTGCGTAAACCGTTGTCGTCCAGTCGACCCAATCTTAAACCAGACGCAGTATACAGTTTGAAACTTGGATAATGGCAATGGCACAGTTAGTTTGAGAAAAAGACAGGAAAAGTTTCCAATAAAATCTTTTTTATATTATATACAGAATGGTGGCGGTTAAGGCTTTAACATGGAATTCTAGTTTTACGGAATTTGCTGTTCTCCTGTTAATTTAAGGGAAAAATTGTAGAGCGAAAAGATTTATGGAATTAAAAGTTGCATACAAAACTGTTTTACATGTTTTATTATATGTTTGGTTCATCTGTCATTTACAATTTTAAAACAGTTATTTATGCAACAAATGTAAAAAGTATAGGTAGTCTTATTTCATGAATAGGAAAGTTTGACCGAACGAGCCGTAGGCGAGTTCGTCAAATCCTATGAATGAAATAAAACACTTTTTACTCGAGTTATATACAAATTATTTTACGTCTGTAAAAATGCACTTTTTTCACACTTTTATTGTGTTCAAAAAGACATACTTTATAAACCCATTTTAATGAAAAAAGTGTACTCTTTTTAACAGACGTAAAATAGTATATTATGATACAAGTGTATAAGCTAGCCTTTAAAGCACACACGACAAGTTTAAAGCCACGACGCGTAGCGGAGTGTCTTTAATGTCGTAGTGCTTTAAAGGCTAGGTTATACGCGTGTATCATACGCTATTTTTTATTATAAATGCATCATAACCATTTAAAACTAAAAATTATTGCAAATCATACGGTTTTGATTTTTGATCTAGTGAGTTTGAGCGTTTCCAAGGAGACAGTTAGCAATTATTGGTATTGTTACGTTAAGTCAACAAGTCAATATTTTTTTTCATTGTTTTAGTTGTTATTCATATTTATTGTCATTTTTCGTTACCTAGGTAACTCAAAAATTTAGCGTGTTTAATGGTCGATTTACGCACGCTTTTGCGTGTTTTAAAGAGCGATTATGATGCATGTATAATAAAAAAAAATTTAAAAGTTCGGCCATGACTTGACATTATAAAAAACAAAATTATTTCATTCATGTCAAAAAACTTAGTAAGAAGTAAATTAAATATTAATAATTATTCGAATAAGGAACTTGTCTTTATCATAAATTATCGTGTAACTATACTTGTAAGGTAAAGTCACTTTAGGCTTTAGCTACGATTTTTAGCGTTATTTTCTTTTTAGTGTTTTATAACAGATTAGAAAATGATAGATAAATATTAAATTAATAAAATTATAACATAATAAAATTTGCACAAGTTTTAGGTTATATCAAATTTTGACAAATAAAACGACAAATATTTATCTTTTTGTTCAAATTACTATTAATACAAAATTATATAAATTTAATAATTAGTTTATAGGACCAAAATATACATATTAAATTTCCAACGAGAAATCTCGGAGAGAATCTCGGCCGAGGCGAGACTCTATTAAACGAGACGAGAAAAAATTCGAGACAAGACATAATTTTATGAATTTGAAACGAGACAAGACGAGACAATGAATTTCTCGTCTCGTCTCGTCTCGACCGAATCACTACAATAATAGGTACTATCATTTGTAAAATTAAAACAATATTTACAATTAAACGTTTACCGTCTTTTTCGGTTTCCTGTTTGAAGGTGAAGAAGTTGTCTCTAATACATGGAGTTTTACACGCAAACATATTCCAGATACGACTCTTGGGTTAATATGTAAACAATATAATATGAATACTAAAGGTAAGAAATTTTAGAAAAATGTATATAACTTTCAATCTAAGATATATTAGTTATTTATTGTAGCAAACATAATTAAATTAAATTTTTAAAACTGCTGATGATGAGGGCCTTGGGTCCCTCGAAACGTTCACAACTGTAATAAAAACAGTGTTTTTATTTAAAATACACCTTGAGAAGGCGACAACAAAATTCATCTCCATAAAATCTATTATGTTATTTCCATTGATATAAAAGTATTATATACCAAATTTGAAAAGTTTTGGATTATATTTTAATATAGTTTTTCATTAAAATCTATCATAGGCTTCAAGTAAAGTGCCTCTTCTGGGTAGACCATTTTAACTAAAATCTATTATGTTATTCCCATTGATATAAAAGTCTTATATACCAAATTTGAAAAGTTTTGGATTATATTTTAATTTAGTTCTTCAATAAAATCTATTATAGGTTTCAAGTAAAGTACCACTTCCGGAAGTTATGTAATGACCAAAAAGGGTAGTGCACAACTAGATATTATAACAATCATAAATACTAAATTTCAACTTTCTACTGTTTACCGTTTTTCAGTTATGCGAGATACATACATACGTACGTACAGACGTCACGACGAAATTAGTCAAAATGGATTCAGGTATGGTTAAAATGCATATTTCCGTTGAAATCTGGAAACCGAAATTTTTCGCGATTACAATACTTCCTTTACTTCGTACAAAGAAGTAAAAATCTGTTGTGGCCAACACAATACCTCTCGCTATTTCCATTTTATGTTATATAAGTATTGTATTGCACTTCGCTATCGAACCGTCGTTTTATAACAAAAACATAACTTTAACCAAATATTGTTTTTATTACATTTAACATGTCTTCTGCACACATACAATTATAATTATATCTGTTTTTCATTGTATGAGGAAGTTCCTAAATATTAGAGATTCTTCGAACTCATTAACTAGATTGGCGGTATTTCTGATGGATATATGCATTTTACCTACAATTTTAAATATTTAGTAATAAGAAAGATTAAATGTAGGTACTGACCTCTGTCATTTACAAACTAAGTTATAAACATTACTATGTTATAAACATTTGAATTTATCAACTGGTTTCCTTAGTGCCTTAGCCTCTGCGATGTACTACATTAAATTATTGTATATATCACAGTGCCTTTATCTCTAAATCTTTAGAAGATATAATAAAAAATTTAAATGTATCAGATGTAGAATTTTATGATCTTCAATATATGTAATGATACAAATTTTCAAAAAATTATATTTAGAAGATCTTTCTAAAGAAACTTACGGTTGTCCAATTGTTACCACAATCTAATCAGCTCTTCGCAGGAATGTCAGATTGCGGAAACTGCAGTTAAATATTTTTTAAATCTTACAGTATTTGAGAAACCGTGGTTCCAACATCCACACACACATCCACACTCACACACAAACACACACACACACACACATACAAACACACACACACATATACACAGAGAGAGAGAGACACACACACGCACATACACACACGGACATCATTGTAAAAATGTTATAATCGCATTATAGGGACCTTAAAACGTGCTTATCCACTAAAATCTGATATGTGAATTTCAGCATGACTCCAATACGTCTCTTAGCGAGAGGTAAAAATACATAGTTTCAAAAATTATATTTATTTTATAGTCGACTGTCAACTACAAATATTTAAATATAATTTCTAAAGTATTCAAGCATATAGTAGGCGTGTTCTCACACATTGCTGCTTTTATTATTATTATTACAAGAATGATAGCAAGAACTATAAAACTAAACATAAGTATCCTAGAAACTCATATACGATAATAAAAATCAAACATGAAAACATTAATATGTCCCGCAGACAAATCCTAGCAAATACCATGCCCATAAACATCATATAAAACATTCACTTTAACCACACATCAATATCCGCTCTTTCATGTCCAATGTCCAACATTGCTTGCTCATCGAGCGTTCACCAAACCACATGACCACAATCACTCCAAGCTTTCAAAGCATAGTTTCCAGGCAACGCGACAAACTGCATGCATAGATCACTGGGATCTTGAAATAGCGTGCGCGGTTGTTGCTTCGCTGGTATTTAGATCATAAATTAATAGTTTAATTGCCGCCGTGACACTGCGTGCATGCGCGCGTGTGGGCATGTGCGTGCTGTACGTGCGCGTGACCAACGAGATCAGACACGCACGTGAATGTGCATGAGGAAGTCCCCCGGGACAAATCAAGATTTTTCATTTCACAAGGAATTTAATTGAGGATAATAAAGGTGGAGATTTATTATTGTATAAGGTTTTGATTTCGTATTATGGCAGTTAAACGTGTTGTACAATAGCACAATAAAATAATTTCTTAATTAGAAAATGACTTCATTAAACAAATTGTATTTATATGTTGAATATAGTGCACGCAGTACATTCAAAATTTTAAAGTTAATACCAATATAATGTAGGTAACATCTTTAAGTTATTTTTAAAAAAATCTCACATTACCTTCCATCAATTCTATGTATTTTGTACAAATCCCATACCAAAAGTTCCTTGGAAAAGATTATATATATCCAGTAAAACTGTAACACGAAGATATACTATTTTCTACTAATGTCATTCCGAAAGAAAAAATTCTATAAATCCAATAAAATTATAACACAAACATACACTATGTAAATTGCACTTAACACTGACATTTGCCAGTTACAATTATTTGAATATATCAGCTGTTTCCATGATTATATAGCAAAGCTGGCTCATTTATGAAAGTTAATCTTTTTATAATTCTTTAACTCTATATCTACTGAATATGAAGGAAAATGTATAATCAAACCGTATAGACAGTAATATATTCTTTCATATTAATAATCACATAAAATGTAAAAAAAAATATATTTAACTGCGTTTTTTCAAGAAAAACTGTTAAGAACTTCAAATAAGGGAACTTCCAGTTGACCAGTTATAATCAAAATCTGATCAACTCTTCATGTGGATATAAAGAAGACGAATACGAAAGAATTATAATTTTTGAATTGTAGTATTGGAGTTCACGTCGGAAAAAAATTTGACACACACAGCCAAGCACACATACAGATATCATCGTAAAACTAATAAAGTCATATTCTAGGGACCCAAAAACGTTCTTATTCATTAAAAACTCACCACCGAATTTTATGACCAAAAACAATACCTTCCTTACCTAAGGTGACGGAAGGTAGAAAGATTACCGACTTCAGTTTTTCGTAATAAATATTCAGAATTGGACTGGCTTAAATAAATAAAGTTAAATCCGTTTAAATATAAATTAAAACAATAATAAATATGTAACTACATCAAAAAAAAAAAAAACATAAATTGGAAATTAAAATATATGTATGTACAGTAAAATTTTTTAAAGAAGTCCGATCAAGGTCATCTTCGAATCGTATGAAATAAGATTTTGACAAATTCAGCAGCGTCGTTTACTTAGTTTTTATGGGAGTACATAACATACTGTTATTTTGTAATTACATAAATATAATATTATAAATACATGTAAAGGGTTATAATTGTAACTGTACCATTATTATAGAAATGTCTTAAATTACACACCTGATTAACTGAATGAATATTTTGAAGAGGTCCTCCATTCGCTTCTTCACGTTGAAATAATCATGCAAATTAATTAGCATTTCCTGAGATTGCTTTTTCAGTGTTCTTCCCTTTTTGCTCATACTGGTACCAGAAATAAACTTGATTAAAATGAACGAAAAATACAAATCGAAATATGTTATAAATCAAATTCTGACACTGACAGAAAACAATGAACGCACGGCTATGGATCAAGTAATTATTTATGAAATAATAAATGAACTTACGTGAAACTTATGATACAGCAACAGTATTAAGAACAACGAGCATTATTATAAAATAGCATGTCGTAACTTTGTCTAAACAATATAAATTTTTGAAAGACAAACGTTTTATATTCATCCCTTTCGCGCGCGCGTGTTGTCTAGCAACTATGAGATAGATAAATATATGCCAACTTGTAAATTCGTTCATCATACGGATGTCCTTGATCGGACTTCTTTAAAAAAATTTACTGTATGTACCTAGCCCGTGCCGGTCTTCGTTCCTATTACTTCTCATCGGTTTTTATCAATTGTGATGATTACACGTCACAGGTCACATTATCATTATCTTACTTTTTACCTTCCATCACCTTTAGCTTTAGGTAAGCAAGGTATTGTCTTTGGTCAAAAAAATTTAACTACGTACTCCTAAATATGGCATTAATGGGAAGAGCTGAAAAGGTTTTGGTGACAATTGGACAACCCCAAAAATAGTAGTTTCTTAAAAATATCTTCTAAATATTATTTTTTGGAAATATATGTTATAACAAATATTAAAGAACGTAAAATTCTCTATCCGATATATTTAACATTTTCATTATATCTTTTTTACCTCCCGCTACCCTAGGTAAGGGAGGTATAGGGATCGTGCTAAAAATCGGATATAGAGATTTTAGTGAATAAGCACGTTTTGATGTCCCCAGAATCCGATTTTAACATTTTTACAATGATGTCTGTAGGTATGTAGGTGTGTGTGTGTCTGTGTGTCTGTGTGTGTGTGTGGATCATGTGGACACGATTACTCAAATACTATCAATCAGAAAAATTTGAAATTTTGTATATCCATTCTATACTAATGTGGGAAGAGCTCATTAGTTTTTAGTGTATATCGGATAACCGGAAGTATCATTTATACAAGCTTTTAACAGTTTTTCTTGTAAAAAATTCATTGAATATAATTTTTTAGCAACTTTCACCAATACAAATTAAATATAATGGCACAATCTTCAATTTTACGATAATAGCATTTAGTAAATAACTTGAAATAACTTTATATTATATTATAAAATAATTTAATTTTGTACATCACTTTGCCTCTGCGTCAAACAAAAACAATACTTTAATAACAAATTTGACACATTTAAACAAATGTCACTGTCACGAAGCAGTTTTCATTAAAATTAATAATGAAACCGTGTTAAGAAGAATTTAGTAGTTTAAATATGATTCTAATGGCATTAAGGTTTGTAAAAATAATATATTTTCCATCATAAATAAATATTAGATATACAAGATAATTCGATTTAAGTTTGATGTTTGCAGCATTATATATCAAACAGCTCTCAATAAGAACGTGATTTCAAAGTGTGAAATAATAGTTTGCAACTACACATTTACGAAATGGATAATGTACGGCGAAGAATTTACACAGATTGCGTTTTAGAGCATAAGGAAGTTGGTGATGATTTTGACAATAATTGTGTGACGATTTTTCCTTAAAATATATTAATGATCCAAAACTTCGCAAAGTTGGTAGGTATTTAATACTCTTATATAATTTGAAACAACATATTAGATTTTGACTACATATTATAAACCGGATGTAGTACTTAATTTGAAGCTCTAACAGATTTTTCAGGAAAAACATAATAAAATGTAATCCAAAATTTCGTATTACAAACGGTTCTTTTTATAGGAACAACAAAGTAGATTTTGTTTACAAACGATCAATCGGAAGTGAAACTTTACTTAAAGCTCATTGCTATTTTAAACATGGAATTGGCGGGAGGTCATTTGCTGGCCACATCAAATTTTTGGATTTAGAGATAGAGAATTATAAATATATAATTGTTGTAATGAAACTCACAGCCCATATAACTCTATGGAAACCAGTTGAAAAATAAATTTGTTTGTAATGTCAGTGTCATAAATCCAGATACATTACTGAAGACTTTTTCTGGGAAGTACATTTAATATTTCTTATATTAATTAAATATTTAAAATTATAGATACATATATTACATATACCGCCAATCTAGTCACTGATTTGAAGAATCTCGAAAAATTAGAAGAGTAGGAGTAGGAGGAAACTTATTTATAGAATGAATTAAAAAATATAAAATTATTTGACTTGAATAGATGTAATTAGAATTTTTGCGTGTGTACTAGATTTGTTAAATATAATATGTACTTATAAAAAATAGCTGGAAATTTGAAGCAAACATTGAAATCCCCTTGTATTAACGATTGAAAATTATATAATAATAATTTTGCATATATAATAAGGTGCATAATGTACAATTTAAAGCTCTTTCCCAAAATTTGTCAAATACCCTATTATAGGATTTATAATTTCCACTACTGGGACTAAACTAATTTGTCCTGAAACAATAATTTTAAGATTTACAAATAAATTATTTATAAATAAAAATCATAACTTAGCGTTTTATTCAGCATTTGTTACAGTTTAAAATAAGTAAACAGAGAATAAATATCTATTTATATTTAATTCAGGGCATCGGACCCGAATCTAAATCGAAACCGGAACCAAAACGTAACATTTTACCGAACCCAAACCCAGATCCGAACTTCACATATAATAAAATTCGGATTCAGGGTTCAGCTCCGGTTCACGTTCATTTTCAGTTTGAAACGTAATCGTAATACTTTCAGCCGATGATTGACGACTTTTGCGTCTATGTTGTAGCCTGTGTTTGAGTGTTCGTGAAAATTGTGTTCATATTGTTTTGCTTTGCATTATAAATTCCGCACATATTTAGAATAAATATTATTATTAAATAATAATAATAATTCAATATTCATTAGATCGAACAGAACCTATAAACCCAATATCTGAATCCGGAACAAAACCGCAAATTTTATTAATACTTGAACCAGAACCGCATCCGAAACCATCTTTCAAAAAACAGAACTTGAACCGAACCCAGTTTTTGGTGGGTTCGATGCCCTGATTTAATCATAATTTATTTTCATAGTTTAATATCCAACTAAAACATCCTTCATTAATTATAGTTATAATTTGGGTAATAATTTATTAGACTCTAAAACTAACATTAAATACTGTTATAAATTCTAATTAGTATATGAGAAGGGAAGTCAGATTCGGGTCCAATTATTTCCTACTTAGTAGCGGGCTGTGCAAAATGCATACGGAATACGGAACGATCTCCATTCTCATGCGATAGCTGAACATAAAATATCGTTATCGTTAAAACTCAATATTTTCTATATATTTTAGTACGATTTAAAGAGCGAGGAGTAAACTCAAAATTTTCTTAGTACGATTTATACTTCTGCTTTTCTTGCGATAAGCTTTATTTAACCTCTCAATAAATAAATAATATTTCGACTTTTAGTCAATTCTATGTATTTTGTACAAATTCTATACCAAAAGTTCCTTGGAAAAGATTCTATAGACCCAGTAAAATTGTAACACCAACATATACCATTTTCTACAAATTCCATACCGAGAGGTCCTCGGAAAAGTTTCTATGGATTCAATAAAATTATAACTCGAGCATACATTATGTAAATTCTACTTGACACTGACATCTGTCAATTAAAAATAATTTACTACGTGCAATCACAACGTACAATAAATGATGAAAATCAGCTGCCTACAAAGAGTTTTGGCAAATCAATTAAATATTAGCAAAACTTTTGTATTTAGATTATTAAAAGATGACATATTTCATTCTTGTCATTTTCCAAATCACCAAGAGATGATACTGCTCTTATTACTTTCTTACGTTATTTATAAATTTGTAAATTATGATGACAAGTCATTTGACATTTGACATTGTCAACTTTGACAACCTATGTTGTATTTTATCTGGAACGATATACAGTACGTGTAAATAGTATCCATAGTAATGCATTAATGAAAGAATTGTAAATATTGTTTCTTAGATGAAACTCACGGTATATGATAACTCTATTAGAGTTCCTATGAACATGCATTTGTAATAATGATAGGTACAATCCTAATCCTAATAATCTTGCTTTTGTCATTTTATTGAATTGCCACATAAGTAGGGTGAAATTCAGAAGTGCGATTCAAAATTACCTCATATCATACTCGACCTACACTCAATGAGCCTGTTTCACATTTTTCAAAAACTATTTTAAATTAAAGTTCATGCAATACTTTTTCTTAGTAATAATTTTTATTTTAATAATTTGTTGTTATTAGTGGAAATAATTAAATAAAAAGATTGGCGTCCTGAAAAACTACTCCCCACTCCTATGACGTACGTCATTAATAGCCAATAGGTAAATAGTTTTTCCATCACCTACGTTTATTCATATTATTTATATAAATAAACGTAGGCTGTAGTTCGTCACATGTTAATAAAAAAATCTTTTAATTTGACATTTGACGCTGATATTGCTCATTGTAAATGAATAATAAGTAATAATGGCTAATTCAAATAAGGGGTGTTAAAGAGTTGAGGTAAAATAAAATATAAAACCTGAATTTACTATAAAAATTGATAATATATTTTACTTTAAAGTTCTGGTCGTGATTCTTACATTGAATATGCTATAGGATATGTAGATCTATGTCGAGAAAAAAATATCTGTGTAGTCAGATGTAAAGTTTGCCCTGAACATAAAGTGAAGCAACAAAAAAAATACTGTTATCTTGAAGGTGGATGAAAGTTGAAATGATCTTCACAAACATGAAGACACGATTTTTCTGACAAATTATCAGCTCTTCGACCTACTGCTTCTAGCCACTATTGTCTTTTCTTCGCACCTTTTGGCAAATTTATAAACTCTATAATAGGTTTGTTCCTAACAGTATTTTTGTAAGAAGACACAATACAATATCGTAAATTACTCATTTTATTTTGAACTTTTTATTACCTACATATTATACAACTTGACCCAATCTTAAAAATTTGACACTTGTTTGACAACTTTGACAATACACTTGACACCAAACACAAAAAATTTTATATTATAAACGGACCAATTAGAACCGCTGAAGCTGTATGTACTCTAACATCACATTCTGCTTCAGATCACGTGACTTATTCAAAATATCCAAATTTCAAAAATTAATTGTAAAATATCTAAAGGATATTTCGTGATATTTTCAAATTTGAGGCTTTTTAAAGAACAATATCTTTTAAAATTTAATACTTGGAAGTCATATAAAAATTCTTGCAACAGCCCTATTGGTCACAATGACCGGTAGTATTTATTCTCAAACAGGGATGATTAAACGTTGACTAAAGTATCGAATTCAGTTGTTTTTAATCCCCCCAATGTATATGAAAATAGTAGTCATGGTAATTAGTTAGTCAGGGTGACTAAAATTTTGAGTAAATATTACCGGTCATTGTCATTATATGGAATTTAGAGACATTAAGCTACCTACTCGAATTTCAGTGACAGGTGAGTTGCAATATATTATTATTTCTCAGTTGAGTAAATTCTTATACCATTTCGATTCAACTACTCTCGAGCAATGCAAATGATGTGACTCAGTGCTAACTTAGTACACTTTCAATCGAATATACTGATGTGCATATCGTTCTACATGATAGTTTTTTGAGGTTTTGTACATACATGATTTCGTAAAGTCAGAGGTTTAATAAACAAAAATAACTATCTACAGTAATCAGAATATTCTCAAAAATGATAATATACATATTATGAGCCACTGACAGTACTAACCATATGTATTTTCTGATAGCACAGTATTTTTAGGTTATGTTGACATAAATAAAGGTTTTTAGATGAAACGGTAGCAATTTATTCGGTTTTGAACCAAAATATTTTATTATTAACAGAACAGGAGAAAACGGCAAGTAAAAAAAAATGTTGTTTTTACTGAACAGTGTATTTTCAACGAACCTGTACATAGTACATTTATCAATATTACACTGCATTACCGTATTACCAACAATGTTCATATAATTTTTACTTTAAAAGAGGTTGAATTTGTGTTGTCACCAGGAATTTCTTCCTTTCCACCAATATTTGTTGACTATAATTTTCTTTAAACTGTCATTTTTAAGCAAATAATGTAATATGCGTATGTGTAATAATAAACAACCTAATTTTCCTTTTGCTTGAAAACCACATTTTCCATAAAAAAAATCTGTTGTGGGCAGCACAAGACCTCTCGCCATTTCCATGCTAGGCTATATAAGTATTTTAATGCACTTCACTGTCGAACCGTCGTTTTATAACAAAAAATTACAGAACTTTACCCAAATATTTTTATTCTATTTAACATGTCTTCTGCACACATATAATTCTCATTATATCTATTTTCATTGTATGAGGATGTTCCTAAATGTCAGAGATTCTTCCAATTCATTAACCAGATTGGCGGTATTTCTGATGGATATATGCATTTTACTTATAATTTCAAATATTTAATTAATAAAACAATAAGAAAGATTCAATGTGTTTCCCATAAAAACCTATGGGGTCCCGTAGCCGCGTGCCTGAGTGTCTGGTCGCGAACCCAGGGGAACCTGGTTCGATCCCGACAGACGCCAAATATTTCCAATTTTAAATAGCACTAAAGTGACCCCTGTGGTGCACTCTCCACACCAGCTATGAGTGCCCGTGAGGTGACGCCTCGTAAGCGCCCACGCGGTAAAATATATCGTCATCATTACCGATGTCTACATGTGTTGTAGATACTGGCACACCCAGTAATGGGTAATATGCCGTGATGATATATTTATTTATTTATTTATAAAAAGCTATCAGAATGTCACTAAACTGTTGATTTTTGACACTGACCTATGTCATTTACAAACTATATTATAAATATTTGAATTTGTCAAGTGGTTTCCTTAGTGCCTTAGCCTCTGCGATTAGATTATTCTATATATTACAGAGCCTTTATCTCTAAATCTATAGAAGATATAATAAAAAATTTAAGTGTATTAGATGGAGAATTTCATGTTCTTCAATAATAGTAATAAAAAAATTTCAAAAAATAAAATATATAAGATTTTTTTAAAGAAACTACTCTACTTCCGGTTGTCTATTGTTACCAAAACCTTTTCAGCTCCTCCCAGGAATGTCAGATTGAGGAATTCATAGATAAACAGGTCCTAAGTCTTATATTTTTTGAGGAATCGTTCCTCCAACATCCAGACATACACACACACACACACACACACACACATGCACACATACACACACACACACATGCACACATACACACACACACACACACACACACACACACACACACACACACACACACACACACACACACAGAGAGAGAGAGAGAGAGAGAGAGAGAGAGAGAGAGACAGACATCATTTTAAAAATGATATAATCGGTTTCTAGGGACCTTAAATCGTGCTTATTCAGTAAAATCTGGATATGCGAATTTTAGCATGAATCCAATACCTCTCTTAGCGAGAGGTAAAAATAGCTATTGCGAAATGATAAGTGTTTTAGACACGCGATGTAAAATTTGTACGCACCAGCGTAAGCGAGTGACACAACACATCAAGTACCTAAAACACTCATTTCGAAATGTATTACATACAAGATTTTGGTTTGCAAGGTAGTTTTATCCCCTTCACTAGAGAAGAGTCAAATGTTTCGACATTTATTATAAAGAAGAAAGTTAAAACGAACACGTTTTATGTTGCACGTTGCACTCGTGCGATGGAACAGAGCAATCAAACACGACATACAACATTAGCACTCAGTACGCAATGAGTGCGCACTAGTACAGTGAATCGAAAGCGCTATATGTGTGGTCTTTAGGTATCTTGTACCTTCATCTTACTCAAATCAACAGAAATATATTTTTTGTCCTCCTGAAGTGTAATGCGAACTTTACAATTATATATACAGCAAGTGTAACCTACTTTTTACGCTTACTGTGTTGTAACTTGTCTAACTATGCGGGAAATAATCAAAATACACTGGACTTTTATGGGCATTTAAAAAAGAAATCATCTTTACTATAAAAAAGTTCATGTAAAAAAGTACTACCTAAGTAAGTTATTTTTTACTTTAACATTTCCTATATTTAAAACTAATTTATATAAACCAAAATCACGGCAGCGACATCAGTCATTATTGTAAAAATCCGCCGTTACCGACATAGTCACCGGTCGATATACCTGACAAATACTCAAAGCGAACATTGTTCAAATGTTAATATGGACACCTACCTATTTTTTATTACGATGAAAATAAGAGCGAGCGAGTCTAATAAATAAGGCGAGTATTTTTTCTATACGTAACCACTGTTAAAAGTAGTCTTTTTAACGGTTGCTTAGCGAGTTAAAAATAACAGTTTATAACACAGTTAATACTTTTAAATCGTTGTCATTGACAACGGATTAAAAGTAAAAAACAAATTTACTTTTAACACTAGTGTTAAAAAAGAACTAAATCTAGTTACATTTAGAGTTAAAAATATAACTAAATCTAGTTACATTTAGTGTTCATAAGTAAACGTAGTTTCATTTTATATTTATTTTTGCACTGAAATTATTTATATAGGTATTTTATTAGAAGTACACATTATTTTGAAACGTTTATTGTTATAGTACAATTATTACAATTGTTTATAGTAATTCCTTGCAAGGCGCTTGAAGAATTGGAATTTAAAACAGTATTGTTGGAAGTAGAGGTTAGAATTCGCGATTCAAATTAAGCAAACTCTATCTGGTGGACAAAGTTTGAACTTTGCAGGCTATTTAAAACATCCTTTAACACAAGTTTCATGTTTTTAAACTTTTTCAAAAAGCGTTAAATTCGTTATATCAGTGACAGATTGGCAGCTCGTACAGTGTTGTGACGTCACAACACTGATATATTATGGCGGGAAGAGTTAATTTGAATCGCCAATAAACAATTTTCAGTTGTTCATAGCAAATACATCATGACCTGTCATAAATGTCATTCTATAATTTTTAGTTTTTACTAATACATAACTAGGGTCGTAGGAAAAATAGTGTATGATATTCGTGTTAAAAGTGATTTTATTTCGTTCGTGGGGTTTGTTTTACTCGGCTTCGCCTCGTTACACAAACTTCCCCACTCACTCATAAAATGTCACTTTTAACACTTTTATCATAAATAACTATTATATTAAAAAGTATTGGGATTTTTTGGAATTTGTTTAACACGTTAAAGAACATATCTTCCTCGGCGAGATAAAAATTATCTATTCCTATATTATTAAATTATTTTTATATTTCTTTCGATTCAGTTAAATTTTACGCGATAATATTAATCCACTAGAAAAAATATAAAAATTCAGAATTGATACAACTGACTCGTACGTTTGCTTTATTGAATACGAAATTAAGTAATTCGTGAGTGTTAGCACACACTCATGTGAGTTACAAGGGCTGGTTTTTGATGAATTTAATTTATAAATTTACATTAAGAAATTTTGATTTAAAATTTACAATTTTCTCTCCTGTTTATGTTCGATTTAGAAATCTTGGATCTGACCAATCAGTATTTATCAAGTGACTTGTCACTGCTTGTCATTTGAAGTTTATTTTCATAAGCATGAATTTATTAGACGATAAAGAACAAGATGATTTTTTAATAACATCGGGAATGTTTTTTACTGTTATTGATTTCTATAATAGGTATACCTAGAAATAAAACAAAAATAAACTTTAAAAACGTAGATGGTTTGTTAGGCCGTGGTTAAGCCTATAAACACATTGATTTGTCAACGAGCAGTATCATGAAATAACAAAGTAATGAACAATTCTTCAATATACTCGCATGGGTATGCATATATTTAATTCCTTGCTATTCCTCGTTGCATTGAAATTACGCAAACGTTTTTATTTTTGTACAATTCATTTGCTTCGTCGTACAAATTACGATGTTCGCGAATACTGCTTATTAACAAAAAACATAATATCAATTCATCTTGGAATCCATCAAATGTCAACAACTCACAAAAAGAAAAGATAGGTGCCGGATGAAGCAAAGTTATACCTTACCGCCATGTTTAATGGTTCTCTCTTGTGACTGGTCGAAATTGAAATTTACATTTGGAAATATAAAATATAGTTATATTCCAAAACTAAATTTCAAATTTCTAAATCCATCATAAACCATCGTTCACAGAAAATAATTAATTATAATTAGATATTAGGCAATATGTCTAATAATTTAGTACAATTTACAAATTTTAATTTAGCATTTTAACTGATCCGAAATAGATACTAAATATTTTGTAAAAAATCGTTAATTTAAATATGCAAGTAGTTATTTTAATTACTTATTTTATTTAATTTTATTATATTTTAGGTTAATTATTTTATCCTACAATTTTCGGTAATTTATCTAATGAATTAGGTAAGTAAATAGAAAATTTAAATATATATTTAGTTAATTTCATTATTTATATACTAAGGGCCGGTCTTATAAACAATAAAGTAATCCTTAGTTACTGCACAAGTAAATTAAATGGACCATTAAAAAAGAATAGGATATTATAAAACTAATCTCACTATCAAATAAAATTAATTAAATTTTAGTAGTGTGTTTCTGGTTTTGTGAAAAGTTTCTATATTCACATTCGTTCTAGACGTAAATCAGTTGATTTGACAGTTGGAAAAGAAACGTGATCGTGGGAAAAATTATATTGATATTGAAAAATATGACCTATTAGATATTGTTGAAGATTATTTTTATATAATTTGGAACGACCCGGTTGCGTAAAATCGTAAGGTTATTACTAACTGATTCATTGCGGAAATTGACATATTTCTGAATGTTAGTGGTCTTATATTTCCTTCAATCTGTCCCAATATGTGTAACACACATTGTTTTGACAATCGAAATCTCTTTTTAAACTCACGGCTCGTACCACGATCATGGTTTTAACAAAAACGCTGTTTTAAGAAATGTCAAATTCAAATTTCAAAATGTAATTTCACCCTTATGTTAGATGAACAATTTAGTTAAAAATATTTGTTTGAATACAAACTATGTTCTGCTTTAAAATCATATTTTGATAAATTTCATAGTATTTATTATTATCATTAAATAATGAAATTTGACATTTCTTAAAACAGTATTGTAGTTAAAACCGTGATCGTGGTACGAGCCATTGTCATCATATATTTCATATTTATTTGTTCTGTTTCAACAACTGATTTAAATCTAATAGCATGAAATTCCGCAGTTACTTTAATAGGTCGATTTACTTGTCATTAAACTTTTATAATACCCAAATCTTCAGTTAAATTAGTTTAGTAGCTAACTAAATTTTAACTGTTGATTAAATAGTTTTATAAGACCGGCCCTAAATGTAGTAATTTAATCTAATTTGTATTTAATTTTACTACAATTTGTTATTACAAATTTAGAAAATTTAACTAAATCAACTTAGATAATTTAATGAAAACATATTAGTAGGCTGGAAGTTAGATATTTGTTTAGTTAATTTAACTACAATTTAGATGGTTATTTTTTTTCTGTGTATGCGTTTTAATTGAGTTTATATTTTAAAATCTAAATTATAAATTCGTAAATTAAATTCATCATAAACCAGCCCTAAGGAACAACTGAGTCTAGGTTGAATGCTCATTAACGTCTTTGAATTTGGGTTTAATTCTTCAAAGGGCAAAAAAGTTTCTTTCAACAAGCCACGCTTATTGATAATTTTAATAAAATTAACAGTAATGCCTTGCAATTTGGAAACGCGTCTATAGTCTGTCATTCCTTCATTCAACGATATCCATGTCTATGCCAATATCTGTAACAGTAGCATACTATTCCTTATACCTTTCTTATTGAACTGTAAATATTTTAGAATTCAATTTGATTTCACAATACAGTAATGTAGACTTCATTATAAATTTCGCGCCTGGAGTGTAATGCACTGGCATACTCATACTCCGTCCGTTCGAGTACAGGATACACTTAACAAGGATTATAATTGGCTAATAAACATCAAAGAGGCGACAAATTCCGGGTAATGAATAACACGCACAAAACAATCACTACAATTTGAAACGCGAGAGCACAGAAATAGACTCACTGAAATTTAATATCACCAGGAAAATACTCAAAAGAACTTTTTGTTCTCCCCAATCTAAACGTTACGTAACAAACGAGTGTAACCTATTTACCAACCGGATGTTGTCATTTTTAATTATCAAAAATTGTTTAGCTCCAGTTAAATTTGATAATTGTCACTTCCGCCACAATTATGACCAACATTTTTCCGATGTGAAAAAATATCAGAACAACAAAAATGACTTGTTTTATTTTAGTTTTATATTGTATGGTAGAAATAAAATGGCAGAAGACTTACGTCATCAAAAAATATCCATAAAGTAATGACGTTATATACTACTACGTTTAGATGGGATACTAATTTATAAGGCGCGAGCAGTCATGTGACTTTGTTGGTCATTCTTGACAAGCATATAAGAGGGCCCGTGTCAGAATTACAGCTAGTAATTATATACAGATGTCAAATGTCATCATTTTTCATTCCAATTTTCATAATTTTCCAATTTCATGTGTTTTATTTAACTCGCTAAGTAAAGTCCACATTCCTGGTAACAAAGAAAACTTAAAAAATCTTGAAATTTTCAATTAAAATTTATGACATTTGTGTACATGATTACTAGCTGTCATTTTGACACGGGCTCCCATATCTGCTTGTCAAGATTTGCTTATTTGCAGGGTATCTGCAGCTCTCTCAAAATACATAATTTAATTAGAGATTGATAACAAAAGAAATATTTGAAAAAATTACCTTTTGAACGACTTTCAACGGTATTAATGGTTGGACAATTCCCGTTCGGGAAAATTTACGACATCCATGGTTAGTTTCTTAAATTGCTTTCTTCATACCTTACGCATTATTATGGATGTATTAGTATATTACTTATTAAAATAAACAAGTAATACTGTAGCATGTCACAAATACTTAACGCAGAGAAAACTGACAACCAAGTGACAATAGTGCCAGAATCGATATTCGATCGATATGAAATTTAATGTAAACATTTGTCATGCCAACGTATTGTATAAAAATGAACTACAATTATTTCAAATAAATTTATATTCCGTAAAAGGAATAGATATTGATTTAGAAATACTTGTAAATTTCATTAATATATACGTTTCTTAATACTATTATTTTTTTCTTCTGTATTTAAAAATAAATAATTTCTACAAGTTATATTTCATTTTATAAGGTTTTTTTCGGGTCGATGACGTAAGTCTTCTGCCATTTCATTTTCACTATATCACTAATCTAGAATCTGCAGTTTTGCGAGTGATACAGGTACACATTTTTTGACATGTCGAGTCAACCAAAGCATTTTTTGAACATATTCAGCCCGATTCACAAAAAAGTTTAAGCTAATCCTTATTTCTGGATTAGTGAATTCTATTCTATTCTGGTATTTAAAATTAAATTTTAGACTATATTTTAAGATATAAATTGTCAAAATTAGAGTAGAATTCGCTAATCCAAAAATGAGGATTAGCTTAAACTTTTTTGTGAATCGGGCTGATAGTTTCTAGACTACTACGTTTTTTTTACATGTAAAACGTAGCAACATATGAAAAAATGTTTGGTCATATAATTCCAACAGTTTTCACATGATAATATAAATTCGGGAAACCAAACTGTCAATAATAAATATTTTTATCTGTAAGAATGCACAAGACCTGATTATTAAAAAATTGCAACAAAATACGGGTAAACATCACTTAATTCTGTAGATTTTATTTGGTAACACAATTGACAGATGATATTTTTTTCGTTGTTGTTTACTAGGTTTGCATTCTGACCAATCAGAGGGCAGAATTTATAACCCTATCTAAACCAACGCTATTTTCTTTCTATTATTGGTTATTTGGTATAGTAATATCGAGAAGAATTAGTAACTTTGCTACAGAATTGAGGTAAATGTCTAATAAATAAACATGAAAAAGAACTAAAGCTACATACGAAAGAAGAAGATCGTATTTGCTAGAGATGCACTCGATTTCGAGCTTTGGCTCGGCCCGGCCCGAAGCCCGCCTCGATTTCGAGTCGACCATCGAGCCGGGCCGAAGATATTTTTTATCGGGCCGAATTGGGCTAATCATTTTCAAAAATCTAGGCGAGTCGGACTTTTGATTTTGGCCCGGCCCGAAAATTCGAGTTTTTCGGGCCGACCCGAAAAATCTTATAGTTCAATCAAATGCACAGGTTCCTATATTTTAATGAAAATGGATGAAGTTAAAAAGGATCAAAATGATTTAATAACAACACACTTCACATATTAATAAATAAAAATGTATTATTTTACTTCAAGAATTCAAGGTTATTCATTAAAGCATAATAATTATATTGTGATGATGCTATTATTATTATTTATTACTCGTATACTTAAATAAAAGTGATTTTTGTTCCTACCATAATGATTTCTTGTCCTATTTTTGAGCAGAAACAAAGTTAGATAAAAAATCCTTATGTAAATTAAAATTATATTTTTTATATAAGATTTGTGAAAAAGTTGTTTAAATTCTTTGGCAAACAAAGTGTTAAATTCTCGTAGATCTGTAATTTTTATAACAAACTTACACTAGAAGTTTTTTATAAGTTTGACACGAAAAAAGTTAAACATTTCGCCTTAACATAAAAATCAACATTAGGAATGCCGGATGCACCCAATTTCGAGCTTTGGCCCGGCCCGGTCCGAAGCCCGGCCCGATTTCGAGTCAATTTTCGAACCGGGCTAGCAAATTTTTTTGTCGAGTCGATCTTCGAGTCGGGCCGGTAATTTTTATTTTCGCGCCGAGTGGATCCAAACCTCAAAGCCCGGCCCGGCCCGGCCGAGTGCATCTCTAGTATTTGCTGATTCTGCATTAACCATGAAGAATTATTAATATATTTTTTGTGTAGTTGCAGAGACCTTCCAAGACATTCCAGCAATATTATCACTTACCACATTCTACAGTATTCCAAATCGAGAGAGAAATGGGCAATAATATTTAAAAGGAAGAGACAAAAAAATAAAAAATATTCAGTATCCCAAAGAAAATAAATAAATTTGAAAAATATATTTATTTTTGTTGATTCTGACACCATCCACATATTTAATGTACATTAGATCATATTTTATAATCTAATTATAATTTTCTTTCACAAACTTATAAAGAAAGAACATACGAGTATAATGATCATGACATAAAATCATTTGTCAATTTAAAAAACTTGATCAAGTTCAATAAATGGGGTCCTGTTTTGTTTTCTCAATTTAATAATATTAATTAGAAAAATAAATGTCATTTTTACCTTCCGTCACCCTTAGGTAAGGAAGGTATTGTCTTTGGTCAAAAAAATTCGGTGGTGAGTATTTAATGAATAAGCACGTTTTAAGGTCCTTAGAATACGATTTTACTAGTTTTACGATTCTCTCTCTCTCTCTCTCTCTCTCTCTCTCTCTCTGTGTGTGTGTGTGTGTGTGTGTGTGTGTGTGTGTGTGTGTGTGTGTGACAAATTTTTCTCCGAAGATAACTCAAATACTACAATTATTCTAAAAGTTATAATTCTTTCGTATTCCTCTTCTCTACATCCATATGAAGAGCTGATTAGATTTTGGTTATAATCGGTCAAGCGGGAGTTGTCTTTCGGTATGGAAATTGTAAAAAAATAGTATAAAATGTTCATGTTAGAATTTTACTGGATATATAGGATTTTTTCCACGGAGCTTTTGGTATGGGATTTGTACAAAATACATCAAATTGACGGAAGGTCTTGTGCTGGCCACAACAGATTTTTTTATAAAATTTTACCGTTTGCTATATAAAAGGAGTAGGACTTCTGTTTACATGACATTTTTATTCAATATTACCCGAAGAATATGCTGTTAAAGTTTGTTATACTCACTATGAATGGAGTCCTCCAACATAAAAAACAATAATAAAATTTGCACTTTGCACTTAAAGTACTACAATTAAGATAAAAAAAAAACATTTTGTTAATAATTACTTTACGAAATATTTGAAATTTGTTGTCAGTATCGCTGTGAGGTCACACTATTCCTATCTTTTTCTTGCAGACTACTTCAGAATGTGGTGCCGGACGAGAGAAAGATAGTACTGTCGTCGTGACATCATGCTGATATTAAAAATCTGATGTGGCCAACACAAAACCTCCCGCTATTTAATTTTTATTAATTTAAATACATACCTCCGTATTTACTAATGCTGCAAACTGTTCCATTGCATATAACTATTGTTTTATTTACTATTTTCTTTTTAAAATGACACTATTATTAATTGGAAGTGATTATTTTTTTGACAGTGACATTCACCTGTAGTTGCATTCATTTGAAATATGAACTGTATAACAAAGAAATTGTGTTTATCTTAGGCTTCGGGATTTTTTTTTTTTAATATTTTTAATTTTATCTGTAAAATATATAGAAAAAGTATTAACGTATTCGTGTAGAAAATTCAATAATCTTTAATTTTCTTAACGACAAAAATGCGAAAATGGCATTTAATAGTATTTTTTGAAGAAAAACCATTATGAGATTCAGGTAAAGTGCCATTTCCCGTCATCCAATTTACACCAAAATCTAATGGTGTCTTCTCATGTTAGAGTAGGATAGTAATACAAGGTTTCAGAATTTTCTGAACAATAGTATTTGAGTTAGAGTGCTAACAAAATCCGTACACACACACACACACACACACACACACACACATACACACACATACACACACACATACATGCATACAGACATAATCGCGAAAATGTTAAAATTGGATTCTAGGGACCTTAAAACGTGGTCATTTACTAAAATCTTGATATGTGATTTTTAGCACGATCCCTATACCTCCCTTACCAAGGGTAGCGGGAGGTAAAAATGAAATACAGTTACACCAAAGACATCTTAATACTACGAATTGCTTCAAAATTAAATGAACTTTCATTCAAATAATAAAAAAACATTAAGTGGAGGACCCCATTATCGTGTTGTACGACGTACGAGTATAATACCTTTGATTCTATAGTACAATAATTAATCAAAAACAATATTTAATATATAATCAGTACTAAAAAGAAAATCTTAACTCTGAAATAAGAATAAATTTGAAAGAAATTTATTTGCTTTTAACATGCCTAACAAAATATTGCGTCAGTAATTTACTGACTGAATTTAATGACTATTTATGTCACATAACATATTTGACATGTTTTTATTATCTGCAATCTATAACACAGATTCTTATTAAATTATGAATGTGGTGAAACAAATTATATGTCGTATATTTTACAACGTAATTCGTTTCAAATTATGTCAGATATATTATTAACGAAATCTGATATGTCGTTTCATGTTGAAAAGTTGTAACAATTTCACATTATCTAGACCGTAATAAAAAACTAAAGAATATGTCATTATGGCTTATACATATTTTTCTAATGGAACAAAATATTGAATATATGTTGCAAGTACCTATAACGTAAAAAATCAATCGTTAACTACAAACTACGCCATTAAAATTGTTCGGTTGACAGTACAAGGTAGATACGTAGGAGTAAACAGTTAACATGGAATTACAACGATATTATTATTATTTATCTACATATGTATGTACCTACTTCATTTTCAATTTCAACTACTATACTTGCCATTAAGTAAGCATGGACTGAAGATCTCTACACTGTTCCCAATTTATTGGTAATATTGAAAATGCTATATTATGAAGAAGCGGTAACATAGCAGGGGAAAGGGGGCAAGGGCGCAGGTTGCGGAGATGGGAAACAGTTGAACATCAGTCCATACTCATCTGACGGCGAGTATAACTGCTGTAAGTTGCAAGGTGGTATTATGCAATAAACATTTTCAATTTAACAGCTATCTCTTTGAATACCTGTATTCTCTGTGGAAATTTTCATAGTTTGACATTTTACTTTCAATAAAATAATGGTATACAGTCATTCAAAAAAAGTCTCCGTACGACAGTAGTTTTAATGTATTTTAGGAAAAATAGCAGTGTAAAACCCAATATATTTAATTTCCTTTTAATCCAAAATGAGAATATTACGTTATTATAAATATAAAATAAACAAATAATTTACTTAATTTATTTATATTATGGGGTAAACATTGAAAGTATTCATAATTTCATGACAAAAAAGTCTCCGTACGATAACCAAAACATTTAAATAATAAACCATTTATTTACGTTTCATAAAGAAATATAATATTTGAAGGGTTTTCCTTTGGTTCTTCCACCAATAACTAAGCGATGAGTCATTGAATCTACCAAATTTAAATAATAAACCATTTATTTATGTTTCATAAAGAAATTTAATATTTGGAGGGTTTTTTTTTTGGTTCTTCCACTATTTTGAAAGCAAATTTAAAACAAAGTGCCGAAAGATAGGGCCTTAACAGACAATTTTAATTTCATGCATCAGAAAAATTCGACAAATAATTCGCGTCTATAAGAGAATGCGTACTGTATAATATTAAAAATATGCTTAATCATCACTCACAGTCTCCAGACTTTAACCAGATTAAGAAAGTGCGGAAAATTCTTAAAATAAATAGGAATATGAAGCAAAAAAGAATTTCAAATTAATTACAAGTAAAATGGCAGAATATAATGCCATCGGAGACCAAAAATTTGGTAGATTCAATGACTCATCGCTTGGTGGAAGAACCAAAGGAAAACCCTCCAAATATTATATTTCTTTATGAAACATAAATAAATGGTTTATTATTTAAATGTTTTGGTTATCGTACGGAGACTTTTTTGCCATGAAATTATAAATACTTTCAATGTTTACCCCATAATATAAATAAATTAAGTAAATTATTTGTTTATTTTATATTTATAATAACGTAATATACTGCTTTTCATTTTGGATTAAAAGGAAATTAAATATATTGGGCTTTACACTGCTATTTTTCCTAAAATACATTAAAACTACTGTCGTACGGAGACTTTTTTGAATGACTGTATGTAATTATGCTTTTACTCATGAGAATGAAGTTTGCATCTCGAGCGTAAGGCGAGTGACGTAAATTATTCGAATGAGTAATAGCAATTACATGTGAATAGAATAGTATACTTTATCCACAACTATCAAATAATAATATATTAGTGGCATATTTGTATTGAAAAATAATTAAACATAGTGGCAGACAAATCTAGTTATCGCTATTGCAGCAAACTTTTGTTGTAACAAAATTATGAAGTGATTTGACATTTAGCAGAAAATTTTAAAACCGACTCTTCAGCTACTGTTTAAGCTTAAGAAGAAAATAAAAGTATGAAAATGACAAAGCTAGTGTAACTTTGGCTTTTTATGTGGAATAAAATTGTTTGTACTTTCTGAAAGATAGGTAAGATTAAAATTTGACATAACGATTGAACAATATTATTTCATCGAACTGTCAATATTATTCAATTAGCAACAGTAATGAAGGTTATTAATTGATAAAAATCGGTTGAATTATGGGTGTATTATTTGGCAGTTACAGATAATAGCTTTCGCAACTTTTTTTGAGAAGTTTTCTAAAGTTGTCAATGACTTTCCTCATATTTTATGTCAAAATATGAGAAGCTCATAACCATAACTCCCGCCATTTGTTAGCTTACTACTATGATCAGATCCCATTGCGCATATTTTGTCTTTAAACTGACAAGGTCTATTGTGTTACTAATGAAAGTACTAATAAGTTTCTTTTTGTCGATTGACATTAAAAGTGCGATTTTTTTGACATCTAAAGCCGCGTACAGACCAAAATCAGCTTTTACGAACTGTTCGAGAGCTCAACGTCCACACCACTTTTTTCGAATCGTCATTTAGTTTGAAGGCAGTTCGTCAGAAGTTCGCTATAAAGCTACGCGTCCTGCATTTTCATTATTTTAAATTATGTAGAAACAATGTCCACGTCGTCAAGCGAGGAAGAAAATATTGTTGCTTGTGCACATTTCTTAATTATAACAGCATTGAAAAAGAAGAAAGCAGAAAGAACCCGTAAAAGAAGGTGGTGGAGAAAAAATTTATTTGCAAACCGTGGCATATTTAGAGCCGCACTAATTTCTTGAAGCGAGTCTTTCTTTATATTCCGCTTTTTGTGATGGGGATTTTTTGGATTTCATAAATTAGGATGCACTTCACATTGTTCAGTGAAATTAATAATTTTCTCTTTACTCCACTCCATTATTAAAAGAGGTAACTACACTTTTAAGATCGATCATCACCCATGAACGTCCACACTAGAACTGCTGTTTGCTAACACTTTCTTTGAAGTTACCGCTCATGTAGCGAACTTTGGCCGAACTCGAACCCGAACACGAACTGCTCGCAATCTATGGTACACACCGACTTCTGCAGAGGTTCGCGAGCTGTTCGCGAACTGTTCGCGAGCAATTCGCGAATTTGATCTGTACGCGGCTTTACAGTCTGTAAAACATCACTGTGTTCAACACGGCACTGAACACAGATTTACAGTTTCTACAGCATTCATTGCAGCCTCTGCTGTATATCTTGTATTTTAGTGCGTATAGTTAAACAAATAACTATTAATTCCATATGTTAACTATGATTTATATGTAACTTACATAAATAATATTTCATAAATATTTCTTTAATAAAATTATATAATATAAATTTGAAAATCAAAAAAATGCTCTTTCTAATGATGTTATTTCCATTTAAAAAATGCAAGTTTATATCGCAACTCGAATACTATACAAAGGAATAAATTAAATTTATCTATAAAAATATTTTAAAACATTTTTAAACTATCCATTCAGAAAAAAATAATAGACAAAATTAATGTAACCAAATTTACGGTGTACAAACTTGAAACAAATGAAAATATCTAAAAGCTCTTAATACCATTGAACTTGTCTCAAAAAGTTCTACCTACATCAATTTTCTGTAGCATGTATTATGTGTAACAAGAAAGTTTTTCTTGTAGGTAAGGAAGTCGAATTTCTTCCATTTTGTAGGTTTATTAAAAGAACTGAAAATAAAACGGAATTTATACAAATAATTGAAACAATATAAAGATTTATAACATTCCCTGAAAATAATATTTCCTCGGTCATTTCTATGAACACAACAAAATTAATGTCACAATATTAAGTTTGTATTACTTTTTATTAATGCACGCTTTTGGAAATTCAGTATATGAAATAATTATATCAAATCTCAAACCTCAACTTAGGATACATAAAGGGCACAGGCAAAAGGATAATTTAATTAAATTCTAACATGAAATTTCTATTCCATAATGTGAGGTTTAATATTTAGCATAAAACATCAGAACATGTCAAACTTTGCAGACTTGCTAACATTTCAAAAACTAATTAAATTACAACAAAACTAACGTAATAATAGTTCAACTAACTATCAAGTTCCGTACACAACAGAACACAAAATGGCGGACATAAACCTATTTGAAATACCTCCTGTGAAAATGGCGAAAAAGAAATTGGAATTTTGTATTCTCGTGTCGACAATTTCCAGTTTCATCCGCCATTTATTTCAATTCGAATCAGTTTTATTTTGCTCTAGAACCGATCGCTCTTTTCTCATTTCACATATAAATCTCCAAAATCGCTCCCCGGAGTCAAAACTCTTATCGCAAAGCAAATTAATTCTACGGCAGAATTATTCATGCAGGTAGCATTAGGTTATGTCAACGCTGCATTTTACGTTCCCCTGTTCTAAATATGGCTGCCACTCCAGGTCAAACAGACAGAGCAAAACAGAGCTCGCAATAAAATATTAAGGATACGGAATCAATAGGTTTATATTACTATAGCACGGCCAAGGACGAAGATAAAGCGGTCTCGTATTCAAACACAAATTCCGCTCTACTGAAATTGTAGTACGGATTAAGTATTTAAGAGGTATGCACTTCAAATATCAATACTTGGGGTCGACTTACTATACTTGTAAGATATAGACATCTACCGGACAATTACATAAACTTAAATTTAAACTTATTTTTTGTTTCATATCTTATATTTTTATTTGTGAAACACATACAGAAACATTTTGGAGACCGCAGAATAGATTCAATATGATATAAATGTTTAAATACTATATAACAATGTTATTAGGTCAATTGTAGTTGAGCTATTAGCTGATAGATGCCGCTAAGTGATGGCGTGAGATTCAAACATAAAATGCAGTAATCTGCATTCCAACACAATCAATACAACTAGGTCATAACATTTGCACAAGTGTTTGTGCGCGCAAAACGCAGTGTTACATTTCTTGTATGTGAAATGAGATTTTATATTTGGTTTCTGATGCAATGAGGACTGCTCTGCGCCTATATCATGTTCCTGAGTGAGCCAAGTGAGGCGTTCAAGTGAGTGTGTGTGTCAAAAACAGTGGACGATCGTTCAGTGCGATGGGTTAACCTGACAACCACAATTCAGTGGCCAATCAGTCGCTATGACTGACAATATTGAGTTATCGGACTGTGAGAAGACTATAATGAATGTAGATGAGCCTATATACGGTGACCTAATAACAGAAATCGAACTGGTTGATGACCCAGGCACAGATGACAAGGTAAAAGAATCACTGACCGATTTAGTCGGCGAACAAACCTCTGAACAGCCGGTCGAGAACGCGGAAATACCGACGGAGACGGAAGCGTTCGTTACTACGGATGTTTTGACGCAAGATGACGCGGTAAGCGAGTTTTTCACCGTCGACGCGAAAACTGATGATTTCGACAACGATATGATTATAGGCGAATTAGATAGTGAAGGAATTGATTTTAAAAATGATACTGACATCGCTGAATGTCACCATGAATATGAATCAAAGAAACTTCTTTTCGGAGACTGTGAAGACATTGTTGAGGTCGTTAACAGCGAGGTGGAACCACAGGAAGAAGAAATTCCTCTTCCTCCTGATGATGAAAAGATTGAAGACACGGAAGTGATAGAAATGGTGCCAGAGCAGGAAGAGGAAGTGGTTGCAGAGGTGGTGGCTGAGGTGGAGACAGAGGTGGTGGCAGAGGTGGAGGCAGAGGTAGAGGCAGAAGAAGAGGCAGATGTGGAAAAGACTGAGTCCGAGCCAATCCCGGAAGACATAGATCCTTGCTTTGAAATTGCCGCGGCAGCGGAAGAAAGGTGAGTAACTTATTTGTTGTTTATTTTGAGAACTCGAATAAGTTTTCCCGATATTCCATTTAGTTAAAAATAAATTTGTTTACAGTTTGCATTTGCACACACGTGATTGTGAGTAATACGTACTAGATTACGAACATAATGTTTATCCTAAAAATAGGTACACATTAGTACGCGGCTTATTTTATTTCCGTGTTAATTAGAGCTGCTTTATAATACAGTGAAAGACCGCAATATACATTCTTATTCTTAATCAAAAGTAATTAGCCATAATGCATGATTAATCGCAAACTAAACCTTGATTAAAAATCAGTAATAATTATTTATTTGACATTTTTATTTGTTTTCTTAACATAAAATATACTTGTATTTTAGGACTGTTTTAGTAACATTAATTAAACTAATTAAAATATTGAGTACAGACTAAATAAATACTATTAGTCATAATGCTTCCCACTCGATTATCCATTTTTCCATTACTTATTAATATAAAATTCAATATTATCAATAATTAGTAAGAAAAGTATTAATATTTACAGGGAGGAACAAATTCGAGTTCCTTATATGAAAAACTTTGTTATTAAGCAGATCCAGAAAAATGATGTAGGTCTTTATGGGCCAACTTATCGAGACAACTTTAATAGTCATCACAGGAATTTTCGATAGTCTTTTGTTTTTGAGCTATAGTTAAAACTTGATTTTCGCTTATTTTGAAAATACGTTATAACTCGTTTATTAAAAAAGATAAAGAAAAAATGTTTAGATAATTTTTATGACAATGAGCAAATTTTTGCCTATTATCTTCACTTAAAAAATTACAGGGTAAAAGGTTTTTGTTTGAAGAAGGAATTGATGCTGCAAAAGAAGATTGATTGTGAGCTTTTAAGAAGTAGAAGGAAAGAATGGTAAAATGTATTATTGTTATTGTTGAAGGGAACACTTCGAACATATTTAAAATAAAATTCTGAAAATAGGAACCACATATCTTATTCTAATGAGTTCATCTACCAATCTAACAAATTGAAAATGGGTCATTTATTGTAAAACTAGACCTTAAACTGTATAATAGGGACCTTCAAGGTTTTAAAAAGTCACATATTAGTTTTTAAAATATTCGACTTTTTAATGCCCTTACAAATACGTCAACGTCACACAACTACTCCATTCCAAATTCTTACAACTTTCAAGGTTGAAAAAAAAAACGGGTTTTTTATAAAATACCCAGCCCGCCAGGGCTTACTGTAAAACTCGAGTTTTATTAAAAAAAAACGGGTTTTATTTCGTTTTATTAACAAACATCGAATGAGCCGGTTTCACATTTTTTAAAAAGTATTTTAAAGAAAGTTTATGTAATATTTTTCATAGTTATAATAATAGTAATTTATTATTACTTTCGTAAACAATTAAATAAAAAGATTGACGCCAGAAATAGCTCTGGAAAACAACCCTCCACTCCTGTGACGTCGGAGTACATACAGCACGTCATTCATAGCCAATAAGATAGCAGTTTACGTCATTTATATAAATAAAAGTAGGCGATAGTTTGTCACATGTTAAACTGTGTGTACTCTGACTTCACGTTCTGTTTCATATCACGTGACTTTCAATATATTACACAAATTTAAATTTTAATTGTAAAGTATCTAATGGATATTTTGTAATATTTTCAAATTTGAGTTTCATTGAAGTACAATACCATCTAAAATTTAATACTTAGAAGTTATAAAAATTCTTGCAGCAGCCCTATTATAGTAGTATGTATCAATTTCAATTTTAGTTTTATTTAAGGTATCTTCAAGGCGAGGGTAAGTATTTTTTCATAATTTCACTACTGCTAAATGGTGGCAAAATGTTATTAAAAAATCTTATGTGGCCAACACAAAACCTCCCGCTATTTAATTTTTATTAATTTAAATACATACCTACGTATTTAGTAATGCTTAAAACTATATTATGTTCCATTGCATATAACTATTGCTTTATTTACGATTTTCTTTATTATTTAATATGCCACTATTATTAATTTGAAGTAATTAGTTTTTTGACAATGACGTTTACCTGTCAGTTAAATTCATTTGAAAAATAAACTGTAACAAAGGAATTGTGTTTATCTTAGGCTTCGGGATTAAAAAAAGAAAAATGATTTTTAAATTTATCTGTAAAGTATATAGAAAAAGTATTAATGTATACCTGTACAAAATTCAATAATCTATAATTTTCCAATGACATTAAATGCGAAAAAACCATTATGAGCTTCAAGTAAAGTGCCATTTCCGGTTATCCGATTTACACCAAAATCTAATGGCATCTATTCCTATTAGAATAGGGCAGAAATACAAGGTTTCAGAATTTTCTGAGTGATAGTATTTGAGTTAGAGTACAAACAAAATTCGTACACATACACACACACACACACACACACACACACACACACACACACACACACACACACAGACAGACATCATCGTGAAAATGTTAAAATTGGATTCTAGGGACCTTAAAACGTGGTCATTTACTAAAATCTCGATATGTGATTATTAGCACGATCCCTATACCACCCTTACCAAAGGTAGCGGGAGGTAAAAAGCGTCCAAAAAGAATCGTCTCTCAGAAGAATTTTTCAGATTTTTAATTAATATTCCGTCTTGCCCAACAAGCTCTACATCGATTGAGAGAATTTTCTTTACATTTGGCTTGTGGTCAAAGTTACGGAATAGATTATATCAAGTAGGTATCACTTCCGGTTGATCGTTTGTAAACAAAATCTAGTTGTGGTTCCATTAAAAAGAAAAGTCTGTAATACGAAATTTTGGATTATATTTTATTATGTTGTTCCGCGAAAATCTGTTCAGAGCTCCAAATTAAGTACCACTTCCGGTTTATTATATATATAATCAAAATCTAATATGTTGTTTCTAATTATATACGAAATTTGAGAAATTTTGGATCGTATTTTAATATATTTCTTCAGATAATCTGTTTAGAGCTTCCATTAAAGTAGCACTTCCGGTTTATCAATTTTAGAAGAAAATCTAATATGTCGTTCTCATTAATGCAAAAGTAGTAAATACCAAATTTAAAAGTTTTGGATTATTAATTTAAAAAATCAAAATTTCTACTGGACATGTCTCTATCCGAATCCGTCATATACATGGTGTCTCAATAAGCTTGCTCACTATTGGTAACTTTTTTATTTGAAGAGATACGAGGTTGGTTAAATTAGCAAAATTGTGCCATTTTATATTAGAAAATTTGTCATGTAGACAAAATAAAAATTGTGTCAGCGGTTCCCAAAATTTGGGACATAATATATATTTTTTAAATGGAACTATATATTTTTTATTATCTTATTAGAAAGAGTATTTTTTTCTCTTTCCAATAAGGTAATGTTGTTTTCGTACAATTTTTTCAAATAAACGAGTTATTTACGTTTAAAGATAAAAATTATCTTTTATTAGTTTAGGTCCAGTAAACTATGGAAACAATTGCCTTTTATAAAATTATTATTTTATTAATTTATTTTACAGTAATAACAAAACAAAGAAAATATTCAAATTGAAAGCCATTATTTCTTTCGCACATTTAAACTCTTGGAAAGAGAGCCGACCGTTCTACGTAACTGGTGTCTAGATATAACTTTCCACATAGCACGATCATATCTAACTTTTCTTCATTTGTAAAGTTATAAAACATTATTAAACACAGAGAACTTTACGGAGAAATTATTAAACGTGAAAAAAACAAAGAATCAATTGTTTCCATGGCTTACTTGACTAAAAAACTAATAAAATAGTTTCCAAATTTAAATTTTTAACCGTAAATAACTCGTTTATTTGAAAAAATTGTACATAAACAACATTACCTTATTGGAAAGAGAAAAAAATACTCTTTCCAATAAGATAATAAAAAATATATGGTTCCATTTAAAAAATATATATTATGTCCCAAAATTTGAGAACCGCTGACACAAATTTTATTTTGTCTACATGACCAATTTTCTAATATAAAATAGCACAACTTTGCTCATTTAACCAACCTCGTACCTCTTCAAATAAAAATGTTACCAATAGTGAGCAAGCTTATTGAGACACCCTGTATTATTAAGTGAATTTTAATATTATAGGTATCTTATTATGTTCAAATAATACACTCACACTAAATAAATTAATTAATTTTGTAGATTTACATACCTCATTGTACAATTATTTCATTAATACGATGTGTACCGCCTTCTCAAGGTGAGAAAATAAATAGACAGCTTTAAGTTTTATAAAGTCATGTTATGTCGGGACGTTTTGGAAGTAGGAACCACTTTTCATGAAACATAAGAAATCTACAATATACCTTACCTAATAGCATGTTGACAAGACATCGAAAGATATAAAAATAGTACAATAGGTACTTACCTGAGCATTCTATAAGCGCATGGCTTTACGTATCCGTCGAAATTTATTGAGGAAATAAGTGGCTGGGACAAAATTTAGTTGCAAACCTCCCAACATTGATAAAATGTTGTTTTGAAAATTGTTGAAGACCCCATTGCACCTTTTTTGTTTTATGGCTACGTAGATAACATTCTAAATTATCTTCGTCTACAATAGTTTTTCAAATAAACGTTTTGAAGCCTACTTTTATCTAGGCTTTCATCTCGGCATTTATGAAATATAGGACAAATGACAAAATTTTCATGTCTGTAATAATTTCGCCCAATTAACTTGAGAAGAAAACTGTAAATAAAATAATAATAATAATAATAATTCCTGTTATGAAATAAACATAAAATAGTATTTCTAACTTTAATCTGTTTACAGAGTGCCATGGAAAAAAAAAAACAGACAATGAGGTCATGCAAAAAAAAATAATTGTACCTTTATTCTGTTTAAATCGAAAAAGGATAGTCGAATTCATCGATCAGTATGATTAAATTATTTTTTATTTATATTTTTTGTTGTATAAAATCGTTTTAAATTATGATATTTTTAAAAAGTTGCAAAAACCAGCCATGTTTTGTCGTCACAACGTTACGAACCAAGTTCAGACTCATTTCAAACAGACATTTTATATGGACACATAATTTCTAAACGAAAAATATATATACACTATAAATTGAGGATTACATATCTGAATATGCTATAATATATTAATATAATATCGTTCTATTTATTTTTATAAATTGTAACGGCGAAAAGAATGAAGGACACTGTTGTTCCTATTCGGTCGCCATTTTGTAATGACGTCCCTGCTCGTTCTCCATGCTGTCAAAGGGTTTGCTCGGGCGCCAATAATTCGGAAACACAGCATAAGGAGAGATGGTCGATCCTGTAAAGGACGCTCTTATAGCGTCGCTGAAAAGGATGGCTGGAACGCCAAAAAAGTGCTCGGGTAGCTTAGTGGAGACAGAGTTCGGCTTTTGACAATGAAATCAATTGTAATCATTTTTAATATTTTATTAAAATAAATTAAAATGAGAAAGTAATAAATATAACAAAGCAAAGTAACAATGAATCAGCGATACTTGCAGGATATTCTCTTTACTACGCACGATCAACAATGAACGGGCAACAATGGCACACACCAAGGTTGCGGGAACACGCTATGAACGAGTAACAATGGCACACACCAAAGTTACGGGAACACGGTACGGTTACAGTTTGACAACACTCATCAACAATCGCGATTTCAATCTAACAATGTTGGCACACACCAACACTCATTGACAATCGCGATTACGGCGTACAGCGGCCAACACCACTGCACAAAACAACCGGCTACACCGGTACGGTCCACCTGCTGCACTCTCTCACGAGCTGCCGGCACACACCAACAGCACTGAGTCAGAGGCAGCCAAGGTCATCCACAACCCGCTCACCTGGCCCTCACCAGGTTCGCAGAAGACGGCACACACCATCTTAGGCTCGTTGGAGAGCTAACGCTCCCTTGAGAGAGCACACACACTCTCTCTGAAACTAATGCTCGAGCTCGTATTTATACCCCGAAAAACCGTTAAAAATATCAAAAAAGGTTCAAACACGTTTGTAGTCATCCTGCAAATTCTCGCTAAGTTTGAATAAAAATATAAAAAATACAGTTTCATGTAGGATCGAACCGACGATATCTAGCGTGCTGGTCAAGCGCACTAGCCACTCGACCACACAATAGCTGACAGATAAACAATAATTTTATAAACATTAGCAGCTATAACCAAAATACAACAATACATTTTACAACAAACGACATACAATATAACCAAACAATTATATTGTATGCGTAAATCAAAACAATACAAAACAATAAAAAATGCAAAAATAATATTTTTACTTGTGGGATTTGAACTTTGATTTAAATGATCAAACTTTAGCAAAAAACTGACATGCTAACCACAAGGCTATTACGTTAAACATGAAGAATAAATTCAAATCTAGTGACCATCGTCACAAAATATAATTTTCATTTGGTGTGAAATTATCTATGTTACATCAGATGTTTCGTTCACTTTTGAATCTTTGAATTAGACGGTAAAAGGTTACAAACGCATGTGAGACATTGAATATATTGCAGAATATTATTTTATTCTCTATTTTGGCACGAAACACCGTTCCATCGACATGTTTACATTCATATATTTTAGGTTATCTTTAAATGTCACTTTGACGTTTAAGACAATGTGAAAATCAAAATGGTCGTGCCTTTCACTCTGTGACGTCATTGGACAAGGGACAAAGCGGGGGTCTAGCAGCCTCATTTTAAAGAATGTCATTTTCAATTACAATTTTTTCATGATTAAAGGTAGATTTGAGGAAAAATAAAAAATGCGGGTCTATTATTTTTCACTACTCTATCGATTAAAATAATAAAAAAAGTCGTGCATGACCTCATTCAAACAGTCGTATATTTTAAATTTGATAGATAAAATTTTATTATTGATATACGAGTATTATTCCATTGAATTTCTGTTGATATTTGTGAGATGGTAAATGTATTCATGTTTATAGTTATTGATAAAGAATTTAATTAAATAATTTCGTAACTAATATGGTACACTCCACACTCATATAATAAATAATTATTAACTTTTGACAGATGGCATCTGTCAAACTCAGTACAACTGTTTAAAATTTTGTTTTATTGCTCCTGACCCTTTGTAAATAGTTAAAAATTAATCATTTTTATTTTGCCCCTCTGTCGTGAACAAATCGTCGGCTGATTATTGGAATGTGCCAAGTCCACTTTTTGAAAAAAATTAGATATAGTCAAATTCGGTTTTCCGGTATTTTTTTGTACCATGGCCAGTAGAAAGAACATCAAATTCAGTGCTTCCTGTAATTTAAACAGACTTATAGTTTTGTACCATGCCCCTTAAAATGACATCACTAAGAATTGTTATGAATCAAGTCCAGAGCCAATCAGATTTCATAATTCTGTCAAGCGTTACTGGACACAGTACAGTAAAAATAATAATAAAAAGTGTGGACATGGTACAAAAAGTTTCTTTATTGGATTTTTTAAAATAAATTTACTATGTTATTTTGAACCATGTCCAACTAGGTCCTTTTATATTTCGAAAATATTTAAAAATTATAATTTAACAAATTTCATACAAAGAAATTAAACTATACAAACAAAAAAATTTCAACATGTGTATTCCTTATCCATTCTTTACAATAATATTTTAAATGTTTGAAGCAGTTTTTTCGAAAGTATTATTTGTGGACATAATACATTCCAATAGTCGACCGACGAAATTTGCAATTTGGTTTTTCTTTTAAAAATTGTGACCATATGAAAATATTTTCATTATATTTCCTATGATTCATAAAAAGTGGACACCGGTACTCGGTATAGCCATATTTTGTTATGTATCTAAAAAATCTGATGTGGCCAACACAAAACCTCCCGCTATTTAATTTTTATTAATTTAAATACATACCTGCGTATTTACTAACGCTGCAAACTGATCCATTACATAAAACTATTGCTTTACATACTATTTTCTTTTTAAAATGTCACTATTATTAATTTGAAGAGATTAGTTTTTTGACAGTGACATTTCCTGCCAGTTACATTCATTTGAAATATGAACTGTGTAACAAAGGAATTGTGTTTATCTTAGGCTTCGGAACTTATATAAAAAAAATATTTTTAAATTTATCTGTAAAATATATAGAAAATATCTGATGTGGACACCACATGACTTCCTTGTACGCCTGTTACACACTATACATATTTTGTTAATAATTAAAATATGTATTATAACAGACCCAATCATAAAATTGCACGTATTGGACATAATTTGACATTAAATACTTTATTTTTTTGTTATTTTTTGTCCTAATTCATAGCAAACTTAATTACAGAAACCAAAAAGTACATAATTTTTAAATTTACATATCTCGCTTATACAAAGAGCTAATTTAATCATACTTAATATTTTCGACGCAGAATTCAATTTTCTATAATTTTTATTTGAAGCATTTGTTGTTAAATTCAAAAAAACACCATTTTTTTCAAGAAAAACTGATAACAGCTTCAAGTAAAGTATCACTTCCGCTTAGACTATTTTAACCAAAATCTATTATGTTATTCCCATTAATATAAGAGTATTAAATACCAAATTTGAGAAGTTTTGGATTATATTTTAAAATAGTTTTTCATTAAAATCTATTACAGGCTTCAAGTAAAGTACAACTTCCGGGTAGACCATTTTAACTAAAATCTATTATGTTATTCCCATTGATATAAGACTCTTATATACCAAATTAAAAAAGTTTTGGACTATATTTTAATATAGTTTTTCATTAAAATCTATTATAAGCTTCAAGTAAAGTACCACTTCCGGGTAGACCTTTTTAACTAAAATCTATTATGTTATTCCCATTGATATAAGAGTCTTATATACCAAATTTGAAAAGTTTTGGACTATATTTTAATATAGTTTTTCATTAAAATCTATTATAGGCTTCAAGTAAAGTACCACTTCCGAAAGTTATATAATGACCAAAAAGGGAGGTGCACAACTAGATGTTATAACAGTCCTAAATACAAAATTTTAACATTCTACGGCTTCCCGTTTTTCAGTTATGCGAGATACGTACGTACGTACATACGTACGTACGTACAGACGTCACGACGAAATTAGTCAAAATGGATTCAGGGATGGTCAAAATGGATATTTCCGTTGAAAACTGGAAACCGAAATTTTTCGCGATTACAATACTTCCTTTACTTCGTACAAGGAAGTAAAAAGTATTAATGTATTCCTATAGAAAATTCAATAATCTTTATTTTCATAATGACATAAAATGCGAAAAAGTGGCATTTTATGGTAATTTTTGAAGAAAAACCATTATGAGCTTCAGGTAAAGTGCCATTTCCTGTTACACCAAAATCTAATGGCTTCTTTTCATATTAGAATAGGGTAGAAATACAAGGTTTCAGAATTTTCTGAATGATAGTATTTGAGTTAGAGCGAAGACAAAATCCATACACAACACATACACACATACACACACACACATACACACACACACACATACACACACACACATACACACATACAGACATCATCGTAAAAATGTTAAAATTGGATTCTAGGGACCTTAAAACATGGTCATTTACTAAAATCTCGATGTGTGATTTTTAGCAAGATCCCTATGCTTCCCTTACCAAGGGTAGCGGGAGGGAAAAATATTTTAATTATGTAAACGACTTGTTCTTTGTTAGATCAATACTATCGATGTGACATTTGTAGAATGACACCTCTTCAGCCTTCACATCTCCCTTTTGTTGTCTGTATTCACAATATAGGGCACATCCTTGTTGGAATAATACGTTTCCCATCCCCATCTAACGTCTGTTGTGTGGAATTGGAAGTCTTATAAGACTGGTTGAATGGGTGATGAATGGAATTGAATACCGCAATGTAGATCGCTCGCTCGTCTGCTAGGGTTGGCATGGCAGTTAGGGGTGGCTTCGGTTCGATTGTATGGCAGGGCTGTACTCCGATGACGTCACGTTGGTTCACAATGCGTGCATCTCGATCGGGGGTAAAATCGCCGGCGATACTGCAAGCAGGCCTAGGTTACGCGGGCCTACAGCGGACCAGATAGAAGCTCGGTGGAATCAAGCAGGCGTTGGTTCATTGATTTGTTTTTGCAAGGCTTCTTTGTTTTGCATGTAAATTATAATAGGTGTGTTTTTTATAATATTATTAGGGTGATGGAATTCGAGCAAATATTACACTACAGTAATCAGGGGCGCCAAGAGGTAGACCGGGGCCCGGAGCATAAATTTTATGGGGCCCCTTCTCTTTATAGGTAGATGTGAAGAAAAAATAAATATTTATAGGATTAAATATATGTCCATTCAAATATTACATAATGTAAAACAAAAATTGAATTTAATATTTATCTTCACTCACTGCAGTTTGCAGCTACAATGTTTAATATTTTTACCAGCAGATAGTTTAAGAAAATGCGTTTTAAGTTGGAACAATATATGATATAATACAAAGTGTAAATGTTTGGAAGAATAAAAATTAAAATATAATAATATTTGGCCATTTGAAAAAAATAAGCCTATTCCCGGGGCCCCTTAATATTATGGGGCCCCAGGGATCGTTGGAGAAAAAATTGTCACACACGGATACACATACACACACACGGACACACACACATACAGACATCATCTTAAAAATAGTAAATTCGTATTCTAGGAACCCTAAAACGTGCTTAATCATTAAAAACTCACCAACGAATTTTTTGACCTTCCTTACCTATAGGTGACGGAAGGTAAAAAATATAAATAAAAATTTATGGTTGGTGTTCACAGCTTCGAAAATAAAACGTAAATTAACATCAACTGTCATTTAATACATTCATAATTAACAAGCAATAATAACAACTTCATACCTTTTAAAGTACTGGATGCATTCATATATGCCAGGGATTTATGCGAACCTTTGTCTTAAGACAGCTTTTTAAAATTTTATTTAAATTGAAATCCTATTGCCAGAACGTAAATTGACAGCTCAAATGACAATTGTTATGTATGTGCTTATTTTTGTGTAATAGATAGTTATTTATGTATCAAGATACTGAAGTTTTTATCACGAATGTCGTATTTAGTTGCCATATGAGTGATAAAAAGGCATTTCACTCTTCACTGCCGAGGTGCATATTAAATTTTATTTGAAATCGAAAAATTTTGAAAATGAAAGAAACATTTATTTACAATAGGTTATGTTTATGTAACTGCCAGTCTGACACTGAATGTTGCTAACCTCCGAACATTGAGGTTATCGTAAAGAACACTCAAAATTATGTTTTATTTCAATCTTCTTCAACGGAATTGTCATTGACGTACAAATTTACTATTATACACCTATTTAAATTGTCTCATATGTACAATAATTATCATCAGGTTGATAACATTACATTTGCATGAAAGCGTCATGTAATGGATTACTTTAGTGCCGATTTCTGAACTTTTAATGACGATGTTTGTTCACTTTAGTGACGATTACAAATAAAATATTTAACATGTGTAGATCCTTGTGTTTATGTCTTATGTTTAATTTTATTTTCGAGAGCTGTTAACACTTTCATAACAATCTATTGGTTTATTCTCAGAGCTGTGAATGAGGCTTCACTCTGTATTTATAATAATATCTATAGTAACCAATATGGACGTAACCAAATAGTAAGTTAGTGGTTAGTACAGCAGTAATTAATACTAACAATGGGGTCCTCCACTTTTATTTTTTTATTATTTTAACTGAAAGTTCGTTTAATTTTGAAGTAGTATTAAAAAGTCTTAATTATTTTTAGTTTAATTGCATTTGTTTTTTATATATGTCAATAAGACATCACGACGACATCATTGCAAATATCTCGCAAAGTAATTATTAAAAATCTGATATGGCCAGCACGCATTACCTTCCGTCAATTCTATGTATTTTGTAAAAATCCCATACCAAAAGTTCATTGGAAAAGATTCTATATATCCAGTAAAATTGCAATACGAACATATACTATTTTCTACAAATTCCATACATAAGATTTTACATGTAAGTATGATAATGTCCATGTTATTGTTGGACATACAGTTTTTTAAATAATTGTAGACCCAAATGGAAGTACAAGAGTGTGCCGAAACGTCAGTTGTGTAAGAGAAAATAAATGCTATAATATGACTAAGAATTCGAGAAATTGTTAACACCTAATCTATTTTACTCTATCTAGAAACTACTCGAGAAACTAAAAAATCTGAATCTAAAAATTCATACTCAAAGCACAGATTACCTATACTACCGTAACCAGATACGACACTCTCTGTCGGTACCTTTGAAGTTAGTGTCCCCAGAAAATTTTATCGGCCGCCATATTTTTAATGAAATAATTTACTACACCACAATCCTTCTAATATGAGGGCAACACAGTTTGGCTTGTAGCCGAGTTGGTTAGAGCGAGGCAGGGAATACTCGGGAACCGCCGCTCAATGTTAAAACTACTGTACCGTCTAAACGTCCTTGACAGTTAGTTCCCTCCTTAACCGCTAGGTTGGCGCTAGTATCAATTTTTTTTTATTCTGCGCGCCTGTAAAAGTATTTGAAATAAATACACAAAAAAATTATTTGTATAATTTTATATTTTGTAAAAAATTGTACAAAGTTGTGATGTAAAAATACAAAAAATATATCTGTATAAATAAGAGAAATAGTGAATTTTGCAGAAACACATGATAATGCATTTAGCTATCACAGTGAAAATATCCAGTTATTGTTATTAGTTACATTAAAACTTTATGAATAACCGTATTTCACAATTAATATAAATTTCAATTCATGAGCAATTGGGTAATTAATATGTATTCACTAAGTTATGTGATTAAGAATATAGGAATAATACAAAACATATGCAATATTCAATTTTCGTATAGAAAAAAATACCAAATATTATTGAATGAAAGCTTATATTCTTATGAATCTGAATATGCCATTCATATTTTGCAATTTAGTGATTAATATAGTGTTGTCTAAGGCAATCGTTCAGTCATTCAGTAATTTCCTTAAATATTAACTACTATTTACTACATACAAAACAGAATATATGTTTTCATGCTTCTTCTATAAACTTTGTTTCATTTTACGAGATAAAAAAATATGTGACAAACAATTTTGTTTCATTTTGATAACGAAGAATTTTGAATTTTTCATTACTATTTTCTTCCTAATGTGATGAACCTCATTGTTATATCATAATATTCTTAGGATATTTCACCATGTAGAATTTGTATAAACGAAAACTTTGATAACTATGGTACATTCTTTGTTGATCTGTTGTACAAATGCTGCTATTCACAGCATTGGGTTCGGCTTCTACAGAAACATCCTCAGTTGGTGGCGTAATGAGCATTGCCTTCATTTTCTCTTCTGTAATGTAACATTATTTATTAATGTTAAAAAGTTATAATTTCTTCATTAATAATTTACCCATGGTAAGAAAAATCGTAGGCACAGCATCCGGTGCGAATATATGTTTCAAGGCAGCAAAATTCAAAAATTTTGCCACATAATGTTGGCTGCAAATCCTTTTGATTTTATAAATATAGTCTGGAGTTTTATTCTGCAATTCCGGACTATTAATGGCCTGTTTACAGGATAAAAATAGCTCCAATTTCTTTTTCGAATTCGGAAACCGCACCAAAATTTGTGTTGCATATGTATAGCAACTTGGTACACAACAACAATATGGTATCTGTAGGAATAACATTATTATTAATTATACTGTATAATAAATGATTAACATTTACATTCAAATAAATTCTTTGCATACTTGCCTTATTTCATGTAAATAATGAAATGTTCAACTTACCTTTATGAAATGTAGAAAATAATCAAAATCATAAGTCCAATATTTTAAAAAAACACTATAACAAGTGTACTGAAACTCAGGAAAGCAGATTCAGAAATTAAACGAAATTCTTTAATCACAATATTTCATGTGTCATTCAATTCTTTACAATTTCTGACATTTTTTGTTTCAAATTTATTTAATTACTTAGGTAACACACAACACTAGTTACCTTGATCAAATATAAATTTTAAATCTGGGAGTAGTATGCCATCTACCAGGTATAAAAACATTTATAGGAGTTACCTCCTTACCCGAGAGATGTCGTTAGCGGTGTACCAAAGCTGTACATTCAAGTGAAAATTCCCGGTATTCCCTGGAGCGAGGGTTAGAGCAAACATCAAATCCATGTGTGAGGTCGCGAGTTCAAATCCGTATAAAGGAAAAAATTATTTTTCAATGTTTTTTTTTTATTAAATAGTTATTAGATATCATTTTATTTAAATATATTACTAACATAAAAACAAAGAATTAAATAATACAATACCTATTATTTATAATAATATATAAAAATCTACTGCTACACTATACACACTACACTATAAATAACAATATAACATAAACAACTAGGAATCAATAAAGCCATTACTTATTATTTATAATAATAATATTAATAGATGTTTTCCTTGTATTGTATTAAAATTCCTGTTTATAAACTTTGCTGACAAGGATGGGTAAATTCAATTTCTTTAATTTACTTTACAATATTTTTAATGATATGAAATTGTATGGCCACAATTTCAAAATTATGAAAAAAAATCTGTTGTGGCCAGCACAAGACCTTCCGTCAATTGCATGTATTTTGTACAAATCCCATATACCAAAAGGTCCTTGGAACAGATTCTATATAATATCATGTAAAAACACATACTATTACTTACAAATTCCATACCAAAAGTTCATTTGAAAAGGTTCTATAAATCCAATAAAATTATAACATAAACTACACTAATTAATGTCCTTCCATCTTCTCTTTGGCCTTTCTCTGCGTGGCACTTGCGAGCAACAATATGACATACCAATTTTAGATCCTATACTTTTTTCCATATTTGGTTTTGCACTTGCAACTGACATCTGTCAATTAAATTTTTTTGAATAATTATGTCAGCTGTTTCCATGATAAATAACAAAGCTGACTAATTTTTGAAAATTAATTTCTTTATAATGCTTTAAATTTACATCTATTGAATATGAAGGAAAATGTATAATCAAACTGTATAGAGAAGAGTATTTTCTTTAATATATATAATAACAAAATGTCAAAAAATAATATTTAACTGCGTTTTTTTAAGAAAAACTGTTAAAAACTTCAAATAAGGGTACTTCCGGTGGATTAATTATAACCAAAATCTAATCAACTCTTCATATGGATGTAGCGAAAAGGAATACGAAAGAATTATAATTTTTAGAATTGTAGTATTGGAGTTATCGTCGGAGAAAAATTTGTCACACACGGACACACACACACACACGGACACACACACACACACACACACACACACACGGACACACACACGGACACACACACACACATACAGACATCATCTTAAAAATGGTATATTCGTATTGTAAGGACCCTAAAACGTGCTTATTCATTAAAAACTCACCACCGAATTTTTTGACCAAAGACAATACCTTCCTTACCTAAAGGTGACGGAAGGTAAAAAGATTGTTCCATTTTATTTTCATTGCACAATAACTTTTATATTCCATATTTATTTTGCAAAACGATAACGGCAAACAAAGAACACGCCATTTTATTAACGAAATATACCATGCGCAAACAACCTGCGCAGTTCAAAATTTGCCCCAACGAAATCGGCGAGTGTCGCATCTGTATACGGTAGTATAGATAATCTGTGCTCAAAGCTTAATATTATTAATATTCTATTTTTCTAAATTTCAGCAATAGTCCATTACTTACCCACTCATTAGGATTATTACAGAATAATTTTATTGACTAATTTATATTATACAGGCTGAGTCATTGAAATTCCCTTCTTTGATAGCTCTCTTGTCGTTAGAAATACAGCATAAATTTATTGACATAATTTATTGGACTACTAAAGGAGCATAACATGAAATTATTTTCACATATACAGGTGTTGCATTACGGCTCGCGGTAAGAATTATTTATCTTTTTTTTTAATATTTTCATATATTTTGATTAGCATTTCATTCAAATGTCAGCAAAGTAGTAAAAACATCAGCAACCTGTAAATGTCGTAAATTTCATGTAAATTATAATAATAATACCTTTGATTACCATTTATGATCCTGTAAAAAAGTACTATAAAATATCAATATAGAAAGTTTCATAATTTCATGAATTTATTTGAATTTCTTTATTTTTAATTCAATATAATTATTACTATTTTAATAATTTCCACATATGCAGGGTAAGTCATTGAAATGGGGTATTCCACTCTTTTTACCTTCCGTCACCTTTAGGTAAGGAAGGTATTGTCTTTGGTCAAAAAATTCGGTGGTGAGTTTTTAATGAATAAGCACGTTTTAGGGTCCCTACAATACGCATATACCATTTTTAAGATGATGTCTGTATGTATGTATGTATGTGTGTGTGTGTGTGTGTGTGTGTGTGTGTGTGTGTTTGTCCGTGTGTGTGTGTGTCCGTGTGTGACAAATTTTTCTCCGACGATAACTCCAATACTACAATTCTAAAAATTATAATTCTTTCGTATTCCTCTTCTTTACATACATATGAAGAGCTGATTAAATTTTGGTTATAATTGATCCACCGGAAGTACCCTTATTTGAAGTTTTTAACAGTTTTTCTTGAAAAAACGCAGTTAAATATTATTTTTATTTTGTGATTATCAATATGAAAGAATATCTTATTCTCTATACGGTTTCATTATACAGTTTCGTTTATATTCAATAGATATAGAGTTATAGAGACATTAAGAGAGATTAACTTTCAAAAATTAGTCAGCTTTGTTAAAATTATGGAAACAACAGATATATTCAGAAAAATTTAATTGACAGATGTCAGTGTCAAATGCAAAACCAAAGTTGAAAGTATAGGGTCAGAAAGTTATGTGTGAATGTGATAGAGTGTCCCTCCAAAGAGAAGAAGATGGAAGGACTGTGTAGCAGAAGATTTGAGAGAGGAAGAATTGTGTGAAGAAGATGCGTTGGACAGGAATGATTAAAAGAGAAGAGTAAGAAACAGCGACCCCTAATAAAATAGGGAAAGGAACTTTCGGTATAGAATTTGTACAAAATAGTGTGTTCGTGTTACAATTTTATAGGATATACAGAATCTTTTTCACGGAACTTTTGGTATGGGATATATACAAAATACATTGTATTGACGGAAGGTTTTGTGCTGGCCACAACAGATTTTTTTCTACACATTATTATACAGGCTGGTAAATAAAGCGAATCAAATTTACTCAATTTCAAATGACAATAACTCGTCGGCATTTTCAAATGGGACGCTCTATATTTTATTATTCAGTTGTGTTTATTTTTGTATTATCTTTATTTTTTATTAAGAGTATCCTATGCCTAAAACCAATAGTTTCGGAGTTTTTCATCATTTTTTGTAAATTTACTCGTTTTAATTAAAAATTAAATTAAATATGCTATGGAAATTATGTTTTTAACAAGAAGCCGGTAATTTTGGACAAGTTTGCAACATGTTTCTGATTTTTTTAATGTGCATGCGTGAAGATAAACTTGTTGCTGACAAGTTGGAAACATGCGATGGTTGGAACGCACAAACAGTGATCTGCAGTGATCTGACAGATAACTAACCTTAAAAATAAACATATATAATAACTTATAATATGGATTTTATACAAACTTCATTTATTTTACTGTTAATTATAATTTATAATTATAAATATAAGTGGGACAATCAAATTTAACAGAAAAATGACATGTATATGTCACGTCATGTCCAATTTATCATAATTTGCTCAATATGGATATGAATAATATAAAATTATTGAATTGCATTAAAACCACGAATAATTGTATAACTTGCTTATCAGGGGACAGTAAGTTATGTACTTTTAAGTATAACACAGGCACAACACATTTTTTAAATATGATTATAATTACTAAGTATAATTTCAGCGTTGTGAATGAGCCTTAATTCTAAAACCTCTAAAACTAAAAAGTACAAATTCATCTTGCATTGACGTAAAGAAACAAACACTGAATTTGTATTCAATGCGCAGGCTCTGACTTCTTGTCAGCAGAAAAAGTTCTGACTGTTTAGACTGTCAGCAACTAGTTTGTGACAGTCCAACAATATGCGTTGAAACATCTAACTAGTAGTTGCAAACTTGTCAGTGGTACGCCTAGAACAGTATTTTGGTAATGCGCATGTGTCTGACAGTCACAAACTGTCAGCAGTGAGAGGCTGGAACAAACCTATTGACATTAGTTTGCGTCACGAATATAAAGGCCTATTTATAACAATGCAAACGCAATAGGTAACGTAAGGAGTTAAAACACATGCTTGCAACACGGCCCATTTATATCACCGCAATGCAGTAGGTAACGCAATGAACGATACGCAAGAGATGGCCAACTTTTAACTTTCTGCATGATGTCGTTCGTTGCCTCTAGCGTGTAACCAATCACTTGTCAGTATTTTCACAAGAAGCGCGCATCTTGAAATCTCGAAATGTCATATTTAGTTGAGTCATACAGTTGTGTACACAGAAAAAAAAGGATTGAAATTTTGTCTAATTATAATTAGATATTATTTTATTAGGCAATATGTCTAATAATTAGGTATAATTTAAAAATATTAATTTAGCATTTTAACTAAGCCGAAATAGATAATAAATATTTTATAAAAAATTGTTAATTTAAATATGTAAATAGTTATTTCAATAACTTATTTTATTTAATTTTACTATATTTTGGCTTCACTATTTTTGTCCTACAATTTTCCGAGATTTATCTAATGAATTAGGTAAGTAAAAATAGAAAATTTAAATATATATTTAGTTAATATCTTTATTTATGTTTAGTTCAATACTAAATGTAGTCATTTAATCTAATTTTGTATTTAATTTTACTATAATTTGCAAATTTACAAATTTAGAAAATTTAACTGAATCAACTTAGATAATTGAATGACAACATGTTAGTAGGCTGAAAATTACAGTTTTGTTTAGTTAATTTAACTACAATGTAGAAGTTTTTTTTTCTGTGTAGTGAGTTCCGATTTACACTATGCATTCTGATTGGTTAGCAGCAGCAAATTTAGCGTGGTTATAAATTACGCACTTTGCGACTGCGTTACCGACTGCTTTGCGTGCTTGCGTCGCGTCTTGCGTTGCGTTGATATAAATAGGCCTTAAGTTTTCACCTCAAACTGTTTTCTTCGTAGACCTAAATGTAAGAGTACAATGCTATTTCTAAATTATATTTATAACAAATCTGATGAGGACACCGTATGACTTCTTTATAAGAGTAATGTGCCCTTTTGAAAAGGCCGATTAGAACAAAAAATGGAGCTGAATAATTAGATGGTATAGCAGTTCCATATACAACCCATCGCGCAAAGTGCCCTTTTGTTCCAGTCGATTGCAATAAAAATAGGACGTGCACAAGATGTTCCATTAGTTAAAAATACAAAATTTTAACATTCTACGGCTAATAATTTTTGAGTTATGCAAGATACATTATGTACGTTCAGACGTCACGCCGAAACTAGTAAAAATGGATTAAAGGATGCTCAAAATGGATTTTTTCCGTTGAAATCTGAAAACCGAATTTTTTCGCGATTACAATACTTGGTACAAGGAAGTAATTAACCGCAAATATACTGTTATGTCCAAGTTCTTGTATACAATTTCCATAGTATACTGGATTTAATTTTTAATTAAAACGAGTAAATTTTGAGAAAATGGTGAAAAACTCTGGAACTATTAGTTTTAGGCATAACACAACTGAATAATAAAATATAGGTATATTTGATTTGATTCGCATTATTTACCAGCCTGTATAATAACTTGTAGAAAAAAATATGTGAAAACAGAGAGTATAGTTATGGTTATACAGAAGAAAAAAATCGTAATTTTTACTATTAAAATAAAGTTAGTATGCCTTTATAAAGCTATGCGTGTATTAGGTCAATTTTAAGGAAAAAGCGGAATAACTTAACAACGCCGCGGAAAACAAAAAACCTTTTAGGTTCATATAGGTGAATGAAATACAGATGTATGAAAATATATAGGGGTTTCATTTAAAGAAAGACAAATAATTCTTGCCGAGCCGTAATGCAACAACCTGTATATGTGAAAGTAATTTTACGTTATGCTCCTTTAGTGCTCCAATAAATTATGTCAATAAATTTATGGTGTATTTCTAACGTCAAGAGAGCTATCGCAGAAGAGAATTTCAATGACTTACCCTGCATATGTGGAAATGATCAAAATAGTAATAATTATATTGAATTAAAAATAAAGAAATTCAAATAAATTCATGAAATTATGAAACTTTCTATATTGATATTTTATAGTACTTTTTTACAGGATCATAAATGGTAATCAAAGGTATTATTATTATAATTTAAATGAATTTTACGACATTTTACATTTACAGGTTGCCGATGTTTTTACTACTTTGCTGACATTTAAATTTTTCAAATGTAAATTAGAGAGGATTTTTTTCTTAATAATTAACAACGTATGAAAGTGTATCTATCAGTTGTAGTGTTCAAAAAAAAGAAAAACTAACTCTTAGTAGACTATTATAATTCTTGATAAAAAATAAGAATCAGTGCTACAGGATATTTATGAGCTTCCGTTTTTATTTTTAATTGTTAATTATAAAGGTCAAAAGAAGGCGAAAAATGTTTAAACTCCTTAGAAAATGTTGTATGATAAGAGAGACAAAAATTCTAAATTGAAGTTTGTTAAAAGTTTGATGTTTTTGTGTGAAAAGTAGTGTTATGAAGATCCGTAAAAATATTTAGTTCCTCTGATATTACAGCTGATATCCCGAGGGATATCCGTAAATTTACATTTTGAATCCGAAGCCATATTCGGATCTGTATCTTAATTCTGGATCCTAATCTTCATTTCGGGTCTGAAGGAACGAATCTTTAGTCTGCTGAAATCCGGAATAGAATTCATGTACAAACTGTTTCAAATGGACAACTGTCCTACCTTAGTATATATATATGGAAAAGGACGAAATTTCCCTTAATATTTAAAGTTCCTTCCAAGATTTTGTAGTATCCAATCTAACTGATGCTGAAAGGGATTACTTGTAAATCTTTAAATCTTAAAAAAAGTGGCCGTGAATGTATTCGTATCGGCAGTGGGCGGCGAAAATGGACCTACCCTATAAATCTGGAAACAAGAAATTTTCTCTTGAGCGGGGGTACTAGAAATAGTAAAAGTGTGTTTCAGAAATCGGAACAGAAACAAACCTACTACTAACCCTGCGCCAAAAGAATTGGCCCACATCTATTTTGTTGGATTTATATTAGCTCTGTTCGATGAGAAGTGCTTGAAGTGCAGAACAGAATAGTGCAGTGCAGTGTAATGTACACTAGTTCAGTCTAATTCTTGTGGTTTCATAAAACACACTAGTGTATATTTGGGCAAGTTTGCTCAGTTGTGAGTAATTAAGCCAAGCGTAGCCAAAGGTGTAAAAGGTTAGGTTGTTTATAAACACAGTCATATCATAAAGCTGCAAAGAAGTGACTGCAGAAATGTCTTTTTAAAGAGCATAATGTTTGAACCAATAAACGATTCTGACGAAGATCAATCAGCACTAGTTCCTAAAATTGTTGTCATTGAAACAGCCTGCCAGAAGCTGCCCGTTTCTCATAAAACATGTTAGTGTAAGAAAGTTAACACTAGGGCGGCCTAGTACATGTCATCGAACAAAGCTAGTATAATGAAAGTGTTTGTTATGTAAAACAAAATAAACAATTAAATTTGATTCGATTGTATATTAAATTGTGTAATAAATACCATAATGTATATAAAACTGTATGGACATTATTGGAGTTAGTTATCGTATATTCCTCGACAGAAAAACTATAAATTATTTATAACTAGCCGCCTCGGTCGTCCAGTGTGTAAAGGCAGCGCTCAAGTGACTTTCACCGCTCGGCTCCGGGGTCGTGGGTTCGATTCCCACCAGGGGCTTGGATGTTTGTGTATGTCCTACAAATTATAACACTCAAATAAAAATTGTCATTGGCCAATCGGCACCGCACCGAAGGCCAGGAGGGTAAAAAAATATTTATAAGAAAATGCGTTTATATTTGTATATACCTATCAACTCATTACCCTTTCAACATATTTATTATAATATTTTGTATAAAATTACTAAATTTAATGTCTGTATTTGTTTCTCTCAGTTATTTAATGGGGACTCATGACTGTGTGCCTGTTAAGTGCTTGGTTGAGAATCTGCGCTCTCCACGCCAGCAATGACTGAACGTGATGTGACGCCTGATAAACGCCCGTACGGTACGAATATGTCATCATCATTACCGATATCTGTGTACAAAGCAGAATTGTTTACACGTAATCACTAAATTCCTAAACTTACTTTTATATTAGAATTAATTTACTTCTTAAATAAAAGTATCATTAATAAATGTATAGATGCCTTGTAAGTTAGGAACAAGGATGTATAGGCCAATTATTTTGGCGCAGGGCTCGTATATACCAATTTAAGATGGCATCAAACCGAATACATAGAGATAGAAGATTATCTCATGTACAGATTTGTTCATTTCTGAGATCCGATGCTTAGATTTAAACTCGACTTTGAGGGTCGATAGGTACTGAGATCCGGATCCGAGTCCAACATTCAATTAAACAGGTATCTGGTTATTTTTGAATCCGAAACCTAAACTCGCCGAAACTACTCGAATCCGGATTTCAGTATTAGTAAAAAGTGAAAACTGCGTCTAATATAGAACTGGTTGATATGTTGCTAATTTAAAGGGAAGTGCATCAAAATTCATTTGCAACTGCAACACTGCAAGCCGCTGTTACGCTGTGCGATTGCCAAACAAAACCATCTGCTATAAAAACGCTCGTGGCTATCTTTTGATCGTGTAGTAGTACCCCACAGACAACAGACACTATTAAGATAGTCAACTGCAATGATAAAGTAGCAGGCATTCATACCCTGCGACACTAGCGCTCGGTGTCGTAAGACATAACTAAAATAAGTATGTCGGGTAGTATCGGGGATAGTCTGCATCCCGCATTACTATTGAGAATATATTTATTCTTTTTTTATTGATATAGTAAAAAACAGAAAAGAACAAATTATATATTTAATAAGAAATAGAATGCATATTTATTTCTTATAATTACATAAAGTAAATATAAAAATATAGTCAGATATTATTATTATTATTATTATATGTTCAATACCCAACAGACTGCTGTCCAATTCTAGGGTAAGGAGAAAAGATAAATATTACAAGTAAAATAAGTATATAAATTTAAGTAAGATAGGTTATAGAGTTTTTTATGTTTTTTATACTGTCATGAAAAATATCTACATACAGTTCAATCTGATGGTAACATTGTTGCATATTATTTATAGGCGATTTAATTAGAATATTTGATCGAGGAGTTTTGACATAGAATGTACTGGTATGTCGGGCTGATAATCTCGGTACTCGAAACGAAATGTTGTTCAAAATGAGGGGACAGTCTATGTTATTATTAATAATTTTTTGTAGTAAAATAACAGAATTAATAGTTCGCCTTTGATGAAGGTAATTCAAGTTAAACGATTTTAACAATAATTCCTGTGATATACCTCTTGGCGGGTAACTTCCATTTATGACATACATACCATATTTTAAAAATTTTCTTTGAACCCCTTCGAGAGAATCACTATTTTTATTATAAATAGGATTCCAAATTACCGAGCAGTATTCTAAGTGAGGTCGCACAAGAGATATAAATAATAGTTTTAGAACTGAAATATCATCGAAAAATTGAGCGTTTCTGATTATTAATCCCAGATTCTTATAAGCGGAACCGATTGCTTGCTTTATGTGGTCAGTAAAAAGTAATTTAGGGTCAAAAACAACGCCTAGGTCTTTAAATAAATAAGGTCTATGTAGAATAATATTGTTAAGAGCGTAATTGAAGGTGATTGCATTGGATTTTCTATGAAAGCTCATCACATTGCATTTGTTGACATTTAATAATAGATTATTATTAACACACCAGTTATGAATATTGTTTAAATTTTCTTGTATATTTTCACAATCAGAAATAGATGATATAGTACAGAAGAGTTTTAAATCATCTGCGTACATTAAAAAGGGTACATCTATGACATTAGATATGTCATTTATATACAAATTAAAAAGAAGTGGACCCAACACTGATCCCTGTGGTACGCCTGATTTTTGATGAAAATTTTCTGATTGAAAACCACCATAACCAACAAACTGTTGCCTATCATACAGGTAGGAAGAAAATAAAACTATTAATGAATCGGAGAAACCAAAGGAATGAAGCTTTTTTAGAAGTATGGAATGGTCGATTTTGTCGAAAGCTTTGGAGAAGTCCGTATATACGACATCAACTTGACCTTTATTGTCCAAAGATTCGCAGATAAATTGGGTTATGCATAATAAATTTGTAAGAGTTGATCTCCCCTTCATGAAGCCATGTTGATTTATTGAAATTAAATTATTGACGTGGCTATAAATTTTAGAATGTAATATGATTTCAAATATTTTACTAAAGTTAGAAATAATAGCTACTGGTCTGTAGTTAGTTAAATCATTTCTATCTCCTTTTTTAAAAATAGGGGTTATTCGCGAGATTTTCCATTGACTAGGGAATGTGGATGTTTTTAAAATTAAATTGAAAATAATCATAAATGGTTTTACAAACACTGATGCACAGTCTTTAATAATGAAAGAGGGAAATTGATCTGGGCCTACAGTCATTTTAGAATTCAGTTTTTGTATTGCAGACATAATATCTTCTTCGGATATTGTGTTAAAATTGAGGAATAAGTTCTTACTATTATCAGAATCAATTTTGTTGTTCACTAGGCTGTCATTAAAAGATGATGAAAAATAATGAGCAAAACTTTCAACAATTTTTTGGCCGTCACAAATAGTTTCACCATTGTATTTTAATACGGGTGGTACAGAAGATACATTTCGTTTCTGATTAATGAAAGACCAAAAGTTCTTAGGATCGTTTTTCACGTTGTTTTGTAATTTTTGATTGTATAATTTGTAAGCACATTTAACATCATATTTAATTTCAACTCTTAAATGTTCGAATTCTGTTTTATGTTGCACGCTACCAGTTCTCTTAAATAGTTTCCATTTTTTATGCTTTTGCTTAATTTTGCGTATTATTATTCCGTTATACCATGGTGGATAAGTGCTATTACTTTGACGTTTTTTGGGGACATTTATATCTAATATGTTAGTAGTAATGGAATAAAACTTTTCAATAGCTGCATTTACATTGTCATAATTATTAAGAACATCCCAATTTATATTATTAAAATCTTCATACAGAAGTGGAAAATTAGCCTTTTTAAAATTATAGCCATTTTTAGTAATTGACTCAAATTTTTTCTTATTTGTTTTTAGATCAAATAAAACGTTCAACGCAGGATGGTGTAGATCTTCTTTCACCAAACAATCTACCTCTTTTGTTACCGAGCAAAAGATATTGCTTAATACTAAATCTAGGATTCTACCATTGTTATTGAGCGTAAAATTATATTGTGTCAGATTATAAAAATTTATAAAATTGCATAAAATATCATAAATGGGACAAGAATATTCATTAAAAGCACAGTTATAATAATTTGGTGTATTAAAATCTCCAAAGATAATTACATTAGAATTAAATAGAAACTGAATCGAACATATAGAGTCAAATAAAATATTATACTCGTTAGGACCATAAGATGGAGGAATATAAACATTTATTACAAACAATACCTTGTGAGTGAGGAAAATTTTTATAAGTAAAATATCAACATTAGGTATTTCTTGCAACTGAGGGCAGATGGATCGAATATCTAACTGTATAGTTCTAAAATCCTTTTTAATAGCTAATAGTACACCTCCACCACGGGTTTTATTGGTTTGAAGAAAATTGCGATCACTTCTGAAGACCTCATAATTATTAACATCAAACAGTTCAGCACTATTAAGTCCTTCATGACACCAAGTCTCTGTGAGTGCAAATAAGTCATATTGAGGCGAATTAAGAGAATTTGTGTAAATATCATAGCATTTTGTATTCAAACCCCTGACATTTTGATAATAGCATGATAACAATTCACTGATTTTGTCGGTAGAATGAGTAACCGAAGAATCTAAAATTGTGTGACAGTTCTCTAATTGCTATGCTGAGCCCAACATGGATTCTTTAAATTTTCGTAGGGTTTCTTTGTACACATGGCAGTTGGAGTCCCAAGCTGCATGGTCGGTGGAAATAGCAACGTTCTGTGTATTTTTAATATGAATACAATGGGTACATTTCAAAGTAATAGATTTACAAGCACTGAGTTCATGAGCTTCAGCACATTTTGGACAAGTAGGTTCCTTTTTTGTACATTGAGAAGAGTGATGGTGAAACCCGCAACATTTAAAACAACGACGTATTTCCACCGCGTCATACACTGAACAGTAATCATAACCGATCCATAATTTCCCGATATTTAATGCTTCTTTATATGTATTAAGATCTACTTGTACAACACATTGATATATTTTATTATTATTACGCAATGGTTTAATAGACTTGACTTCACATATTGAGTTTTCAGCAGAAAAATAAGACTTATTTAGAGACAATAGATATTTACTTATTTGTTCAGGATCTAAATTATCTGTCATACCGACCAATCTAATTCTTGGATGAAATGCAGCTGTTTGTTTTACATCATATTTATCGCTCATTTTTTCATTCACTAAATCTTTAAGTTTAGAGGTTTCCTCCGGGTTCACGCAGTTTACCACTAGACTTCCATTGCGCTTGTTTTTAATGTTGGAGACTTTAATGCCAGACTCTACCGGGTCAATAGTTTTGAGCAGATCAGATTTAGTTGCAACGAAACTTTGAGTCTGCTTGGGTTTCACAATAATAGGTGGTTCAATATTACCTTTTTTAACAACATCAGAGAAACTAGTAGATTTAGATGGATTGAAATTAATTTTGCTGCATAATTCTTTTACTTGTTCATCAAATGATTGCTGTAATTCAGATTTTAATTTGGAAACAATTGATTCAAATTTGGTACATATTTCTTTTTGTAAGTTTTCCAGCATCGTACTGATCTGCAAATCATTAGTAACAAGCGCTAATTTCGACATATTCAGTTGTAGGTCTTTTAAACTAGAATCAATACTGACGGATTTAGATTTATCAACAATGATGCATGATTTTCTACAAATATCGCATAAATAAAAAAAATTTGAATTTTTATGAATTAATTGAAATTCGGCTTCAGTTTTATTGATGCAAGTGTGATGAAACCATTTATTACACGTGCCCTCGCAGCCCACCAATCCTTCTTTAGTTTTATATTTGCACTTTGCACATGACATTGTGCCATAAAATAATAAAAGAGTAGATACAAATAAATGAAATTCACGAAATATGCGTTATTACAAAATTAATGCAATATAAAGCCAACCACAATTAAAACAATAAATAAATAAATTAAGATAAAACCTTAAATCTAAAACCTATCAGCTAAAATAATGAATATGAATTAAACACAGTGGACACAAGAAAGGAATAGGAAACGCCAGTGCGGTCCGTCACGGCTCAAGGTATAAGACACACACGTCAAACTTCTATCTATACAACTCAAGTATCCATTTACCATAAGGTGTAGGGTATACAAATATATTTAGTTGAGTACAAATTTCGCCCATTGCTTCTTATTCCTTGCCATCATTCTAGCGTTTTGAATCGTATTTTTCTTCTCCAAGATCTTCAATATTACCTTAACTCAGGTGTCTTTAGGTCTTCCTCGATCTGTTTTCTCTACCACTTTTGTCATTCATATTTTTCTCACCGGTCTAGCTTCGTTCATTCTGATCATGTGGCCCCACCAAGCTAGCTCTCTCTTCTCAATGAAGTCCAATACAAACTTACATTATAATTGTTCTCTAATAATTTCATTTCTTGTTCTATCTTGTATTTGGATGAGCTACTCGTTCAATCCAAATTTTGTAAATTTCTTCTTCATATATAGGAAAATAATGTTTAGTTGTATTTTCAACACCACAACCCGGCACACAACAACCTCTTGGCATTTTGCAAAAGCAAATAAATACAACAATATAAATTAACACCACAATGAAGAAAACACTTCACGAAAAGTTCAAATTTGAATTGTCAGTATGACTTGCCGCCAAGCCGCCACAATTTTAAAATCACCGAACATCCGAACATTTACGAATTTTAACGAATTAATCCGAACGAAGCACTACTAGCACTAAGTGTCGTAATACATAACTACCAGAAAGTTTCAAGGTCATGCTATATAGTTGACATGGCCAGTAGTACCCTTAGAAAATAAAAAAAAAAGATTTTTAAAGTGAAAACTTCTATAAGCGCACCTTGCATACTCTTTCCTTGGCACGCGTGACGGTCATTCGGGTAAACTCGAAGAAAGCCGAACGTAACGTCACGTTAATTCAGGTCATAGCCTATGTTATTAATACAAGAGTGGAAGCATCGCAATATCTGTTAAAATATTACTTACATTTGTATTTGTTGTAGATTTTATTTTTATTTTTTGAAAGCCTAAAAATGATATTTAAATAACAACGGGAGTAAATGATACCCTTATCACCGGTTTTAAAACTAGAATTTTTGGGGTTTTGGCCTGATTTTAAAATTAAATTATTTGAGTGGTTTCCCAGCCTTCTCCCAAGATAATTAAAATTCTTTCTTGAAGATTTTGTTGGAATTTGGTTAGAATGCGCACAGGATTTTGACATCATATAAAAAATATAGATGTAAGCCCAGCACACTTAAACATTTAAGTTTATTAAGTTTCCGGGAGCAGTCAAGAGATGGCATTGCTGTACGATCCAAATATCAAACATTTAAGTTTCTGAATCCTGAGAAACAATCAAAAAGCGGAAAATACTCATGCGTATCTTCAAAAATATTACTGAAGAGTAATTCAGCCATTGTATTCGTGTATGTAGGTAATTGTGAATGATTTATATTATGTTTAAAAGAAATATCAAGTACACATGAAACATAAGATAGTTATGATGTTTATGAACAGTAATTAAGTGTATGATTTTTTTTTTTTTGTTATTAAACAACTTGTACTAATGTAATTCAACATTTATCGCCTTCTTGTAGGTCACTGCAGATCGTAGAATTACCCATTAAAAATAAAATCTTTTGTAAGTAGAAGGAAATCTCTCAACAAATTTAGAGTAAACATTTATTATAATTAATGTTTATTGTTCTAAGTTTGTTATTCAAAATTTTAATAAAATCCTCATTCTTTTGTTGCTATTGTTATTAGACGGTACCACAAACACTGATTTGATTAAGATTAATTGTTACATTTTTCCTGTTCCGGATAATAGAAAATTATGAGTTATACCTATCATTAGATGCAGATTTTTTTTCTCGAAAAAACTATTTGTGCTTTGCGGAAAAATAATTAAGGGAGACAATATTTGAACATCATATATTTAATATGATCGTCTTCCCATGCATTATCCTGTATATATATCCCAAGAAACAAATAATCACTGAATTTTAAATCAATAACATCTATAATTTAATATATAAAAAATAAACTAGTATACGTCCGGTAGCCGAAGGCAGGGTGTGGCAAAAATTATTTTTAAATTTAAATAAGATTTTTATATATCATTTTATAACACAAATTGGAAAATATTTACTAAAAAATCTTTTTATTAAAATATTATATTTTTTTAATAATTTAAAAACAAAAGGTTATTAAATGTTCATTTTAACAAAAATGAAACAAGATACACTCTAAATTTTAGCCGTGTAAAAACCGATTTGGTAAGTGGTGAAAAGATGTTACCACTGCAGACTAGACATAGCTTCCCGACTTAATTTGGAAGAGAGAAGGAAGGTAGCAACTTGGGTGGAAGTGTTTGGGCCACCCTCAATAGCAAGAAAAAAGTGCGTACAAATTTCTCATGCAGTCGAATAGTTAAACAGCATGGAGGATCCTTATGAAACCATTGCTGAATTTTTTTTCTTACTTCCATCCAAACTGCTACCTTCCTTTCTCTCTTCCAAATTAAATCGGGTAGCCATATCTAGTCTGCAAAAGAAAAGAAAATCTAAAATTATGTAGTACCATATAAGTGGTACCTAACATCTTTTTAGACAATCCTGTATATTAGCGTAAAAATCAATTAATTAGTTTTGTAAAATTTTGCTAATTGTAAATAATAAAATGTAGTGTTAAATAATTTATAAATATTTCACACTATTTATAATACCAATAATATAAAGAAATTTTATTCTACACTCTTTTAAGGAGAAAAGATAATAAAGAAGGATACAGAATTTTACCATTCACCGTTTTCTAATTTATTTTTATTTCTAAAATAAGGATTCAAGAAGATGTCTTTAGATAACAATTTTGACAATATCTCGTCTCAAATTGACATTTAATTAAATACTTTCAAATTGACATACGTTTTTTTGTTCCGAGTTAGGACTTTTTAGAACACACTGTACAAGTGAGTAAAGAATATTTTATCCACAAGTTGGAAATTCGTTTTTCTTTTTACGAGATATACACACGTCATCATCGCTCAACCGTGAGCATGTGGTTCAAGTCATCAAGGGAGGAGGGAGTTGACGGCGTCGTGTCAAAACTGACAGTATATAGGGTGTTAAAAAATAAGTAACAAATTATGAGGGCATATAGTACTGACCAAAATGAGTAAAAAAAAGCTTAATCAACATGGGTCCGATCTTCAATTGTTTTTGAGAAAGAGGCCATTTTGTATTAGAATCGGAGAAAAACTGACAAATATAGTCATTTAACAAAATTTTCTCTGAAAGGTAAACAAAAAGTATCATTTAATCAAAGTCATAACTCTTACAGTTTGCGAAATAGCAGAAGTAAACCCCGGAAAAACTCATTTTTCGCTAATTTATATGTATCTCGGAAACTATTGAAGATCGGACCCATGTTGATTAAGCTTTTTTTTACTCGTTTTGGTCAGTAGTATATGCCCTCATAATTTGTTACGCTTATTTTTAACACCCTGTATATTGAATTTGTGTCAATTTTGTTTTTGTTATTCATCAAATTCTAAATAGAAATTTAGCAATAATGAACGAATTGAATAAATACGATATACTTAAGTACCTATGAAGGATGAAATATACATACTTCTTGTCATTATCTAAAAGTTATGGGTGCGATTCAGTGGGTTATATTAAAGTCTGTACTAACACTTGTGTTAACTAAAACACTGTATTAGCTTAAAACACATTTTAAAACAAAGGTGATTCAGTGGTCTGTATTAAGCTGTTTTAGTTAAAACACAAAATTACACTTGACAACACTGTAATAATTGTCAAAGTGCGAAATTGGCGGCATTTGAAACGTCAAATTTTTGTATTTGTGTTGTTTTAGGTTATGTTACACTACTTTATGACCTATATTTTAAATTTTAGCATATTAAAATGTCAGGAAAAAGAATTAGAGAACCGATTGATTTAATGAAGAAAAGATTATTTTCATAAGAGGCAATTACTAAACGGAACGGTATTATTGAAAATAATGGAAATGACATTAAAATAATGAAAAATAAAAAAGCTGCATCATTTTGAAGTGGTAAATTGAAATATTCAAAGAAATAAAAGTGATGTTTGTGCTGATTGATATTTTTACTTCCTTGTACGAAGTAAAGGAAGTATTGTAATCGCGAAAAAATTCGGTTTCCAGATTTCAACGGAAATATCCATTTTGACCATCCCTGAATCCATTTTGACTAATTTCGTCGTGACGTCTGTACGTACGTACGTATGTAGGTACGTACGTACGTACGTATCTCGCATAACTGAAAAACGGGAAGCCGTAGAAAGTTAAAATTTTGTATTTAGGACTGTCATAACATCTAGTTGTGCACCTCCCTTTTTGGTCATTGCATAACTTTTAGAAGTGGTACTTTACTTGAAGCCCATAATAGATTTTAATGGAAAACTATATTAAAATATAATCCAAAACTTTTCATATTTGGTATAAAAGACTTATATTAATGGGAATAACATAATAGATTTTAGTAAAAATGGTCTACCCGGAAGTGGTACTTTACTTGAAGCCTATAGTAGATTTTAATGAAAAACTATATTAAAATATAATCCAAAACTTTTCAAATTTGGTATATAATACTTTTATATCAATGGGAATAACATAATAGATTTTAGTTAAAATGGTATACCCGGAAGTGGTATTTTACTTGAAACCTATAATAGATTTTAATGGAAAACTATATTAAAATATAATCCAAAACTTTTCAAATTTGGTATATAATACTTTTATATCAATGGAAATAACATAATAGACTTTGGTTAAAATAGTCTAACCAGAAGTGATACTTTACTTGAAGCTATTATCAGTGTTTCTTGAAAAAAATGGTGTTATTTTGAATTTAACAATAAATGCTTCAAATAAAAGTGTTAGAGAATTGAATTTTGCGTCGAAATGATTAAATTAGTTCTTTGTATAAGCGAGATATTTAAATTTAAACATTATGTACTTTTGGGTTTCTGTAATTAAGTTTGCTATGAATTAGGACAAGAAATAACAAAAAAATAAAGAATTTAATGTCAATGTCAAATTATGTCAAATACGTGCAATTTTATGATTGGGTCTGTTATTATACATATTTTAATTATTAACAAAATATATATAGTGTAACAGGCGTACAAGGAAATCATGTGGTGTTCACATCAGATATTTTATTATTGTAATCAAGGTTCCATTATTGTAAATAAGCATTTCTTTGTTGTAATCAAAATTTCTGTAAGGATTTCTTTGTTTGTAATAAAAAAATATCAAAATCAAATCAATATTATTTTAATTCAATGTAGCGGGGCCCCTAAATTGTGAGGGGCCCATAGGCAATTACCTATTCTGCCTAATGGGTAATCCGGCACTGATTGAAATGCAATTCAAAGAGTGAAATTGCGCATTATTTAAAAGAAAAACTAAAACTGGAGGAGGTACATCACCGCCAAACCCAGATATGTCAATTCGAATTAAATTTATAACATGCTGAAATACATTTTTTGATAATCGGTATCACTTTCGGAGAGAGTATTGTCATAGTTTTTCGTCTTTATATCCTTCTTCGTCTTCTACAATTAACAACACGCCAAACATGCTCAACTCTTACAATAGCACGTATTGTGTCACCTATTTTACTTAAACAAACTCAGAAAATAAACAACATATAAATAATTGTTGTAACTTGCCTGAATTTATTCATATTAACCTCAATTTTTTAAATTATTCATTTTCTCTTTTATTATATCATTTTAAGTGTAATATTTGCTTTAGTATACTTTATGAATAGTCGAATATATAATTTTACTTTAATATTTTATATTTGACATTATGAATTAAGGTTAGGTTAGGTTATAACCCATTTTAAGAAGTGTTTTAATTTCCTAGGCAACTAATACACATGTATTAAAATAAACAGTCTAATACAAGCCACTGAATCAGGTTTTTTAATACAACTCTTAATACAGATCTTAAAACATCCTAATACAACCCACTGAATCGCACCCTATATGTTGCAATAATTGTCGGCAATTGTAGAAACAATGCCAAGAAATAACAGAACTTCCAACACTCAGTGAAACACAAATTAGCAACGCCAAAATCACGTGACTCGATCGACCTTAAAGTGCTTGAAATCAGCTAAATTATATACACGTGTCACTTTGACGAAAATAATGTCAGTTTGACAAGACCATAATGTTTTGACTTATTGACTTCTTAACTGTTTAAAATTAAAATAAGTCAAAACATTGGTCTTGTCAAAGTGACATGGTTCACCAGATAGAAATATTCAAGTAATTCAAATATTTGAAAATGACATTCGGTACCGCGGTTACTTTACCGTTTCTACTTCATTTTTCGCCTTTAGTTGGACGGAGATGGCCTATACTCCTCTGCAATACGTACAATAATGAGATAGCAAATAAAAGTCTCATATCGTGTCTTAATTTTAATTTGAAATAATATTGGGTGCGATTCAGTGGGTTATATTAATGTCTGTACTAAGACTTGTATTAACTAAAACACTGTATTAGCTTAAAACACATTTTAAAACAAAGCTGATTCAGTGTCTGTATTAAGCTGTTTTGGTTAAACGGTTGAAACGTCAATATTTTGTATTTGTGTTGTTTTAGGTTATGTTACACTACTTTATGAATTATATTTTAAATTTTAGTACATTAAAATGCCAGGAAAAATAATTACAGAACTGAATTGGTCTAATGAAGAAAAGATTATTTTAATAAGAGGCAATTACTAAACGGAACGGTATTATTGAAAATAAGGGAAATGGCATTAAAATAATGAAAAATAAAAAAGCAGCATGGGGAGACATAAAAGCTGAAATGGAGACAAGTAGTTTTAACAGAGAATTGGGCCGTATAAAAGAAATATGGCGGAGATTGAAATGCAATTGAAAGAGTGAAATTGCACATTATTTAAAAGAAAAACTAAAACTGGAGGAGGTACACCACTGCCAAACCCAGATATGTCATCTCGAATCAAATTTATTACATGCTGAAATACATTTTTTTGATAATCGGTATCACTTTCGGAGAGAGTATTGTCATATTTTTTCGTCTTCGGTATATCCTTCTTCGTCTTCTACAATCAACAACACGCCGAACATGCTCAACTCTTTCAACAGCATATATTGTGTCACTCATTTTACTTAAACAAACTCTGAAAATAAAGAACATGTAAATAATTGTTGTAACTTGCCTGAATTTATTCATATTAACTTCAATTTTTTAAATTATTCATTTTCTCTTTTATTATATGATTTTAAGTTTAATATTTGCTTTAGTATACTTTATGAAGAGTTAAATATATAATTTTACTTCAATATTTCATATTTGACATTATGAATTAAGGTTAATACAATACTTAAAACAGATATAACCCATTTTAAGAAGCGTTTTAATTTCCTAGGCAATTAATACACATGTATTAAAATAAACACTCTAAGGGCCGGTATTATAAACGTCCAGTTAAATTTAGTTCCAAACTAAATTTAATAAAGTGAACAAATTCGAATCAATTTCTATGTACTTATGACATTTATATAATTGCTGTGAAAAATTCGCGTTGCATTTGTTCATTTAATTAAATTTACTATGGGACTAAATTTAACTGGACGTTTATAATACCTGCCCTAAAACAGTCTAATAAAAGCCATTGAATCAGGTTTTTTAATACAACTCTTAATACAGATCTTAAAACAGCCTAATACAACCCACTGAATCGCACCCATTATTATTAGAATTTTTATTTTATATTATATTTAGTCTCAGTTCTGAACTTATTAGGATGGTGGTAATAGTGTAACATGTTATAATGAACCTAATTAAAGCGCACAAAGGTAAGAGCGAATGAGTGAATGATACCCTTTGCTCTAGAAATAGGAACAACCCTCACGGTACTAAACACCCTCTTAATATCCATCTGGTCCGCTGTAATGGTAGGGACGACCAAACACAGTTTGCAAGGGCTACAGGCACATACAACAACTGCAGTTTAGTTTTATTGTAGGGCGAGTGTAGACCTTATGAAAATGGTCAAATATTCCAGTGAAATATCTGTGCAATAATAACTTTCATTTGCTGTGACAGTCTATGTTTTACAGTGCAATATGCCTCGGTGTTTCGTGCAAAATTGTGGTAATTACTACAATAAAACTAAGTCAACCGACGTTATGTACCATGTGTTTCCAAATTGCAAAAAATTGTCGCAAAGATGGTTGACACTGTGTAAAGGGAGAGATAGCCATGTGCAACAATATCCTAAATATGCAAGAGTTTGCAGTTTACACTTTTCCGCAAATTGCTACCAGAGAGATTTGCAACACGAATTATTAGGACTTCCTATTAGAAAGAAGTTAAAACCTGGTGCGTTGCCCGATTTACACCTTCCAGATAACAGAAATCCAAAAAAAGATGTAAGAGTTAAAAAAATAACCAAAGATAGTAAACATAACCTGTACAATGCAAAAAATCTTGGAGTGGAAACAAAAATCAAAAATAGATCCATAAATATAGAAGACTCTAGTCAAGTAAACATAAAAAATGGCATTAAACTTGAAATAATAAATGATTTACAGTACTCAGAAATCGGAAATGATAAAAACGGGTTGAAAAACAAGAAAACAAACAAAGGTAACCTGTACGATACAAACAAACTTCTATTAAAAAATAAATGTGATATAAAACTAGACACCATACATGATTCACTCTTGTCGGAAAGCAAAACTAGTAAAAATGAGTTGAAAAATAAAAAAATAACCAAAGATTTTGACTCTTCAAAGAAAAATGACGTTAAACATAACCTCTCCGATATAAAATGTCCCGTACTACCAACTGTTATCAAACAAGAAAACAGCAAAATATCGCGAAAAAATGAAGAAACAAATAAGAAACATAACCTATGTGACACAAAATCTCCAATTAACGAAATTGTACTTAAAAAAATGAAGAAAACATCCATAGATCTTCAGCAACTTAACCTCATCGACTGTAAATTCCCAGTTCGTTCAAGTATTCGCATCGCAAAAAGGCGATCAATCGAACACATATCCGGTCCAAGTAATGATTCAAAACTTCCCGCCAACGCCAATAAGTCTAGCTCGCCGGAAGAGAAATTCAGTGAAAAGTTAAAATTCATGTCGCGGATAAACTTGAAGTTCGGCTGCTCGGCAAAGCACACACATCGGGTTAAAATGGCGGGAAAACTACCCGGACTGAGGAAGATGAGGAAAACAACGGATCCCCAAGCGGCCAAGGTGATCTCACCGGCCTCAAAGAGATGGTCAGTAAGTTTCTCTCTCATTATTTTGCAGTAGATTGGTTTTTATGGAGACTAAAAAGTAGAAGGAAAGTTGAGTTCATGACCGCGAAATGAAGTACTTTCGCTAATGGGATTTTATTTATTGATTTTTTACGTCATGTCGGAGAATTTTTAATATGACGAAAGTAGATATTTGTTTTTATTCAATTTTGACGTTTTAAACTGTCATTATTAACTCCATAGCAACAACTTTAAGTAACATTTTATTCACAAGTGAATTAAAAATTTTTAACTCACTCTGCAACAAATAATGCATTTAAAATAACATCAGGTACGAAAATAACACTCACCATAATATTTATAAGACATTATCAGCCATTTTAATTATTTTTCACGGCACAAATGATAGACAATATAACATTTTAAATATATGACTTGACGTCTATCAGCGACGATTGACATGCTTAGCCTACTAACTGATCAGTTTTTTATTTTGTCAAAATTCAATATTATAATGGTTTTTATTATTATTTCGTCAAAAATGAATAAAATATTGTACAAACCACGTGAGCTAAGAATGTTTATTCACTCTAAATTAACTCACTCGCTCTTACGGGCTCGTGAGCTAAACTTTCTTCTCATGAATAAACATTACCTTAGCTCACTTGGTGTGTAAATATCTATAAATCATTCTCACAATTTTTTTAATTCACTCTGCAACAAATAATGCATTAAAATAACATCAGGCACGACAACACTTAACATAATATTTATTAGATATTAGCAATCATTTTCATTATTTTATACGACACAAATGACAGACAATAATGCTTTTTAAATAGATGACTTGACGTCTATCATCGACGATTGTCATGCACAGCCTACTAACTGATTCGTTTTTTATTTTGTTAAAATTAAATATTATAGTTTTTATCATTATTTCGTCAAAATTGAACAAAATATTGTATAAACCACGTGAGCTAAGAATGTTTATTCATTCGAAAAATTTAACTCACTCGCTCTTACGGGCTCGTGAGCTAAACTTTCTTCTCATGATTAAACATTATCTTAGCTCACTTGGTGTATAAATATCGATTATAAAACGGTTATAAAGACAATTAATGAGGTTAACAAATATCACATTATTTGTCCATTTGTATTTGAAAAATTGTGAAACAATTAAATATTCTCAAGCGTAAGTTATAATACAAACCCTTTCCAGTATAATATATCATTATAAGTAGTACCTAATGACAAAATGATAAATTTGTTACAAAACAACACCTGATTTTATTAGCTTTACAATATAGGACAAGGAGAAATTATAGTTTTATTTTATTTCTGAATCTTATTTATATTAGGTATATTATATTTCAAGATTAATAATTAGTACTTAAAATTCTATGTAAATTCAGGTTAAAAAAGTGTTGGTAAATGTAAACACATATTTTATCCACAAAGTGTAAATAGAGTATGCTAATTTCCGCGGATAATTTTTTAAACATAATTAACTATCATGGTCTTGTGAAAACACTAAAATTAAAAATTAAGTATCCATATTCTTCCAAAATCTTCTATTTCCGCTAGGGCTGATTTATGATTAATTTAATTTATAAATTTACATTTAGAAATTTTGATATAAAATTTTCTCTCTGGTTTTATTTGATTTTGAAATTCTAGATCTGACCAGTCAGTATCTATCACGTGACATGTCACTGCTTGTCATTTGACGTTTCACCAGTTATCAATTCAGATTTTAGGTTACAATTTTATTTTCATAGCCATGAATTTGTTAGATGCTATTGAACAAGAAGATTTTTTAATATCGGGAATGTTTTTTACCTCCCGCTAACCTAGGTAAGGGAGGTATAGGGATCGTGCTAAAAATCGCTTATAGAGATTTTAGTGAATAAGCACGTTTTGATATCCCCAGAACCCGATTTTAACATTTTTACAATGTCTGTAGGTATGTATGTGTGTATGTACAATAAAATTTTTGAAAGAAGTCCGATCAAGGACAGCTACGAATTGCATCTATGAATTAAGATTTTATGCTGTCAAATTTAGTAAAGTCGTTTACATAGTTTTTATGAGGTAGGTACACAAGATATTATGTACTCTCATAAAAACTAGGTAAAAGACACTACTAAATTTGACAGCACAAAATCTTAATTCATAGATACAATTCGTAGATAGCTTTGATCGGACTTCTTTCAAAAAATTTACTGTATGTGTGGATCCTGTGGACACGATTACTCAAATACTAATATTCAGAAAATTTTGAAATTTTGCATACGCATTCTATACTATTGTGGGAAGAGCTCATTAGTTTTTAGTATATATCGGATATCCGGAAGTATCACTTATACAGTTTTTCTTGAAAAAAATACATTGAATATAAATTTTCAGCAACTTTTACTAATAAAAATTGAATATAATGGTACAATCTTCAATTCTAGGATAACATTTAGTAAATAACTCTAAATAACTTTAAATATGAATTTATAATATAATTTATTTTCATATATCATCTTGCCTATGCGTTAAACAAAAACATTAACATTTTTGACATATTTAAACAAATGTCACAGTCAGGAAGCAATTACATTAAAATTAATAATGAAACCGTGTTAAGGGGAATATAATAGTAAAATATTTAATTCTAATGAGATTAAGGTTTGTAAAAATAATATATTTTCCATCATACATAAATATTAGATGTACATGATGATCTGATTTAAATTTGCTATTTTTGCAGCACTATAAATCAATATTAATTTACAACTACACATTTACGAAATGGATAATGTACGGCGAAGAATTTACAAAGATTGCGTTTTTGAGCACCTAGAAGTTGATTTTTATAAGAATATGTATGTGACGATTTTTCCTTAAAATCTATTAAAATATGATCCAAAATTTCTCTAATTTGGTATTTAAAACTCATATATAATTTGAAACATCATATTAGGTTTTGACCATATATGATAAATCGGATGTTCTACTTAATTTGGAGCTCTAACAGATTTTTGAGGAAAAACAATAAAATATAATCCAAAATTTCGTATTTCAGACATTTCTACTTATTGGACAACAAATCAGATTTTATTTACCAACGATCAACTGGAAGTGTTTCTTTACATAAAGCTCACTGCTATTTTAAACATGGAATTGGCGACACACACACCTATATACCTACAGACATCATTGTAAAAATGTTAAAATCGGATTCTGGGGACATCAAAACGTGCTTATTCACTAAAATCTCTATATGCGATTTTTAGCAAGATCCCTATACCTCATCCCTTACCTAGGGTAGCGAGAGGTAAAAAATACAGAACTTTATCCAAATATTGTTTTTATTGTATTTAACATGTCTTCTGCACACATACAAATCTATTTATATCTATTTTTCATTGTATGAGGAAGTTCCTAAATGTCAGAGATTCTTTCAATTCAATAACTAGATTGCACAGATATATGCATTTTACCTACAATTTTAAATATTTAGTAATAAGAAAGATTAAATGTAGGTACTGACATCTGTCATTTACAAACTATGTTACAAAAATTACTATGTTATAATCATTTGAATTTGTCAACTGGTTTCCTTAGTGCCTTAGCCTCTGCGATGTACTACATTAAATTATTCTATATATTACAGTGCCTTTATCTTTAAATCTATACAAGATATAATAAAAATTTTAAATGTATTAGATGGAGAATTTTATGTTCTTCAATATTTGTGAAAACAAAAATTTCCAAAAAAAATATATTTAGATTATTTTTTTTCAAGAAACTTTTATTTCCGGTTGTCCAATTGTTTCCAAAATCTAATCAGCTCTTCCCAGGAAAGACAGAACTGCAGTTAAATAATTTTTAAGTCTTATAGTATTTGAGAAACTATGGTTCCAACATCCACACACATACGCACACACGGACATCATCGTAAAAATGTTATTTGGATTATAGGGACCTTAAAACGTGCTTATCCACTAAAATCTGGATTTGCGAATTTTAGTATGATTCCAATACCTCTCTTAGCGAGAGGTAAAAATATAGATGTAAGCCCAGCATACTTAAACATTTTAGTTCATAAAGCTTCCGGGAGCAGTCAAGAGATGGCTTTGCTGTAAGATCCAAATGTCAACCATTTAAGTTTCTGAACCCTGAGAAACATTCAAAAAGCGGCAAAAACTTAAACTTATGCGTATCATGAAAAATATTATTGAAGATGATTCAGTCATTGTGTTTGTGTACGTAGGTAATTGTGAATAATTTATATTATGTTTAAAAGAAATATAAAATACACATGAAACATAAGATAGTTATCTATTATGATGTTTATGAGCTGTAATTAAGTGTATGAAATATTATAATAAAATAGAAGTTTTCACTGCGGACGTGCGGTCTTATGCAGAAACAATTTTTTTTGTTATTAACAACTTTTACTAATGTATTTTAACAATTATCGCCTTCCTGAAGGTCACTGTAGATCATTAAAAATAAAAACTGATGTCCATTAACACATTTTATAAGTATGAGGAAAACTCCCAACAAATTTAGAGTAAACATTCATTATAAGTCGTATAGTATTTGAGAAACCGTGGTTCCAACATCCACACAAACAAACACACACACACACACACACACATATATATATATATATATATATATATACGCACGTACATACGCACACATACACACACACACACACACTAAAATTTGGATATGCGAATTTTAGCATGATTCCAATACCTCTCTTAGCGAGAGGTAAACACGTAGATGGTCTTTCAGGCCGTGGTTAGACCTATCAACACATTGATTTGTCAACGGGCACTCTCATAGCTCGTTTCTGTAAGTGAAATAACAAGATCATGAACAATTCTTCAAATACTGTCCCTCGTTGCATTGAAATTACGAGAACGTTGTACAAATTAGAATATTCGCGAATACTGTTTATTAACAATAAACAAAATATCAATTTGTAAATCCATCTTCAAAATGTCAACTCACAAACAGAAAAGACAGCTGAGAGATGAAACAATGTTATATCTTACCGCCATGCTTAATAGTTCTCTCTTGTGATTGGTCGATATTAAAATTTACATTTGGAAATATAAAATATAGTTATATCAGTATATACTTTATACTCACTGGTTATATTCAAAATCTAAATTTGTAAATCGTTCATAAACCATCGGGTGCGTTTTAAATGAGTCTGTATTTTAAAATCTAAATTTTAAATTGTAAATTCGAAAATTAAATTTATTATAAACCAGCCCTAAGTTTTTGACCCACCACGTAACGTAACGTAAGATATTCATTAAACTTAAACATAGTCATATTTTCAAGATATACATGAACTTACATACTAGGTAGGTACCTAATTATAATTAAAAAAAAAAATGTATTCAGTAGATATTAGATAGTGGCTCCATTTATGAATTAAAATTATGTTTATGTTATAATGAACTTCTGACCACTGACTTTACCTAAGTACTATATGGAGAAATTTTGTTGTTACTACCTCATTTATGTGTAGCAGCTTGCAGATTGATTTACAAACATGAAAACACATTATATCTTTCGCTTAGAAACTAGAATATAACAATTATTAATTTCAGTCTTCCATGACATGTTCTTGTTATGACATATGACATAGCTGGAGTGTTGTGGTTGAAAGCTATCTACTATTACGTACATCCTTCGTAAAATATTGGTACTTTACATTTCCCATTTAATCACAATGTGGCTCTCCGAACTTACCACATTGGGGCAGTAAAATATAGCTAGGGACTTATAAAAAATCTCTCTGGTGTCAGCTGTAATTAAAGGTTACCGCGTTGATTTAGGTACTGACCAAGATAAATTGGCCGCGAAAGGAACTCTTACGATACGTGAGACCTTGGCCTACAAGGCTGTCACGTTGCAGATTGCATTATTATTGCAAAAAAGTATGTAATTTTACTTTAAGCAGTATGTGTGTTACACAAAACTGTAAGAATATACAAAAACTACATAAATTATATACTTTTAAAGTTTTGCATGTTTTTTATTTAACTTTATAACAGGATGTTCAGCATAATGTGTCAAGCATAGGGCGATCACGACAACAATAAGAGGTACGAAAACGATGAACTTATTAAGATACAAGTTGCCCCATTAGGCCATTAGGAGGCGATTTTAGCGATGTACCATAGGTCACTAGATATGATAATTGTTATGTATTTATTTTTTTATTTTAAGGGTGTAAGATTCGAGTAACAGGTATTTTGTGTTACGCAAACGAGACAGTTGGATCACACTCTTATTATTATAAAAAAACAATAGAACATCTGTACATACAAGAACTTGTAAAATAATAGGCTAAAGTTAAGTTTAACAAGGATTGTAGAAATTTATATTGATGGTTATATATAGTTGCTAAACCATTAAAAACATTAAATACCACAAAAATTTGGGTGCGGAAAGCAATATTTATAGCGATTTTGGCATTTTTTCTGAAAAAAATTAGGTTAGATCAAGCACATATATTTCTTTGTTTAAGTACGTACTTACGCTTCCATGCGAATAATAGTATTTCAATTAATGTATATTTGCAGAATTTTTCTTTTTTCCCTTATTTTCCTTCATTTTATTAGGTATTGTTTTTGTCAGGATTTTTTTGAAAATGAGTGCGTTAGGTATTGTTTTTGTTAGGATTTTTTAAAACATTTCTTAAAACATGAGTGTGCGTTAGGTATTGTTTTTGTCAGGATTTTTTAAAAATTTCTTAGAAAATGAGTGTGCGTTAGGTATTGTTTTCGTCAGAATTTTTTTAATTACCGACTTTCAATTTGAACGATGTTCGTGTTCTTACGTTTTCATATCATTTTAGGTTAAGTTGCATTTTTCCCTTAAATATCTATTAATAATTACTTTTCTACCCCACTTTTGTATTTTCATGTGGTATTTTACTGAAAAGTGTACTGTGTCTTAATAACAAGCATGTCCAGTGTTCATTTCATTACAAAAAACACAACTTTATTATAGGTAAAATTAGGAATTTATTTTTACAAAAAATTATATAAATACCTGTTTCCGCACTCTCATTCTGTCTTTTCTTATTATATTTTAGCTAAAAGAAGACATTACAACAAAAAAATTGCAATTTCTACAATCCTTGTTAAACTTAACTCCAGCCAAATAATATACTACGCTATAACTTACCTTAATAAATAAGCGGGTTTGGGATGTGTGGTTCGGCTTCTTAGATACTGCTCCTTTTTCTGCTTAACTACTTCTTTGCTTAACATTCATTGTGGCTAACTTCAAATCTTCTTTATTCTTTTATTACTTTCTTCTCCATGACTTGCGACCGTCTTGTTTTCTCCTTAACTTGTACTACTGTCAAACCCCACAAAATATATTTTTTAACAAACTCTCTCTCCACTATCAACACTTGTCTTCACTTATTTTCGTTGCTACGTAACGCCAAATCATCTTTTCTTTTCGTCTTACCGAGTTCTAGCTCTGTTCACTCCCGCCCCCGCCGCCCGTTGTACTCACAGTAATTAACTATTAGATACAGGTCCGCACTGGCACATTACATAAGAGATGCTACACCTTCATTAAAAGACTAATAACTCTTACCTAATTAACAGTAAAAAAATATTGCAATATTATATAGATGCAGTGGTGCTTATAGATTTTAATTGAATGTCGTAAAGTACTCGGTTTTAGAAAAAAAAATGAGAAAAATATGAAAAATTGCAAATACCATCTAACCTGGTTATTTTGGATTAGATGACACGGTGTGTATTAAGATGAGATAACTATAATATATTATGTATTAACACAATTTTGAACATTGAATAACTTTATTTTGTAGTATCAATGATATAAATATAAAAAAGTATTTAAAACAAAATGGTGTTGTTTGTATTGAAAATTTCTTGTCCGTGTTATCTTTCCCGATTTTGTGGGTGAGATAACATGCTTTTAAATTTCACAACGATGCAGGCAAAGTTCAAAAACAGCTGATAATCCACAAATGTACCCAAATAAGACTCTTGTTATAAAAATAGGTAACCCTAAGTTACAACCAAAGATATGACTCGCACCATACAAATAAAACAAATTACGATAGCTTCCCTGCGAGAAACTTTATTGCCAAATTTTTAAAATTTACGATTCAGTGACACTTATACTCTATAATACACTACAATCTCAGTACCATCTAATACTTATTTTTACGAAAACTAACTGTGTGTCATCTTTCCCGTCGTTGCATCTCTCCCGGAATTACCCTATAGATGAATAAGTAAATTTTGTAGTTTTTTATTTTTGCAAATAACTTACGAGTATGCAGTAATACTGGGTTCTGGTTTGAACTTTTTAGGGCACATTTTATGCTCTTTCGATGCCGATGCTCAATATTTTTTTTATCACTGGTGGGTGTCAAATATATTTGTCTTTCTAACAATGTATTTATGTTCTGTTTCAAAGGCCAAAATATATATAAATGATCTAATTTATGGGGTAAAATTATTTACTCAACAATAAAACACATCAAATTTCGTTGTTAATATTTCATTGCCTTCTTTGACGTCCATGTAAAAATAATAAAATTGAGTAGACTGAACGAGAACTACATTAGGAAATTGGAAATATGTTAGTAAAGAAAATACTGTAACTGTATTTTTCATTTATTTCCTCGTTCATAGGAATAAGGATAGCAATATTTTTCACTCTTTTCTAATCCGCTAAAATATTATTTTCTTATTAAAAACATTCTTCGGAAAATATCTATTTTTCAGATGGTTGCAGATGAAATATTACTTGGTTTCATTGTTCCATAATTATCTAGATAAAAAAATTATTAAAGATTCTTGCTTTATCTCGACCTCGACAAATTTAATGATGAAACCCCTTTGCTTTATCTCTGACTTTTAATCATTTCAATTGTCTGGATATAATGGGGCACCTCTACTTTCTTTTAATGAAAATTCATCCAAATAAATTGAAAGCGATTTGTCCTTCTACAAAGTTTTAATTGTTCTTCATTTAATTTTTTTTTTTAATATTCTATGACCTAAATATTAGGTTCCTAAGCTCATTTTTTCAAATACTGGAGTTCGTCAATAAATGGAGTCACAAATAATTAATTTATCTGTTTTAATACTTTGAAATTATATATATTTCGAATAAATGTTGTAGAGAATTAAATTATACACGTAAATCACAAATCATATTTTATTTTACATATTTAATAAGCTGTCAAATTTAATTTTTGAATATATCTGTGTCGTAGAAGATTCACTTCAGTTTGAGGTAGTAGTTATGACGGAGTTCCTTAAAATTCAGAAAAAAAAAATGTAATGGATATCAAACTATTATTTAGGCAAAGGGTCTTAAGAAAGAAGATGTGGTGCAGTACGTAATTTTGACAAAATGAAATCTGGATTTTCAATTAACGGAAAGAAAAGATTTATAAGTTCATCAATCTTCTGTGTCAAAAATTGTGACGCAATCTATCCACAAAATGAGTGATAAAACTGGCTTTATAACACTAAATTGGTCTTTGATCAAAACCTAAACACCGAATTAATACTGTAACAGGTCAATCTACATATATTTGACGCGTTGCTCGCATACGATTATTAAACGATATTACAAATAATTGTGTATAACTAATTAACGAAAATAATTTATTCTTTGTGTTGTGGTCAGCACAATACCTCTCGTCATTTTGATATTAGGCTATATAAGTATTGTATTTAACATTTCGGTACAACAAAAAATTCTAATTACATTTATTCTTTATTTTTGAATTCATTCTATGAACAAGTATCCTCCTACTCTGCTAAATATTCGAGATTCTTCCAATTCGTTGACGAGATTGGTGGTATTTTTGAAGGGTATATGATGAATTATATGTATTGTAAGCACGTATTTAGTTGACACTGGTACTACGTACTTCGGCTTATAAATGAATCCCCTTTCTTTTTATACCAATTTTAGATGTTGACGGAGTCTTTTCCTGGTTATAACAATAGCATATTATATTTCTGTTACATTTCCACTTGTCCATGTACGAATTTTATATCTAACTATAATTTCAAATATTTAATTAATGATAAAATAAAAAATATTAAAAGTACTTCCCAGACAATGTCTTCAGTAATGTCTGGATTTTTGACATTGACATTTATGTCAATTATAAACATTTTAATTTTTCAACTAGTTTCCATAGTCTAATTAATTCATTATTATGTAGAATGGATTATTTTATGTATTTATAATTCAGTCTATTTCTAAATAGAAGACATAGGTAATGAAAATGTTTAATGTATTGGATATTTGGGAAATAGTGGCTCCAACACACACATTCACAGACACACACACATACACACATATATATATATATATATATGTGGAGTGTAACCGTCACTGTTTCGATTAGTTAAGGAGGAAAATTTTGTGGGTGTGTCGGTAGATTTTGGGCTTTAATTAAAGTTGATTCTTTTAAAATCTGTCAAAATGTTATAATCGGATTATAGACGTGCTTATCCACTAAAATCTGGATATGCGATTTTTAGCATGATTTCAATAAATCCCTCTCTTAGCGAGAGGTAAAAAATTATTTATGTAGGTACTTATTTTAATTTTATTATAAACTTGTTTAGCGTAGGTATTACGTACATATTTATACATATATGTTTTGCATGATGTACCGTAAATACTAAAGGAGCATGTTCCGGAGGACATTTACGTAAAAAATGTTCTATAAACATGGGTCCAATTCCCGACGGTTACCCAGCAGACGTATAAAGTTTACAAGTAATTGCAAGAGTTTTTGAAATGATTTATAGCACGGTGTATAAATATAGAAGGTGTGACAACTCCTCAATTTTTGTTGACATATTGCAGTAGACCGAGATTCTAACCTTATACACTGCGTACCGTACCACATAACATTCTGGAACTAACATGACAAATGATAAGTTAACTTAACACTAGTGTTTCACAAGACAAGATTTCTTGTCTTGCTAGGCTATTTCTTGTCGTGTCTTGCAAAACAAGACAATTTAAATAACTCTTGTCTTGTATTACTCTTGCAAGCAAAAATCTTGTCTTGCTTACAAGACTCTTGCATATTTCTTGTCTTGCTTATTTGTTTATAAAATTATAGTAGTAAATTTATTATCATGTTCAGTGAAACTGAATCTGGTATTTAACACTTTTATATTAATGAGACCGACATATTAGATTTTTGCTAAAATTAATAAATATTAAGTGGTACTTTACTTGAAGCTCTGGACTGATTTCCTTGAAAAAATATATTATATAATAAAAACTTTTCAAATTTGGTTTTAAAACATATTAGATTTTGAGTATATATGATAAGTCGGATGTAGTTCTTAACTAAGAGCTCTTAACAGATTTTCAGCAAAAAAACTTGATAAAATATAATACAAAATTTCTTATTAAAGACTTTTCTATTTATTGGAACAATGAATTAGATTTTGTTTACAAACGATAAAGTGATATTTTACTCCAAACTCATTGCAATTTTAAACATCGTATTAGCGGGAGGTCATGTGCTGGCCATATCAGATTTTTTATCTCTAAATCTATAGGAAGATATAATAAGAAAATTTAAATTTGTCAGATTGAGTACCTACTTAATGCTAAATTTTCAAAATATAATATTTAGAAGATTTTTTTAAGAAACTACTACTTCCGGTTGTCAAATTGTTACTAAAACCTTTTTAGCCTTTCCGATTAATGTCAGCTTAGCGAGAGGTAAAACCAATAATAAAATGTTGCTATGCTGAATTATAATATAATATTGCAAGAGTGCAAGAATGCAAGAAAATATTAAAAAATCTTGCTATTCTTGCACTTTTCTTGCAGGCCAGATTCTTGTCTTGTCTTGAAATAAACTATACAACTCTTGTCTTGTTCTTGTCTTGCATTTTCTGCAAGAACAAGACAAGAACAAGAAAAATGCAAGACTTGTGAAACACTACTTAACACGTTCGCGCCGACGTGTGCCACCGATGGTACACTATCTACAATGGCCTTAACCAGGGGGGGGGGGGGGATGGGCGAATAAAAATATAGTTAGTCATATATTTATATGTTATTTATTTGCCAAAAAATACACTTATTCCAAAAACTTAAGTAAATTATAATAAAATTTAGAATTATAAATGAATATCTCTAAAAAAAAACTCTTATTTGAAAAACATAAATAAATTATAATAAACTTGCTTAAATTTTTTTTATTATAAGATGTGAAGTGGGAACTGATGGTTAATTCTTGTATTTCTTTATTTGGGCATTAAGTTCCTTTATATTGTCACGCTTATACATTGTATATTCGTAACTTTAAAATTATACATAAATTTGGACGTTTCAGCCAATAATGTGGCCATCCTCAGCAGTGACATAGTTACATAGTCAAATTATATTTTTGTCATGCGACGTACAATATTTGTTGATTAACAGAAGCCGTAAAGCAATGTGCCATAATCGCTTGGCATGAAAATTTCATTTTAAAAACACTTAAAATTTTTATGTTAAAAATCACGTTTTATATGATGTCGTTAGATTAAGAAGTTTTTTTGTTATGTGCTACAACAGCACATGACAAAATTTAATTTATGTATAATTTTAAAGTTACAAATATACAATGTATAAGCGTGACAATATAAAGGAACTTAATGCCCAAATAAACAAATACAAGAATTAACCATCAGTTCCCACTTCACATCCTATAATAAAAAAAAATTGGTAACCAAGAAACATTAATAATAACAGTTTTACGGTTTAATGAATTATAAAGAGATTAACTTTCAAAAATCAGTCAGCTTTACTATAATCATGGAAACAGCTGATATATTCAAAAAATTCTAATTGACAGATGTCAGTGTCTAGTACAATTTAAATTTACATAATGTTTGTTCGTGTTATAATTTTATTGGATTTATAGAATTTTCTCCAAAGAACTGTCGGTATGGAATTTCTAAAAAAAAAGTATATGTTCGTGTAACAATTTTACTGGATATATAGAATTTTTTCTAGGGACCTTAAGATGTGAGATTTGTACAAAATACATCAAATTGACGGAAGGTCTTGTGCTGGCCACAACAGATTTTTACCTCCCGCTACCCTTGGTAAGGGTGGTATAGGGATCGTGCTAAAAATCACATATCGAGATTTTAGTAAATGACCACGTTTTAAGGTCCCTAGAATCCAATTTTAACATTTTCACGATGATGTCTGTATGTATGTATGTATGTATGTATGTATGTATGTATGTGTGTGTGTGTATGTATGTGTGTGTGTGTATGTGTGTGTGTGTGTATGTGTAGGATTTTGTCTTCACTCTAACTCAAATACTATCTTTCAGAAAATTCTGAAACCTTGTATTTATACCCTATTCTAATATGAAAAGAAGCCATTAGATTTTGGCGTAAATGGGATAACCGGAAATGGCACTTTACCTGAAGCTCATAATAATTTTTCTTCAAAAAATACCATTAAATGCCATTTTTTTGGATTTTGTCGTTATGAAAATTAAAGATTATTGAATTTTCTACAGGAATACATTAATACTTTTTCTATACATTTTACAGATAAATATAAAAATAATTTTTTTTTACAAGTCCCGAAGCCTAAGAAAAACACAATTCCTTTGTTATACAGTTCATATTTCAAATGAATATAACTGACAGTAAATGTCACTGTCAAAAAACCAATCACTTCAAATTAATAATAGTGACATTTTAAAAAGAAAATAGTAAATAAAGCAATAGTTTTATGCAATGGAATAGTTTGCAGCGTTAATAAATACGTAAATATTTAAATTAATAAGAATTAAATAGCGGGAGGTTTTGTGTTGCCACATCAGATTTTTTAATATAAAATTGCGACTCATCATAGCTAAGTCATTGAGCCTATCATCGGAAATAGTAGCGCGAATCCATGTTTATATACTTCTTAATGTACTAAAACTTCTTTCTGTAGTACATGTTGTAGAAGGTAGAGTTAAAAATAAAATCATGGCATCAAGTAAAACAGGATAGACCTTTTTGGAGTTATCTAATAATTCTTCATGTGGTATTTCTTTCTCAAGAGGAGCTCTTTCCACTTATGAAACCATAATAATGATTCCTCATAAAAATTGTCTATGTTATGTTTCATTTAATTCTTGTATCATACATTTATACTTTTCTTTATTACATGGTTTTATATTTTTAGGATGCAAAATTGTTAGATTGACTAAAGTATAGTATTCGGTATTATTTGGATTTGGGTGGGTGAACCTACCTACTTTTATTACTAGCAGATGGTTGTTATTGTCTGGTAATATGCAGCATTTATAGCATAGACCGTTGTAAAATTTATAATTCCATTATTGGATTTTTACAGAAGAAATATATTATTTTTTAAATTATTAAAATATCTTTCAGAACTCATATTATAAATTGGAAAAATACTACCTTTTTTTTTAGTTTATGTTCTGTATTTATTAATTTAAACCCAACGTTTCGGCACCATAAACTGGTGCCTTCTTCAGGGGATACATTGACATTAATTTTTTAATTACAAAAATAACAAGTAACCAAGGTAACAAGAAATATTCATAAATGTTACCTTTTTTTATGTATACAATTTTCTAGACAATGTATGCATGCCCGGCAATAACATGGACGGCGAACATGCATCTTCTCAGGAAAAAAATCTCCTTTTGCCAGAGGAAAAACTGTCCCAAAAACTGGCAGAGAAGTGATCTGTATAACTCAGAGACGCTTTATCGGTAGCGAAATACCGCAGCCGTACTCTTTATAAACAGATGTTAGAAAAAGTTTATAAAAATTGTATACATATTACAAATTACAACATATTTAATATTGGAAGCCATGCGCGACTAAGTTCTAATCCGTCACAATGATTGAGATTGATATTTCTTGTTTTATAAATCTCAATGGCTTCTGTAATTAATCTGTTGTTATGTCGAGAAGGTCTTGCAATAATTTTCGTATCTTCAAACTTTATTTGGTGGAATTCTTCCAAGGCATGTTCTGCAACGGACGATTTCTCAGGCTGGTTCAATCTGATCGATCGATGATGTTCGTTCAATCATGTAGATACAGTTCTACCAGTCTGGCCGATGTAAACTCTCCCGCAGACACATGGAATTCTGTAAATCCCTGATAATTGAAGAGGGATGACGTCTTTCACTTGTTTCAACATATGTCGAAGTTTAACAAATGGTGAAAACGAAATCTTCATGTTATTCTTACGAAGAATTCTACCAATCTTGTCCGTTACGTTTTTTACATAAGGAAGCGATGCATATAATACGCTCCTTTCTTCTTCATTGTTTGTTGTTCTATTTGCTTTAAGACATTTTTCAATAGAAGACACAGAATATCCATTCTTCATAAAAATATTTTTAATTTCACTCATCTCTTCTTTTAATTTATCTGGATATACTGCGTTTCATTTTGGATTAAAAGAAAATTGAATATTGGTTTTTAGAGTGCTATTTTTCCTGAAATACATTAAAACTATTGTCGTACGGAGACTTTTTTGTATGAATGTACTCCTTGAGTATGGTACGTCAAGCAACAGCCTATATTTCTGTCGCCATTTGGGATTAAATCGAGGATTAAATGTATTATAGATGTGATAGATAGATGTAAAATGAGCTTCATTAAAAATTAATTCAAGTTGAGCAATATGAAGTAAAAGTCTGAAACTCAGCTCTGAACTTCAAGTCTGAAGTTTCAGTTTTACCCTGCTGACGTAAAACTACGCCCGGCGCATATTTTATAACTTCCTTCAACTTGAGATTTATATGTTTCAGAATGATATATTAAACTTTGTATTACTTTTGTCATTATTTCAGTGCAGTCACGAATACATTCGTATCATAGATCTTTGAATTAAAGGCAAATACTGAAATAATTTTCATTTTTTCAAATGGAAATCAAATATAAGTTACGTAACCTAGTTTTCACCAGAAGATTAAAATTTTATATACAAGACAAAAGAGAAATAAATTTTATTTTTGATGAAATAAAATCAGTGACATAAAGACCAAACTTTCTGAAAGTCTTAACTTGTTCAAAGTATGATTGATCATCGTACTTTTCGTTGAAACTGAGATTCTTATTTACAGTTCCTCCATATTGAATTTTGACACTGAATTAATCTGCAAAAATATAAATAACTTTTATGCACGGACGTATCATAATTTGACAATTATACACGAAAATCTTTGACATAAACGTCATTTTATAGCCCGCGGGCCTCATTATAGACCGCCGGGCTATAATGAAACGTCAAACCAAATTATAACTTACAATATAAACAATTTAAACAGGCAACATGAAAAGTTATTATTATAAATCGAAAAATTTTATATTCTTTAATGAAAAATGAAAATTAATTTTGTGATATTTACATGGAAAGCACGGAGATACACAAAATAAAACTCAAATGACATAACTAATAAATAAACAATAAACTGTTGTTCTCCGCTTTCATAGCAACACTGGATACTGTATACAGTGTGTCCCATTTAGAGGTGCCACCATTGGGATCTCGAGAACTATAAGAGATACGATGTCGGTTAAATGGAACTTTTTGTGCGCCTTTGGGAGGCCATCTCAGATGTGCTTTTGTTTTTCCAAAAATTCTCATAGGGCACTAGATAATGACGAAAAACTGAATATTGTTGATTTTTTCTTTTTCAAATAACTTCTAAACTATTAGTAATTGAGAAAAAAGGTTCAAATACGAAAGATAGATATTTTTATTAACTAACCAATGGCATACGAAATAAATTTTTATATCCGTAAATTTTTCAGATTTAACACAAACTTATATTTTTTTAAATGGAACCCATATATCATTTTTGTCTCAAAAAAATCATTATTTTTTTCTCTTTTCAATGATATAAGGGTTATTATGTTTTATATTTGTTTTGTCGTCAAAATTATTATTTTTTTTCCTTATTTTGTAGTAAATTTACAATTATTTGGAAAATATTGGTAGATTTATATTTAAAAATACTCCTTGTATTTAAATAATTTATTTGGTTACAAGATTTTGCTCAAAAATCGTATTAAATTAATTTTTATAATATTTTGTATCAGGTCGCCTTGGCACATTGTAGTATAATTTGTAATTATGAGTCTAGAATAAAAATATTAAGTAATAAAGGCATAAAATAAATTATATCGATCAAATACACTATAATTAATTAAAATAATAATTTTTTTTGGGATATAATAAGAAAATTTAGGAAAATAAAGAGAAAAATTAAATTTTACGGACAAAACAAATATAAAACATAATAACCCTTACATCACTGAAAAGAGAAAAAAATAATGATTTTTTTGAGACTAAAATCATATATGGTTTCCATTTAAAAAAATATAAGTTTGTGTTATATCTCGAAAATTTACGGATATAAAAATTTATTTCGTACGCCACTGGTTAGTTAATAAAAATATCTATCTTTTCTATTTGAAACGTTTTTCTCAATTAATAATAGTTTAGAAGTTATTTGAAAAAGAAAAAATCAACAATATTTAGTTTTTCCTCATTATCTAGTGGCCTATGAGAATTTTTGAAAAAACAAAAGCACATCTTAGATGGCCTCCCAAAGGCGCACAAAAAGTTCCATATAACCGACATCGTATCTTTTATAGTTCTCGAGATCCCAATGGTGGCACCTTTAAATGGGACACACTGTATACGAGGACAAATTCTTTTCGATACAATTTTTCTAACACTCATATTTTGAAAATTTTCGTCCGTGCATAAAGTTGTGTATGTACCACGAGCGTAACTTGCTTTTATGGCCTTTGACATGTTTTTATCCCCCGGCTTACGCCTCGGGCTCAAAATCCCGCCGCAGGCCATAAAAGCCTCCTTACGCTCTTAATACATAAATAACTATTACAATACATGTACGTACTCTGTTTCTACAAGTTGATCCTCACGTCATTAATTACTGCTGCCAGAATTACTAAACTTTTATCTAGCATCTATATCGTACACACATGGCATATCATATATGAGACCTTTATTCGCTATCTCATTGTCGTATATGTTACAGAGGAGTATACGTATACGCTACCTACGTCCGACCAACGGCGAAAAATGAAATAGTGTTATTATTATTATTTTTTAACTTTTATTAATTAATTTAAATAGAACCTACATATTTATTGATGATGGAAACTATATTACCTGTGTTCTTTTACATTCGTATAAGTATTTTTTTATTTACTATTATAATTTTCTTTTCTGTGGTGCACTCTCTCCACGGTAAAAATATATCATCATCATTACCAATATCTGTGATAAAATAGATTGGCACACTCAGAAATGGGTAATATGCCGTAATGATATATTTATTTATAATTTTCTTTTTAAAACGTTACCATTAATAATTTGAAATAATAGGTTCTTTGACAGTGACATTTATCTGTCAGTTACATACATTTGACATCTGAATTGTGCAACTAAGGGATGGTGCTTATCTTTAAAACATAGGCTTCGGAATTTATAAAGTAGATTATTTTATATATTTATCTATAAAATATACAGAAAAAATATTAATTCATACCTGCAGAAAATTTAATAATCTTTAATTCTTATAATTACATAAATCGCGGAAAAATTTACATTTAAAGGTATTTTTTGAAGAAAAACTATTTTGAGATTCAAGTGCTATTTCCGGTTACCTGATTTACACCGGAAATGGCTAGAAGTACAAGGTTTCAGAATTTTTTTAATCAGTATGTGTGTTAGAGCGTTCACAAAATACATACGCACATATGCAGACATCATTGTGAAAATGTTAATATTGGATTTTAGGGACCTTAAAACCTGGTCATTTACTCGACCCCTATACCTCCCTTACTAAAGGTAGCGGGAGGTAAAAAAAAGCTATCACTCAACAAACATTTTCTAAAAAATCTGTTGTGGCTAGCACAAGACCTCTCGCCATTTCCTTTTAATGTTATATAAGTATTGTATTGCACTTCGCTATCGAACCGTCGTTTTATAACAAAAACATTACAGAACTTTATCCAAATATTGTTTTTTATTGTATTTAACATGTCTTCTATATACATATAATTCTAATTATATCTATTTTTCGTTGTATGAGGAAGTTTCTAAATGTCAGAGATTCTTTCAATTCATTAAGCAGATTGGCGAGATATCAGATGGGTATATGCATTTTAGCTATAATTTCAAAAATTTAATTAATAAAACAATAAGGAAGATTAAATGTACTTACCAGAAAAAGCTTGGAGAATATCCTTAAAACTGTTAATTTTTGACACTGACATATATCATTTCAAGTATCATTTACAGACTACTATGTTTCAAACATTTGAATTTGTCAACTGGTTTCCTTAGTTTAGTCATTTAATAAGTAATATCAATAATGGCAACCTTATGGTAAAAAGCGTTACGCAAAAAAATGTGCTTAGCGATACAGAGCCATCTGTCCATAGATACTTGAATTAAAGTCGATATTTCAGAACACTGTATTTTGGTTTTAAAATATGGTTTTAAGAACATGGAAATTAAGTTTGATATTTGTTTGTGCGGTTATACGCTTTCTATTGAATAATATATTTACTACAGGTAATAAAATTTTGCATTGCAGGGAAATAAACCTTTTGCGACTTATATAGTTTTTTTCTTCAATTTATAAACATATTATCATTTAATAAGTAATATTACATATGAAATGATATGGACTAACTAAATTCGTAGAATCGATTTCAATTTCGAATTTATTTATTTTGTTAAAATAATACAAATTACATCATCAGATAAGTACATATCAAATGTTTGTTTTCAAGTTAATTTTCTCGTCCTTTATTAATATTTTTGGAAGTTTGCTTTGAACATCTCATTCGCATAAAATTATTAAATTAACCGAAAGAATTTTCAGTAATAAATAAGGCAAATTAGCAATGAAAATTATAATCCATAATTATGATTTTTTTTTATTATGTTTTGCAATGTTTATATTTAAATCCGTTGTACAGCTTGACGTGTTTTAAATGGTATTATGATTTATTATATTATAAATAAATAAATATATCATCACAGCATATTACCCATTTCTGGGTGTGCCAGTATCTACAACACATGCAGACATCGGTAATGATGACGATATATTTTACCGTGTGGGCGCTTACCAGCCGTCACCTCACGGGCACTCATAGCTGGTGTAAAGAGGGGTCACTTTTGTGCCATTTAAAATTGGAAAAATATTTGGCGTCTGAAATACAAATTTATTATTTTGAAAGACAAAATTTGTGATTTATAAAATAGTTACTGGTTATTTATAACAATTTGGGAAAATTGCTAGAAAACATTCTGATAACTGATGTAATTATAATTCTCTATAAAACACCTGCAAAGTACAGGTAGGTACATCTTGCCCGTCCGGTACCATAAAAGATGCCTTTGTTTCTATTTCTATTGAAGTAGAAACCTCTTTCATCTTATTTTAATCTTAAAGTTTAGTGAAATTGAGTATCTGTACAATATCCTGGAATTAGGGAAATTTCAATATTTTTTATATTTCATTCTCCTTTCATAAGATTCTTGGAACGTAACTGTCGGTACCTTTCCTTTCATTATGAACTACGGATGGTGTTATTTGAAATTAGGATTAATATTTGTGCCCTTTCTTCTTCTTTCTGTAGCAGTACTCTTACTTGCACTTTTCATAAATTTATCATTTCTGTATTGAGTTTCATACAGTGTACTTCGTGTAATTTGGTGTTTTGAAAGAGTTATCTTATAATAATGATTCATTTCAAATTATTTTTCTTAAAATGAAATCTTTTAAATTTGCTAAAAATAAAAATAGCTATGATAGAAAGATAAATATAATTAAAAATTTGTAAATATTTGGAGATAATAATATTTTTAAAATTTGAAAGTAATAACAAAAGTATTTCAATGGGGAAGTTTAGCGATTTTTTAAAAAAAAATTATTCCATGGGAAATGACTTGAAAAATGATGTAACATGTTTTATTTTTTTCAAAAATGCCCAGATTTTCTGGAAAAGCCGATTTTAAGCTGTGATGACGTCGGTAGAGGCTTGGCGCAACGTATGTCGATTGATACACTAACGCACGCGGTTACGGTTACCAGTGAAGCGCTTTTACGCTTTGTTACGACCTACGTTCAAGTGGTTCGATTTCACTGTTCTGTCTGAGTTTGCGCATAACTGACTTGTGACGTACTTAGAGTTTACCTAAAGAATATTAATTATAAATAAATGGAGCAATAATTTTAATTTTTAATTTCAATTTCAGCAGTCATTTGTGTTATATTTGTGAGAAAATAGTATGTTATGTAGAATTTTTACCATGCTAAACTTCCCCATTGCCCGAATACCCACATTCCTTATTTTCCTTGACGTTAAAATTGTGCGAGACAAATACTCCTCACCGTATAAGAACTATAATTTTACGTTGATATATAATAATTCATTTTTGATAGTAATTTTATAGTATTTAAGTAGTGTAAACAAATACTTTCTTTATAAAATCATTTTTACGGTTTATAGAAATTCGATTTCATTGCACAGAAAAAAATAGAATTGAAATTTTGTCTAATTATAATTAGATATTATTATATTAGGCAATATGTTTAATAATTTAGTACAATTTACAAATTTTAATTAAGCATTTTAACTCATCTGAAATAGATAATAAATATTTTGTAAAAAATCGTTAACTTAAATATGCTAATGGTTATTTTAATTACTTATTTTATGTAATTTTAATGTATTTTGGCTTCATTATTTTTATCCTACAATTTTTGGTAATTTATCTAATGAATTAGGTAAGTAAATAGAAAATTTAAATATATATTTAGTTAATTTCTTTATTTATATATAGTTCAATTAAATGTAGTCATTGAATCTGATTTTGTATTTAATTTTACTATAATTTGTTATAAGAATTTTAGAAAATTGAACTAAATCAATAATTTAATGAAACATATTAGTAGACTGAAAATTAAAGAATTTGTTTATTTAATTTAACTAAAATTTCGAAGGTTTTTTTCTGTGTGATACAAAATAATGAAGAAATGGCCGTTTTTTAAAGAAAAAATCAAATGCCGGAAGTGATTGATCATGAGTCATTTTCTTCCGTATTCAATGGTAAAACAATAATATAGCATTCCATTAAAATAATAATGATCGGAAAATGACACCTGTATTTCATTAATTTAATTGTGTACAATTTATAAAATTAGCATCAATGGAACATGATTTATACTGATAAAAAAGTTAAAAGAACTCTGTAGTTCACAAATTCACAAATTTGTTACCACTCTTAACTACAGTTTCAGTTTCGTTATTTACGCTATCATCCAAAGGGATATTGGGACAAGAAAATGTCATAACAAATATTTAGTGATGCTAATGTTTACAGAATTTTATTGCACTTGGCCTGTACCGAGCGGTCGAGTGTCAGGCGCAATGATTCTCAACACAAGAAACACGAAAGTATCAAAACTTATTTCTCTCCCCAGTAGGCACCCAAATCTCTATGTAATTTTTTACTTGTACGTTAGAGGCAGCACTAAATGACTGCAAACTATTCAAACGAACGATAACGATTTTGAGCATTAGGTTGCCATTATTGATATTACTTATTAAATGGTTTAGTTTAGCCTACTCGACTTATTACATCCCGATATTCTTCATATTATAGCGTCTTTATCTCTAAATTTATAGACGATATAATAAAAAATTTAAATGTATCAGATGTAGAATTTTGTTCTTCAATATTAGTAATAACAAAAATTTCCAAAAAATATATTTAGAAGACTATTACTTCCGGTTGTCCAATTGTTACCAAAATCTAATCAGCTCTTCCCTGGAATGTCAAATTGAGGAAACTGCAGTTAAATATTTTTTAAGTCTTATAGTATTTGAGAAATCGTGGCTCCAACATCCACACACACAAACACATACATACACACATACGGACATCATCGTAAAAATGTTATAATCGGATTATAGGGACCTTAAAACGTGCTTATCCACTAAAATCTGGATATGCGAATTTTAGCATGATTCCAATACCTCTCTTAGCGAGAGGTAAAAAAAGAGTAAAATCATGTTCTAGAAACCAAAAAAATACTTATTGAATGAAAATATAATATTGAATTTTTTGACCAAAAACAGTACCTACTTTATCCGTATATGAAAGATAGTGAAACATAAAAATGTTAATATTCGATGTAAAATATCTGAAATACATATTGTTTCATTAGAACTCTTTGTATATTTATGTATAATCCCCAGACGTTAATATTGAAAGTATTTATGACGTACATTATTAATTAATACATCGTGTAGCTATTGTATTATCTCATGTGGCATTGTTCATTGGTATGTAATAAACTATCCATGTATTTAAAGGCTTTCTCGCAAATTCCATATATTAAATCACATAATAGAGTACACTAAACCCCCAACAAAGGGTTGCAGAACACGAAGCGGAGATAATGTCAGCGGGATTTTCTCTAAAGCCTTTCATTTAACAAAATCAGTTCCATCTATTCGCGTTACTCGATCAAGCAATAAATACCTATTACAACGTGCACTGATTCGTTATCAGCTGCAACCAAACCAGGGTGTAGTACATCGATCATGCAAAACTGCGATTTGTTGTATTAATGTCCGATATCAAAACATAATTGAATCATGAACGTGATAAACGTGGAGTCTGTTTCTCATATTTTATTCTACGAAATGTTTCCATCAATGACATACTGCCCACGTGACAAATCCTTCAAGAGGTGACACAATTGGTTTTTTCTACGTTCATACAGCAGCAGATTTCATAAAAAACTTTAATATTAAAATGTATAGGTACAAATTCAATAAGGATTTAATATTTAAAGGGGTAAGGGAGAGAAATGCGTATTTCGTAATATTCCATAGACGCCGTCAAAATATAATTATTACAGTAACTTTGTACTTCTAACTTATTTCGGAACGCTTATGATCCGAGTGTAAACAAGACAAGAACGACTGATCTCTATACATATTTCGATAGCGGACGTAATGTTAGATCTTTGTGACTAATTGAACGCCGCCATGTTGGAGGATTTTGGCACAATTTTAGTTGGAGATGAAACCTTCCTAGCAACTTTAAAGTTAAAAGTTACGTGATCTTATAGGAAATTTTCCGACAAATTTGATGGTGTTATTCGGAATGTTCTATCTCATTGCGAACATTTGAAAATTCACATTTCTCGAAAAAATCATCTCAATTAAATGTCTTCACAATTTTTAACTTTAACTGCTTATATCTTTGTAGTTATTGAAGATATCGTTCTGACTTTTTCTGATTATTATTTATTAATATTTTGAGAATGTGTTGCATATCATATTTGTTTCTAAAATGATAAGAAAAATTATAAAAACTAGCATTCGAACATGGTTTTGGATTTTGCAGCACAAGAAACACTAAGCGAGAAACTTTTCGGCCTTACCAGATAGACCCTAATATACAGCGACAAAGTTGTAGTAAATGACTCCCACTCGAATAAAACAAACACAAAAAGTAAGTACATCGTAATGCATGCAACTTTGGCACTCACCCAGCCATGAAAATTGACTATCATGTCTGGAGTTACCGCGCATTACGATGTCATAACTTTTTGTGTTCGTTTTTTTTTTTCGAAACTGGTAAAGATTTTGGAGAAAATTTTCAAATAAAAAAATTCTTTAATTCATTTACTACAATTTTGGCGCTGTATATTAGGGTCTATCTCGTAAGGACGAAAAGTTTCTCGCTTAGTGTTCCTTGTGCTGCAAAATCCAAAACAAACGTGTTCGAATGCTAGTTTTTATTATTTTTTCTTATCATTTTAGAAACAAATATGATGTTTTTATTACATAAGCACATTCTCAAAACATAAATAAATAATAATCTGAAAAAATCAGAACGATATCTTCAATAACTACAAAGATATGAGAAGTTAAAGTTAAAAATTGTGAAGACATTTAATTGAGATGATTCTTTCAAAAAATATGAATTTTCAAATGTTCGCAAAGAGATAGAACCTTGTAAATAACACCATTAAATTTGTTGGAAAATTTCCTATAAGATCACATAACTTTTAACTTTAAAGTAGCTACAAAGGTTTCTATCTCCAACTAAAATTGAGCTGAAATCCTCCAACATGACGGCGATCAAATAGTCACAAAACGCTGTATTTAACCTGGTCTCTCCACGCTATCCAGATATGAATAGAGATCAGTGACAAGAACTGATAGGAACGACCAATGGGATCTTTAACGCAAAACTATTGTAGATGGCAATAGTGTTCCAGTCCCAAATATTTTAATATTTAGAAGTTCACCGTGTGTGCAAAACTAGACAGTTATGAGAAAAGTTTGATTTCTTGTTGTTGTGCGCATGTGACGCACATGCGTATTGTGTCATTTCATACGTAAGTTTGAAATACCATAACATTTGTGGCTTGTTTGCTGCTTTTACTACTATTTTATTATTGTAATTCTATAATACAGCAATACAACATTTTAAAACTTTATATAGGTTATTTTCAACCGCCAATACGTATCTGACATTTCAATGTCAAACATACGAGGAGCGTTTGAAAAATAGTTGGCCTTGGCAACAGATGAAGTCGCAGCGCCAAAACAATACTTTATTTCGTAAATATCATCAATTTATTATCACACAACTATCAAATTTTCAGCTAGTTGCATCATTTAGTTTCTGTTTGACAGTTATCGAAAGCGAGCAATTTTTGTATTTTTTCAAAGATGGAAAAAAATTGAGTGCTAATCCGTGATTAAATATATTTAAAAAATTAAATGAACGAAGAAATCAAAGCCGAATTAAACGCTGTAAAGGGGAGTCTACACCTTCGTTATCAACAATAAAATATTGGACAAGTGAATTTAAATGAGGTCGAACGAGCATTTTTGATGAGGAACGTCCAGGCCGCCCAAGAGAAGTCATTATTCCACAAATCGTCGATAAAATTAATGATATGGTGTTGGCCGATCGGCGAGTGAAAGTGCTCGAGATTGCTGAGACTACGAACATCTCAACCAAACGGGTGCACACTGTTTTGCGAAATTATTTGGACATGAGAAAGGTGTCGGCGAGATGGGTATAGCGTTTGCTGACAATCGACCAAAAACGCGTACGTATGACCACTTCCAAACATCACACACCGAAGATGAAGGAACAGTCTAAACAATGGATTTCTACTGGCGAATGTGCTCCGAAGAAAGCCAAGACGGTTGCATCGGCCGGCAAGGTGATGGCGACTGTTTTTTGGAATAGTCACGGTATAATCTTTATTGACTACTTGGAAAATGGAAAAATCATCGCAGGAGAGTATTATGCTGCGTTATTGGACTGATTGGATAACGAAATCAAATCGAAACGTCCCCATTTAATAAAGAAAAAATCCTTTTCCATCAAGACAATGCGCCAGCTCATACCTCGGTTACGAATTGATTCCGCATCCACCACATTCACTAGATTTGGTCTCCTATGACTTTCACCTGTTTCTAGACCTGAAGAAATGGCTCGCCGGACAGAGATTTGGGTCGAACGATGAGGTCATCGCCCAAACAAACGCTTATTTTGAAGACTTACCGAAGACGTATTTTAAAGAGGGGATCGAAAAACTGGAAAAGCGATGGATGAAGTGTGTCGAGCTAAAAGGAGATTGCGTCGAAAAATAAAAACGAATATTCTCAAAGAGTTGTGTTTTTTCCTCTAGGCCAACTAAACGCTCCTCGTATAGTGAGGGAAAAAATGTTTTTGGTCTGGAACACTGGCGCCATTGTAAGCTCGCATTGCACAGAACATATGTCACTATAATAAAGGCTGCATAGCTTTGAAACTTGTTTGGACAACTGTTACATCGACTAGTATACAAAATAATAGTGTATTCCTGAAATCATTTTGAGTAAAAAAATTTGTATATGAAGGTATTCCCGGAATCTTTTCGTTTTTGAGTTACAACCTTTTAAAAGTGCACCTCAGCAGCCACATTTTTGGTAACTTTGGTACTAGTTGTAATAAAATTTTGAAACTGTTGAATAATATTTATAAACAGATTTTATTATTAAGCTAAACTGTGACGTACCGTGATTTTTACGATTTTTTGTAAATTCATTGTGTCAAATGTGCGTACGCAGCGCCATACTACGCCGCCATATCGCCATACTATCGAATTTGCGGGTTTTTGTTAGCATTTTTTTCGAATTTCGGGTATCTATAAAAGACGACACAACGACAAATGAAATTAGTTCTTCCGAGACGTGCTCAAGTACTGGGTTCTTGATAAAACCTCTTCTGAGTCCAACTTGCCAGCAAGTCTCCCCAGTAGTAGAGTTACCAACAGAACGCCAAGCCGAAGCCACAGATATTCTTTGTCGAGTTTGATGAGTGTGCTCGCCGCGATATACCGCCGTCCGCACCTCCGATACCTACTGTAGTGGATTCCGTTCGTACTTTATTTTGTTTTATTAGTTATTTTCATTGTTTTACTTACCTGTGTCTATTACCGTATCGCGGGAACACAGTTTTTTAGTAGATCCATCGTAGTTCATCACAGTTTATAAGAAGGGTTTTTCTTTATTTGGTAAATTAACAAATTGAGCATAATGGACTAGTTAGTTAAACACGTGCTTCTCTGAAGAAAAAACTTAACCTTCCTCCACAGAAAGCTTCCCCCACAATCCTCTCACTTTCAGGATCCCAACGTCGAAGGCGCCTGAGTAAAACTAACAACCACCTATAGAGAGGATCACGCCACCATGATTACACCGCCGATAGGAGTGGCATCACAACACACAACACACCTGAACATAACCTAACACCTAACCGAACGCGCAAAGCTCACGCTTGGAAAACACTGGTCTGGTTTTGCGCGTTAGGCTAAATGGATAAATTATGTAGCCTATTCAGAGAAACATAGTTACAAAGGTTGCTACGGATATGAAAATTGTTATTATAAAGACATTTGTAACAATCTTTATGAATTTGTCAATTCAGAACCAACGTCGTTATTTTAGTTGTTATGTTAACAATCTTTACAAATAATACTTGTGGACAAACCAGACTATTTGACATTAGCTAACTTCATTATTCAAATATGAGCCTAATCTAACCCTAATCATATCTGTCAAAGCTTTAATTTTTTTGAAGTAATGAGTTGCTACTAAACTTTACGCAAACGTTCTTCTAAAACAACTAAAAAACCGTATTTTTTTGTTAACTTGTAGTTAAAGATTTAACTGTAAGCTGTGTAACTGGCCATTAGATAAAATACTACTTAAGCAAGCTGTTCGTCGTTTTATAAAACGACAAGCCGGATTGTAAAATATCGCTAAGCTAACGAGGTTTTGACAAACTGGCAGCATTTTATAAATTGACTAGGTGTTTCATAAAAGTCGGATTCTGAAATTAGACTATAACAAAAAAATTATACATTTTAAAATAAAAAAATAAATAATATAGGTAGCAATAACAAATGTAATCATTTAAATAAAAAAAAAAACTATTTTACTGATTGACATTAAAAGTGCGATTTTTTTGACAGCTAACAGTCTCTAAAATATCATTTTTATTGCGTGGGCAATGCAAATATTTTTACTGCCTGTTGTTGCTATTTACATGGTAATCGTACAACAAACGCATATTAACCGTACAACAAACGCATATCAACCGTACAATAAATGCATATCAACCGTACAACAAACTCATAGCAGTGACAATAAATTTTAAAATAGGTATTAGAAATAAACATTAAATTAATATTAATTTTAAAATCGGCAAAAAGTAATGTATTCAATACGGCATTAAACACAGATTTACAGCTTCGACAACATTGCTGTAAATTTGGTATTTTAGTGACTAGTTACACAAATAACTATATTTCCCGTACACATGGCAAGAATTTGAAAACCTTGTTATCTAGCAAAAAAAAAAAAATTGTTTTTATTCATAATTTCGAACTTATCATATAACAATACATCTACAATTACTTAACCATTGTTTTTACAAACAATTTTCAAATTTATCGTACATAGGTATCTTCCGAAATCTATCGTATTTTTTACAGGCTCACTAGAAAGAATTGCCAATTAATATGAGACTACTAATATAATATGTATAATTAACTTACTTCCTGGATTTGGTATGTTGCCTATTGCAGTTTGTGCAGTGTTATTCAGAAGGCTTAACCCACTGCTGAACAAATTTTGAGGTTCCGGAATTGCTACAAATAATATATATTTTTGAATAGAGGTTCATGTTTGTGTTATTTGTATGGAGTAACTTTCTCGAGTAAAAATTATATTCAGCTGCACTGCAACTGCATCAAAGCCGTACGATTTGTTAGTCTGCAGCATGGCCACATTGAGTTTGTTTGGCGAACATTCTCGGCCGCACACCTTATTGTGTGCACAATTCGTTAAAAAAAATGCCCACTCATGGTCTCAACACGGCTATATTGCGGTACGTCCGTGCCCGTATTTTTCTCCAAACGGACTTTGTGCGGCCGTGTTGTTACCGTGTATAAAAATTTCTTTATGTTTACTCAGTTTGCCATAATTAAGAAAACGGAGATTCCAATGGGAATGATCAAAAAGTTTTCTTTATACAATGATGAAGTCTAAATTCAATTTGTGTATACATACATTATTATTGTTTTTATTCATAATTTAACTACATACGAATATACGAGAGCGGATTTAAAAGTGTGGTGTCTAACCATGGATTTGTTAGCTACTGGATGAAGCAAGTGAATATCGATACATGTATTTCTTGTGTACCCGGCTAGATTAAGAGAGAACACAGGAAGTGTGAATGAGAAAAATATATATAATTCTATAGTGACTGTATATACATAGTGTGGCCAATAAAGGGATCGATTTTGATTGGTCGGCGCGAATTTGGCTAAATATGGCGGATATTATCCCGACAAAGTGACATTTTCAGATTTGTTACGTGAATTATACGTGAATTGAAGGTAATTATATTTTATTTATATTTTAGATAGTGCAAAGAATTAAATTACACGTGTATTTGTATATTTATAACTCAAAGTAATATATACATATTTTTAACATCACATCTTTTATAGGTTAACTGTCAAAATTACAATGCTTATTTGTACTAACAAGGCTTAAATTTTAAGCTAGGCTTAAACAAAAAAATGCAAATCGAAATTTTGACAGCAATATATTATAATTCATTTGACATTTCATTTCGATGCAATATTGCCAATTTAAGCCGAGTTTATTATTTAAGTTAGGTTGGTGGAAAGGAAAGGATTTAAAATGAAAATAAATATTTCGTTTCCATTTAATATGCTCTTTCATTAATTGTTTATCGAATTTTGTTTAGTTATCACATCATATGAATTCAAATTTCCCGCGCATTTTAGCAAAATATGGCGGCGTTTGGCCACGGTATGTATGTACCTCGGAGGAATAAATAAATGGAGAGAGCGTAAACTGCGTTTGTAGGCATGAACGTTGAAGCCATGAAACGGAAGGGGGGAATGTATCGCCGCCATCTTGCGAGGGTCAATTTTTACAACATAGTATATGATAAAATGCATGTTATTAGTTATTTTATACTTATTTCAAATGCAGAAACTTTAATATTGAATCATTAAATGACGAGTAATAAATAATAAAATAATTAGTAAGTAAATAATATGATAAAATGCATAAATTATTTTATACTTACATCTGAAGCAGAAAATGTGTATATTCAATCATGAAATAACGGTAATAAAATGAAATAGAAATTTTATTAAACAGTTTCATCACTAACATATAATAAAAAAAAATAAAAATATATAATAGTTAATGTCCAGAAAACAATATAAGTTTGTTAAAACGCTGTCTTTGACTTTTCTCTTCTTCTGATCTTGATTTTGCAAGGAAATGCAATCGTATACGAATGTATTTTTCGGTTATTGCCCTGATTAATTGAATTCTGTGATTCTCACAAACATCTTGATCCATCGAATGGATTTGCAGTTGATCAAATATTTTATTATGTAAATAATGTTTTAAAACAGATGAAGTTAAATGTAAAACAGAATACTTTTTCTTTAAAAAATCTAAATACAATAATATAATATTAATATAAGTATAATACAAACCACTACAAATTATCTGATTACTTGTGAAAGGAAATTTTAATTTCCTTCTCCTCTAATCGTTGTTTGCGTGACTTGGTTGACGTTCTATTGTTGCACCCAAATGCGCAACAAGCAGACATTTTAAAAGTAAAATACTATAACAAAAATAGAAATATAAAATTCGATATTTGTATAAATATTGCAAACAAGACTTACTATCTTTGTCGATATACGACGATATGAACGTTATTAAAGTCCTTAGAAATAATATATGAATACATTAAACAGATTAGTTTAACAACTACATCAAAAATACAAAATGTTATAAAAATATAAATGCACAACAATTAGATATTGAAATAATTTGTCGAATACGTTGACCGTCGTAACATGGCTGCCGGTACAAACGTCAAATGACGCAGTTGGCTTCACGCTTGTGAACTAGCGCTCCCCCTGTGGTATGTACAGTCACTATAGATAATTCCACTTTAGACATATTCATATCTGTCATATTCACATCTGTGAAATTCACGTCAAAAATTAATTGTGTTTAAGTATATTTGATCATGAAACGTGAAATAAGTGAATACAACGCTAAATTAGAACACATATAAGAATATAAGTCAATGAGAGAAGGGATTTTTTTTAGAAGAAATCATAATTTTAATCATAACTTACTAATAAAACGACACACCACCGTTCATCACATATTTTGATACACAATTTTCAACACAACACTTTCAAACCATTGTCATATATTAAAATAATTGTATTTCAATAATGATATCAAGAATAACCTAAAATCTGTCAAATCAAAGATTTGACAAGTAACGGAAACAAAGACAACAAATCGGAATTATGTATGACTATCTCTGTCGATCTGGCTGGGTACATGGTAAAAATTCACTCGCTCCATCCAGTAGTTAACAAATCCCTGTGTCTAACATAGAAAAGGCAGTACTAAACGCATAATATACAGGATGGCGCGCTTAAGATGATCCACCCTTAATAACTTTGAAACGAATTGTGATAGACATACCCGGTTTACGCTAAATGTTTTAACATCTAGGGGACCACATTTTATTAATATTTTTGTGTTTTTTTTTTAATTCACTAATCTCACCCCCACCACTTTAAACTTTTAAATCTTAAATGGCAATATACCCCTTGTGACATCAAATGAAAGCTCTTCAAAAATGCCATACAGACATGTCAATAAATTGATATTTGAATAAACCGTTTTAAAGTTAGAAACAATAGTTTATAATATTTTACTGCATGGAGTGCTATGGAAATGACAAAATGAAAAAGAAAAACAATGGATTGGTCGAAGGGGGGTCAATTGATTGGCCCGCTAGGTCCCCTGATCTGGCACCCAACGATTTTCTTCTTTGGGGATATTTAAAATCAATTATTTATAAAACTCCACCTGTTAATCTCCAAGATTTAGAAAATAAAATTATAAGAGAGTGTCAAGCAATTTCAGGAGAAACATTTCGGTGGGTGCAAATAGCATTTAGTGATAGATTGTACCATTGTTTAGGTGTAAATGGAGCTCAATTTGAGCATTTGTTATAAGGTTTTAAATTAAATTAATATTACATTATTGTTTCTATCTTTAAAACGGTTTATTCAAATATCAATTTATTGACATGTCTGTATAGCATTTTTCAAGAGCTTTCATTTGATATGTTACAAGGGGTATATTAAGATTTAAAAGTTTAGAGTGGTTAATTAAAAAAAAAAAAATTAATAAAATGTGGCCTCCTAGATGTTAAAACATTTAGAGTAAACCGGGTATGTCTATCACAATTCGTTTCAAAGTTATTAGGGTGGATCGTCTTAAGCGCGCCAGCTTGTACATATTTTTCTTAAGGAACTATCATTAGTATGCATATGTATATACAAAGTTTTACGTTAATCCACTAATTTGTGACACTTGACCTTTTTAAAAATGGAAAATTCATGAACACGTGGCAAATATTTTGTGAACATCTTGTTCTTCATACACAATGGTAAAAAAGTTGGCGGCTGAATTTAAAAGTAGAAGGAAAAGCATTGAAATTATAGAAAATGATCCGACTAGTGGAAGGCCATCAACTATACCATTAAAGAAAACGCAAATGGGGTATTCCGGTGATATGGAATTAATGCAAAATAATAACTTTTTTCTATAGTTTCCATCTTCATATAGTAGAAAAATATAATAAAACATGTTTAATAAAAAGTTTTAATTCATAATTTAATGTTACAAAATTAGAATTTTTACAGGTCTAGAAACGTCCTTGAAATTTGTGACGTCAAGTAGATAATCTGTTGCTCATTTCAAAGTAAATATTTCATATATCAATAGATGGTAGTACGGAAATATGTCTCTGTATAACCCTCCATTGAAAAATATATTTGAGGTTCGATTCTGGGTTTGAGTTCGCTAAAATAATGTTACGGATTGGTTCCGGTTTTGTTTCAGTTTAGGTTCGGGTTCAATGCCCTGGTTAAAACATTTCAATTTAGCAACAAATTGGTGGATTAACGTCAAACTTAGCAGATACACTAATGACAGATGACAGTTTACATAATTTAACAAAAAATATTTGTGCGTTTGCTGCTGTCCTCTCTGTGTTAGGCCGCGAACTTCTCGACACACCTTCGTAAAGCTGGATTCACATGGACAGTTATTTTTGCGACCGTATCGACCGTCATAACAACAACTACTCTGTTCACATGCTTCATTATAAATATCAATGCGCACAGTTACAACCTTGAAAAACTATAGCAAGTTTTGTTTCGCCGGATTCGTCATGGACAACTTTTCGGAACTCTTAATTGGTGAAGTAGTAAAATACCCCTATCTATATAATCCAGGTGGCAAAGATTATAAACATTGAAATAAAAAATAGATTTTCTCAAATTGATTTAAGTTGGTATTATTGAAATTTGTGATCTGATCATGCGCAGTTAAAACTTACGGTGGTAACGGCCGCCGTTGACGATTGTAGCATCGAGACCATATACCTATTAGACTAATATACTGCTAATCCTCCGCGATTCATCCGTTAAAGAATATGAAATAGAAGATATATCTCCATCGCTCACAAGCGATACAGTGCTTTGGATGCGCATGCTCGCATTCTATAATTCTATTGGCTATTGGTGCCGCTAACGGAAATAATGAAAGAGTGGGATTTCAAAGTTGAAGTTTCCTGTAACCACGTGCGTTATTCGAAGTCAATTGTCATTGTGATTGCACCATTCACTGTGAAAACAAGTGAATTTGTGCTCATTTTCTTTTGTAAAAACTGTAGTTCAGACGGTGACAAATAATCCAAATTAGAATTGAAAAGTATCATAAATATTAATATATATTTTTACAGCAATGAGTTAAGATAATATTTATTCATTAGGCGAATGGTTTTATTTGGAAATAACAAACCATTATGAATTTCATTCTGACAAAAGAAAAACTAATTATCTAGATGATAATGAAAGCTATTTTTTTCAGTCACCAAATAAATCGTTGCTTATAGTTGCTCCTATGAAATTAATAAACACAGTCTAAAATGTAAAAATTGAATAAAATAAATTTTAATTGTACAAAACATAATTTAATATAATTTAAAATATTTGTTTAGTTATCATAATTTCATTGAATTTTAAATTTCGCGCTGTAGTAATGTTATTATACATAAACAATATTAAATTATAATGATAATATCATGTATAAGAATTCTTTACTTTGTTGAAATTTGTATATTTATTTATTTAATTCTAATTACAAAATTGTCACTTGGAAGAAAATTTTCCTGGCCGCTAAGAAATATATTTTAGTTTCACGAGCATGCGCATACAAATCACTGTATCGCTTGTGAGCGATGGAGATATATCTTCTATCTCATATTCTTTAACGGAACCACAACACATTGGCGAGGTAGGGGATCAGCAGTATATTAGTCTAATAGGTATATGATCGAGACCGTTCGTACCGTATGATTTCAACTTATCACAGCACAGAACGGTGTAAACGGTGAACAATTTGACGGTAATAACGGTAATGTGAATCCAGCTTAACTATTATTTTCACTAACTACATATTTTAAATTTAGGTAACCTAGATTAGGCATGTTCCGAAATATATTGTCTTTATTTAACTGATAACTAGAAAAAAATTACCAATTAAAATAAGATTATTAAGACAATTTGTATAATTACCTCCTGGGTTTTGTAGGTTTCTCAATGCAGTTGGGGAGGTGTTATTGAGAAGACTTGCCCCACTACTAAGCAAACCTCGAGCTTGCGGAATTACTATAAACAAAATATTTATGAGAATAGAAGTTCATGTTTGTGATGTTATTTATAATTATTAAATAGGCCAAATTTGTCTTTAATTTCACCGACTTCGCATATTCTGTATATGAAATAATAAATGGTCCAGGAGGTCTATTCTAAATTCATAGCCACATGCGCTATCCGCAATATAAGTTCCACTACTAGTCAATAGATGGATTCAAGTCGGATAGCCACATGTGCTATCCGCTATCCGCTGTATAAGTTCCACTACTAGCCAACAGATGGATTTAAGTCGGAGGCCACATGTGCTATTTGTTAGAATTATAAATAATTATTATAAGTTAAATAGGTACTTACAATATATAGATATTAATCAAATATTATTGATATAATACACAACACAAGTATTTCATCACAAAATTGAAAAGACGAACTACTTGTCAACTTGACATCTGGCAATATTAATAAGTTCCACTACTAGCCAACAGATGGATTCAAGTCAGATTGCGTAAAGTAACTAGATATATAAAGTACCGCAATTGGCCGCCATATTGTGTCGAGCTTCGGCGCCAAATTTAAAATGGATTATCTTGAAACGAGTGCGTTCTTATAAAGAAAATAATCGGCAGTGAATAAATCTATGAAGGCAAGTAATTAATATTGATTTTATGTTCACAATTTTTATAATATGCACACATATAAGTACAAAACATAACTGATTAAAATTATAAAGAAAATAAAAAAATAAATACAATTAAGGTTAGTTTTCTTCAGGTCGTTTGACATGATGACAGCATTGACTCTAAAGTCCCCAGATATAGTGACTTTTATAGGCACAGCTAACTACAACTAGATCCTGATATAACCCTAATTGGCCTGCTTCCGCAATAATGGCTCGTACCACGATCACGGTTCTAACATTGGTGTTAGCTATAACCGTGCTAACTATTTGACACATACTTCAGGGTTATAAAGAAAATCAGTGATGCCACTATACTAATTAAACCGAAAATATATCGATAGGCATATTTAATACATTTGGCTTCATTATTTTAAATTGTTTAATATGATTTGTCTCTGGACTTGTTTTTAAGATAAATTATTTAGAATATTGAAGCCAAATGTATTGAATATGCCTGTCAGTACATTTTCGGTTTAATCAGTATAGTGGCATCACTGATTTTTGTTTATAAACCTGAAGTATGTGTCAAGTCGTCGTCAAGGTTTTAACTAATACCGATGTTAGAACCGTGATCGTGGTACGAGCCAGTGTCTAAAAAACGTTCTTCTCTCTCTAACACATTGGTACAATGAATTGCGGTACTTTAAATATCTAGTGACTTTAAGATAGCGGGATGGCGACCCCCATCTGTTGGCTAGTAGTGGAACTTATATAGCGGATAGCACATGTGGCTATGAATTAGAATAGACCCCCTGGACTCCACCAAATTAAATTAATATGTTTATGTTGTAGCCAGATTGATAGATTGTAAAATCCGTTTTTTACCTTCCATCACCTTTAGGTAAGGAAGGTATTGTCTTTGGTCAAAAAATTCGGTGGTGAGTTTTTAATGACTAAGCACGTTTTAGGGTCCCTACAATACAAATTTACTATTTTTAAGATGATGTCTGTATGTATGTATGTATGTGTGTGTGTGTGTGCGCGCGTGTGTCCGTGTGTGCGTGTGTGTGTATGTGTGTCCGTGTGTGACAAATTTTTCTCCGACGATAACTCCAATACTACAATTCTAAAAATTATAATTCTTTCGTATTCCTCTTCTGTACCACCATATGAAGAGTTGATTAGATTTTGGTTATAATTGATCCACCGGAAATACCCTTATTTGAAGTTTTTAACAGTTTTTCTTAAAAAAACGGAGTTAAATGTTATTTTTTGTCATTTTGTTATTATGTATATTAAAGAAAATACTCTTCTCTATACAGTTTAATTATACATTTTCCTTCATATTCAATAGATGTAAATTTAAAGCATTATAAAAAAAATAATTTTCAAAAATTAGTCAGCTTTGTTATTTATCATGGAAACAACTGACATAATTATTCAAAAAAATTTAATTGACAGATGTCAGTTGCAAGTGCAAACCCAAATATGGAAAGTATAGTTTCTAAAATTGGTATGTCATAGTGTTACTTGCAAGTGACATGCAGAGAAAGGCCAAAGATAAGATGGAAGGACATTACTTAGTGTAGTTTATGTTATAATTTTATTGGATTTATAGAACCTTTTCAAATGAACTTTTGGTATGGAATTTGTAAAAAATAGTATGTGTTCGTGTTCGATTTTACATGATATTATATAGAATCTGTTCCAAGGACCTTTTGGTATGGGATTTGTACAAAATACATCGAATTGACGGAAGGTCTTGTGCTGGCCACAACAGATTTTTTTTTTATAAAAGGCTTACTGGTTTTGTTTTGTTAAACTTTCTTTGGCTTAGCAATATTTTGGACATATTATAAAACGTCGAACACCTTAAGGCCAGATTGTAATATGAATATTTGGATATTTTCACTTGCAATTTCTTTAAATACGCCTCAACATAACCTAGCCTAACGTACAAAAGTCACCCTTGGGCCGAGTTATGTGCGTTAGGTTAGGATTTTTTGTTATATTTAGAGTAGGGATGTATTCGAGAATATTCGAGGCAAGTTTTTAAACAAAACAATTCGATTAAAATACAACTCGACTTAAAAATTGCCTCAAAAAAATTAAGATAAATTCGATTCGAGTTAAATAAAGCAGAATTATTTTTTTAATTAAAGAAATTGATAATAATAATGTCTTAAAAATTAAAATGGTGGTAAAATGATTTCTATAGCAAATTTATATGGTATGATGTATATTTTATTTAAAAAATAAAATAGTACATTCCGTAAACATTCAAGCTGTGTTCAAAACCAAATAATTTCAATTTCCAATTTGAATTTCCCCTTGTAATTTTGAATTAAACGCTTGAGCAAACTATTAGATTCAACGTATATTGTGATTTTTGTCCATATTTCTGCGCATATTAATAATAACAGATGAGATTTGGACCTTGCAAGGTTGGAATTGAAAATTGAAATTGGAACGTGAAATAATGTTGTTGAAAATGCGTATATTCAACTATTCAAGTACGTGATCCAAGCTTTAACTTAAAATAGAAATTCAAATTGGATATTGAAACTTGTTTAATGACCCGAAAAAGCTTGAAACTCGAGAAAAAGAACTTGACTCGACAAATGAAATTATCTAAATCGAAAAAAGGGGTGTTACGATGTGATTAATTGTATGTTTTTGGTACTCGTTCTGCTGATCCTCATTATTTTATGTAACGTTAAAACAGTTTGGAAAAAATTGCAGTCTACGAAGATTTGACAATCTAGTCGCGTTTTATAACGCGCCCGAACTAATTATGCATTATTTTTCATATTAATAATAATTTATTGTTATTTTCGTAAATAATTAAATAAAAATATTGGCGCCAAAAACAACCCCCAACTCCTGTGACGTGATATACATAAAAGTAGGCGATAGTTTGTCACATATTTAAATTATATGTACTCAGACGACACATGTTTTTCGGATCACGTGGCTTTTTCAAAATTTTACACTAATTTTAACATTTAATTTAAGACTATTTAAAGGACAATATCTTTTAAAATTTAATGCTTAGAACTCAAATAAAAATTCTTGCAACAGCTCTATTTACAGATAGAAAATTCCGAAATCTGTAGCGTTTATTTAACGGCTGACTAAAAGAAAATACCAATTAAAATGAGATTACTAGTATAATATATATAATTAACTTACTTTCTGGGTTTTGTATATTTCTTAATACATTTTGTGCAGTGTTATTCAGAAGACTTGCCCTATCGAACAATTCTTGAGCTCGCGGAATTACTGTAAACAAAAAATTTCTTAGAAAGGAAGTCCATGTCCTTATTTATCTCATTAAATACTAGTTACTTACAATTAAATTGTCTACGGACGCGAGCTGCAAAAAAGAAAACAATTAAAATTTATAATTACAAGGTTTCTTATTTTATAAACAACATTAATTTTGGAATTATTATTACATATATGTATATAAAATTAATGTAATTATAACTGAATTTCAATATACTTATTTCATAAAATGGGATATGTGACCAAATTTTGATGTTTACATATACAGTGCGTTCAGAATAAAACCGAGTAGGCTATGAACACAGGAACGTATGTCTGATCATTATTCAATTCAAAAGTCAAGTTGTCAAAATTGATCGTGAAATATAATTTTAAGGAGAAAAGATAATAAAGAAGGATACAGAATATTGCCATTAACCGGTTTTTATTTCTAATTTATTTCTATTTCTAAAATAAGGATTCAAGAAGAAAAGCTTTGGTGTCTTTAGATAACATTTTTGACAGTACCTCGTGTCAAATTGATATTAAATACCTTCAAATTGACGTACGTGTTTTTGTTCATAGCTTACTATTTGGATTTTTTTACACACTGCATGATCATGATACTACACAAAAAGATAAAATACTCTCATTTTTTAAATCTATTATCTAATTATTTCCAGTTTACGAGAAATAAGTTATTCAAATTTTGGAGAGATGTAAATCCCCGAACACACTCGCATCACCGTATCCCCTCTCCAAAACATTAAATTACAAATAACTTTATTATTAAGAAACAATATTTAATTTTTTATTAGATTTTTACAATTGAATTGTAATTCTATTGTTATGACCATGCTTAGGCCATCCTGGCGTAACAGTACCTGATACATGCAAATTTTTAATAATCTTAATTGATTTAAGAATATTTGATCATATTTTTTTTATTATTTAATACTTATCTTATAAAGGCTGGTGCCTCGAATTCATTGTTTTTTAATTACTTTTCGTTTTCATTAAAGTAGTTAGATAAATAGTTTTTTTGTAGAGAGAAAATTCTACATCTATTCCTAATTTTAATTCATAATTTTCTATTATTCGCGAAAAATCTATGAAATTTAACTGTTAATATTAATTAAATCATTGGTGCTACGAAATAATAAACAAATGCGCACATACCGACAGCTACTCTTTTTATTTGAAATTTTCTGTTTTACATAAGTTTGAATTTTTATTAGTAAAGGCTGGTTTATGTCACTTTTCATAAGGAATAAGGACTAAAACATAAAATATAAATATGCACTCATATTTCGCACCACTTACGCAGTTTTGAGATAAACATAAATATGTATAATGTACATAAACATAATAACATAAGAAATGACCAAATTTTATTTCTGAAGTATGTCTTATGCATAATGTGTTATGTCAAAATGTTACTAGTTCCTGGATGAAAGAAATTAGTGTGACATTGTTTTCGACTTGTATTCTTAACCCTCAACTGGTATGGTATGTTGGACAATATTTTTCATCGTTTTATTGTAAAACTTCTGGCATGAATAACATTTTGTTGGTGATTACTTCTATTTTAAGGTTTTAATTCGACACTAATAACAAAATAACATTTATTTCTTCATTTCTTTCAATGCCTAGCAAGTCACCCATCGTTTGAATTACTGTTCTGTTCATTATCTTTGCTGTGGGTGTTCAAAACATCCTCAGCATCGGAATAATCACTTATATAAGCATCCAAGGCCAATATCTCTAATTCATGCTTTGTAAGCGGCTGAGCAATATTTTTTTAAAAAGAGTTGTATTCGTGATTATATTTTACCCGCCAAATAATATTTTTTCTGTGATTGGTTGAAACCTATGCGTTATGTGAATTGCATAAACTGATTTTATCGCTATATATTATGTATTTTCACTATGTTTTATTTTTATCTTTATAATAATTTTCATAAACCAGCCTTAACTTTAGTAAACAAATTTGTAAGAATTAATTTATTGTAACTACTTACCTGCCGAATGAACTTCTGCATTTGGGGTACTTACAACATCTTGGAGATGTCGTGTATCCTGAAATTTATTTACTCGTATATTATCTTATAAAAATCATTGGAAATATGTAAAGCCAATTGAAATTTTCTTGCATAATATCCGAGTACGTAGTAATAATTCATTTGGTTGCCTGATTTAACAAAAAAGATGCGTGATTAACTTTAAAAATTTATATCTCGCTTATTATTTAAATTTTTAAGTTGCGTTTGTATTAAAATTCTTAGTTCATCCTGATCTTGTAGAAAAAAATAATAAATGTGAATATTCAATACTCATTGTGGGAGATTGTTCAACTGAGCAAATATAATTATGTGAAATATTCACTAACTTCAATCAGGGTTGAGAAAAACCCGAGTTTTATATAAAAACCCAACCCACTTCACTTGGGGTTTATAGATTTGGATTTTTTCTTTGGTGTTTTTGGGTTTTTTTTTAGGTTTTTTAGTTTATGTGAGTTTTTATGTTTAAAATAAAGCTTAGTGATTAGCAGTTGACATGTCAAGGAAAATATTTAATTTATGAAAAAATGACATTGAGCACTTTTTGATGTGTAACAGAAATAAGTACATTAAATTTAACCAGTGATAGAACTCGTCGAGAGCAACAATATTTCTTAGTAACTTTCTTTTTGTAAACCTTCTAGATATTGTGTTAAAAATCTTCAAAGTTTTGTAAAAAAGTTCATTACCTGCCTAAAAATACTAAAAAAAAATGAGAATTTAAGAAAAATGTTCCTAAGAAATATTGTTCCTCTTTGCCCTCGACGAGTTCTGTCAATGTACTTCTTTTTCACCAGTATATGTTTCGAAGTTGCAAATAATAATTTTCCTAAAAATAAATTGCTATTTCGGATCGGAAAAAGTTACAAAGATATATTGTTGCTCTTATCGAGTTCTATAACTGGTTAAATTTAATGTAGTTATTTCTATTACACGCTGTATATCGGCTCTCCCCAGTATTATCTTCAGGATGAATCGAATCGGTAAAATTCGTTGCGGTACATTTTTTTTACAATCGGTGTGAGAAATAGATTAAGAGTAAATACTACCAGTCGTATATACGTACATATTTCAGAAGAGAAAATGTAAATACAAAAAATTATTAATCTAGTTAAAATGTTAATAATGGAATTCGTCTTTAGTCTTGCAATATATTACGTATTCAAAACTGCCACTGCCTATATTTTTTTACAACTAGGCTTTTTCAGTCTCTTTTTTGGTCTTTTTTGAAAAAGACCACTCAAAAAACCCACTGACTTCAATGGAACTTTGTACTTCAAGTGGTACATATGTATTTATTATATTTATAATTTATTATTAAATAAAACTTTTTCTTACCACAAGTGCTATCGCTACCACTCCAACTAGGACAAACAGGGTAAGAGTGTATTTCATGTTGAATACTGGCTCCAATGTGACGATTGCAGAATTTTATATATGTATGAAACATAAAAAAAAAATGTCATGGTTCGTTTCAGAACAAAGAAATAAGTATATTCTATTAATCATTTTATAATCTCTTTCGAAGATGCAACGCAATAATTCACTTTTTTATAATATCAATGAGCACTGTAATTTCGTATAGAAGTGTTGCTTTACTGGTAGGTTTTTCCTTTAATTATCACATACATATATTAAATAACTATTTTATTTAAAAAGTGATATTAATTTGCTGATGCACATGGTAACACATAAATTACATATACTTGTACAGTATGTCCCATTTTAAACTGAAAAATATGTAAATTGCATGTGTTACTTTTCGTTTACAAGTCTAGCTAAGTTGGCTATAAACATTCTGTTTTAGTTTTAGGTAAAGATGTTATTGTCTTTTGTATAAAAATTCGATGGTGAGATTTTAATGAATAAGGGTTTTTTACTGATTTTACGATGTTGTCTGTGTGTCACTGTGGCTATGTCCGTGTGTGTGTGACAATTTTTTCCGACAATAACTCCAATACTACAATTCTAAAAAATTATAATTCTTTCGTATTCCTCTTCATTACAATCCGTATGAAGAGCTGATTAGATTTTGGTTATAATTGGTCAACCTGAAGTTTTCTTATTTCATGTTCTTAACAGTTTTCTTGAAAAAACGCAGTTAAATAGTATTTTTCACTTTTTTATATATACAGGGTGTATCAGGACTAGTGTAAAAAAATAATAGCATATTACTGACATCATTTTGAGTACAAAATGTCATATGAAGATATGTGCGGAAACTTCTCGTTACAGAGTTACAGGCCTTTAAAAGTACACCTCATCAAGCACATTTTTATTAATAACCCTGATACTAGTTACACTAAAATTTTGAAATTTGATACAAGGATACTACTTATTGAGATACATATTTAAGCTTTCTCTTGTTTCTGTATCTCAACCAGAGGCGTCTCATATGGGGAAGTCATGAAGGTTTTTTATCGTTATTTTTTGATCTATTAACATTTTTTCAACTTTACAAAATATTACATACAATACAAAATTACACAAAAAAGTACTCTCGATAAAATTTGATAAACGTAGTAGTTTTTGAGATATTTTAATTTTTAGAAAAATTCAATTATGCAAAAAATTTAGGTAACAATTAAGAAACAAGGAAATTCACACAAATTCATTCTTTGATGTGCACGTCGATATTCTCTGGACTACGACAACCATTACTTTTACAATATCTATAAATAAACACCATATCTACAGATTCATCAACACTAACATTTTACACTTTTTTTTAATTTGCAATAAAATTACTAATATTGAAAATAAGGTAATTAAACAATAGTTATAAACAGATTTTGTGTCGCTTTTCTATTTTGTTCTATTTTCTATGGTAAATTGATTGATTTTTAATTGTTAACTATTTTGGATACGTGACATTTTCTAAAAGTTAAAATATATCAAAAACTACCGCGTTTGTCAATTATTATCAAATGTACATTTTTGTGTATTTTTAAATTGTTTGTAATACTTTATATTTAAAAATGAAAAAATGTTAATGGGTAAAAAAAATACGGATAAAAACCTTCATGACTTCCCCATATGAGTTGCCTCTGGTTGAGATACAGAAACAAAAGAAAGTTTAAATATGTATCTCAATAAGTAGTATCCTTGTATGAAGTTTCAAAATTTTAGTGCAACTAGTATCAGAGTTATTAATAAAAATATGTCAGATGAGGTGCACTTTTAAAGGCCTGTAACTCTGTAACGAAAAGTTTCCGGACATACCTTCATATGACATTTTTTGCCCAAAATTAGCTCAGGAATATGCTATTAATTTTTTTACTCTAGTCCTGATACACCCTGTATATTAAATGAAATGCTCTTCTCTATATGGTTTGATTATACATTTTCCTTTATATGCAATAGATATAGTGTTAAAGAATTATAAAGATATTGGGCCGAATGCAGCAGTCTTCTTTAGCTTAGTGATCGTCTCTAGTAACCATGGAAATAGCTTGTATCCTTTTCTTATTAATGTATTATTACATAAGTCTCTCTTTATTTTGTTATTTTTAGATAAGCTTCATTAGTTAAAGAAGAGTGCTGAATTCGACCCATTAACTTTCAAAAATCAGGCAGATTTGCTATTTATCATGGAAACAGATGATATATTCAAAAAATTCTAATTACTAAACTAAACTAAAGATGGAAAGTGTAGGATCAGGATGTGGTATAAGTCATAGTACTCATAGTGTTCCCCGCAAGTGACATGCAGTTGCAGCCTCGCCTTATGATTGGAACTTTCAATGCGGAGAGCACGAGGAAGGCCAAGGAGATGGAAGGACTGTATCGCAGAAAACTTGAGAGTAAGAACTGTGTGAAGAAGATACGTTGGACAGGAATGAGTGGAAGAGGAGAGTACGAAACAGGACCCCTAATAAAATAGGGAAAGCTGAAGAAGAAAGAAGTGTCAAGTTCATTTACATAGTGTATGTTCATGTTATAATTTTATTGGATTTATAGAATCTTTTCAAAGAAACTTTTGGTATGGAATTTATAAAAAATAGTATATGTTCGTGTTACAATTTTACGTGATACGTAGAATCTTTTTCCAAGGAAATTTTGGTATGGGATTTGCAGAAAATACATCGAATTGACGGATGTTCTTGTGCTGGCCACAACAGATTTTTTCAGAAATAAGTTATAAACTGTTGTGGATTAAATTATAGTTTCTTAATATACATTTTATAATAGCTTTTATTTAAAATTTCAAATACATAGATATAAACTATTGTGTCAAGGGTTTCAAATTTAACATAAGTAGGTGAAATTCAAGGTCCATTTTCTTCATTTAACCGCTCACTAGAAAAAAATACAATACGTAATAAATAACATATTTTTTATTAAATATAATTAACTTACTTCCTGGAATTTTTATGTTTTTCATAGTTTCAAAACTCTGATTCATAGCTTTTATTCCAGAAGACATTATTTGTTGAGGTACGTCAACAGCTACAAACAAAATATTTGTTTAAAACGAGATTTATATTTTTCTTTTTTTATGCTATTTAAATACTTACGATCAGTATCTCTGCGAGCGCGACCTGGGAAGGGAAAAATAATACATTAAATATTAATAAAAAGTTTATTTTACAAAATAGCTATTTCTGTATTAAGGGCGTAAAATGGGATATTGTCGATTGAGAGGTTGTTGCCGCGCGACGTACGAACGCGGCATTCTCTCGAAATCGACACAGTGTCCATTTGCGCTCGAAATACACACAAGATTTTTCTATAGTTGCCACAATGGGGTCCTCCATCATAACAAAAAATAATAAAATGTACACTTTGTACATAGAGTACTACTCAGTAAATAACGATTATATTTTTAAATTTTAATTTATCGTTATTTTCAATTCTTCTTGAGCTATTGCTGCAATCTAATCTAGGAATTTTTATTTTTTTGTAAATGACTGCGCTTTTTTATTTCTGTATTCCTTTACACAGTAGTACAGAATTTTGTTTGATTATGTAATATACCGACAGAGCAGTCATATGTCAGATACAGTCATACAAAAAAGTCTCCGTATGACAGTAGTTTTAATGTATTTTAGGAAAAATAGCAGTCTAAAACCCAATATATTTAATTTCCTTTTAATCCAAAATAAAACGCAGTATATTACGTTATTATTAATATAAAATAAACAAATAATTTACTTAATTTATTTATATTATGGGGTAAACATTGAAAGAATTCATAATTTCATGACAAAAAAGTCTCCGAACGATAACCAAAACATTTAAATAATAAACCATTTATTTATGTTTCATAAAGAAATATAATATTTGGAGGGTTTTCCTTTGGTTTTTTCACCAGTAACTAAGCGAGAGTCATTGAATCCACTAAATTTTTGGTCGCCGATGGCATTATATTCTGCCATTTTACTTGTAATTAATTTTAAATTCTTTTTTGCTTTACATTCTTATTTATTTTAAGAATTTTCCGCACTTTCTCAATCTGATTAAAGTGCGGAAACTGTGAGGGATGATTAAGCATATTTTTAATATTATGCAGTACGCATTCTCTTATAGAGCGAATTATTTGTTGAATTTTTGTGATGCACGAAATTAAAATTGTCTGTTAATGCCCTATTTTTCGGCACATTGTTTAAAATTTGCTTTTAAAATGTCGAGGGAACCTTTGCTATCCATTGTTGCAATAATTACTAATTTTCGTACACCCGCTGAGGAGCTATAGCCCCTAGACATAATGCTATCACCGGCGTATTATTTAAATGTTTTGGTTATCGTACGGAGACTTTTTTGTCATGAAATTATGAATACTTTCAATGTTTACCCCATAATATAAATAAATTAATTAAATTATTTGTTTATTTTATATTAATAATAACATAATATACTGCGTTTTATTTTGGATTAAAAGGAAATTAAATATATTGGGTTTTAGACTGCTATTTTTCCTAAAATACATTAAAACTACTGTCGTACGGAGACTTTTTTGTATGACTGTATATAGACTGTAGAAAATATATTTTTTTCTTTGGAATTTATGTTACACTATTACGTACATATGTACATATGACATATGGCATTAGGTAGTGGCCGGTATACGGTGGTATGTCATACCAATAAAAAAAAAGAAACAATATAAAAATTTTTAGCGATATAACGCATACCGATATGCGTTCGCAATTACAAAACTTCTTTTTTCTTTGGTCACAATTAATTATTACCATTATTACCAGTGCTTATATGTGTACTAAATTATCATTATATTGTTATTTACAACAAACTTCGAAAGTGTTGCCTTTAAAATCGATCGGGAATGGGCCCATAAACCGTTACAAAAAATAATAAAATGTACACTTTATTCTTGAAGTACTACTCAATAAATAACGATTAAAATAAAAAAACTTTTTTTTTTGATAATTACTTTGCGAGATATTTAAATTTATTTCCAGGGCCACAGATGATGTCACATTATTGGTATCTTTCTCGCGCAGCCTACTACAGAAACTGGTGTGAGAAAGATAGCTATAGGTTTCTTTAAAAATCAAATGCCGTTATACAAAAAACAATTATGACTTTTTGATACCACGAATTGCTTTAAAATTAAACGAACTTTTATTTAAAATTTAAAAAAATGGTTTATGGGCCCATTACAAATCTCGAAAGTTGGCTTCCGGTTTCTTAACTGCATTTTGAAGACGTTTAAGAACCGTACTTAGCGTGCTATAGTCAGAAAAATTGACTCTGTCGGGTCCAGCAATAAAACTATAAATATTGTAATTATAACAAAGCGGTATATCGCTTAGTGTTTGCTTTAGAATATTGGAAATAAAACAGGTTATTATTTGCGCCGCTGTATTGGATTGAAGACATGCATCACCAGGTACTCCTACTTGTCCTGAGTGCTCTGTATAGTAAAGTATAGGAATGACGAATTCCGATAATTTTGATACCCGAGTACCCGAAACAACTATTCGGATAGAACCCTTTACCCGTTAATTACCCGATACCCTTTAATTACCCGTTATCCTTTAAGTCCATATACATAATTCTTTAATTTGTTAGTTACCAGTTACCCTTATAATAGCATTTTACTTTTTAATAAAATTCATTACCTATTATTGTTTACATATATTTATTAAATAAAAAATTAATACAAATAAATAATATACCTATTGTATTTCTTTAAAAAAACTTAACATAAATTATATTAATTATGGTATGGTAATATAAAACTCTTCTTTTAGATACAATTTTTCCGGCAGCTGAAAACTTTTCGGGTAATTAAAGGGTATCGGGTAATAAACGGGCAGCGGGTATATTTCGGGTAAACGAGTAAGAAATTTTACATCCGGGTACATTATTATCGGATAGGTTCCGAGTACCCGGGTACCCATCATCATTCCTAGTAAAGTAATCTTACTATCCCTTTAACATAAATGTCATTATTGTTTGAAGTAATTTTTGGAACTAGTTTTCATTCTCATAAGAAATTATTTCAAACGATTTCAAACAAAAATAGCATTTATGTTAAAAGAACAGTAAGATTATTTTACTATATTTTACTATACAGGCATGTTTTCATTTCAACAGAGCGGCGCAAATATTAACCCGTTGATATGCCGCTTTGTCATAATTACAATATTTATAGTTGTATTGTTGGACCCAAGAAAGTCAATTTTTCTGTCTATAGTACCCTATTTTAATGTACACCTTGAAATTTTTATTGTGCATTTGTCTAGCGGGGAAGTGGAAGTAGCCTATTTTGATGTGCAGTTATACATATATATTCCCCAATGGAATAGAGTATTGTACATCATCCCAATTTTGCAATTTTCTTTACATTAATTAAAATTGAAACCTCATGCATTATATCATTTACTTACGAGTAGGATGAGTTACTGGAATTGGAGTAGACATACTACGATCGGGCTTCTTTGCTTCCTGTAATTTACAAATAGATTCACAATAATTGTCAAAATTTAACTGCTGCACTTAATAATGAATATAATAACGATATAGAAAGTAAAAATATTAGTGAAAAAAAATATTTATGTATTATATTATTCACGAATTATATTCCACTGGAGGTTCTTGCGGTTCTTACCATGCCAGTTACGATATAATTAAAATATGTAGTGTGAAGGTGTATACTATAATTTTTGAACTCACCAACGAATATGCTCATACTTATGGCATCTTCAGTAAGAGTAAATAAAAGATGTTTGACGTATAATTGATTTGATTAAAGTTTTAATTTTCTTGTTATCAGTAAATAACAAAGTTAAGAAATTATGAGGTTTTCGTAACGAAAATATCTCTTCAAAAATATTTTGGCAATACAAAATCTACCTTCATCTAAATAGTAAGGAAATCTATAGTTTTAAATTTAACAATGAGTTAAATTTTTATGAAACCGAGCAATTTATGCCGATTAGCAAAGGCGTTAATTATAATATTGTTACATTGACGCATCTTATTAAAATCTATTTCATGTCGAAATTGTTTAGCATTGGTAGGGATATGTAGTTAACTTTGATATAATCACGTAGTACTACAATTATTTTAACAAATTTTGAAATTCAAATTATTTGGATATAGTGCGACCAAGGGATATGTGCCCCTGACCTCGACTTGGGAGGCGTGGTCTATCAATAAGAGTACATTCGGAGACAGAACTTTTCTATGCAAATTTTTGCGGTTCATGTATAAAATGGATTTAGTTAGAACACAAATGAGATACATAAACATTTCTTTAAATGTTATTTATTGTGTACATATTATACCTTCTCCATAATTATAATTCATTTATTCGTACGCCTGCTGCCGCCGCCACTACACGTCTACTTTTTGTTTTTACTTATGCGTTCGCGGCAAAATTCTCAAATGTTATATATTGGTTGAGTATTTACACCAGCGCGTGCCTTCCGCGTCAATGCCAGGGGCACATATCGCTTGGTCGCACAATATCAAAAAAATAAAGTCAAACATGTTACAGATAAAATATTAATAATAAATAACCTTTCTTCACAAAATATTTTTATTTTAATATGTACATTTCAACTGCAAAGCAGTCATCATCAGTTGTACTAAAAATAAAAACATAATATTTATAAATAAATAATTTTGACATTTATAAATATTATGAATATATATTTAAATAAATAGGAAATTCAGTCATATAATGTAAATGTTTTATTTTCTTGTCTACGTTTCGGAAACTATTTTTCCTTCATCAGGACAAAAAAATTATAACAGGAAACGGAAAAATGTCATATAGGAAAGGGAAATGTTTTTTTTAAATGTTTTTTTTAAAAAAAAAAAACATTAAAAAAAAAACATTTCCCTTTCCTATATGACATTTTTCCGTTTCCTGTTATAATTTTTTTGTCCTGATGAAGGAAAAATAGTTTCCGAAACGTAGACAAGAAAATAAAACATTTACATTATATGACTGAATTTCCTATTTATTTAAATATATATTCATAAAGTATATACAGTCGTTTATAAAAAAAATATATATATAAATATTATGTTTTTATTTTTAGTACAACTGTTGATGACTGCTTTGCAGTTAAAATGTACATATTAAAATGAAAATATTTTCTGAAGAAAGGTTATTTATTATTAATATTTTATATTATATCTTCACGTTACTCATTTACTTAATTTAATGTTACAGATGCAGAATTTTATGCTTCAATTTTTTTGTAAGATGTTCTACAATTAAATGATTAAGTTTTTTCGTTCTTATTATTAAAATATCTTCACCAGTTTATGGTGCCGAAACGTTGGGTTTTAATAATAAAAAATACAGAACTTAAACTAAAAAGGTAGTATTTTTTCGTTCTTACCACGTGTGCAATCATTACTACTCCAACTAGGACAATGAGGGCTAAAGCGTATTTCATGTTGAATATTTTGATGGAACTGTAAGGCCAACTGATTCTACTGCAAAATTTACACAAATTTATACTCACAAATTTAAGGAAAAAATATCATGGATCATTAACAATAAAGTAACAATAAAATTATAATATCGTTATATATCTATAATATAATTTAAAGGTGAAAAATAGTAATATGCTTTTTATATTAACAATGATCAATTTAATGTTCTATAAATAAGTGCATAGAAATATTGATTCAGTTTTTATTATAATTACTACATACATATATAAGCTTTAGATTTCAACAAAAAATCTTAGTTTGCCGGTGTAGTGTACATAATAATAAATTAATACCCACGTATTTATGTATATGTCATAGGTGCATGGTGTATTATAAAATCCGGCTTTGTCTAAAACATCTAGTTGTTGAGGGATGGTATGACCAACGTTGAGTAGTATGAATATCAATACTGATGAATTTTAAAATTTTGTAATAAAATTTATCATTATTATTGTATATATACACCGTTAACTGAAGATGGGCTTGACTTAAGCCCGAAACGTTCATAATAAAGAATTTTGCAACATAAGTGGACCATTCAAGCCCTTTGATTCACCTTTAAAACACCTAGTTGTTTTCAAAACGACTAGGCGAATTTTAAAAATGTTGGGCCCGACTAAAGTATATCTTGTAACATTGTGATACTCGACTAGCTAGTCACGTGCTTTGGACTTAATTAGCTTAAATATTTCTCTAAGTAATTAAATATAGCTTAACCTAATCTAATGTAGAAAGGGCCTTCCAAGTTTTACAGGCGGAAGTTTTGTGCATTAAGTTGAGTTACGTCAAGGTATGTTTAAATTACAAACGAAAATGTCTGAATATTCATTATACAATTTGCTATTTAGGAATAGATTTGAAATTAAATTGCGAAAGTTAGTTAGAACTTAGCTCAGAACTTAGTTAGGTAATCAGTTTTATCTTCCGTCACCTTTAGGTAAGGAAGGTATTGTCTTTGGTCAAAAAAATGAATACCTAAGCACGTTTAATGGTCCACAGATTACGATTTTACTAGTTTTACGATGATGCCTGTATGTGTGTGTGTGTGTGTGTGTGTGTGTGTGTGTGTGTGTGTGTGTGGGGGGGTGTGTGTGTGTGTGTGTGTGTGTGGGTGTGCGTGTGTGACGAAAATTTCTCTGCGAAAACTCCAGTACTACAATTCTAAAAATTATAATTCGTTTGTATTCCTCTTCTTTGCATCCATATGAAGAGTTGATTAGATTTTGCTTATAATTGATGAACCGAGAGTTCCCTTATTTGTATGCAAATTTTTGAAATGGTTTATCATCTGTGAGCTGAACCCAAAATAGGGCGAATATACATTGACAATATATGAATAGTGCCTCACAAGGAATAGTTATTTACATTTAGTGCGGGAAGACACTCTTCCCGCAAAAAGTTTGTACAATACTTTTTGTAACGAACAAAATCATTATTAATAGAGTATAAATATTAAGATAATTGTACAAAATTCCCAAATATACAAGTAAATAGCACAGCAGCAATTTCATAGCAACGGTTGTTAAGTAAATTGTTGATTTCCAAAACATAATTGTTTGCATATTTTTTCAGAATTAAGTCAAAATGTCTGATTCTGATATTTCTTGTACGCCTCCCGAAATTCGGGAAGTTGCAAATATAGCAATAAAAAATTTATTACCAGAAAAATCTAAATCCAGATACCAGTTGGTTTATTCTAAGTTTATGAAATGGTGCGAATCGAAGAATATTCGAAGTTATTCGGAGAATTGTTTATTAGCTTATTTTCAATCCGTATAGTCAAAAAGTAAGAAATCATTATGGTCAGTATATTCAATGCTAAAAGCTTGTTTATTAATTTACAATAACATTGATATATCGAAATTTACAAAACTCATTGCATTCATAAAACGAGAAACAGAAAATCAGAAACGTAACAAATCAAGAGTGCTCGATAATGATCAAATTGCAAAATTTATTAATGAAGCTCCAGGTTCTTCGTTCCTTTTAATGAAGGTATATTCTATTTACTATACAGGGTGTCTCAATAAGCTTGCTCACTATTGGTAACTTTTTTATTTGAAGAGATACGAGGTTGGTTAAATTAGCAAAATTGTGCCATTTTATATTAGAAAATTGGTCATGTAGACCAGAGGTTCCCAACGCGGCGTCCGCGGGCGCCATGGCGCCCGTAGCCAAATTTTTATGTGCCCGCATCCGACACCCAAAATATATTTGCATTATATTAAAAAAAAACCTGAAAAATTTTCCTAAAATTAAATAATAATTAAAATGATACTGGAACTATAATAATTATATTATGTGGGTTATGCAACTTTTATACTGGTGGCACCATCTAACAACTAGCCTTGTAAACGTTCAACGCATACTGCGCTACTGCGTGTAATGCCCGCATGTTTCGCATTTGTGGTGTTGTCGTACTTGCGTTTTGTGTTAGTTGCTGTTAACAGTTTTCTTTTTCCATAATCACTATTAACTTAACAATACACTATGAGTAAAAGACAACGCACATATTTTTTTAATAACGACTGGGAAGAACAATATTTATTTACCGAAGTAAACGGTAAGTGTATTTGTTTAATCTGCAAGGCAAGCGTAGCGATAGCAAAAAAAAGTAATGTTGAAAGACATTTCACCACGAAACATATAAGTTTTAATGAACAATATTCAAAAAATTCTGAAATGCGAAAGAAACAAGTTAATAATTTGAAATCACAATTACATAAACAACAAGCAATTTTTATAAGGCCTTCGCAAATATCAAAACAAGCAACAATTGCGTCTTTCAAAATTACACATTTACTGGCAAAAAAAAAAAAAAACCTTTCACGGATGGTGAAATTGTGAAAGAAGCCATGCTAACTGCTGCTGATTCTCTTTTCGAAGATTTTAAAAACAAAACTGAAATAGTTTCTTCGATTAACAAAATTCAACTTTCAAATACAACAATTACTAGGAGAATTGAATTAATTTCTGCAGATTTAAGAAGTCAATTAGAAAAGGATTTAAATAACTGTGTTTATTTTTCCCTTCAATTGGACGAATCCACAGACATACAGGATACTTCTCAGTTGGTGATAATTGTTAAAATGAGTTTCGACGATTTTAGCACCAAAGAAGAGCTTTTAAAAATATTGCCATTGAAGGGGCGAACAACAGGAAAAGACATTTACAACAGTTTTATGGATTTTTCTAAAAAAGTATTGCCTATGCAAAAATTATCTTCCATTACAACAGACGGGGCTCCAGCAATGATTGGTCGCAATAACGGTTTTTTAGCCTTTTGCAGAAACGATGATAATTTTCCAAATTTTGCAACATATCATTGCATAATACATCAGGAGGCGTTATGTGGCAAAAAATTAAAATTTGAGCATGTGATGAAAATAGTAGTGAAAATTATTAATTCAATAAAAGCTCATTCTTTGAATCATAGATTATTCAAATTACTTTTGCAGGATCAGGATGCCGAATATACTGATCTTATTTTACATACCGACATAAGATGGCTTAGTAGAGGAAAAGTTTTAGTTAGATTTCTAAGCCTCATAAATGAAATTAAAGAATTTTTAATGGCGCAATCCAAAACTGAATATTATGAGTACTTAAATAGTAGGAATTGGATGTTAGATTTAGGATTTTTAACAGATATATCTCAAAAGTTAAATATATTAAATTTAGAACTGCAGGGAAAAAATCAACATATTTCCAATATGATTAGCTCCATTAATTCGTTCTGTTGTAAATTAGACTTATGGAGAAGCCATTATAAAATTGATAATAGGCTATTTGAATATAGATAGCCAAGATATTACAACTGATAATTTTGTTGAAAAACTTAATGAAATTAAAATGGAATTACTGAGAGATTTTCACAGTTCTCCGACCTAGAGCCAATAACTATGTTTTTAGCCAACCCTTTTCGTTCAATAGATATTTCAAATATGGCTAAATCTATCGCTGATCATTGCAATATTGACAAAGTTGAAGAACTGGAACTTGAAATAATTAATCTTCAAAACGACATCACTTTGAAATCTCACAAGGATGATACCAATTTTTGGAAAATGATCGATATAAATTACCCCCTTTTACGAAATTGCTCCTTAGGAATTTGCTCTTATAGTGCGTCAACGTATCAGTGCGAATCTCTATTTTCAACAATGAAATTTTTGAAATCAAAATACAGATCGAGGATAACCGATGAACATTTGGATAACTGCCTCAGAAATGCAACTACAAATTATGAACCAAACTATTCTCACTTAGCTGATAGTATGCAATGCCAAATTAGCCATTAAAATATACAATTTTGAAACGTACAATGTTTATTAAGAATTATATTATTGATTTAATACTATTAAGTTTTTATTTTGTAAATGTATATGTAATTTTTGTAAACTTTTTCTTATTTTCCGAGAAATAAATATATAAAAACTTATGTTTAAATTCATTAAGAAAAATGGCGCCCGCACACATATTTTATTTTGTAAATTAGCCCGTGTTATTGAAAAGGTTGGGAACCCCTGATGTAGACAAAATAAAAATTGTGTCAGCGGTTCCCAAAATTTGGGACAGAATATATATTTTTTAAATGGAACTATATATTTTTTATTATCTTATTAGAAAGAGTATTTTTTTCTCTTTCCAATAAGGTAATGTTGTTTATGTACAATTTTTTTAAATAAACGAGTTATTTACGTTTAAAGATAAAAATTGTCTTTTATTAGTTTAGGTCAAGTAAACTATGGAAACAATTGTCTTTTATAAAATTATTACTTTATTAATTTATTTTACAGTAATAACAAAACAAAGAAAATATTCAAATTGAAAGCCATTATTTCTTTCGCACATTTAAACTCTTTTGGATAGAAAGCCGACCGTTCTACGTAACTGGTGTCTAGATATAACTTTCCATATAGCAAGATCATATCTAACTTTTCTTCATTTGTAAAGTTTTTAACCATTATTAAACACAGAGAACTTTACGGGAGATATTATTAAACATCAAACAAACAAAGAATCAATTGTTTCCATGGCTTACTTGACTAAAAAACTAATAAAATAGTTTACAAAATTTAAATTTTTAACCGTAAATAACTCGTTTATTTGAAAAAATTGTACATAAACAACATTACCTTATTGGAAAGAGAAAAATTTACTCTCTCCAATAAGATAATAAAAAATATATGGTTCCATTTAAAAAATATATATTTTGTCCAAATTTTGAGAACCGCTGACACAATTTTTATTTTGTCTACATGACCAATTTTCTAATATAAAATGGCACAATTTTGCTAATTTAACCAACTTCGTATCTCTTCAAATAAAAAAGTTACCAATAGTGAGCAAGCTTATTGAGACACCCTGTATATCTATTATACTATATAACATTATAATTTTAGGCTGTATTGATAATGGGTATTTCTGGGGCGTGCCGCCGTGAGGAAATGCGAAACATGTCTACAGACGATGTTGACTTTAAAACTGGTATACTAATAGTCACTATACCTGTCACAAAAACCAATGTGACAGGTTTTAACTTACCATAAAGGCAAATGTGTCAATTCACCCGTAGGCATTAACACATTCGGTAAAATTCCGTCAAAAATCGCTGAATATCTCAAGCTAGAGACTCCTGCTGAATACACCGGGCTGGAGATTTATTATCGCTAAAGAGACATGGAGGATGGAAGTCTTCGAAGGTGGCTGAAGGCTACGTAGAGAACTCCCTTCAAAGTAAAATTAATTTGGCGGAAACATTAACACAATCACAAATGGGAATGCCCTCTGCAGCTGAAAAGCATACAGAAACTTCAGTTAATGTCTCTGCACGATCTTTATCTGTTGGTGTTAATCAAGTACCAGAATTTTCCATTTCAAACTGTAATAATTGTCCTATAAATATTAACGTATATAATAACTGTTTCGGCCAATGTAAGTCAGTATCTAAATAAAATATAAACTAAATTAAGCAGAAGTTCTCAAGCATATTGTATGTTGTACTTATCAACTTTTCAAATAATTTAATAACGGCACATGCCTCTATTTTATTGGTAGTTTAATTTTAGTGTAATAGAGATAATATCTTATTTTATTTATTCCTCCGAGTTATAAACTATATTTAAGGTTAAGGCACTAAGGTTACGTTCTATTTTGACAATGAACCCGTGCATGGAACAGATGACAGATTGTCTCCAACAGATGGCACTGATGGTAGACAAATTTATTATTTATTAATAATTACCTTCCGTCACCTTTAGGTAAGGAAGGTATTGTCTTTGGTCAAAAAATTCGGTAGTGAGTTTTTAATGAATAAGCACGTTTTAGGGTCCCTACAATACGAATATACAATTTTTAAGATGATGTCTGTATGTATGTGTGTGTGTGTGTGTGTGTCCGTGTGTGTGTGTGTGTGTGTGTGTATGTGTGTCCGTGTGTGACAAATTTTTCTCCGACGATAACTCCAATACTACAATTCTAAAAATTATAATTCTTTCGTATTCCTCTTCTGTACAACCATATGAAGAGTTGATTAGATTTTGGTTATAATTGATCCACCGGAAGTACCCTAATTTGAAGTTTTTAACAGTTTTTCTTAAAAAAACGCAGTTAAATATTATTTTTTGACATTTTGTTATAATACATATTAAAGAAAATACTTTTCTCTATATGGTTTGATTATACATTTTCCTTCATATTCAATAGATGTAGATTTAAAGCGTTATAAAGAAATTAATTTTCAAAAATTAGTTAGCATTGCTATTTATCATGGAAACAGCTGATAATTTAAAAAAAATTTAATTGACAGATGTCAGTTGCAAGTGCTAAACCAAATATGGAAAGTATAGAATCTAAAATTGGTATGTCATAGTGTTCCTCGCAAGTGACGTGCAGAGAAAGGCCAAAGAGAAGATGGAACGACTGTATCGCAGAAGACTTGAGAAAGGAAGGAATGTGTGAAGAAGATGAGTTGTACAGGAATGAGTAGAAGAGAAGAGGAAACAGCGACCCGTAATAAAATAGGGGAAAACTGAAGAATAAATGAAGGAAGTGTCAAGTGCATTTTACTTAGTGTACGTTTGTTATAATTTTATTGGATTTATAGAACCTTTGCAAATGAACTTTTGTTATGGAATTTGTAAAAAATAGTATGTGTTCGTGTTCGATTTTACATGATATTATATAGAATATGTTCCAAGGACCTTTCGGTATGGGATTTGTACAAAATACATCGAATTGACGGAAGGTCTTGTGCTGGCCACAACAGATTTTTTTTTTATTATTATTGGTTTTTGATGCTTGAAAATCGTATGAGTGCCATTTTATAAACTATATTTTGTTATTTTAAAGATTATTTTGTTGAAGAATGCCCAGAAAATGTTAGTGTTTTTTGCTTGATTTCCTAGTGCACTGCACCGGGAAAGTGGTGTTTCCGGTTGTCTATAATGTCAAATGTCACTTCCGAGGTTGTGAGTACAAAAAGTTTTTTTCGTAATACAAAAAACTACCTAACGACGTAGTTCATGTGACATTTTCTATATGAGTGTGAACTACCAACTACTTTTGTGGTAATACTCTTCGAAAATTTGAAAAAATGAGATTTTTGATAGAATTTTCGCATTTATAAAAAGTTATATATTTTTCTTGAATATACTTAATGTTTTATTTATATATGATTATACAACAAGAAATGGGGAATTCCAGCTCAATCGAATTAAAGGAAAATAGTAAAAAAAATACGAATGTATATGCTGAGTAACGAATATATAACTTAAAATAGCATATATTTCATATATATTTCAAGAACATTTAGGTCCAGGATGAAAACAGTTTGTATAAAGACACATATGCGTGACGTCACGTCAATCTTTTCAAAATTCTGGAGACCATAACTCGCTTATTAATAGGAATTTTTTCACCGGATTTTCATCAGTAGTCTTAGTTTTCCTAATATTTTCAGATGAAATTATAAAAACAAAAAATGGTGGAATCCCCATAACCGAAGTAGTGTGGAAGTAGTATATATTTTATAGTTTCCGAAAGAACTACATATAAAATATTTAATTACTTACATGACATTTCCCTTCATTATGGATATTGTCAATTTCGTAATTACTATTTAATTAAAATATTCAATTATAAAGCTTCTGCACTAAATATTTAGATATATTCAATTTAATTAAAATTATATTTCGATAACAGAGTAGCGAATATAAAAATGTTCCTTAGCTGAATTTGCATCCTTGTGATACTGATTTGGCATCCAATCCACATCCCATCAATTCAATCTAATTTCAATCCTTCCCTTCGCTGTGACTGCTGAACGTATCGATCGCATCTCCATCCTTGTCAGCATCAGAGACAGGAGCAAGCTCCCCTCCGCAAACAGGAGCAGACCTGTAATGGTTGGGTACATGCATACCGTGGGCGAGTGCTGCAGATGCAGCTTGAAGCGTGGCCTACGTGACGCGTCACGCGGGAAACACTACGCACCAAGTGAGTCATGCGGTATCACGCACACACACGCACAGGATTGGTGGGGGCAGGGAGGGGTTGGTGCAGTTTGGAGGGTGGTGTGTTGTGAAATTGGGAGATACGTGGATTGAACTTTGTTTACGAGCATGTATGTGTGGGTCCGGTTAACTCAACAAATACTATTATTCGGAAAATTTTTAATTATTTTTTACTACCTACTTTATGGAAAGAACCCATTAGATTTTGTTGTCAATTGTGTAACCGGAAGTCACTCTATATGATTTATGTAACAAAAAAATTAAAGTTTATTAAATTTTCTACTGGTATACATTCATACTTTTTACCTTCCGTCAAAAGGAAGGTATTGTTTTTGGTCAAAAAATTCGGTGGTGAGTTTTTAATGAATAAGCACGTTTTAGGGTCCCTACAATACGAATGTACTATTTTTAAGATGATGTCTGTATGTGTGTGTGTGTGTGTCTGTGTGTGTGTCTGTGTGTGTGTGTGTGTGTGTGTGTGTGACAAATTTTTCTCTGACGATAACTCCAAAACTACAATTCTAAAAATTATGATTCTTTCGTATTCCTCTTCCTTACAACCCTATGAAGAGCTGATTAGATTTTGGTTATAATTGGTCAACCGGAAGTACCCGTATTTGAAGTTCTTAACAGTTTTTCTTGAAAAATCGCAGTTAAATATCATTTTCGACATTTTATGTGATTATCAATAGAAAGAATATCTTATTCTCTATAAGGTTCGATTATACATTTTCCTTCATATTCAATAGATATAGAGTTATAGAGAGATTAAGGGAGATTAACTTTCGAAAATCAGTCAGCATTGCAAAAATTATGAAAACAATATATCCAAAAAAATCTAATTGACAGATGTCAGTGGCAAGTGCAAAACCAAAGTGGAAAGTATATGATGATATGAAAGTGATATAAGTGACAGAGTGTCCCACGCTAGTGACTTGCATTTGCGGCCTCGCCTCAAGACAGGAACTTATAATGCCAGAAGTACAAGAAAGGCAAAAGAGAAGATGGCAGAAGATTTGAGAGAGGAAGAACTGTGTCACGAAGGTGCTTTGGACAGGAATGAGTAGAAGAGAAGAGTAAGAAACAGCGACTTCTAATAAAATAGGGCAAAGTTGAAGCAGGAGGAAGTGTTAAATGCAATACATAATGTACGTTCGTATTCGTATTAAAATTTTATTAGATTTTAGAATCTTTTCAAAGGAACTTTCAGTATGGATATGTAAAAAATAGTGTGTTCTTGTTACAATTATACAGGATATATAGAATCTTTTTCAAGGAACTTTTGGTATAGGATATGTACAAAATACATCGAATTGACGGAAGGTTTTGTGCTGGCCACAACAGATTTTTTTATACATATATTTCATTTTTTATTACAACAAAAACAATGCTTAAATACAGTAAAGAAAATTTGATTACTATAATGCAAATAACCAGGGCTGGCAAAAACTTTGTTGATTTTATTGGGTTTTTTGAGCTTTATTAGATTTTTATTATATTAACACCACCTATTATAAATGAAACAAATTTACATAATAAACTGTTGTAATCTTTGTCAAGGATAGAGACTAGTGCGGAGCAAGAGAAAAATAGAAGTGTCGTCGTGACGTCATATTGACTTTAAAAATCAAATGCAGTTAAACTAAAGACAATAGGCTATTTCACGATATTTTTTTTATTTTTTTATCTTGAACTACATAAGTATGTAAGACAACATGTGAAAGTCCGAGTTTAAAATTCTTTCAAATTAGCAAGATATTAAGGTATGTTTTGTTTAAGTAATTATACCTGCATTCTAAAAAATAAATTTAGATGTAGAAAAAATACTATGTGCACCTTTTGCCCGAAATATGTTTAGTGCTCTTGAGTGGTTTTCTGATTCCGCTAAATTTCTTACAATATTTAAATATAATACTTCTGTCAGATTCGTTCCCTATGATTCATTTTAAATGGAACGGGCAATTACATTGCTGTCAATCAAATATCACGTCGTAACCATGGATATGACAAACCCAATGTTTCACGTTAAAAAATACTCACGGTATATTTATAAAATACTAGCTGACCCGTCCCGGCTTCGCACGGGTAAAGCTAGAATAACGATTATCTACACGTGTACCAGTAATTTTTCACATTTTCCTCCGGAAACATGCGCTGCGTAGGGAGCCGGCAACCTCCCTCGCATCGTACATGTAACAGGCTCCGCCCACTGACCTCACGATCCTCGCACCGCACCTGACAGGGCCCTTTTCTAAACATGTCTTGGGTACTTTTGCTTATGTACATATGATGCAAGATATCTCTCCGACAAATATCGAAATATCTGCTAACGGTTATAACTTAACTATAGATACGAAGATAAAAAAAAAAAAAATAATTGAAATCATCCCCTATTGTACCGCCTTGAAGGATTATTTTTCAAAACCGCTAAAACATTCTTTATTTCTTACCAAAAGCATAAATAAGAATTTGTATATCCCTAACTTGAGAAATGATGAGTTCTCCATATAAAGTTTGAACCGCTACTCACCCCGTTCAAGTTTTATTTTCGCGACAAAAAGTAGCCTATGTCCTTCTCTAAGTTTCAATCTATCTCTATACCAAAATTCATCAAAATTGGTTCAGCGGAAGAAATGATGGGTTCTCCATACAAACTTTCATCCCCTATTTCACCCCTTCAAGGTTTATTTTCGCGACAAAAGGTAGCCTATGTCCTTCTCTAAGTTTCAATCTATCTCTATACCAAAATTCATCAAAATTGGTTCAGCGGAAGAAATGATGGGTTCTCCATACAAACTTTCATCCCCTATTTCACCCCTTCAAGGTTTATTTGCGCGGAAAAAGGTAGCCTATGTCCTTCTCTAAGGTTCAATCAATCTCTATACCAAAATTCATCAAAATTGGTTCAGCGGAAGAAAATATGGGTTCTCCATATAAACTTTCATCCCCTATTTCACCCCCTTCAAGGTTTATTTTCGCGACAAAAGGTAGCCTATGTCCTTCTGTAAGGTTCAATCTATCTTTATACCAAAATTCATCAAAATTGGTTCAGCGGTTTAGGCGTGAAAACGTAACAGACAGACAGACAGACAGAGTTACTTTCGCATTTATTATATTAGTATGGATTTAATATTAACAATTAAATAAAGAAGAAATCACAATTATTTTTTTTTTATTACAGTAATCAATATAGTTAACAATGATGACAATAATTTGTGTGATAGTTATTTTTATTATTGCAATCATATTTAGTCTACTGTAGGTGAAAATTGTTGTAATCAAATAAAACTACATTGTTATTAACTGTAAAACTTTTCATTGTTGTAATCAAATTTAATCTTTTGTATTTAAACGTTTATTTGTTCTAATTAAATAAAACTACACTGTAATAAACTGTAAAAGTAATAGATGTGAGAAAGAATATGAGAAATATCTGGAAATCAAAATTTTCAATTTTGTTCTTTCTCGGAGAATTTAATTTTGATTCTGGATTATTTAAATTTCTTTTTGTTTTCAGCTAGAATTCTTTTTACTGTACTTTGTGAAATATTTATTGTAGAACCTTGCTTATGCTTTCGATTCATTTTGATTATTCAATTTTGATTATTCAATTTTTATCACGAAAGTTTTATCTTGCGCTACACGCCAGTGACAAAAATTTCATTGTCCAATTAACCAAAGAATTACTCATCATGCGTCAGTGACGTTCAATTCATTATTCACTTGTGCAACTGTACTAATAGAGCGGTACAAACTTTCATCCCTATTTCACCCTTTTAAGTTTTATTTTCGCGATAAAAAGTATCCTATGTCCTTCTCCAAGGTCCAATCTATCTGTATACCAAAATTCATCAAAATTGGTTCAGCGGTTTAGGCGTGAAAACGTAACAGACAGACAGAGTTACTTTCGCATTTATTATATTAGTATGGATGTATGAATAATGACCATTTGCGTATATTACTCCAAATTCTCTAAAGTATGTATGTGCAAATAATCAATAATTCATACATATTTCATAAACAAATATTATTTAGGAATATTTCTCATAAATAGATACACTAAAAACATATTGAACAACTTGAAGTTTCACTCAAATTTGTTATACAATGACTTGATTGCAACAATGAAAATGCTTAATTACAATAAAGAAAATTCGATTACAACAATGAAAATAACTAATTACACAAAGTGATAAAATATATTAAATATAAACAATACCTTCAGAGTTTTCTCCATACTCAATATTACTGAGTTCGCTGCTGACAATACAAACATTTTGCGTGGATACTTCTATAAATAATTAAAAGATTAACCTTCCCGAGAAAATAAATTTTGGATTATTAATTTACCTGCAGTCGCTGTATTAGTACGTTCTACATTAGTACTCGGAAAAAGAAAACAATGCTGATATGGACCACCTTAAACATAAAATATCAAACTAATAATAATAAAATTCAGATGAAACATACCTGTTAAAAACAGAGTAGAAACTGAATAAACTTTTAATATCTTAGTCCCTGGTATTTTACATTATTCGGGTCCATTTCTTGCAATTTCTTCGAAGAAATACATTCTAACAAAGTATTAAATAGTTCTTCATAATAAACTGGAAATCTATGAATAACTGGCTGGATCCAGTTTATCACAAATGGAACACAACATCGATTTTTAGGAGGCATGGTTAATTTTTTTACTTTCATTACTAGAGTATAACACGGGAATTAGTACAAAAGAATTATAAAATAAAAAATGATCACCAATAATACTAAGCATAACGTAAAACACATAGAAACAATGTTAACACAATGAATGACACTAAAGTATTAATTTTCAATATCGCACTTTTCGTTTGACACACCGGTTTGACATTCTCACGATTTGCATCTTCAAATTTTTAAGGAATGGCGGGGGAAATTTAATTCAAATTGTGTTGATACTAGCGCCAAAGTGAGTGCACAGATAACTAAATCGAAAGTCAGTAATTACCCATTGAGTGCGCAGGCCCAGTTCGTAAACTGATATTTACCATAGTAGTTATCGTATTTCTACATTGTTTGAATATGTGTAGTACGTCCGCGTTGTGGTGACCGGTACGTCATCAAAAATATTCGTATGGGTTAAGATTTTAATGGTGGGGGATATTTTCATGACGACCATTGTTTTAGAATCAACGATCTGTTTACTTATTTTGACGTATGAATTTGACAGTTCGACATTTATATTTATATGTACATACAGTGAATTTATTTTAACATGCAACATGACGAATCACTTCCATGGTTACTCACTATTGTCAAAAAATGACAGCAATGTAATATTTGTCCATTTTAAAATGCAACATACATAATTTGTAGTTTTGTATTATCAAAATTAATTTGCTATAAATTAGCCTACATACGATTAACAAATAATCAAAACATGAATGTTGTACATCTTAACAAACTTTAGCTTACAAAAATTCATTACTTTCATGTAATAAATGTTAAAAAATAGCCCCAATCACCCTGAGGCAATATTCTAGTCGGTCGTAATAAGAATTGACACCATTTATGATGTGTTTTGGAGTTATCTCCTGTGCTGCAATACTATTTATAATGTTGCATTTTAAAATGGACAAATATTACATTGCTGTCATTTTTTGACAATAGTGAGTAACCATGGAAGTGATGAACTATAATGTTGCATTTTTAAATAAATTCTCTGTATAACAAAATATTAACCTATGAATGTAAATATTTTTGAAATGAAAAGAAATAATGTATTTAATATTATTTTAAATAACTGCTTGTATGAAAATATAAATTAACGTTGTAAGTATTCAAAATCAATTTATATAAAATGAAATATTTTTTAGGTTTAGGAAAGCGAGTTAACCTGTTACATTAATTAATTTTGAGTAACGGAGATGAGTGTATTTATATTTTAAAAGCCAAGAAATCCAATTTTGTTCATATTTTAAAGATATTTCTAATCGCTTAAGAGGTATGAGTAGGAAGAAATGGAAAAAAAAATAGGCTACATAGCAAAATGTCACAAATGTCGGATATTGAAGCGTTGTTTGCCGGCACAGAATTAAGAGTAAAGCACTCCATAGTTAGTAATAAAAATTTGTATACGACGTAAATGCAGTGTGGGATATTCAATTTTCAAGTCAGATATAAGATATTTGTAACTTTATCCTAGATATTCTATAATAAAGCACAATTTATGTTATAGTTTTGTTCAAAATATAACCTAAAATGAATACTGAAATGACAGATTGAAGTTTGACATTTCCGTTCAGGAAGTGATCAACTATCTTTTTTCTTTTCAAGTAGTGGAAAAGAGATGGGCATATTAGACTCATGTAACATTAACCAATGATTGAACAAGCATGTATGTGACAAAGACAGATTATACATATAACTGTTAATTATTAGTTTTGAAACAAATGATGGACCGGTCACCACATCGCGGACATACTTTAGGTCTGTATTTAAATTAATAATAATTAAATGGCAAGAGACAGGTATAATTATGTCTGGCCACATTCAAAACTACGAAAATAATCATACGCTTATTATTGCCGTTTTTTTTTTTACAGATTTGGTACGGACAGTGGTGACATCTAGTTATTTATATTTCAAGTAGGAGGATAGTGTCGATATCTTTGATCCTCCTTGGTCCCTGTCAATAAAGTTTAGATATGCAAAATTTGTTGTCAGTTTACTAAAAGTGAATATAATACTTCAAAATTTAAATATAGATATCAATAATTATTTTAACAGATAATTTGTCTAAATAATACAATGTTACTCCGTGCCGTGACGCCACTTGACGAACTCGATCTGTAATTTTCGTTTGAGTAGTTTTATACTTTATTTCACGTAAGAAAATAGCAGATGGCGCTTGAAGGCCGACCGTTTTTACATGCATTAAATAAATAATTTAAATTCGTAAAACCAAACTTCGACAATAATAAATAATTTCATATGTAGAAGGTACAATACCTGAATATTAAAAATTACTAACTCGAAATGATTAAATATAATATAATTTCGTCAATTTTATTTTATAACTGACAGTTGATGGGTGATATTTTTTTCGCTTTTGTGAAATTTGTGTGTATTTTGACCAATCAAAGGGCAGAATATATAATATCCCTATCTAAACCAACGCGTAGCGCAATTCAGTGAAGTTGGCCATGGCTATACATAGGTAAACAAAATTTCTAGTAATTCTAACCCTAACTTACATGTTTCCTAAGCTGTCATTGTGTTGTCATCTGACATTACAGTCTTTAAATTACATTCCTGAGTGTTGATTGTGTTGGTTTGTAATTTCATCGAATTATAGTGACAAATCAGGAAACAAGTGTACCTACATGAAGAATATATTAAACAAAAACACTGATGGTAATGGTACTGAGTGACATCTAAAAATATTGTTGTTCAAGATGAATTTGGTAACAAAAATTGGTAGTATATGTTCACATTTAAAACCTAGCACTCAAATAGTTGGAAATAACTTGAAATTACTACCAAGAAAACATTTGTTGCACAGTCATATTCGTAACCTTCGAACATCTTCTAGTCTAAATTCATCTGAACCTAAGCATCTTCATTCCGATATCAAAGTTCCAAGTTTCGACGACTACCGTCGGAGAAGTGTGAAAAGCCCTCATTCTCAAGGTACGCAGAACGCTCGCAAAGGCTTCACTTATGTTATAGTTGGCGCTGGTGCCGTAGTTGGTTGTTACGCCGCCAAAGCTTGTGTCTACCAATTAGTCTCCGTTTTAAGTGCCACTGCAGATGTTCTCGCCTTGGCGAAGATCGAAGTAAAGCTCTCCGAAATCCCCGAGGGAAAGAATATGACTTTCAAATGGCGGGGAAAACCGCTCTTCTTTCGCCATCGCACACCCAAGGAGATAGAGACCGAACAAGCAGTGGATGTTTCAAGCCTAAGGGACCCAGAACATGATAATGATAGATGCAAGAAGCCGGAGTGGTTGATTGTGATTGGAGTGTGTACCCATTTAGGGTGTGTACCTATACCCAACGCAGGGGATTTCGGAGGGTACTATTGTCCGTGTCATGGGTCGCATTTTGATGCGGCTGGAAGAATCAGGAAAGGACCTGCACCGCTAAATCTTCAGATACCGGATCATGAGTTTGTTGATGATGATACGGTGGTTGTTGGATAAAAATTAACATACATGTTATTGTATCGTTGTATGATTTTCAAATCATTAAAATGTTAATTAAATATTGTTTTAACATTCTATTGATTCGTTGTGTTGTGTTTGTATTAAATATGCAATTGCAATCACGTTTACGAGCTACTTTATTTTAAATGTAATTTTAGTAGTAAACTAAGTTTTTTAATTACGACGTGATTGGTAATAGTAATTAAAGTTTATTGTAATACGCTACCGGTCAGTTTCATAATGCGCGTAAAGTTACTTTGTCTAAAAGTGAAAATTTTGTTTCATAAAGAAATGTTATATTAAAGTCATCGGCTAAAGATACTTTAAAATAAAGTCATGTCAGAGGTACTTTATGTGAGTAAAAGTTTACTTTAAAACAACGTGACAGTTCAATGTAAAGAAAAATAATATAATTTCGAGTTATCATCCTCAAATTCAGATGATGAACTATAGATAGATTGTACTTTACATCAGAATAGTCATCTGGTATGTGAAGTATGTGATAATCTAACAATAATTATATTTTTAATTTTATTTTATTTATTAATAGAGGGAATTGACACTGATATCTATAGAAATCGAGGATTGTGTGTGCATTGAAAAGATGTTCCTACACTCTTTTTATAAATTACGCATATAGTTTATCTTGGTAGAAACTTTGTTAGTTTTCTTTGACTCCAAAATATGTTCTTCTATGAATTAAGTGTCTATTCCTTTTCCAATATAAAATTTATTCCACTATTACATATTTTTACCTCCTTGGTAAGGGAGGTATAGGGATCGTGCTAAAAATCACATATCGAGATTTTAGTAAATGACCACGTTTTAAGATCCCTAGAATCCAATTTTAACATTTTCACGATGATGTCTGTATGTGTGTATGTATGTATGTGTGTGTGTGTGTGTGTGTGTGTACGAATTTTGTTTGCACTCTAACTCAAATACTATCATTCAGAAAATTCTGAAACCTTGTATTTCTACCCTATTCTAATAGGAATAGAAGCCGTTAGATTTTGGTGTAAATCGGATAAACGGAAATGGTACTTTACTTTACTTGAAGCTCTTAATGGTTTTTCTTCAAAAAATACCTTTAAATGCCATTTTTTCGCATTTAATGTCATTGGAAAATTATAGATTATTGAATTTTGTACAGGTATACTTTAATACTTTTTCTATATATTTTACAGATAAATTTAAAAATTATTTTTCTTTTTTTAATCTCGAAGCCTAAGATAAACACAATTCCTTTGTTACACAGTTTATTTTTCAAATGAATGTAACTGACAGATAAACGTCATTGTCAAAAAACTAATAGTGACATATTAAATAATAACGAAAATCGTAAATAAAGCAGCAGTTATATGCAATGGAACATAATATAGTTTGAAGCATTACTAAATACGTAGGTATGTATTTAAATTAATGAAAATTAAATAGCGGGAGGTTTTGTGTTGGCCACATCAGATTTTAAAAAATAATGTCCCGAAAAAAGATTGTACCTACGTAAAACTAACCTCCAAACATGAAAAATGACAGACAGTGTCACCACATATAAAATCAGTATTTAATGAAATTAAATATATTTTACTTCATATTATAAATTATTCTTTGGAAACAGGTACTTTTCCTGAATGTTTGAAGGTAAGTACAGTGACACCAATTCAGAAAGTTCCTAATACAAGTAAAGTTAATGAATTTAGACCAGTTAATATGTTACCATCTATGGAGAAAATTATGGAACAAGTAGTGTATTTGCAAATTTCGAAATATGTAAACGACAATAATATTATTACTAAATACCAATCGGGTTTTAGGGAAGGATATAGTTGTGAAATGGCTTTACAATTTCTGATTAATGATTGGAAGAACGAATTAGATGATAACAATATGGTTTTTATTTTCTTCATGGATCTGAAAAGAGCTTTCGAAACTATTGATAGAAATAAACTGATTTTAAAGCTTGAACAAATAGGTATTGGTGGTACTGTACTAAACTGGCTAACATGTTATTTAAACAACAGAAAACAGAGAGTAAAATGTAATAATGTTTACTCAAATATCTTGAATACTGAATACGGGGTACCTCAGGGTAGTATTTTAGGGCCACTATTGTTCAGTCTATACATTAATGACATTGAGAAAGTTATGAAAAAATGTCGGTTTCATCTCTTTGCTGATGACACAATTATATATGTATCAGGGAAGAATATGCATGAAATTATGCAAAATTTAAATGAAGATCTCGAACATGTAAGTAAATGGCTATGTCTTAACAAATTAAAACTTAATACATCTAAATCAAAAGTAATGTTACTAGGTAGTGATACGCAATACAAATATTTTATAGAAAATAATTCTAAGATATTAATAAATAATGAGGAACTCAAAATAGTTGATGAGACAAAGTACTTAGGAATAATTATAGATAGAAAATTAAAATTTAAATGTCATATTGATTACCTGTGTAAGAAAATCTCTAAAAAGATTGGGGTATTACGTAGAGTGAGTCAATATTTATCAAGAAAAGCAAAATTATTAATCTATAATGCAATAATCTTACCACACTTTATGTATGCATCATCCATTTTGTATATGGCCAATAAAGCCGATGTAAATAGATTGCAGAAACTGCAAAACAGAGGCATGCGAGTGATATTAAAGTGCAATAGATACAAAAGTATTAAGTCAATGTTGGAGGAACTAAAATGGCTAAAAGTAGAACAATTAATTAAAATGCAAATACATACATAAAATCACGCATTTCCCACTTAGTGGGTTAGCAAAAACCCGAAAATAATAAGAAAAGGGATGAAAGCAAGAGCTCCACAGAATCACTTAACTCTTTAAAAACATTCTTCTTCCGCCTTGCCCAAAATCATCATAACATTCATTCAAGAACATATTATTGTGACCGATTTTCGGTAGCGAATAACCGCATCCGGACCACAATAATAGTTACGCAACAATCATCTTTCGCTACACACTCCTGTACAAACATACTTCATTCTTCTCGTCCACATAAAAGTTCAGCTGTCTCTTCATTCTCACAAAACATTCTTACTAACCATTTATCTTTACACCACAATAATTACGAAACAATCATCCTTCGCAACACATTCCTATCCATGCATACTTCTTTCACCACAGCCACATTCATAAACGTATTCATACATAATAACATATTAAAGTGACCGATTTTCGGTAGCGAATAACCGCATCCGGACCACAATAATAGTTACACAAAAATCATCGTTCGCTACACACTCCTGTACAAACATACTTCATTCTTCTCGTCCACATAAAAGTTCAGCTGTCTCTCCATTCTCACAAAACATTCTTACTAACCATTCATCTTTGCACCACAATAATTACGAAACAATCATCCTACGCCACACATTCCTATCCTGGCAAACTTCTTTCGCCTCAGCCACATTCATAATCGTATTCATACATGCTCTTCTTCTCTTTCCACTCGGAAACTTACGCTCCTTCAAAACACTACCAATCACATCCATCCACTTACACACTGGACGGCCACGCAATCGAACACCCTCAACTTTACCAACATATATGCGTTTTACAAGTCGTTCACTTATCATTCTCTCCACATGACCAAACCATCTCAACTGACTCACTCCAACTCTCTTAACTACATTCTTCCTAACCATACATTCTTCATACACCAAATTATTCCTCACGCGATCCCGTCTTGTATACCCACAAACACCACGTAAGTACCGCATTTCCACAGCAGTCACTTTCCTTTTATGCTTTCTCGTCCATGCCCAACATTCACTTCCATACATCAAAGCAGGCACCAGCACTCCATTATAAACACTTAACCGAGCTTCTCTAGATACGTTTACGTTACGAGCAAACGTGCCCAGAGCACCCATTACCTTACATCCCGCACTCACCCTCCTATCAATTTCACGGTCAATTCGTCCATCCCTCGACATCATGCTACCCAAATATACAAACTCATTCACCTGCTCCAGTTTTACTCCATTCACCAACACATTGCACTCAGTCACCAATTCACTCCTTTCAAATACTAACACCTTAGATTTATCAACATTCAACATTAAATTCATACTTCTTCCAACTTCGTTTATTCTCTCTATCATTCTTCTCAGTTGCTCTTCATTTTCACTTAAGACAACTACATCATCCGCATACGCTAACGCAGGCACAATACTTTCACCAATATGTACACCATCCAATCCACTCAACGCCTTCCGCAACAACACATCCATATACATATTAAACAACCACGGCTCTCAGGCAAAAAACCACCCTGAACGTCACTAATTTTTGAAATTGTTAAGGCTAAAAGTAGAACAATTAATTAAAATGCAAATGTTTATGTTAATACAAAAAATAAAACTTGGGCAAGTACCAACGTACTTAAAAAACATTTTAGTTCCGTTCAACACGATACACTGTTATGAAACAAGGTTTAATAAAAATTTCATGTTGTCACGAGTACAAAAGGCTTCAACACAAAAATCCTTGTTTCATAGGGGTATAGCTGAATACAATAAGTTACCAGAAGATTTAAAAAATTTAGCAAGCTTAAAAACATTTAAGAAAAGATTAAAAATATTCTTGAAATCTGTAGAAATATAGTACATTTTTTCTTTTACATTTTAAATGGTAACGTATTTTATCTACTTTCTCTGTAAAGTGTGTTTTTTCAGTATTATTACAAGTTACCTGATTGTTTAATTATTATTATTCCTTTTTTCTTGAGAGTTATTATATGTTATATTATTATTATTCCTAATATTCATTATCAAATTATCATATTATTTTTTGTGATATTTTTTTCATTTTATATTGTATGTATATAGCTCAAAGCTAAATAAACGAGACTTATATATTATACATTATATGATAATAATGGGTTCCAAAATACTTGTTCTTACTTTAGAACTACTTTACGTAAAGGTTAGCAAAACTTTATTATGAAACTCAGTCACTTTAAAGTATTTTAAATCTACTTTAAAATAAATTTTAAATTTTAGTGAAGTATACTTTAACGGAAAACGGAACAGTATGAAACTGGCCGTAAAATATTAACCCATCTGCATTTTTATATTGTAATATAAATATATATATATATATATATATATATATATATATATATATATATATATATATATAAACAATAACCTGGAATTTTTAATTCGATACTTTTACGTTGCAGTTTTCAGAAAGATGTAATATCTAAAAGGAGTATTCGAGAATGTTGTTTCACCCCTGATCACATAACTAGTTATGTGATCAGGGGTTTCACCTAGAACAGGAGACACTAACCGTTTTAAGAAACGGGCCACATATGAAATTTTATTGGCTTATAAATGTAAAAACTTTAATTTGTAAAAAGTTTACGACATAGATTCGCGTTCATTTTCTTCATTTCACATACTTCATCTTTAAAAATGTCTGTCTGCAAAAAATGTACGTATTATTAAAAATAGGGCTGTTGCAAGAATTTTTATATGACTTCTAAGTACTAAATTTTTAAATATATTGTTTTATAAAGAGCCTCGAATTTGAAAATATAAAATATCCATTAGGTACTTTAGAATTAAATATTGTAATTTTCGTAATATTTTGAAAAAGTCACGTGATCTGATACAGAATGTGACGTCAGAGTACATACAGTTTAAAATGTGACAAACTATCGTCTACTTTTATTTATGAAGATAACGTAAACTGTTTCTTTATTGGTTATGAAGGACTTGTATGTTGTATGTACTACGACGTCACAGAAGTGGGCGGTTGTTTCTCATGACTATTTCTGCCTCCAATATTTTTATTTAATTATTTACGAAAATAATAAACTATCATTATTTTTATTATTACTGTGATAAATATTGTATAAACTTTCATTTAAATTACTCTTTAAAAATTGTCAAATTGACATTTAATTAAATACTTTCAAATTGACATACATTTTTTTGTTCATAGCCTATTCCGAGTTAGGATTATTTTGAGCATACTGTAGATATTATTATTAAAAACAGACTGCCAGTAAACTTTTTGCTCACAGGTTCACACTAATATAACCCCTTCGTTCTCACTTCTCACTTACCGAAAAACCTACATTCGAGTATGTATGAAGTGATTGGTCCTTGGAGTATTCGGCAACCCAAGTTACCCTTGCGCCATTTAGGTTGCCAACTCACTAAGCTCAGCAGTTTTTGTAATTTATTTTTCTTGTGATTTATTTGCTCAATGGGTTATTGCGTAACCTAGATGAATGAACATTAGCATGAGTGGATACAAAATAAATCCTACTATAGTATAATTTAATATGGGATCGTGCAGCTAAGTACGTTATGTGACTATGAGATTTTTATTTTTAATTAGCACAAAAGCGACATTTGCGGTGTTCTCTTCAGTTCTGGCTTTGCGAACTTGTACCGGTAAAGCCCAAAAGCGGATTCACTCTTCAACAATACAAATGAATCGTCATTCTATAAATTTACGGATAGGCAAATTGACACCAGGAGCGGATTGGAACTTATATTTATTCATTTTTTACCTTCCGTCACCTTTAGGTAAGGAAGATATTGTATTTGGTTAAAAAAATCGGTGGCGAGTTCTTAATGAATAAGCACGTTTTAGGGTCCCTAGAATACAATGTTACTAGTTTTACGATGATGTCTGTATGTCTGTCTCTCTCTTTCTCTCTCTCTGTCTGTTTCTCTCCCTGTGTGTGTGTGCGCGTGTGTGTGTGTGTGTGTGTGTGTGTGTGTGTGTGTGTTTGTGTATGTGACAAATTTTTCTTCGACGATAACTCCAATACTTCAAATCTAAAAATTATAATATAAACAAAATCACTGGTTTCGGTCAATTTATTAAAATAGTTATTCATTCCAACGCTTCGACTGTACTGCGGCCTTCTTCAGGGAATGCTACAAGTTTTATACATTTAATACAACATAATACATTAATTAAACAAATACTTACAACAGTCAGAAGTTAAAATTTAAATACATATATGTATCATGTAAAATTATTAAAGAACATCGTTAAGAGAATAAAAAATATATAAATAAATAAATAATTGTAGGTAGTTAAAATATATAACAAAAATCGCAATGTGTTATACGGTCAACCCTTGTTTGATTCTGAAAGGTAGTCAATCAATAATATCGCTTTAGCATCCCAATACATTGCCATAAATTTTTACAACGGATAAAAATCTATTTTACTTTTTACCTCTCGCTAAGAGAGGTATTGGATTCATGCTAAAAATCACATATCCAGATTTAAGTGAATAAGCACGATTTAAGGTCCATATAAACCTGATGTGATGTGTGTGTGTGTGTACGTGCGTACGTGCGTGCGTGCGTGTGTGTGTGTGTGTGTGTGTATCTCGTGTCAAATTGACATTTAATTAAATACTTTCAAATTGAGGTTTTTAAGAAACTACTACTTCCGGTTATACAAAAAGTGCAACGACAAAGCGCACGAAATTATTTTACAGGACCTCCGACTAAAGATAATAAATAATCATAACCCGTGAAAAGACTTTCGACGGTATGAGTGCCATATTTTTTGACTGTATCAAAAAACTCATCCTACATCAAGTTTCACAGGATTAAGTCAAAACAAATAGTTCGCACAATGGAAATACAGTAATTCTCCGCCACAAAAACAAAATCTGTTGTGACCAGCACAAGACCTCTCGCCATTTCCATTTTATGTTATATAAGTAATGTATTGCACTTCGCTATCGAAGTATCGAACCGTCATTTTGTAACAAAAAAATTACAGAACTTTACCCAAATATTGTATTTAACATGTCTTCTGCACACATACAATTCTAATTATATCTATTTTTCATTGTATGATGAAGTTCCTATACGTCATTAACAAGATTGACGGTATTTCTAATGGCTATATGCAGGTTACCTATAATTTTAAATATTTAATTCATAAAACCATAAGAAAGGTTAAAACTTTTGATTTTTGACACTGATATCTGCATTTACAAATTATGTTATAAACATTTGAATTTATCAACTGGTTTCCTTAGTAGTTCCGCCTACTCGACTTATTATATCCCGATATTCTATATATTATAGCGTCTTTATCTCTAAATTTATAGAAGATATAATAAAAAATTTAAATGTATCAGATCTAGAATTTTGTTCGTCAAAATATAGAGGGGGACACATTTTAGCATAAACTTTATTATCTTAAATCCAGTGGTACTCAAACTATAGGGCAATTATTTTTTTAAATGGCATTATATATATTTTATTAACTCATTAAATAAAAAATTTGTTTTGAATTCAACGATGTAATAATATCATACCCTTCCATTGCGAAAAATTTGATAAAAATTGATTCAAATTAATATTTCATTTTTACTTTAATCTAAGTAATCTGAGCAAACATTCAATCAATAAAACAAAATAAAATTTATTTTAGTTTTATTACATTCAAGTAAACTACGATTTTGGCAATAAATTAAACTTTTAAAATAGAATTTTGTTTTATTGATTGAATGTTTGCTCAGATTACTTAGATACCTACAGTAGAAATGAACTATTAACTTTGAATTAATTTTTATAAATTTTTTCGCAATGTAAGGGTATGATATTATTATATCGTTGAATTCAGAACAAAATTCTATATTTAATAAGTTAATAAAATATGCCATTTAAAAATATATAATATTGCCCTATAGTTTGAGTACCACTGGATTTATGATAATAAAGTTTATGCTAAAATGTGTCCCCCTCTATCCCTTACAAAATATCCTAATCACTTTTTCCTGTATCTTTTCACATACACGAATAAACGGCACTGTTCCATTATCTTGATACACGTATACGTATCAGAAATACAGCCAATCTCTTCAATGAATTTGAAGAATCTCGAATATATGACAAAAATAAATGAAAATGAACGCATGCGCACATATAAAAATACGCTGACAGATGATGAACTCATAACCTCACTTTCATTGGAATAAAATTTATTAATAAAAATGTTCAACAATAGTGACAGCGAAGAAGTTATGAGTTTAGTTTTAAACGAGTTAATTGCAATAAAATACCGTAAAAAAAAACGATAACGGAGATACATAATGACAACAAGCTGATCAACTCAAATTCTCGTCGCTGTTATGCCGTACACGCATGCGCCATTTATAATTTTCATTTATTAGATAAAAGTTGGCCATCTTTAAAAATAAATGCGAATGAGAGATAAATGAAAACGTCAATGAAATTGGTGTATGCATCGCTACATTGGTTTACATACATTATCTTTTAAATGAAAATTAAATTGAATGTAATCGAAAATGGCTGCATAAATTCGCCTTTTAGAAGAGTAGGAGGAAACTTATTTATGAATTAAAAAATATAAAAATATATTAATAATAGATGTAATTAGAATTTTTTGTGTGTACTAGAAATGGTAAATACAATATGTACTTATACAACCGAATATGAAAATGGCGAGAGGTCTTGTGTGAAGATAATTGGGCTATGATATTCACTACAACGGATTATTTTATATTTTTAAAATTTTCTATCCCAAAATCTATGGAAGATATAATAAAAATGTTCAATGTATCGGATAGAGGATTTTATACATATTCTTTAATATTTGTAATAACATAAATTTCCAAAAAAATAATATTTAGAAGATTTTTTTAAGAAACTGCTCTGCCAGTTGTCCAATCGTTACCAAAACCTTTTCATCTCTTTCCATTAATGTCAGATTAAGGATAAGGAATATGTAATTAAATTGGTCTCTAGTCTTATAGAATTTAAGAAACCGTCCTTCCAACACACACACACACATATTGTAAAAATGTTAAAATTGGTGACGTCTTAAAATCTGGATATGCGATTTTTAGGATTAATCCCATGTCTTTCTTGGCGAGAGGTAAATTAAATGTGGAAGACCCTATTGCACTGCTTGGAAAACCTTGTGATTAGCACACCCAACAGTGGCAATATGTCATGATAATATATTTATTATTTTAATCTCAGTATCAATCAGTGACATTTGTTTCTTATCTAAAATCCTTTCCTTCACATTATACTTACATAATACATCCCCTATTTACTTGTTTATTATTGAATCATATCGCACTTGAGCAGCTAGTACTCGTAGTTTCCTCCGCTTGTTTGCGGATTGTGGGTTCATAGCGATAAGACCGGCAAGTAAACAACAACACGTCTTACGAAATACGTGTTTCGTGTCCGTGAGTCAACACAACGCAGCGCTATAAGACCTTGAAGCGATGCTGACATGCAGATCTGCACGCAATGCAACACAGTTAAATAATTGCCGTTGTGAAACCAACCTTAATTACTTTACCTGAAGATTGTTTATAAACAATTGCGTGTCAATGTCTTTGTTATTAATAGGGAATGCGTATATCAACATGATTTATGGTAAAGGTTTTTTTTATTTGTTGATTTATTATCTATATATAGGTGTCTCTTAAATAGGGGGACTTGGCTCAACCACAGATTCCTGAGGCTAAAATAAGACGATTTAACTAAACTTGCTTCTACCGGAAAGTGTACCATTTAGCCAAAATTCTGCTTCAAAGTTCTTCGAAAAAAAAAATTATTTTACTTATAGTAACCGGACGCTTTATTCGATTTGGATGAAATTTGGTATGCTAGTTCATATGATTATAAGTCATCTTCTAAGGTGATACTTGTATTATTAGTGAACCACTAGTGTATGAAACTTAGGTGTCCCAACATTGATTAGACCGTAACTTTTTAATGGCCACGCCGATAACATAAAATTATTTTTTAGTATTAGTATTTAATAGTACATTTTTCTCTCTCTGTTTAATTTGTGATATCTGTTACGGTTCAGACAGAAAAAAAATAAAACCTGAGTGACTGCATCGTGATTTTTTTAAAAATAAATTTAATCTAGTAGTCTATCCAAATGTCAAACAAGTAATTTCTAAAGACAGTAACAATTGTTTATGGGTTGTCAAAAAAATTTCTTCGCAATATTCAGAAACTAGTAACATCCGTTTGTTCGGCCTAATAGTATTTTACTACCATTATTATAAATAACACGAATAAATATGTTAATTTACCCCTAAATAAGTTGAGAAGATTGACAACTCGTTACTGTCATTAAAGATTAGGTGTTTGACATTTGGATAGATTGCTAGATTAAATTTATTTTAAAAAATTCACGATACAGTCACTCAGGTTTTATTTTTTTCTGTCTGAACCGTAACAGATCACAAATTAAACAGAGAGAGAAAAATTTACTATTAAATGTATCTTAGTGAAAAAAATAATTTTATGTTATCGGCGTGGCAATTAAAATGTTACGGTCTAATCAATGTTGGGACACCTAAGTTTCATGCACTAATGGTTGACCGAGTGGTTGACTAATAATAACAAGTATCACCTTAAAAGATGACATAACCATATGAATTATCATACCAAATTTCATCCAAATCGAATAAAGCGTCCGGTTATTATAAGCAAAATCAATTTTTTTTTTTTAAGAAATTTGAAGCAGAATTCTGCCTAAATGGTACACTTTCCGGTAGAAGCAAGTTTAGTTAAATCTTCTTATTTTAGTCTCAGGAATCTGTAGTTAAGCCATGTCCCCCTATTTAAGAGACACTGTATATATATACAGGGTGTCTCTTAAATAGGGGGACATGGCTTAACCACTGATTCCTGAGGCAAAAATAAGACGATTTAACCAAACTTGCTTCTACCGGAAAGTGTACCATTTAGCCAGAAATCTGCTTCAAAGTTCTTCGAAAAAAAATTAATTTTGCTTATAATAATCGGACGCTTTATTCGATTTGGATGAAATTTGGTATGGCAGTTTATATGGTTATAGGTCATCTTTTAAGGTGATACTTGTTATTATTAGTGAACCACTAGTGTATGAAACTTAGGTCTCCCAACTTTAATTAGACCGTAACTTTTTAATGGCAATGCCGAAAACGTGAAATTATTTTTCTACAGAAAGATACATTCAATAGTAAACTTTTCTCTCTCTGTTTAATTTTTGATATCTGTTACGGTTCAGACAGAAAAAAATAATACTTGAGTGACTGCATCGTGAATTTTTTTAAAATAAATTTAATCTAGCAGTCTACCCAAATGTCAAACAAGTAATTTTTAATGACAGTAACGAGTTGTCAATCTTCTCAACTTGTTTAGGAGTAAGCTGAGATATGTAATCGTCTTATTTATAATAATGGTAGTAAAATATTATTAGGCCGAACAAACGGATGTTACTAATTTTAGAATATTGCGAAGAAAATTTTTGAAAACCCGTAAAACAATTGTTACTGTCATTAAAAATTACTTGTTTGACATTTGGATAGACTGCTAGATTAAATTTATTTTAAAAATTTAGCAGTACAGACACTCAAATTTTATTTTTTTCTGTGTGAACCGTAACAGATATCAAAAATTATACAGAGAGAGAAAAGTTTACTATTGAATGAGTCTTTCCAAAAAAAAATAATTTCACGTTTTCGGCAATGCCATTAAAAAGTTACGGTCTAATTAATGTTGGGACACCTAAGTTTCATACACTAGTGGTTCACTAATAATAACAAGTATCACCTTAAAAGATGACCTATAACCATATAAACTGCCATACCAAATTTCATCCAAATCGAATAAAGCGTCCGATTATTATAAGCAAAATTAATTTTTTTTCGAAGAACTTTGAAGCAGATTTCTGGCTAAATGGTACACTTTCCTGTAGAAGCAAGTTTGGTTAAATCGTCTTATTTTAGCCTCAGGAATCTGTGGTTAAGCCATGTCCCCCTATTTAAGAGACACCTGTATATTAAAATGTGCGAATTCCGGCGAGACGATAAATGTTTCAAATTTCAACTTTTCATAAACTTGAAATATAAGTGAATAAATTCATTTTCAGACTATCAGTTTTTACTTCTTGCTAAGAGAGGTATTGGAATCATTCAAAAAATCGCATATCCAGATTTTAGTGAATAAGCACGTTCTAAGGTTCCTACAATCCGATTTTAACATTTTTACGATATGTGTGTTATGTATGTTGGAACCATGATTTCTCAAATACTTAAGACAAATACCGTTTCTCAATTTGACATTAATGGGAAGAGATGATTATGTTTGGGCAACCGGAAGTAGTAGATTACAAATTCTAAAGAATATAAAATTTTCTATCTGATACATTTAACATTTTTACGAAATCTTCTGTAGATTTAGAGATAGAAAATTATAAATATATAAAATAATCCGTTGTAATTAATATCACAGCCAAAACAACTCCATGGAAACCAGGTGAAAAATAAAAAGGTTTGTAATTGACAGAAAATCGAGAGATACTGGGAACTACATTTAATATTTTTTATTTTATTATTAATTAAATACCTATTTGAAATTATAGATATACGTATACCCTTCAGAAATACGGCCAGTCTCGTCAATGAATTAGAAGAATCTGAAATCACTCTGGAATATTTAGAAGAGTCGGAACAAAATTGTTCGTAGAATGCATTAAAAAATACAAAAATATCTAAAAAATAGATGTAATTGGAATTCCTTGGGAGTATAAGATATGTTAAATACAATATGTACCTACTTATATAACCTAAAATGGAACTGGCGAGAAGTATTGTGTAGGCCACAACAAATTTTTTTCTTCATCGTATAATGAAAATTGGAGAAAGTAACGAACGATATTTATATAAGTAATCTACCCGACATTCGCAATATTTTGCTCTGTCTTTTCATTTTCATCTGCAGAGGTTTGACTACAATAAAGTGATTGAAATGAAGTTAAAACATATAAACATTATTCTCGCGAAGTTCTTAACAACATCTCTCGCAACATCAGTTGTTTCAAGATTTCAGTTTTAAATATATACTGGAATATTCTGGAATAATTTCTTAGAGGCAACAATATTTTTCTGGAAAAATATGCCGGTGATATCATATAGATGCGTTTCGGGACATGGAGACTTACATTTGAATATAAATTAAATTCTGTTTACTTGTAACCAACTGGAAAACAATCTTTTTCTGGACAGTATTTTGATAAAACTGCTACCTTAAAACGAACTGTTAAAACGAACTGTTCAAAGACAATATGTAAAATAAGGTGAGAGAATTGCCGTCAAGGGGTATTATTAAAAATGCCTCTACTTTTTATATTGTAACGATGTATTACTATTGCCAAATATGCGTTTATACAGTTTCTGCAAAGAAGAAATATGTGAAACCATAATAAATAATAAACATTATCGTACGAGGGATGTCAAACAATCGCGGAATGAAGAAAATAAAGAAGTGAAAATGTAACCAAGTTTTATTTTTCTTTTCATTACCTATATTCTTGTTAACCCTACACTTTTCATTTCCTTCAAAAAGTTTGCGTACAGAAAAGAAATGTTTTATTTTTATATTCAAAATTCGAAATTACAGCTTTTACTTCTTCATTGTCCTTAAATATCTTCCTCCGTCGCTCCGCAGCGAAAGCAAAGGTCGTGAAAATCTTCTAATGCAACTGTGCTGTTGTGCACAAGTGCGTTGTTGTGCAAAAACAGTACACCGTTTGTCTATTTTCCTTTTTCTCTTATTTTCTGTTGTTTTTTTTTTACCTTCCGTCAAAAGGAAGGTATTGTCTTTGGTCAAAAAATTCGATGGTGAGTTTTTAACGAATAAGCACGTTTTAAGATCCCTAGAATACGATTTTACTAATTTTACATTGATGTCTGTATGTGTGTGTGTCTGTGTGTGTGTGCGTGTGTCCGTGTGTGTGTGTGACAAATTTTTCTCCGACGATAACTTCAAAACTACAATTCTAAAAATTATGATTCTTTCTTATTCCTCTTCTTTACAACCATATGAAGAGCTGATTAGATTTTGGTTATAATTGGTCAACCGGAAGTACCCTTATTTGAAGTTCTTAACAGTTTTTCTGGAAAAAACGCAGTTAAATATCATTTTTCGACATTTTATGATCATTAATATGAAAGAAAATCTTATTCTCTATACGATTTGATTATACGTTTTCCTTCATATTCAATAGATATAGAGTTATAGAGAGATTATAAGTGGTTAACTTTCAAAAACCAGTCAGCTTTGCAAAAATTATGGAAACAGCAGTTAATATTCAAAAAATTCTAATTGACAGATGTCAGTGTCAAGTGCAAAATCAAAGTGGAAAGTATAGGATCAGAAAGTAATCGCAAATGTCTTGCAGTTTCAATGCCGGGAGTACATAAGAAAGGCCAAAGAGAAGATGGAAGAACTGTGTAGCAGAATATTTGAGAGAGGAATAACTGTGTGAAGAAGATGCGTTGGATAGGAATGAGGAAGTGTGAAGTGCAATTTACAGAATGTACATTCGTGTTATAATTATACTGGATTTATAGAATCTTTTCAAAGGAACTTGCAATATGGAATTTGTAAAAAATAGTGTGTTCGTGTTACAATTTTACAGGATATATAGAATCTTTTCCAAGGAACTTTTGGTATCGGATTTGTACAAAATACATTGAATTGACGGAAGGTTTTGTGCTGGCCACAACAGATTTCTTTAAATTGTTTCAGGAAATCAGCATAATATGTATTGTCCGATTATTGAAATACATTAATTTTTATAACCAACTAGTAGGATAGCCTCTGTACCCAAAAATCAGTACCCAGGACTTTCCCAGCCGATTACGGCACCTTGAAATTCTTGGGTTGAAGGACGGTGGGCCTTTTATGTCACTGCATGAATTTCTGGTTGAGTTCAACCAAATTTTATCCCTAGTGACAAACCGGGACAAAACTTCATCTTTGTTTTCTCCTCAAAAATCCACAAAAAAAAGTTGAGAACATTCGACAGGTTGTAGTTCTTGAAGAAGGGTGATCATTCTCGACACACATCTTACACTTACTTTTGACAGCCCAACATATAGATAGAATATATTCAAAATATTTCTCTAACCTGCTTTTTCTTTACCAGGGTATCTTTCCCATTTTTACCTCCCGCTACCCTATAATTTTAATGAATAAGCACGTTTTGATGTCCCCAGAATCCGATTTTAACATTTTTACGATGATGTCTGTGGGTATGTATGTGTGTGTGTGTGTGTGTGTGTGCGTGCGTGCGTGTGTGTGTGCGTGCGTGCGTGTGTGTGTGCGTATGGATGTGTGAATCCTGTGGACACGATTACTCAAATAATATCAATCAGAAAATTTTGAAATTTTGTATACCCATTCTATACTAATGTGGGAAGAGTTGATTAGTTTTTAGTGTATATCAGATAACCGGAAGTATCACTTATACAAGCTTTTACCAGTTTTTCTTGAAAAAATTGCATTGAATATAATTTTTCAGCAACTTTTACTATTAAAAATATAATAGAATGGTACAATCTTCAATTCTACGATAATATAACTTTAAAAAACTTTAAATAAATATAAATTTATAAAATAATTTATTTTTGTTCATCTGACCCATGCGTCAAACAAAAACATAATACTTTAATAAAATTTTGACGTATTTAAACAAATGTCACTGTTACATTTACATTAATAATGAAACCGTGTTAAAAAGAAAATGTCAAATATTGGTTTACAACTACACATTTACGACATGGATCATGTACAGCAATAAATTTACACATATTACGTTTTTAGAGCACTTAGAAGTTGATGATGATTTTTTGTGGATTATCTTTTTCTTTGGTGAGGCACATTTTCACCTTTCTGGGTATTTATTTATTTATTTATTTATTTATTTACTATTAATCTGACCAACAGGGTTCAAGACCCCAATTACAGGTTGATTATACATTAACTTATATATAGACACAAGTAATAAACATGTAAATGGAATAATATGTTTTAGACAGTAACAAATAGTAGCATGTTAATGAACATAATAATTGTATAAAGCACTTCTAAATTTTTCAATCGAGCCGAGAAAGATGTCAAAATAATCTGGTAAGTTATTGAAATTGAAACAAAGCATACGAATAGGCGACTTTATTTCATAGTTCGTTCGAGGAGTATTGCAATAAAAGGTAGATTTAAACCGGGAATTATACCCAGGAACTAGGAAAGGAATTTTTTCAAGAATTATGGGATCATTTATAACACTATGCAAAATTTTGTAAAGGAACAATGTAGACTGAATTTTTCTGCGAGTATCGAGAGACACAATATTAAATTCACATAACAAGTCTTTGTAGTCTGTATCAAAACTGGGATAATGTCTAAAAAGTTTGAAGAAGCATAATTTAACAAATTTTCGTTGAATAGATTCAATTAAATAGTTGTATTTATTATAGATAGGACTCCAAACCAACTGACAATATTCAAGTTTTGTTCTTACGAACGAGAAATATAATTTCTTTAGAGTTGAAATATGAACAAAGTACTGTGTATGTTAATAAACAAAATTTCCAGATATGGGCAGAGGAAAATCTTCATGTGATTTACGAGGTACCATTACATGTCTAAATGAGACTCTTTGGTGCGCACTATGGTCAGGTGGCGTCATTGGAACTTATTTTTTCGAAAATGATGAAGGTCGAACTGTTATAGTTGATGGTGAGCGCTATAGGCACATAATAATATATTATTTTTGGCACGAAATTAATTTCGTATTACAGACTTCTATTTATTAAAACAACAAATTACGTTTTGTTTACAAATGATCAACCGGAGCGGAAAAAGATACTTTACTTAAAGCTCATTACTATTTTAAACATGGAATTTGTGGGAGGTCATGTGCTGGCCACATCAGATTTTTTCGTTTTTAATTTTTTTAAGTATTTGAAAAAGTGGCCTTTATAAGCCGTTTCTGACGGAGATCGTCCTCAATAGGTTTGAATTAAATCACAGCCCGAAACTCAATTTTCTCAATAGCATTATTCATAGAACGGTTTAAAACCGTCAACAATCGTCTGAGGCTTGCGCAGTTACAAAAAAGTGTTCACAGACACACAAATATCAAACTCTGACTACTAGTTCACAGAAGTTTTCTGATTGGTTGGGGCCGGATTGGCGACGACCAGAATAATTTTCAACTCAGCTGGAAGTTTTGACAATCCCATATGTTCCAGTTTGTTTTCATTTGTATTATTTTAATAAATATTTTAAGGTATATTATTGCAAAATAATAAGGTACCTATTATAGTAATTAAGGTACCAAGGGTTGTTATAAGGACAATAATGCCTGAGGTCAACAGTGTAGTGTCGAGGGCCTCTGGCCCGAGGCGAGTACGTTGATCGAAGGCATTATTGTCGTTTAACACCCGTGGTGCCTTCAACGTTTTATGTCTTACTAGAAATTCTTAATAAACATTTTGTCTGACTAGAATTTATCAAACAAAAATAATAAATCACAAAATTTTAATACAACTTACAAAGTAGCCTGTGAATGCGGCATCTAGGTAATATTGTGTTTCTGTAAACAAATCATTTTTTCAAACAAAAAATATATTTCTTGTGGTATTTTTCTGTCAATATAAAAAATAATATTTGTAGGTTAAGTAAATAAATATTGTTAATCTTTGAATTACCTGTCTCCTGATTTCTTTAAAACATAACAAACAAATTTGGTTAAAATGCAGTACTCAGTCCAGTAGTCGTATTTCCGTTGCACATGTGTCTGAAATAGAGAAAATCTTTGACTCTTAAATATTTACTAAACACAAAAATTATCATATCAAGTCGATTGAAGTGAAAGATTAGGTTAGGTTAAGGTAGTTGATATACTTATTCGAAATACATATTAGACCGAGTACTGCATTTTTACTACAAATTTAATTTAACAATAGATTTCTTTTGCTTTCTTCGCTAGTTCAACGCAACGCAGAAGTCTAAAAAGAAAAATAAACGAACAAATACCAACATTTCAATGTTATTGCTAAGAATAAGAAGTATGCTGGTTTAAATATGATTATAAACGACTACAATTCACAATGATTCTTAACCTTAATGGGGTCATTTCAAAAAAAATAATTGTCGATTTTTTTTATAAAATCATGAAATCCATCTCATTTAATAAATATAGCAATAGAAAATAATTTGAAATATGCGACTTTTCATACATAAATTTGCTAATAAACTTTCGCGCTTTTAAACACGGACTAAATTTGTGACGACACAAATTCATACTCACACAAAGACAATTCTCTCTCAAAAACACACACGCTTCACAACATGAAACAGTAACCTAACCTAAAAGTGTGACAGCTAACAGCAAAATATACAAGAGAGAAGATTATTATTACTTTCTACTTCTTTAATAGTACTAGTGCAGTATAAGGTATGTAAATAAACCATTTATTTAAATAAATACCAAACCAAATAATCATAGTTCTAAATTAAACCGGTAGAGCTCGACTGTCGTATCCGTGAATATGTGTCGTCAGCCGTTGAAATATTTGAAATTAAACGCAACTTTTAAAAAATCATATCTCCGATTTTAAAGACTTGTAAGATGTAAAACATACACATACATGTTTAATTTGGCCTATTTTTTCATGAAAAAAATAAATCAGAAAATGTGAAATGACCCCATTGCACTTTATGATGTTAGTATCAGTATTATTAACCTGTTTGTTGTCAACATTACCACAGCAACTTAATACGGCCTAGGGTATTATTTACTCAATAACGGACCTAATTTTGAGTTTGTTATAAAACAATAACATACTAGTAAGACATAAAAATTTTAATAATAGATGATGGATTGGGATAGTAGCATGTCCATTAGAATATTTGACTTTTGAAATTATTCTTCAAGTTAAGATGACGATTTTGAAATAATGGCTATTCTATTAGAGAAAAAAATGAGAATTATATGAAAATGACAATACTCCATTGTATTCAGACTTTTTGAATATTTTCAAACTAATTGCAAATGACATTGCAATAAGATTTACAGTTTCACAGTATTTCCATAATCAAGCTGAAGAAAACAGTACACTAGATGCTTATAAATGAGTTTTCATTATGTGTTCACAGAAAAATTCAAACTGTTTGTTTTGCAACTAGTTTGAAACCGAGCATGCGCATTCGATCTCAAACTCTAACCGTTTACAAACTGAAAACGAATTACGCAAATATATTAATTTGTACGTAACAACATAATAAATGACACGGAACGATAAGTAGATACCTAAAACCTCCTCATTTCGTGAACTTTTTGATTCACCTTCGCACAATCATAAATACACGCATACCTACAGAGAATGTTAGTTTTTAACAAGAGTATTAGGGATTTTTCTATTTAAATTGTATCATATTCACAGGTCATCACACGTTAGAGAGTTTAACATTCAAAACTGGTCGTCTGTCTGTCAATAGCATACGAATATATTCCACAGAGGGCTCAGAATATAACATGTTACGTAAGGAGCAATTTCTTTTTGTATTGTTTTGTAAGTTTCCAATATATTTGCTCATACATAGAAGTGGAGCACGGAGTTCATTTGTATGCGTCTGATTTTCTGTATTTCATTGTATTTCAAATAGCCAGACCAGCCAAAATAAAAACAAAACTTCAAGATCGAACCAAAGTAAATACACTTCTACAGTTTGTTTTTAATGTACGAGTATATTTTACGGCTTTTAGAAAGTCTTGAGGAGAATAAACAATATTAATGAGATATTTTTGTAGAATTAAGTGCTTGTTAGTTCTACAAAAATCAAGTATCCTTTATTTATTTGAGCTTACTGTACAATGTACAAAGATTCTCTCTGAAGACATGCACTAAAATTAATTGTTAACAATAGGCTCTTCAACCACATTAAAATTTAGCATATTTGGTACTAATTTTCAATAATACGCTTAAAAACAATGTCGAAAAATATAACACTTTATTTAAAAAATATGTATTACGCCTGTAATTAATTATTAAAAGTAGATTTTTTTTACCTCCAATTCGACTGTGACGTCATACCGACTTGTGACAGAGAGAGATTGCACGCGCATAATATGGGCGTTTGCATTTAGTCATCTGTTCTGTTACTATTTCTTAATATTATATTAGAATGTGGATCCTTATACATTGACATTTTTTTGAGGAGGATTATAAATGCCTTTTAAAAATCAATATGAAATCAATAATTGATTACCTATCTAATTTTTAAACCTTTGTGAGAAACAGACACTCATTAAAAATTTGTAATTCTGTCATTTAAAAAATATTTTTTCATGTTTTTTATATATATATATTATTAAAGAAAATTACATATATTTAAACATTCATACAATATGTTCATATCCGATTATGTTTAAATTATTTTATGTGCAATAAAAGTATACACAAAAAAAATAGGATTGGGTTAGTTTTAATTTAATAACCTGGAACTCATTAAATAGTAAGAATATCCTGACTTATTTTTTACGGAAAACACTCCTCATATACTCATTTTTACACACTCTAATCAGTTTTTCCCAAATAAAACAATAAGTTCCGTAAAAACACAATAAAAGTTTACGGTACGATATTTCTCCGTAAGACACAATGCAAACTGAAGGTTTGGTTGACCAAGATCAGCTGATGGCCGCCATGTTGAAACGTCACGTGCAGGTGCCCTATTGGGTTTGAAGTCCCCTGTCCCCTTCCACAAGACATTCGGTATTGTACGTATTATAAGCTGTGGGCTGTAGTAAGACGTCACAACCAATCACAAAGCGACACATTGTTATTTTACAAATAATGACTTATAGGAGTAGTGAAGTAACTTTTCACAATATTTCTATAATACAGACAAATATTTGAATTACATATCTAATGACACCACATGACTTCCTTGTACGCCTGTTACACTACCTATACATATTTTGTTAATAATTAAAATATGTATTTTGACAGATCCAATCATAAAGTTGCACGTATTTGACATAATTTGATATTGACATTAAATTCTTTATTTTTTTGTCCTAATTCATAGCAAACTTAATTACAGAAACCAAAAAGTACATATTTTTTAAATTTACATATCTCGCTTATACAAAGAGCTAATTTAATCATACTTGATGTTTTCGACGCAGAATTTAATTCTCTAAAACTTTTATTTGAAGCATTTATTATTAAAATCAAAATAACACCATTTTCTTCAAGAAAAACTGATAACAGCTTTAAGTAAAGTATCACTTCCGGTTATACTATTTTAACCAAAATCTATTATGTTATTCCCATTAATATAAAAGTATTATATACCAAATTTGAATAGTGTTGGATTATATTTTAATATAGTTTTTCATTAAAATCTATTATAGGCTTCAAGTAAAGTACCACTTTCGGGTGGTAAAACTAAAATCTATTATGTTATTCCCATTGATATAAAAGTCGTATATAACAAATTTGAAAAGTTTCGGATTATATTTTAATATAGTTTTTCATTAAAACCTATTATAGGCTTCAAGTAAAGTACCACTTCCGAAAGTTATGTAATGACCAAAAAGGGAGGTGCACAATTAGATGTTATAACAGTCCTAAATACAAAATTTTAACTTTCCACGGCTTCCTGTGTTTCAGTTATGCGAGATATGTACGTACGTACAGACGTCATGACGAAATTAGTCAATTTTGAATACTCTCTGAAGGAACGTCCTGTTTAAACATTGTATCCTTCCTTTCACTTCTTGAATGATTTATCAGGCCAATTTCGAATGGGCATACTTCTTTCTTTTCTAGAATCTACAATTTCAGGGGCTAATTCATTTAGATAAAAATTATGCAATTTCGTCAACATATTCTGAACGAAAGATTTATCAATAAAAATTTACTCAATTGACATTCCTTTAGTTGTCCAGATGACAAAATCACACTCTGACCGTTCAGTGATAAAAAGTTGCCCTTGGATCTGGTAATAATAGTTATGATTTCTTTTTAACCAAATTACAACAGAATGTTTTAATTTTTGCTGGTGCTTCTTCCGGTTTCAAATGTCTGACTGAATATGGGCATTTAATTTCAATAATTTTGTTTGTATCAACCAATCCATCAGGTGACGCTCCTAAAAATCCTAATTTAAAATAGCAATTAATTACAAAAGTAATTAATTATTGCTCAGTTCTTCGGTTAGGGGTCAATAATATATAAATAAAAATTAACTAATATTGGTAAATATTGCGAAGAAATTACCGTTTAGGAGAAGCGTCGAATTGATGATTGTAAATATGTATGCGATTTATATACTGAGGTGAAATTCATACGTGTTAAAACTGAAATAGGAATAATAATAATAATAATAATAATAATAATTAGTGTAGCGGGATTCCACTATATTAGTATTACATTGTTTTCTAAGAACGGGACTAAGAAAACGAAATAGTTCAATATATTAATATATTAATATCTACATTAATATATACAAGTACAAGTTCTAATTCACCGGCCTATCTTTTTATAAGTTCTAATGTACAAAAACAATATTCTTAACCCCAAAAGTGTTCAATGAATTATTTCCTCCTCTATTAATAATTCAAGCACAGAAATAAGTTTAATTTAAATTTTATATTTTCGATAGTGCGTAAGCTTTAGGCATTTTAATTGACGACTTGTTCACATTAATGTAATGTCGAAATGAATTTAAATTATATCATAATATGTAATAAATCGGTCCCAATTCTGATTACAACTCATAATAATAAAAACCTTTCTTACCTGTAATCCGAAAACTTTCGGAAATATACAAATGGCGATAAAAGTTTACCAACAATAAAAGTAACAAAAACAATAAAAATAACGAAATAACCAAAATAACAGAAACAATTAGAAATACAACAATTAACGAGTTAACAAAACAAACAAAACAAATAACAAATATAAGAGCGCTTGAGAATCACAGAAGGACGACGTTTCACGTACCGAGCTGAAATAAGGGTGAATAACAAATTTTCGAAATCAGGGTGAATAAGAAATTTTCAATATTGTATAGTGTAAGAAGGGCTTTACCGACATAAGACATCCAGTTTTAGTGTATAATGTAACAGCTAGAGGCAGCACATATCATAAATTTAACATTTTACCTACCAATTTTGTTAAATAATCTAATTTTCTTATTTGAAACGGCATACTTTACATTGGTTCGTTCATGTCTGCAAACTGAAATACTTATTTAACTTGTCTTATAATTATTTATGGTATACTGGACCATATAACATTCATTTTTGAGATGAAAATGAATACTACCCCTAACGTTAACGAGTTGCTTCTCATTTTTTTTCTCATTACCCTGAAAATTTTAATAAAAAAATTCATAGAGATATAAAAACATGTATACATTATTATATATTTTTTTCAGAATTTTTGACCTGGCAGATCGTCCACAAAAAAATATTTACTCTAAAATAACTAAATTTTATTTATTTTCAGTACCTTTTACAAGATCAAAATTTTTAAAATTTATTGTGTATAATCCTTGAATAAAATGCTATTATATACATTTTTTAAAAAAAATCACCAGAGTGGAATTTGTATAATTCACGATTTTGTAATAAAATTGCAATTTTATTACATTAACTACAAATTTTTATAAAAAATTTGGACAAATTTTAATAATATTGATAATTTTACTATTTATTTGAGTTTAATTTACTAAAACTATTATAAGATTAAAAAAATATTTCAATTTTAAAGTTATCGTAATCGCTGCAACCAGCACTGCATCAAACGGCTATCAGGTTTCACCTTAAATACAACTTTACACATAAATACAAATATCAAACAATTCACAACGTAAAAAACATCAGCTTTCATGTGTCAACTTGTTTAAATGTTTAAAAGTTTAACTGAATAGTTCCGCAATTCTACACGGGCGGCGTTGTTCTGTCATCAGGCGGTATGACGTCACACTGTAAATTTCAATTTTGTATAGTATCTTTTCCAATTAATTTCAGGCTTAATTATATCATAATACAGATGAAAATATGAAAAATATTCATATATTTTCGAAAAATAAATTTAAAAAAAATTGGTTGAAGAGCCTATTACTCGTATATTCGAAACTTCGGTTGTGTAAGAAAAGAAATGCAGTGTGATTGAGAATTCGAGTAATGGGGTATTCCACTCAATTTTTTTTATTATTTTAAATAAAACTTTATTCAGTTTTGAAGCAATTCATAGTATTAAAAAATCTTAATTGCTCCTAGTTTCAGAGTATTTTATTTTCGAGAAATCAGTGTAACGTCACATTTCCTCTATACTTGTCTTTCTCACACACACTGCTCTGAGTACGCTGCGAGAGAAGGATAGCAATTGTATGACGTCAATTTTCTCTTTTAGCAAATGTGAAATATCTCGTAAAGTAATTATTTAAAAAATGTTTTCATTGTTTTAACTATTATTTATTGAGCCATACTTTATGTTAAATTGAAATTTTCTTAATTTTGTTGTTATGGTGGAATACCCCATTGTTTACGACTGATCAGTAGTGTACCACAGTCCAGAAATTTCCCACATCTAAAACTAAATTTGTACTTATTTACATTTTACATACAAATATTATGACAATATATCTGACCTATGTATGGCATATTTGTGAGTGAGATTTATTGTCATTAAAATCAAGGTGAGAGCAGAACAATAACTAGTAAATAACTTTAGATACAACCGGTAAATAATGTTAACTTTATTCTTATCAAAATCATAACTTAATGTGCTTCATTATTTATCGAGGAAAATAAAGTACTCCCTTGAGAAATAAAATGATTTAAGTCCTTTGTTAATTGATATTGATTAACAAATAAGGAATATTATCAATTATATATATTTTGGAAAAAAATATGATTTTTGTAAAATTAAATTTAAAATAAATAGTTTTTCTTCGTTTATAGAAATGTGGTTCATTCTTACTAATTTCGCATGCTCTTTTTTAAAATAACGAATTTTTCCATTTGTATATAAAATATTGTATATAACACGGGAGTAAAGTGTCATTATTTGCCTCAAGCGATTGCATCCCTCGGGGCCTCGACAAATAATGACGAACTTTACTCCCTTGATATATAAACTATTAATATTATAGACTCTTGTAAATTATAGTTTGAATATAAAAATTTCAACTTTGTTATCTTTGTAAGTCAAAATTCTGTATAGAAATAATTATCAATTTTGTCATAACTATCTCTGTTTAGTCTGGATGTCAGCCGCTTAGACATTTAGTGTGTTGCTGTTGACAATTAAGTATGTACGTTATTGCAAGCCGACGTGTAGGGTTGATATTTGGCTATGGATTCTGTATGATAAGTTTTCACCCCGCACCCCTCAGATATGCTCTACTGAAGATGATATCCGTTTGTTTTTAGTTAGTCTAGTTCAGAAATTCATACTGGAAAGACAGAGTCTGTGTTGGTCTCTCATGTCCAAGCGACATGTAGAGTTTTAGTTTTGGCTCGCGCTCTATGGAACGCGAGTATTTTGGCCTAGATATGTATCGGCATCTATAGAATTTAGTTATGTTTAGTTTTGTTTGTTTTTTGTATGAATGACGCCATTTTCAGAATTTAAGGTATTATGAAAAAAAAATCATTCCCTATGTTTCATTTTAAACGGGACAGGCAAATACATTGCTGTCAATCAAATGTCGAGTCGTAACCATGGATATGACAAACCCAATGTTTCACGTTAAAAAATACTCACCGTATTGTTTAGTTATGTTTAGTGTAGTCGTTAATAAAAGTTGTAAATAAATATGTAAATAAAATTTAGTATAAAAATATTAAGTATGTCCGTCTCCATAGTGTTCATCAATAATCTCTTTAAATGTTAGTGTATATGTTCATCTCAATGAAGCAGAGGTCATCCAAGTCATCATCGGTAAGGGGTAAACCAACAGGGCCCTCTCCCCGCGTGTTACTCATTTTATTCATAACAAGAAAGCTAGTTTTTATGCAATAGTCATGAAATCATTGTAAAGGTTTACATTTTCATTTGTGGTGGTTACAAGAATATGCAAGAGGGTTCTTAGTTTTCGGATTTGAAGGTTGTTTTATTAATTAATACCCATCCTTCTAATTTTAGTAAAATGAACTTTACGTTCCAAAACATCTTGTTATTCTTTGCGTTTATTCCCTCATTACTGCAGGGTGCTCATATTTGCATTGTCCGCTCAGTTTGTTTTGTTATAAGGCGTGATCTAGGCCTGGTAAGTCTCACTGCATTAAATAGGACACGGCGAGAATACATCTTCTCCGGAGAGACCCCCTTCATGCCAGTGACAATCATCCTCAAAACAAGCAATGGGAGAAGTGACCTATCTGTTGTTGATGATAGAAGATTCACGTATTCACTATATTTCAAACAAAAATTCCAAAACTAATTTTAGCTTTAAATTAATATTTTTTTAATTATATAGAACTTCGTATTTCTTATATAGTACATAAACAGGATAAATTATAAATATGAGAAAAAAATTGGCTGACGCCGGGATTTGAACCCAGGACCACCACATCTCTAGTCTGGTGCTCTCCCATCCTGAGCTATATTATCTACCCTAGCGTCAATCGGCCTTTTTAACTGTCTTTTAAGTATGTCTAGTGCGGCATCGTTCCAAAGTCTTCTCCTTAAGTGTTCGCTATGGATTTCGTCCACTAGCGACATTAGGCAGAGTTGAAAAAACCCGGGTTTTTTAAAAAAAAACCCAGCCCACCTGGGTTTTATTAAATAAAAGCGGGTTATATTAAATAAAAGCGGGTTTTATTAAATAAAAGCGGGTTTTATTGGCAAACATCGAAATGTAGTATGTATCATTTTGAACTTTAGTTTTATAAAGTATCTTAATACACATACATAAGTCGGCGTAGTAGATAATAGATATTAATATTATTAATTTATTTTTAAGACTGTAATGTAATAAACAATAAATTTACTAGAGAGTGTACATGCGTACAAATTACGAATTAATATTAATAGTTGCAAGTCTGTGCAATGCAAGTGTGTACAAGAATAAGATCCAAGTGTCACAACTAATAGTATGTTTAATACACAACTCAAAAAATAATGAAAATACTGACACCAGGATTGGAGTTGTTCAAATATAAAAGAAACACTGTGCAAAGTTCGCACAGCAATGAAGAATATGTTAAAAATGATCAAACACGAAGTACAAAAAATGAAATTGATTGTAAAATGTTGCCGGTGACAAAAATTTATGTATATATGTGTGTACCATATAAGTATGTACCATATTTAATTAATAAAATATGATTTCACAAAAGTGGGTTTTTAGATGTTTTTTTTTGGGTTTTTTAGGTGGGTTTTTTTGGGTCGGGCAAAATTGCAACAACCCTGACATTAGGACGCATTCAGCACTCTTCTTCAACTAAAGAAGCTTAATTAAAAATAACAAAATAAACAGACATATGCAGTAATGCATTAATAAGAAAAAGATGCAAGCTGTTTCCATAGTTACTAGAGACGATCACCAGCTAATGAGGAGTGCTGAATTCGACCCATTATTTTTAGGAGAAGTATGTCTAGTGCGGCATCGTATCAAAGTCTTCTCTTTTATTGACAATGGATTTCGTCTACTAGCGATGCTGCACTACACATACTAGAGTTATAAAGCTTGATTTGCGCTAGGGTTGATGTAGCTCAGATGGGATCGTACCAGACTAGAGATGTGGTGTCCCGGGTTCAAATCCCGGTGTCAGTCGATTTTTCTCTCATATTTGTATTTTAGCTATTTAAAATTCTAACATAATAGGCTATTCTACTTATTTTTATATATTTTTTGTGGTAATAATATGTATAAATCTAGGAATATTGCTGAAAACGCGATGTTGAAATTCGAATTAGTAAGCGAGATATGAATTTTTGAATGTCTGAAATTATTTATGATAACATCGAATTGGTTATGCTTCTCAAACACTTAATTCTACGGGTATATACCTTGTCTGCATTAGGCATATATTTTCATTTATTTTTATTAAAACTTCTTACCCTTGTCAAATTAATAGACACTTACACGATTGCCATTTGCACATAGTGCATCTAGTGGCACTGCTTAGCAGTAATGGTTGCTATGGTTACGGTAAGACGAACAAAGAACTGTCAACAGCCATTTACAGGTTATTTAAAGTTCAAACCCAACTATGTAAACGTCGTAAATGTCATTTGATAATTATATTAGTTGCTCCAGGTATATCTTCTGGTATTAAAATCATTTTTCATGCAATAGAATAAATCGGAATAGAAAGTTAGGTTATAACCCTGAATGACAGATGGAAAGGCAACGGGAAGAGGTTTGTTTGTATCGAAATGTTCTAGCTCTCTCTTGCGTGTGACGTCAATTATGTAAATGTCTCTTAGTAATGAATACAGAAATATGTTTAAAAAAAATAAATAATTTAAAATAAATATTATTTTAATCTACTTTATGAAACATTTTGAAAATGTCTTTGGGATGATGTTGCTATTGGGATATTTCACAACGTAGAGATGGTGTTGTGCACCAATGTCAAACCTTCGACAAGGGAGCACTTTTGTTTAATTTCCATAAGCGTATCATTGCTGTCAATAGTTTTTCTTTGATTCTTCTTGTATTTTGACTTTTCTTTCTGTGTGTACTATTATTTTATGTAGAGCGTATTTCCTATTTTATTTTAGTAGATTAATTATCAGTTTGCAATAAATATTATATAATATTAGCTTCATTAATTGTAAATATTAGTTCTATTATCTATCTTCCACTATATAAAATGTATGCGCATATGTAAGAGCATACCAATAAAATAAAATTGCTCCCGTGTTTTAGTTCCAAATTTCGCCACCAGGTTTCGCATTCTTATTTACATATCCCAATAGTTCTTCATATGAATTCAAACAAAAACAACGAATAACAGACCCCGATTGGCCGAATTCATCCGAAATTTTACGATAATTATCGACTCGGGCCTGTAACGTATTCACAAAATTAAACATTTTTATTGCAATTAAGTAATATTTCGTCATTTTACTAAAATTCTTAGTTTAAGTATGCTACCTTATAATTAATATTATTGAAGTTTAAATTTACTATTTATGGTTGAATACCCCATTGTTCTGTTCTTCGGGGGAAATCTATAATTGTACCATTAGTCTCAGTATACAGTTACATATTAGACAGTGTTGAAGAACATACTTAAAAACACCTATGTCCTTTCCAGGATATGAACCTGAGACCTTAATGTTTTTATGTCCATGAACCGTTATTTAGCTACTGTTTTACCGAGGTCAAATTTTAATTACTTATTGTGAAACAATAGGTACTAAACACGAAGCATGTATGCCAGATATATGTGTTATACCCGGTTGCATTGCTCACACTACTTGAATTTTAAGTGTTCTTTAAATTGACAATATCATAATTAAAATGTAATGCCACTTAATATATTAAATATTGCTGCTGATATTAAGATGTGCCTAAAATTTGAGTGTATGCCGTAAAGCGAAATTAGGATTACTCAGAATGTCAATTATGTTAATAACTAGTAATTAGTCAATGTAACATTAATTATGAATTTATTAAAATATTATTACCCATACCCGTAGTGATAGGTAGTGGTTCTTATTGGATTCCTCATATAGTGATAGTGTGTAAGAGCAGTAATTACATCTAAAACACAGTCTTTGATAAACTAGAACTTCTGATAAATTCATAATCGGGCAAATGGGATAGATTACTTTTACTGTGAAGATTTCGAAAACGAAGTCTTGCTTAAGCGCCAAAAATGATAAAATGTATTTTGGATACAATTTAAAATTATTAGTGTGTACCTATGTGTCATAAACTTACAAGTAAAACCATTCATTAATCATTATTTATTCTTATACATATAAGGAAGAATATGAAGGAGGCCTTCGTTCAACATTGGATATAGAAACCCATCCCTTCATTAAATTAGCTAATTGTAAATTAGTTCAAATAAATTTATTAATATTCTTATTTTTCATTCAATCTCTCAATTTCTTATAACTACATTTGTAAGCAATTTTTAATATTAATGTTGCTTTAAAATTTTAACACTATGTATCAAGATGATGTTATATTTCTTGATTTTAGCGTTGTTGAATTAACGTTTTCTTTAAAATATTAACGTATATCTGCTTACTGAATAGAAAATTCAAAATTAAAGAATCCGTTAAAATTTTAACGGTGACCTTCGGGTTTAACGTACACGCTAATTTTACAGAATAGACCCGAATGAACATTGAGTTTCCAAACTTTTAAGTCTTCATATTGTGAGAGGTTTGGGTGCAATTTTCTAGTCTTATTAAATAAAGCAAAATCGTGTTACAAAAGTACCGTGTTAAACGGCATATAACGTATGTCTCATAAGTTTTGGCTCAAACTTCAACAATCTTTTTTTTGCAGAAAATAATGCTTTTACTTGAAGTGTTGTACTACATAATAATAAACAGTTTCATTAGCAACTAATTATAAACTTAAATTAAATAAAGAGGTCCGTGTTCTTCTACAAGGCGCAACTTTCTGCGGACTCCTATCAGTAGATTTTGGACGGCATTTATATCGATTTCTCGGACTTTTCTATATACTCTGCGTCGAAGTTCCTTCTCATTTTGGGCCTCCCATCCTCCATCGTAAGCTTTACGAGATAAAAGAGCCCAAAAATCTTCTATGGGACGAGCCTGGGGAAGGTTAGGGGGATTGTCATTCCGCGGAACAAATAATATGTTTCGCTCTGCTTCTCTGCTAGCCAAGTTTGAGTCTGGCTTGCATAGTGACAAGATGCGAGGTCTGGCCAGAATATAATATCGTCCCCAACATATTCTTCTTCAATAAAATTAACCAATTTCATTAGGTAATTATAGATGTACCTTTGACTATCCAGTGCTTCACCTTTTACTCGGCCCACATAAAGCCTGGATACACCCCTTATGGAAATGGCTCACCAAACCATCACTTTATCAGCGAATTTGGCTTTTTATTTATATCTGCCATTATTAGGGACTTCTTCAACATTGTCAGTATAAAATCCATAATTTCCTTTCATTTCGGAGTTACTCAGCGTGAAGTACTTTTCATCATCCATAATTATCACACGGTTATTCGCAAAATGTACTCTTCTTAGATTACGGCAGCATATTGGGATTCTGGCTAGTTGGTTGGCGGTATATTTTGGGGTTTTCCTTCGTTTTTTGAATTTTTGACAATTCCGTTATGTTCCTTGGATGTTCGATACTGGCGTGCCAGTTTTCCTAATGAAATACCAAGTCTATTTTTCGCTCTTCTTACTAGTGCTTCGGCTCTTACTCTGGTAAAAATTCTAGGTCCTCCACTTTTTGGCAGGTTTAAACAAGGAATACCTTGCTCACATTCAGAAATTGTCCGATAAATGGTTCTGCGGGATATATGTTGATTTTCAAACATTCGTAATTTTTCGGCTTTAGTAACTTGCCCAACTAAATTATATATACTCTTTCGGGTTTCTGATTTGTAAGCCATATCTACATAAATGACTGACAATATTGAGCTGTCAAAGTTAAGATAAGATGTTAAACAAAATTTTTGTTACCATAGCAACTTGTGATTCTCTTGTTATTACTGATTTTATAGCATCTGAAATTTGAGCCAAAACTTATGGGTCATACGTTACGTGTACCTAATGTAAAAATAATTTTTAAAACAAAGGTTGTTAATATAATAGTCTCATTTATTTATATTTGTTTCTTTTGTTTTAGGTATGTGTGGCCCACTTCTTTCCATATCTTTGTTGTAAGTAATTATTAATTTTATTACATTATTTATATATATATATATATATATATATATAATTTGCCGGTTTTCTATTTACTATCTCTAGTTAATGTCCACCTATTAACTAGCTACGCTGTACTGATGAGCTCTAATAAGAGCGAAACACGTGTCTACAGCTGCTTTAGAGCGTATTACCCTGCGGACATTTTTTTTGAGTTTTTATAACTTTACGCTCACGATATATATATATATATATATATATATATATATATATATATATATATATATATATATATATATATATATATATGTATTTAAATATTATTAAATGGCAATTTATTTTTGACATTGTCGATGTTCTTAGATGGACACAGACAATTATTGTATTTTCACAAACTATAATACGAATGACGAATGAAAACGAGGATATGAAGATTATTACTACATGAAGACAAACAATCTTTATTTGGAGTACTTCATTGTATGAAGTAAAAAGTTTCAATCCGTCTTTGTTTTACTAACGTGAAGTAAAAAAATTCAATCCGTCTTTGTTTTACTAACATAAATAAATTTGCTTTCATTTAACTTTATTAAATTTGCAAGTCTCGTGTTCTTCGAGCATATACTGACTAGATGCCGCCTTATGGTGTTTGTTGTGATCGGAAGATATGCGGTAGGGAGGATTTGCGGGGAAGGAAGCCGTGGTGTATTGCGGGACACGAAAGATAAACTGTGGAAAATAGGTATGTTAGCACAAATCACTGTCTAATATATACGCTCCGTTTAAATCCGCACGAAATACAATTAATTTACTTTCCGCATACCTAATATAACATATAACAGTTACCCAAATAAGTTTTAAGCTATGCAGCTTTCCTTATATTGGCAGTTGATCTGTGCAATTATTGTTTACACTCTGATCATAAGCGTACACAAATGAGTTAGAAGCACAAAGTTACTGTAATATTTATTATTTGACGGCGTCTATGGAATATCACGATATGAGCATTTCTTTTCCTTACCTCTCAGCTCAAGATTGGTGTCCCGCACTATAATGACTAGTTGCTGCTTCTGAAATATTTAAATCAACTTTATTTCCAATAAATTTCAGTCTCTTTACTTCTACTTCATTATTAGCAAGAAACCTAAAAGTTACACTTATATTATGGATGTAAAAAAATCCCAATTACTTACACATGAAACGAAATTTCCGTACTTTCTTTGTATTTTTCATTGCAATTTGACACAATATGAAAAAACATAAACAAAATCACAAAATAAATATATACTCCGAGATATACACTCAAACTTCACGCAAAAAATGGGGTTGGGTTACAGTAAAATGAAAAGTAGTCGCATAACAAAACGCTGCTCGCAATGATATGCTTTGGCATAGAGAATTACTTCTCTAGTCAGTATATTACGCTCGAAGCTCATGGGTGGCAGTAAAATACCGTTGTTTAAATTATTATATTTTTATTCAGTAGTGACAATAGTATATTGTACAACAAGAGTGGATATGGGCATTCCACTCGAGTTGTACAGTATACTTTTTTTACGACCAAGATATTTAAAATATATAAATGAAAAAACCTTGTATACAAAATTGTGTGTACCAGCGATTAGGTTTTATTTATTTATTTTTTTATTTATTTAAAATTCAGTGCAGTATACAATCAAAATTAATTCAGTTGTTTTTCATATCCACCTTAAAGTGGATATGACTATCACATCCACACTGTTCAACGTGCGAATTTTTCATATCCACCCTAGAGTGGATATGACTATCATATCCACTCCACGCTGTTCAGTGTGCGAATATAGCATCATATACAGTAGGGAGTAGGAAAAGTAAATTTCCGTCGATATGAGACGCCTTTATTATTTTTTTTATTATTGAGAGTAGAAGAAAATCATTCAAATGACAATTTTAGTAGATATAGGAAAACATTCCCTTACTGAAGAAAATATTTCAAACCAGTGATTCTTAAACTATAACACAAAGTTATATTTTTAAACAACAATTTATAAATCAATTTAGCTCATTCGATAGAGATTTTTTCTGAATTCATGATCAATAACTAAATTAACTTGTTTGAAAGATTGGTGGAGAGCTTTTAAAAAGTGGAAGGACAGAATTATTGGCCGTATTTGTTTTGGAACTTCAGGATAAATCTTGAACTTATCTTTGACTAACGTCGACGTGTATTAGGGCTTGTTTATGACGAATTTAAATTTTAAAATATAAACTCACTTAAAACGCATACGATGGTTTATGAACGATTTACAAATTTCAAATTCGACCAATCACAAGAGAGAACTATGGCGGTAAGGTATAACTTTGCTTCATCCGTCAGTTGTCTTTTCTGTTTGTGAGTTTGTTGACATTTTTAAGATGGATTCACAGGAAGAAATTCATTATTTAATAAAATAAAAACTTTTACGTAATTTCAATGCAACGCGGGATAGGAAGGAATTAAGTACATGCACACGCATACGAATATATTTGAAGAATTGTTCATGATCTTGTTGTTTCACTTTCAGAAACAAACTATGCTCGTTGAGAAATCATTGTGTTCATGGGCCTAACCACGGCCTAACAGACTATCTACGTTTTTTAAGTTTGTGTTTGTTTTATTTCTTTATTATACAAATCAACAATAGTAAAAAATATTCCGATATTATTAAAGTATCATTTTGTTCATTATTGTCTAACAAATTCATGGCTATGAAAATAGAATTGTAACCTAAAATCTTAACTGATAACTGGTGAAACGTCAAATGACAAGCAGTGACAATTTTAAATCAAAATTTCTCTATGAAAATTTATAAATTAAATTCGTCATAAACCAGCCCTTAGTCGCTATAGTAAATGGTACAATTAGTGATGCCGCGAGACAAGATATGGCGAGAAACAATCCACTCTCGTTTCGAATTTTCGAGACGAGATTTCTCTTCATCTCGTTTCGTCATATTTTTCCTTACTTTTTCTCGATCTCGACTCGAGAGTCTCGAATTTCTCGAATTTATAATTAGAAATAGTAAATAAATTACCATTACAAGCAACATGAATTTAATAAACGAGTACCACCGATTAAAACATTATTTTGCTAAGTCTGGTGTTTGAATGGTAGGTAAAAAAATAGGTACTCTCTAATATCATGGCTTTATTACCCGTTGTTTGGTGTAGCAATCTACTTTGTATGCTAATATTGGTAATTATGATTATATATTCGTATAGTGCGGGCACTTGAAGCTGGCGTGAAGAATATACCATAGATGTAACTTTTGTGCTTTTTCTTTTTACTAATTTAAAATTAATACATAAATAACAATGTAAATGAAGAGCAGAGATGCACTCGATTTCGAGCTTCGGCCCGGCCCGGCCCGAAGCCCGCCTCGATTTCGAGTCGATCATCGAGCCGGGCCGAAGATATTTTTTATCGGCCCGAATCGGGCTAATCATTTTCAAAAATCGAGGCGAGTCGGACTTTTGATTTTGGCCCGGCCCGAAAATTCGAGCTTTTCGGGCCAGCCCGAAAAATCTTATAGGTAGTTCATTCAAATGCACAGTTTCCTTAATATTTTAATGAAAATGGATGAAGTTAAAAAGGATCAAAATGATTTAATAACAACACAGTTCACATATTAATAAATAAAAATGTATTATTTTACTTCAAGAATTCAAGGTTATTCATTAAAGCATAATAATTATACTGTGATGATGCTATTATTATTGTTATTACTCGTATACTAAAATAAAAGTGATTTTTGTTCCTACCATAATGGTTTCTTGTTCTATTTTTGAGCAGAAACAAAGTTAGAAAAAAATCCTTATGTAAATTAAAATTCTATTTTTTTATATAAGATTTGTGAAAAAGTTGTTTAAATTCTTTGGTAAATAAAGTCTTATATACTCGTAGGTCTGTAATTTTTATAACAAACTTAAACTAGAAGGGTCTCTCTTTTAACTACTTATGTTAACTAATGTTGAAAGTTATAAGAATGTAGAGGTTTTTTATAAGTTCGACACGAAAAAAGTTAAACATAAGCCTTAACATAAAAATCAACATTAGGAATGCCGGATGCACCCAATTTCGAGCTTTGGCCCGGCCCGGCCCGAACCCGGCCCGATTTCGAGTCAATTTTCGAGCCGGGCTAGCTAATTTTTTTGTCGAGTCGATCTTCGAATCGGGCCGGTAATTTTTATTTTCGGGCCGAGTCGATTCAAACCTCAAAGCCCGGCCCGGCCAGCCCGAATGCATCTCTAAGAGGGACTTTTAAATATTTATTTATACCGACAAATATTTTGTTATTTTGTATATTTTAATTAAAAATATTTACTTAATATAAAAAAATCGTACGATATATCAAATTTCTACTCGAGTAAATCTCGAGGCCATTATATAAGATTAATCTCGTCTCGAAAATTCGAGAAATTCGTGACGAGATCTCGAAAATGCGAGATCGCGCGGCGTCACTAGGTACAATGTATTCTATTCCCATCATTGGTAGTATAGATCTTTATACTTGATTTTATTTGTATATAGACAACTCCAAAGTGAACTCCACATACAATCCACATCTACCAGTTTTAAGAATTTAATAAAGAACAAAAGAACGCAAGTATTTAGAAAGTGAAAGTAGACGGGTTGAATCTACTAACCCACCAAATTTGCTGGGTGAGTTGGGTCAGCTCTGGATTTGTTCAAGTTTACTTAAAATGTGCTAAATAAACACAACTAACCTACCAAGTTATTCTAAAAGTCCCAAATAAATACGGCTATATTATTGAAGGCAACTATTTCCTGCATACATATTTTAACAAAATTCTGATAAATATGAATCATTTGTCTCATTCTCATCAATTTTAGAGTGACCCTCATATAAGTGTTACATAGAGATCACAGGTAATTTAATTATATCGCCTCAAAAAGTTTGCAAAAAAATGAATATATAAAATTTAGTGAAAACTAAGAGGTAATGGGTGGCGTTATTACAAATTTATAAGTATGATATTTCTGGTGCTTAAGGAGGACTGAACTAAAATTTCAAAAATTATATTAATTTAAAAAACATGTTCAACGCCGTATGCCCACGTAAAAAATATAAAATATAAATATGTCTCATCATCACGGCATATTACCCATTACTGGGTGTGCCAGTACCTACAACATATGTAAACATCGGTAATGATGACGATATATTTTATCGTGTGGGCGCTTACCAGGCGTCACCTCACAAACACTCATAGCTGGTGTGGAGAGTGCACCACAGGTGCATTATAAAATTCGCAGGGAAAATCTCAGTAAACAAGATTTGGTCAAATTATTGTATCGCTTTACACCCGAAAGTGTGGAATGGCTATTAGAACACTTTCTTGGCGTTAGTAATGAATCCAGAGGTGGCTCTCTGTGTTCATGTTCATATATTAAATGAAAATATTTTTGAGATATGTTGCCGACCATATAGTTGTTTTTAAATTATAGACAGGGTTTTAAAATCGCTTATGAGAGACTGTTCCGCGGACGGTTTTACAACCAACGAAATTTCGATTTCAACCTTCATTCAACAAACTATAGTAATTGAAAATCTTAAATTTGTGTTGCATTATATGAGGTTTTCAAATTGGTGTTGGTGAAGGCAACACTTTTTTCATTAATATTTTCGTCCATGTCATTACTAAACATTTTTAAAATTTCTAAAATTTATATAAATATATATATGTATATATATACAGGGTGTAAATTTTAAAACGGGTCCTAGGGCTATAACATAGAAAAACAGTTTTTTGGACGCCAAAAGTTTCTGTATTAATTTATTGAAAAAATAATTAGTGCATATTATGAAGAAAAAAATTACGAATTTTTTGATACCAAACATATTACATTTCTGTTTTATATAAAGCCAGAAAATAAATTTAAAAATTTGCACAATTAAGAAAAATATCAATAGCCGTGAAACTGACAGAAACAAAACAAAACAATTGTTGACTTTAGACGCTCATTAATAAACGTTTCTTACACTTTATTTGTTAAATTATTATTATTTTCGTTTTATTAAAAAGAAATCATGAACAATTTGTCTCATGAAGAAAAATTACAAATTATTAATGCTGCGCCTGCGCCACTCGCGCACTTATGACAATTTTTCGCACATAACATATGAAAATGTACGACGATGATAACAAAGTTCCTGCAGAAATGAGCTACGAAATACTAATTGGACTTATTCAACAAATTGTTTACCTTTATTTTTTTATTTTATATAAATAAATCGCAATTGCACCTATAAAAATTATATTATACGAAATGTCAAACATAAAATTCTGAATTTTAATTTATTGCATAAACGACGTTATTTTAGTTTAGTTTCTTAATTCAGTAGCTTAATTTAATTTCATAATTTACATGGTGCATAAACCCAACATAAATGGTTTTAATTTGTTTTCTTGTAGTTTGCAGTTTTTCTCGTTTCTTATAACTTATTTTTTATTACATGTAGCTCACCTTTAGTTTGTAAATACCTATTACAATAAATAATAATTGTTTCTGATATAAATATCCTATTTTTTACTTTATTTTGTGTTATTTTGTATTGGTTCATAAATTAATAACTTTAATCTTTAATTGTCCCCTACCACGACAATGTTTTGTTACTGTCACTTTCATGGCTAATGATATTTTTTCTTAATTGTAAAAATTTTTTAATTTAATTTCTGGCTTTAAATGAAACATAAATGTAAGGTGTTTGGTATGAAAAAAATCGTATTTTTTTTCTTTATAATATGCACCAATTATATTTTCAATAAATTAATATGGAAACTTTTAGCGTCTAAAAACTGTTTTTCTATGTTATAGCCCTATGACCCGTTTTAAAATTTACACCCTGTATATATGTAAATTTCAGGTTGGTTTATTTCATTGTAATTTTCCCGATATTGTAAGTAAAGCTTATAAGTACTTACTTATAAGTATTTATTTATTTTCATTAATACTAAATACCACCCAATGTGTTGACCATATATAAGTGTTATGAAATGTTTACAGTACTTTCCATTGGAACGTGTCACAATTTCACGTGTACAGTTTATGTCAAGGTCAGCCAGTGTTTGTTTGCTAGTATTGTTAACAAATTTTCACTAAATTACTCGTTCAACATTCAGGACGTACAAACAACATTGACACACATAGCGTTTGTTCACCTCCCGTTCAGTCAAAAACAATTTAGTCTTGATTTTATTTGCACTGACACTTGAAATTGAATATAACAAGAAAATAATGGAAAAGTAATTTTACATACATTTTTAATTATAAATTAACAATAAACGTACATTTACAAGCAATATGAAGCCTAGTTAATTTTATCTTCAAGTGGAAATTATGTACAACCACTTCGACAGTAAATATGAAATTTACTATTGTAGATCTAACTTACTTAACCCCTTGAAGGAGTTTTTCCGCTTTCAGATATTAATTTCCTTTTCAGGTTTATTATTTAATTGTGATTTATAATTTACGCTTTCAAATACCTCGTTTCCTTTTAACATCTATAGAGATTACTAGTTTAAATAATTAGTTTTTGTTTTTACCTCTTGCTACTGAAGATAAAAAAAGGTTTAGAGAGAGTGCTATAAATTGTATATAGAGATTGTATATTGATTGTATTGAGAGTATTGCTATCTTTCTCGCGCAGCCTACTATAGAAACTGATGGGAGAAAGATAGTAATGGTTTCACTAAAAATAAAATGCAGTTAAACTAAAAACAATTATGACTTTTGAATACTACGAATAATTTAGGGTTATACAGAGGTTTATTTTTGTGCTGCCATCTATTGATATTTTTTTGTATTACACTTGTGACTACGTTCACTTCTTTGCTATGTTACAAACAAATCGCTGTCATGGTGACAGCTGCAAGATGCTGCCAATTACGAAGTGAGCGTATGATCTTTTCAACAGTGACTTCCGCTATCACTATAAGGAATACATAACAAATGTGAAATTCTTTAAGTTTCCACGGCTATCCAAAGACATTGAATTATGTAAAACTTAAATGTCAAAACACAAGTGACAGAAGGCAGAACTTTAAAAATGGCGATGGTTTGTTTGTAATCGGATCTTCCATCTTTCGTGCACTCTTTCGTGCATGTGACGTCGAAATCATAACCCACCATTGCTTCAAAATTAAATAAACTTTCATTCAAAAAAAAAAAAAAAAAATGAATAAATAAAAGTGGAGAACCCCATTATAATTTATAGCTTGACCACTTATTCAACTTGTTTGAATAAACTCAAAGTTGTAAGGGAAAAAATTATTTCCCTTACTTCAATAAATTCTGAATTCACATATTATTGGAGCTCTTGAAATATCTGTAGAATGGAAAACAGCATAGAACATCATTAAAAATCGAGTTAAAATTTGTAAATAAAAAATCCTGAATTTACAGGACTCCTTTTGCATTCCTTCTACGAGGAAACAGATTTAACTAAATAATAGAATATTTCTATATTGTATATACATGGTGGTATATTGGAAGACGCACCATAACAATTTCATTGTTAATTTTAAATTGTTGAGCGGTATTAATAAAAATAAGTGAATACCTATAAACCCTAGCATTTACTTATCAGTATCAGTAAGAGTTAGAAGTAAATACTTCTTTTCATATTAATAATAAGATGCTGATACTCATAAGTAAATGTTTACTTACTTTTAAATATGTACTTACATATAAAATACAACAGTAAGACGTGTGTTTGTCAAAAATGTAAATTTTCACATTTGTTAACAGTTCATTCTTACATTTATTTATTGACAATTTTAAAAATATTTAGTTATGAAAAGAGCGACAAGGACGAAAATAATTATGAAAAAAGTGTTGTCTTCACCAACAGCAATCTGAGAACCTAATGCTATGTAATACAACTTTTTGGCTTTTTTTAATATTCACTTACTTTAGTTTGCTTTTAAACTATAGACGCTAAAATCAGCGTTTGCGAATGGCTGTTACGCAGACGGTATTACATGGCTGAACGAAGATTGTAATTGAAATTTCGTTGTGTGTATTGATAAATACGATACCGTTAGAGAAGGTTGATAATAAGGAAAATACTAAGCTGTCAATGACAGATGATAATAACAAGAAGAAAGATGCAAACAAAATGTCTGACCAAACCAAAACAAAGGAAAAAAAGAAAAAAACCGAAAGTTTTCGATCTAATAATAATAATAAATCTAAATTCTCACTAATCGGTTCTGCTATGAACTTCGGAAGTGTCAAAACAGCACCTAAAAAGGCGTTTTTATATGTTTCACGAATCGAATCAGGTACAAAGGCTGCAGATATCGAGACGTGTTTGAAATTACATTTTCCTGAAGTTAATTGTACAGATCTTCCATCAAAACATCCCGAATACTACTCTTCCTTCAAAGTAGTTATCGATCTACAAAATCTCAACTCAGCCATGGATCCAAATAAATGGACATCACGAGATTTTTTCACCCACGCAAGAAAGAACTCAAGGACGGTTAGCAGGAGAAGTGCATGATGCAGCAAACAGTGTGAGTCGGCAGATTCTTAATAATGAGATAAACTGTGCTAGTGACATAACTGACCACATGACGGTGAAGTTAGCAGACGATTCGCAGCAGACGATTCAAAATTTCAGCTAGTGTGTGGCAGCCTTCCGCTGTGTTAGACCATGGCCCACTGTATAGTTGCTAAATATTTTTTCTTCATAAATATCAAATTTAAGCGTTTTAAAGGTACAGAATTCTGACAAAAGCATTAAATAAATGAATATTTAATTCTTATGATCTATCAATAATAATTTTATAATTATAAAATTCGTTACTCTATTAAGAATAATGGCCAATAACTATTTTAATAGATGTCTCTCAGATTTTATTTTACATTTATAACCCTTAGCTATGTACTATCCTAGACATATAAGAATTTTTATCAAAATCGCTTCAGGATAATGAAATAAATAAAATAATCGATAAATCGTTACTCTACTAAGAACATTGGCTAATAACTTTTTTATTAGAAGATGTCTCCCATATTTTATTTTACTTTTATAACCCTTAGCTATGTACTACCCTAGACATATAACAATTTTTCTCAAAATCGCTTCAGGATAATGAAAAAAAAAAAATAATCGAAAAATCGTTACTCTACTAAGAACAATCGCTAATAACTTTATTAATAGAAGATGTGTCTCCGATTTGATTTTACATTTATAACCCTTAGCTATGTACTACCCTAGACATATAACAATTTTTCTCAAAATCGCTTCAGGATAATAATAAAAAAAAACGAAAAATCGTTACTCTACTAAGAACAATGGCTAATAACTTTTTTAATAGAAGATGTCTCCCAGATTTGATTTTACATTTATAACCCTTAGCTATGTACCACCCTAGACATATAACAATTTTTCTCAAAATCGCTTCAGGATAATGAAAAAAAAAAAAAATTGAAAAATCGTTACTCTACTAAGAACAATGGCTAATAATTTTTTAATAGAAGATGTCTCCCAGATTTGATTTTACATTTATAATCCTTAGCTATGTACCACCCTAGACATATAACAATTTTCTCAAAATCGCTTCAGGATAATAAAAAAAAAATAATTGAAAAATCGTTACTCTACTAAGAACAATGGCTAATAACTTTTTTAATAGAAGATGTCTCCCAGATTTGATTTTACATTTATAACCCTTAGCTATGTACCACCCTAGACATATAACAATTTTTCTCAAAATCGCTTCAGGATAATGAAAAAAAAAAAAAAATTGAAAAATCGTTACTCTACTAAGAACAATGGCTAATAATTTTTTAATAGAAGATGTCTCCCAGATTTGATTTTACATTTATAATCCTTAGCTATGTACCACCCTAGACATATAACAATTTTCTCAAAATCGCTTCAGGATAATAAAAAAAAAAATAATTGAAAAATCGTTACTCTACTAAGAACAATGGCTAATAATTTTTTAATAGAAGATGTCTCCCAGATTTGATTTTACATTTATAACCCTTAGCTATGTACCACCCTAGACATATAACATTTTTTCTCAAAATCGCTTCAGGATAATGAAAAAAAAAATAATCGAAAAATCGTTACTCCACTAAGAACAATGGCTAATAACTTTTTTAATAGAAGATGTCTCCCAGATTTGATTTTACATTTATAACCCTTTGCTATGTACCACCCTAGACATATAACAATTTCTCTCAAAATCGCTTCAGGATAAAGAAAAAAAAAAAAAAATTGAGAAATTGTTACTCTACTAAGAACAATGGCTAATAACTTTTTTAATAGAAGATGTCTCCCAGATTTGATTTTACATTTATAACCCTTAGCTATGTACCACCCTAGACATATAACAATTTTCTCAAAATCGCTTCAGGATAATAAAAAAAAAAAAAACGAAAAATCGTTACTCTACTAAGAACAATGGCTAATAACTTTTTTAATAGAAGATGTCTCCCAGATTTGATTTTACATTTATAACCCTTAGCTACATACCACCCTAGACATATAACAATTTTTCTCAAAATCGCTTCAGGATAATGAAAAAAAAAAAAATTGAAAAATCGTTACTCTACTAATAACAATGGCTAATAATTTTTTAATAGAAGATGTCTCCCAGATTTGATTTTACATTTATAACCCTTAGCTATGTACCACCCTAGACATATAACAATTTCTCTCAAAATCGCTTCAGGATAAAGAAAAAAAAAAAAAAATTGAGAAATCGTTACTCTACTAAGAACAATGGCTAATAACTTTTTTAATAGAAGATGTCTCCCAGATTTGATTTTACATTTATAACCCTTAGGTATGTACCACCCTAGACATATAACAATTTTTCTCAAAATCGCTTCAGGATAAAAAAAAATAATCGAAAAATCGTTACTCTACAAAGAACAATGGCTAATAACTTTTTTATTAGACGATGTCTCTCAGATTTTATTTTACATTTATAACTCTTAGTTATGTACTACCCTAAACATATAACAATTTTTCTCAAAATCGCTTCAGGATAATGAAATAAAAACAAAAATAATCGATAAATCGTTACTCTACTAAGAACAATGGCTAATAACTTTTTTAATAGACGATGTCTCTCAGATTTTATTTTACACTTATAATCCTTACATAAGTACTACTCCACACATAAAACAATTTTTGACAAAACCATTTCTGCATAATAAAATAAAAAGAAAGAAACTTTACAAAATTTATGTAGATATATTCAGAGGTAACAAGTAATGCAAAAATGTATAACTTGCTGTTCTTATTATTTGCAAAAGTATTTCTTCCCGTTTTTCTCGGTATATGCGAGGGGTGTTTTAAGAAGCCTGCAATAAAGAATGATAATAATGTCACTGGTGAAAACTGTTTCAGAATAATAATTCCAAGATTTTTAAGAAGAATAGAAAGTTTATTTAAAAAAAAAAGAAGAAGCAAAAATGAAATAATTCCTTGAAGAATGATTCGTTAAATATAAATTTGTCACAAGAAGTATTGGAGGAATGTTGGAACTTCAGTACAAGTTCATACAAAAAATAAAGATACATTTTTTGACTTTTTGATTAGTTCATTAAAAACTGAAAATTTTGTAATATTGTCTCCCGATTCAAAAAGTATATTTCCGAATGAGGAAAAAATTACCCATTCAAGTTGACGAAAGTACACCTGTTCCAAATTTAAAAAGGAAAAACCTTAATATGGATTATGGATGATTCCCCAATAATGAAATTAAAGTAAAAAAAATCTTTGAAAATAACTCGGAATCTATGAGTTCTTCAGTGGAATATAGTCCTCCATGGGAACGAGTTGCAAATTATCCCAATATAATAAAAAATCAGTACAAAATTAACAATTTTGGTCTAAACAAAAAATCTTAATTTCTCTTCTAGCGTCTATTTGGACTGACGATCAAATTATAAATTCTTTCTTCTCTATCAAATCCCGGAAACCTACCAACACTAATGCAAGAATTCTAAATTTTGATACATTTTTCATTACTAAATTAATGGGTGAGCGCCAATTTACCTTCAACGACTGGGGCCGAAAGGTAGACGTTCTGAACAACGACAAATGGATTATTCCGGCTAATTTGAATAAATGACATTGGACTCTAACTGTTGATTCTCTTAAATACAAATATATAATGTATTTCGATTCGCTTCATGGCTCTGTTAAAAAAAAAATATGGGAAATATCTTCTCATTTTTAAATCAGCTATTTTTAATAAAACACAATCAGAACATCATTTCAGACGCCTACTGCATGTGCAAGCGTATTCATAGAATAGGGGTACAGTGCCACATGAAAATTGTTAATTACTGTTTTTTTTTTTTAAATACAATATTAATGGTATAATTATAATTATTTATTAAGCCAACTAAAACTTGTCGGAAATATATTTTGTAGCATTTTATTGACATATTTGCATTTTAATTTACAAAACACGCATAACAATGATTATTTTTGGAAAAAAAAATTAACGACTATATTATAGGTATGCTAACACGATTTAGAAAATGTATAAATTACTAAAAGTGTAAAGTAAGGTTCGCAATCAAAAATTAGTGGCAACCGTAGAAGTAGTGTTAAGGTTAATGGCAGAGGTAATCATATATAACAAAAATTATAAAAATTAACGGTGGAGTACCTTAATAGAGAAATAAAATGTAAATGATCTATAAATGATGCAATAAAAATGATGAAATTAATTGCAACTACAGGCAAGATATTATTTTTTTAAATTTTATTATCCTGAAGTGATTTTGAGAAAAGTTGTTATATGTTTAGGGTAGTACATAGCTAAGGGTTATAACTTACTTACTTACTTATCCCGGTACCTCTTCTACCTTAGGTGTAGAGGTGATAAATTTTCTCCATTCCTTGCGGTCCCTTGCCTTGTCTTTTGCTTGCGTCCAGTTGATTCCTTTTTTCTCAAGGGATGTGGCTATTTCCTTGTTCCATGTTTTCCTTGGTCTTCCCGGTCTTCTTTTATTATCGGTTCCCATTTCCCACACCGCTTTGACTAGCCTATCGTCCTTCATCCTTACGATGTGTCCAAACCATCTCAATTGCTGCGTTTCAATTTTTTCTATTACACTTTTAACTTTCAGTCTGTCTCTAATTATTTCACTTTTAATTTTGTCCAATTTAGTGACACCTTCTATTTTTCGTAGGATTTTCATTTCACATGCCTCAATGTTGCTTCTAATATTGTTTGTTATTACCCACGATTCACTTCCGTATGTAAGCACCGGTACTAAAACCGACTCGTATATTCGGACTTTAGTTGCCTTAGATACTTCTTTTTTGTTAAAAAATGTTTTGTAGAGTGCTCCGTACAAGTTCGAAACTTTACTTATTCGGTTCTTTATCTCGTTTTCTATTTTTCCTGTTTCGTCTACAATAGCTCCCAGATATTTCATTTGTTTCGCCTCTATAATGTTTTCTCCCTGTATATTTATTTCGGGTTCTTCATTTCCATTACCTATAGTAATTATTTCTGTCTTTTTTAAGTTTATTTTTAGGTCGTATTGCTGTAAAGTGACTCTCCATTTTTCAATTCTGTCTTGTAGCTCTTTTTTATTTTTAGAGAAGAGGATAAGGTCGTCTGCATACAGTAACTCGTTTATTCTGATTGGTTGTAGTTTTCTGAAGCCTATATGTGTACCTTTCATTCCATCATTCACCTTTCTCGCTATATTGTCTATAATCATAATGAAAAGGAGAGGGCTAAGAATACTCCCTTGTCTAACTCCTCTCCTAGTAGTAAACTCCTTGGTCCTGTTACCTGCTATCTGTACTGTATTTATTGTTGTGTCGTATAGACTCTGGATTACCTTTATTAACTTTATGTTTACTCCTCTTTCACTCAGTACCCTCCATATGTCTTCTCTACGTACGCTATCAAACGCTTTTTCCAGGTCTATTGCGCAGCAGTGAAGTTTTTGATCTGTGGCCAACATTTTCTCAGCTATCTGCCTGATTACAAAAATCCAATCCTGTGTTGATCTTCCTGCCCTAAATCCGGCTTGTGTGTCCCTAAGAGTATGTTCGGTTTTTGGCCTGAGCCTTTCTTCGATTATTCTTTCATATATTTTGTTACAGATACACAGCAGCGATATTCCTCTATAATTACTGCAATTAGCAAAATCTCCTTTTTACCTCCCGCTACCCTAGGTAAGGGAGGTATAGGGATCGTGCTAAAAATCGGATATAGAGATTTTAGTGAATAAGCACGTTTTGATGTTCCCAGAATCCGATTTTAACATTTTTACAATGATGTCTGTAGGTATGTATGTGTGTGTGTCTGTGTGTGTGTGTGTGTGTGTGGATCTTGTGGACACGATTACTCAAATACTATCAATCAGAAAAATTTGAAATTTTGTATATCCATTCTATACTAATGTGGGAAGAGCTCATTAGTTTTTAGTGTATATCGGATAACCGGAAGTATCATTTATACAAGCTTTTAACAGTTTTTCTTGTAAAAAATTCATTGAATATAATTTTTTAGCAACTTTTACCAATACAAATTGAATATAATGGCACAATCTTCAATTCTACGATAATAGCATTTAGTAAATAACTTGAAATAACTTTATATTATATTATAAAATAATTTATTTTTGTACATCACTTTGCCTCTGCGTCAAACAAAAACAATACCTTAATAACATATTTGACATATTTAAATAAATGTCACTGTCACGAAGCAAATAATGCAGCATTATAATCAAACAGCTCTCAATAAGAACGTTATTTCAAAGTGTCAAATAATAGTTTGCAACTACACATTTACGAAATGGATAATGTCCGGCGAAGAATTTACACAGATTGCGTTTTAGAGCATAAGGAAGTTGGTGATTATTACGACAATAATGTGTGTGTGACGATTTTTCCTTTAAATATACTCGTATTAATGATCCAAAACTTCGCAAAGTTGGTAGGTATTTAATACTCTTATACAATTTGAAACAACATATTAGATTTTGACTATATATTATAAACCGGATGTAGTACTTAATTTGAAGCTCTAACAGATTTTTCAGGAAAAACGTAATAAAATATAATCCAAAATTTCGTATTACAAACTTTTCTATTTATAGGAATAACAAAGTAGATTTTGTTTACAAACGATCAATCGGAAGGGAAACTTTACTTAAAGCTCATTGCTATTTTAAACATGGAATTGGCGGGAGGTCATGTGCTGGCCACATCTGATTTTTTATGAATTGGGACTATAACGGCTGTTCTCCAATCGTCTGGTATCGTATTTGTTTTCCAAGCTTTGGCGATAATTTTGTGTAGTAAAGATATACCTGTTTCCCCCATGAATTTTATCATTTCCGGCCTAATATCATCTATGCCTGGAGCTTTTCCACTTTTTAGTTTCTGTGTCGCTTTAATTACTTCGATTATTTCTATATCATCTTCTGCTTCTTCGTTATGGTTTTGGTTTTCTTTTCCGCATTCCATACCTATGTTTTCTGTTCCTCCTACGAGTAGTTGTTCGAAATACTCCCGCCATCTTTCTAGGATATCACTTTCTTCGGTAATATTCTTTCCTTCCTTATCCTTTACGTTTTTTAGTGGGTTTCCCTTTTCCTTTCTCAGTCGCCTCAGTGTGCTATATAACATTTTTGCATTTCCTGTAGCATCTTTCTCCATTTTTTTCCCAAAATCTTCCCATGTGTTAGTTTTTGCGTTTTTTATTAATTGTTTAACCTTCTCTCGTTGCATTTTGTATTCCTGATACTTTTCCTTATTTTTATTGTTCCCTAAGTATTTTTTCCATAGTGACTTTTTCTTTGCAACTTCTTCTTTTATGTCCTTACTCCACCATGGAGTTTGCTTTTTCTTGTTTGTGAATTTGTTTACTCCACAGACTTCCATAGCTGTTGTTTTAACTATATTTTTAAATTCCTGCCATAGGTCGTTCAACCCCAAGCTTGCAAGCCTATCTTCGTTTTTCTTAATTTTTTTCTCTATTGTGTCCTGGTAGATTTTTTGGTATTTTGCTTCTTGTAATTTGTATGCTTTAATGTTCCTGTAATTTAGCATTCCAGTGTATACATATTTTTCCTTCATGTTGGGTTCCTGTTGCAGCTTCCTCTCCATCACTACTAGATAGTGATCACTACCTGCCTCATATCCTCTTTTCACTCTTATATCTTTCGTATTTTTAATTTCGCTCTTCTCTATAAGTACTAAATCTATTATAGATTTTTCATTTCTACTAGGCATTACTCGGGTGTACTTATGTATGTCTTTGTGCTGAAACCACGTGTTTCCGACTCTCAAGTTGTTTAGTATGCAAAAGTCTATTATTTTTCTTCCGTTGTTGTTCTTTGTTGGTTCACCGAATTTTCCTGTGCAACCCTCTGAACTTTCCTGGCAGTTGCCAACCCTTCCGTTAAGGTCTCCTATTATTATTAGCGTGCCCTTTTTCTTTTCCACCTGGTCTTGGAGTACGTTCCAGAAATCTTCCATTTCTTGTTTATTTGCCCCCTCGCTTGGTCCATATACTGTTAGTAGTGTGTAAGGTTCGCCCCCTTTTTCAAACTCAACTCTAAGTATTCTATCTGTTATTTTATTCCAATCCTTTATATTATTGACATTTTGGCTGCTAACTATACATGCTACTCCCGATTGAGCCCACTCTTCTTTTTCTACTCCACTATACATCATTATATGTCCTCCATCCAATTCTACGCATCCAAATCCTTTTTTCTTTGTTTCTGTAATTGTTAGTATATCCAATTTGGCTTCTTCAAGGACTATGGCCAACTCGGGCTCTTTTCCATTTATACCTCTTACGTTCCAAGTTCCTATATTCCATGTTTTGGTTTGTATTTGTGTTTTGCCTTTAATGTCTTCTACACTTTCTTCCGTCGCTGGTGTGTGTTTGTTTTTTGTTTCCTTATCTAGACTTTTATTGTTTTGTTTTGCACTCATATCCTTTTTCATTGCCTTAGTTGTGTCCGTGTTGTTTCGTTGTTGTCCCTTAGTTAGTTTTTTGGAAGTTTTTGGACGCTCGTGCTCGGTGCCTCTAACATATTACTTTGTTTGCTCCATGTATATTCTTTACTATCCATTATCATTTTCCTATATCCGATTTTCACTTTTTTCCCCTTATCTTTCTCTTCTTTAGCTTGTTTCCTGATTATTCCTTGTACTCTTCTTTCTTCTTTTGTCATATCATTCTCAATATATATTTGTTTACGTCCAAGCTTATATTTGTTTTTCATTACCTGTTGTTTGTCCTCCCAATTATTTAGTTCTGCTATGAATATTTGATTGTTGTTTGTCTCAATTTTATTTACACGGAGTATTTCTGGATCTAATTGGAGCTCCTCTTTTAAGAGGATTTTAATTTTACCTTTCACATCCTTCTCATTAGTGTCCATTTGGACACCCTTTATCACAATATTATTTTTTTTGTCCTTTTTGTGTATGTACTCCAGCTCTTCCTCTAATTTGTCTATTTTTTGTTGCATTTCCTTTTTTTCTTTATCCCATTTTTCTTCTTTTTCCTTTAATTCTGTCTGGATTTTTAGAATTATATTAGTATTTCTGTCTATGCTAAGGGTTATAAATTTAATATAAAATCTGGGAGACATCTTCTATTAAAAAAGTTATTAGCCATTGTTCTTAGTAGAGTAACGATTTTTCAATTATTTTTTTTTTCATTATCCTGAAGCGATTTTGAGAAAATTTGTTATATGTCTAGGGTGGTACATAGCTAAGGGTCATAAATGTAAAATCAAATCTGGGAGACATCTTCTATTAAAAAAGTTATTAGCCATTGTTCTTAATAGAGTAACGATTTTTCAATTATTTTTTTTTTCATTATCCTGAAGCGATTTTGAGAAAATTTGTTATATGTCTAGGGTGGTACATAGCTAAGGGTCATAAATGTAAAATCAAATCTGGGAGACATCTTCTATTAAAAAAGTTATTAGCCATTGTTCTTAGTAGAGTAACGATTTTTCGATTATTTTTTTTTTCATTATCCTGAAGCGATTTTGAGAAAAATTGTTATATGTCTAGGGTAGTACATAGCTAAGGGTTATAATGGTAAAATAAAATCTGAGAGACATCTTCTATTAAAAAAGTTATTAAACATTGTTCTTAGTAGAGTAACGATTTTTCGATTATTTTTTTTTTTTCATTATCCTGAAGCGATTTTGAGAAAAATTGTTATATGTCTAGGGTAGTACATAGCTAAGGGTTAGAAATGTAAAATAAAATCTGGGAGACATCTTTTATTAAAAGAGTTATTAGCCATTCTTCTTAGTAGAGTAACGATTTTTCGATTTTTTGTTTTTTTTCATTATCCTGAAGCGATATTGAGAAAAACTGTTATATGTCTAGGGTAGTACATAGCTAAGGGTTATAAATGTAAAATAAAATCTGAGAGACATCTTCTATTAAAAAAGTTATTAGACATTGGTCTTAGTAGAGTAACGATTTTTCGATTATTTTTTTTTCATTATCCTGAATCGATTTTGAGAAAAATTGTTATATGTCTAGGGTGGTACATAGCTAAGGGTTATAAATGTATAATAAAATCTGAGAGACATCTTCTATTAAAAAAGTTATTAGACATTGGTCTTAGTAGAGTAACGATTTTTCGATTATTTTTTTTTCATTATCCTGAATCGATTTTGAGAAAAATTGTTATATGTCTAGGGTGGTACATAGCTAAGGGTTATAAATGTAAAATAAAATCTGAGAGACATCTTCTATTAAAAATGTTTTTAGCCATTATTCTTAGTAGAGTAACGTTTTTTTAAATTATTTTTTTTTCATTTTCCTGAAGCGATTTTGAGAGAAATTGTTATATGTCTAGGGTGGTACATAGCTAAGGGTTATAAATGTAAAATCAAATCTGGGAGACATCTTCTATTAAAAAAGTTATTAGCCATTGTTCTTAGTGGAGTAACGATTTTTCGATTATTTTTTTTTTCATTATCCTGAAGCGATTTTGAGAAAAAATGTTATATGTCGAGGGTGGTACATAGCTAAGGGTTATAAATGTAAAATAAAATCTGAGAGACATCTTCTATTAAAAAAGTTATTAGCCATTGTTCTTAGTAGAGTAACGATTTTCCGATTTTTTTTTTTTCATTATCCTGAAGCGATTTTGAGAAAAATTGTTATATGTCTAGGGTAGTACATAGCTAAGGGTTATAAATGTAAAACAAAATCTGAGAGACATCTTCTAATAAAAAAGTTATTATCAATTGTTCTTAGTAGAGTAACGATTTTTCGATTATTTTTTTTTTTCATTATCCTGAAGCAATTTTGAAAAAAATTGTTATATGTCTAGGGTAGTACATAGCTAAGGGTTATAAATGTAAAATAAAATCTGAGAGACATCTTCTATTAAAAATGTTTTTAGCCATTATTCTTAGTAGAGTAACGATTTTTCGATTTTTTTTTTTTTTTTCATTATCCTGAAACGATTTTGAGAAAATTTTTTATATGTCTAGGGTAGTACATAGCTAAGGGTTATAAATGTAAAACAAAATCTGAGAGACATCTTCTATTAAAAATGTTTTTAGCCATTATTCTTAGTAGAGTAACGTTTTTTTTAATTATTTTTTTTTCATTTTCCTGAAGCGACTTTGAGAGAAATTGTTATATGTCTAGGGTGGTACATAGCTAAGGGTTATAAATGTAAAATCAAATCTGGGAGACATCTTCTATTAAAAAATTATTAGCCATTGTTCTTAGTAGAGTAACGATTTTTCAATTTTTTTTTTTTTCATTATCCTGAAGCGATTTTGAGAAAAAATGTTATATGTCGAGGGTGGTACATAGCTAAGGGTTATAAATGTAAAATAAAATCTGAGAGACATCTTCTATTAAAAATGTTTTTAGCCATTATTCTTAGTAGAGTAACGTTTTTTTTAATTATTTTTTTTTCATTTTCCTGAAGCGACTTTGAGAGAAATTGTTATATGTCTAGGGTGGTACATAGCTAAGGGTTATAAATGTAAAATCAAATCTGGGAGACATCTTCTATTAAAAAATTATTAGCCATTGTTCTTAGTAGAGTAACGATTTTTCAATTTTTTTTTTTTTTTCATTATCCTGAAGCGATTTTGAGAAAAAATGTTATATGTCGAGGGTGGTACATAGCTAAGGGTTATAAATGTAAAATAAAATCTGAGAGACATCTTCTATTAAAAATGTTTTTAGCCATTATTCTTAGTAGAGTAACGTTTTTTTTAATTATTTTTTTTTCATTTTCCTGAAGCGACTTTGAGAGAAATTGTTATATGTCTAGGGTGGTACATAGCTAAGGGTTATAAATGTAAAATCAAATCTGGGAGACATCTTCTATTAAAAAAGTTATTAGCCATTGTTCTTAGTGGAGTAACGATTTTTCGATTATTTTTTTTTTCATTATCCTGAAGCGATTTTGAGAAAAAATGTTATATGTCGAGGGTGGTACATAGCTAAGGGTTATAAATGTAAAATAAAATCTGAGAGACATCTTCTATTAAAAAAGTTATTAGCCATTGTTCTTAGTAGAGTAACGATTTTCCGATTTTTTTTTTCATTATCCTGAAGCGATTTTGAGAAAAATTGTTATATGTCTAGGGTAGTACATAGCTAAGGGTTATAAATGTAAAACAAAATCTGAGAGACATCTTCTAATAAAAAAGTTATTATCCATTGTTCTTAGTAGAGTAACGATTTTTCGATTATTTTTTTTTCATTATCCTGAAGCGATTTTGAGAAAAATTGTTATATGTTTAGGGTGGTACATAGCTAAGGGTTATAAATGTAAAATAAAATCTGCGAGACATCTTCTATTAAAAATGTTTTTAGCCATTATTCTTAGTAGAGTAACGTTTTTTTTAATTATTTTTTTTTCATTTTCCTGAAGCGATTTTGTGAAAAATTGTTATATGTCTAGGGTAGTACATAGCTAAGAGTTATAAATGTAAAATAAAATCTGAGAGACATCTTCTATGAAAAAAGTTATTAGACATTGTTCTTAGTAGAGTAACGATTTTTTTTTTTTTATTTTATTTCATTAGTGGGATTTTGATAAAAATTGTTATATGTCTAGGATAGTACATAGTTAAGGGTTATAAATGTAAAATAAAATCTGAGAGACATCGTCTATTAAAAAAGTTATTAGCCATTGTTCTTAGTAGAGTAACGATTTTTCGATTATTTTTTTTTTCATTATCCTGTTGCGATTTTGAGAAAAATTGTTATATGTCTAGGGTAGTACATAGCTAAGGGTTATAAATGTAAAATCAAATCTGAGAGACATCTTCTATTAAAAAAGTTATTAGACATTGTTCTTAGTAAAGTAACGATTTTTCGATAATTTTTTTTTTCATTATCCTGAAGAGATTTTGAGAAAAATTGTTATATGTCTAGGGTAGTACATAGCTATGGGTTATAAATGTAAAATAAAATCTGGGAGACATCTTCTATTAAAAAAGTTATTAGCCATTCTTCTTAGTAGAGTAACGATTTTTCGATTATTTTTTTTTTCATTATCCTGAAGCGATTTTGAGAAAAATTGTTATATGTTTAGGGTGGTACATAGCTAAGGGTTATAAATGTAAAATAAAATCTGAGTGACATCTTCTATTAAAAAAGTTATTAGCCATTGTTCTTAGTAGAGTAACGATTTTTCGATTATTTTTTTTTTTCATTATCCTGAAGCGATTTTGAGAAAAATTGTTATAGGTCTAGGGTAGTACATAGCTAAGGGTTATAAATGTAAAATAAAATCTGGGAGACATCTTCTATTAAAAAAGTTATTAGACATTGTTCTTAGTAGAGTAACGATTTTTCGATTATTTTTTTTTTCATTATCCTGACGCGATTTTGAGAAAAATTGTTATATGTCTAGGGTAGTACATAGCTATGGGTTATAAATGTAAAATAAAATCTGGGAGACATCTTCTATTAAAAAAGTTATTAGACATTGTTCTTAGTAGAGTAACGATTTTTCGATAATTTTTTTTTTTCATTATCCTGACGCGATTTTGAGAAAAATTGTTATAGGTCTAGGGTAGTACATAGCTAAGGGTTATAAATGTAAAATAAAATCTGAGTGACATCTTCTATTAAAAAAGTTATTAGACATTGTTCTTAGTAGAGTAACGATTTTTCGATTATTTATTTTTTTTCATTATCCTGAAGCGATTTTGAGAGAAATTGTTATATGTCTAGGGTGGTACATAGCTAAGGGTTATAAATGTAAAATCAAATCTGGGAGACATCTTCTATTAAAAAAGTTATTAGCCATTGTTCTTAGTGGAGTAACGATTTTTCGATTATTTTTTTTTTTCATTATCCTGAAGCGATTTTGAGAAAAAATGTTATATGTCGAGGGTGGTACATAGCTAAGGGTTATAAATGTAAAATAAAATCTGAGAGACATCTTCTATTAAAAAAGTTATTAGCCATTGTTCTTAGTAGAGTAACGATTTTCCGATTTTTTTTTTTTCATTATCCTGAAGCGATTTTGAGAAAAATTGTTATATGTCTAGGGTAGTACATAGCTAAGGGTTATAAATGTAAAACAAAATCTGAGAGACATCTTCTAATAAAAAAGTTATTATCAATTGTTCTTAGTAGAGTAACGATTTTTCGATTATTTTTTTTTTTCATTATCCTGAAGCAATTTTGAAAAAAATTGTTATATGTCTAGGGTAGTACATAGCTAAGGGTTATAAATGTAAAATAAAATCTGAGAGACATCTTCTATTAAAAATGTTTTTAGCCATTATTCTTAGTAGAGTAACGATTTTTCGATTTTTTTTTTTTTTTCATTATCCTGAAACGATTTTGAGAAAATTTTTTATATGTCTAGGGTAGTACATAGCTAAGGGTTATAAATGTAAAACAAAATCTGAGAGACATCTTCTATTAAAAATGTTTTTAGCCATTATTCTTAGTAGAGTAACGTTTTTTTTAATTATTTTTTTTTCATTTTCCTGAAGCGACTTTGAGAGAAATTGTTATATGTCTAGGGTGGTACATAGCTAAGGGTTATAAATGTAAAATCAAATCTGGGAGACATCTTCTATTAAAAAATTATTAGCCATTGTTCTTAGTAGAGTAACGATTTTTCAATTTTTTTTTTTTTCATTATCCTGAAGCGATTTTGAGAAAAAATGTTATATGTCGAGGGTGGTACATAGCTAAGGGTTATAAATGTAAAATAAAATCTGAGAGACATCTTCTATTAAAAATGTTTTTAGCCATTATTCTTAGTAGAGTAACGTTTTTTTTAATTATTTTTTTTTCATTTTCCTGAAGCGACTTTGAGAGAAATTGTTATATGTCTAGGGTGGTACATAGCTAAGGGTTATAAATGTAAAATCAAATCTGGGAGACATCTTCTATTAAAAAATTATTAGCCATTGTTCTTAGTAGAGTAACGATTTTTCAATTTTTTTTTTTTTTCATTATCCTGAAGCGATTTTGAGAAAAAATGTTATATGTCGAGGGTGGTACATAGCTAAGGGTTATAAATGTAAAATAAAATCTGAGAGACATCTTCTATTAAAAATGTTTTTAGCCATTATTCTTAGTAGAGTAACGTTTTTTTTAATTATTTTTTTTTCATTTTCCTGAAGCGACTTTGAGAGAAATTGTTATATGTCTAGGGTGGTACATAGCTAAGGGTTATAAATGTAAAATCAAATCTGGGAGACATCTTCTATTAAAAAAGTTATTAGCCATTGTTCTTAGTGGAGTAACGATTTTTCGATTATTTTTTTTTTCATTATCCTGAAGCGATTTTGAGAAAAAATGTTATATGTCGAGGGTGGTACATAGCTAAGGGTTATAAATGTAAAATAAAATCTGAGAGACATCTTCTATTAAAAAAGTTATTAGCCATTGTTCTTAGTAGAGTAACGATTTTCCGATTTTTTTTTTCATTATCCTGAAGCGATTTTGAGAAAAATTGTTATATGTCTAGGGTAGTACATAGCTAAGGGTTATAAATGTAAAACAAAATCTGAGAGACATCTTCTAATAAAAAAGTTATTATCCATTGTTCTTAGTAGAGTAACGATTTTTCGATTATTTTTTTTTCATTATCCTGAAGCGATTTTGAGAAAAATTGTTATATGTTTAGGGTGGTACATAGCTAAGGGTTATAAATGTAAAATAAAATCTGCGAGACATCTTCTATTAAAAATGTTTTTAGCCATTATTCTTAGTAGAGTAACGTTTTTTTTAATTATTTTTTTTTCATTTTCCTGAAGCGATTTTGTGAAAAATTGTTATATGTCTAGGGTAGTACATAGCTAAGAGTTATAAATGTAAAATAAAATCTGAGAGACATCTTCTATGAAAAAAGTTATTAGACATTGTTCTTAGTAGAGTAACGATTTTTTTTTTTTTATTTTATTTCATTAGTGGGATTTTGATAAAAATTGTTATATGTCTAGGATAGTACATAGTTAAGGGTTATAAATGTAAAATAAAATCTGAGAGACATCGTCTATTAAAAAAGTTATTAGCCATTGTTCTTAGTAGAGTAACGATTTTTCGATTATTTTTTTTTTCATTATCCTGTTGCGATTTTGAGAAAAATTGTTATATGTCTAGGGTAGTACATAGCTAAGGGTTATAAATGTAAAATCAAATCTGAGAGACATCTTCTATTAAAAAAGTTATTAGACATTGTTCTTAGTAAAGTAACGATTTTTCGATAATTTTTTTTTTCATTATCCTGAAGAGATTTTGAGAAAAATTGTTATATGTCTAGGGTAGTACATAGCTATGGGTTATAAATGTAAAATAAAATCTGGGAGACATCTTCTATTAAAAAAGTTATTAGCCATTCTTCTTAGTAGAGTAACGATTTTTCGATTATTTTTTTTTTCATTATCCTGAAGCGATTTTGAGAAAAATTGTTATATGTTTAGGGTGGTACATAGCTAAGTGTTATAAATGTAAAATAAAATCTGAGTGACATCTTCTATTAAAAAAGTTATTAGCCATTGTTCTTAGTAGAGTAACGATTTTTCGATTATTTTTTTTTTTTCATTATCCTGAAGCGATTTTGAGAAAAATTGTTATAGGTCTAGGGTAGTACATAGCTAAGGGTTATAAATGTAAAATAAAATCTGGGAGACATCTTCTATTAAAAAAGTTATTAGACATTGTTCTTAGTAGAGTAACGATTTTTCGATTATTTTTTTTTTTCATTATCCTGACGCGATTTTGAGAAAAATTGTTATATGTCTAGGGTAGTACATAGCTATGGGTTATAAATGTAAAATAAAATCTGGGAGACATCTTCTATTAAAAAAGTTATTAGACATTGTTCTTAGTAGAGTAACGATTTTTCGATAATTTTTTTTTTTTCATTATCCTGACGCGATTTTGAGAAAAATTGTTATAGGTCTAGGGTAGTACATAGCTAAGGGTTATAAATGTAAAATAAAATCTGAGTGACATCTTCTATTAAAAAAGTTATTAGACATTGTTCTTAGTAGAGTAACGATTTTTCGATTATTTTTTTTTTTCATTATCCTGACGCGATTTTGAGAAAAATTGTTATATGTCTAGGGTAGTACATAGCTATGGGTTATAAATGTAAAATAAAATCTGGGAGACATCTTCTATTAAAAAAGTTATTAGACATTGTTCTTAGTAGAGTAACGATTTTTCGATTATTTTTTTTTTTTCATTATCCTGACGCGATTTTGAGAAAAATTGTTATATGTTTAGGGTAGTACATAGCTAAGGGTTATAAATGTAAAATAAAATCTGGGAGACATCTTCTATTAAAAAAGTTATTAGCCATTCTTCTTAGTAGAGTAACGTTTTTTCGATTATTTATTTTTTTTCATTATCCTGAAGCGATTTTGAGAAAAATTGTTATAGGTCTAGGGTAGTACATAGCTAAGGGTTATAAATGTAAAATAAAATCTGGGAGACATCTTCTATTAAAACAGTTATTAGACATTGTTCTTAGTAGAGTAACGATTTTTCGATTATTTTTTTTTTTCATTATCCTGACGCGATTTTGAGAAAAATTGTTATATGTCTAGGGTAGTACATAGCTATGGGTTATAAATGTAAAATAAAATCTGGGAGACATCTTCTATTAAAAAAGTTATTAGACATTGTTCTTAGTAGAGTAACGATTTTTCGATTATTTTTTTTTTTTCATTATCCTGACGCGATTTTGAGAAAAATTGTTATATGTTTAGGGTAGTACATAGCTAAGGGTTATAAATGTAAAATAAAATCTGGGAGACATCTTCTATTAAAAAAGTTATTAGCCATTCTTCTTAGTAGAGTAACGTTTTTTCGATTATTTATTTTTTTTCATTATCCTGAAGCGATTTTGAGAAAAATTGTTATAGGTCTAGGGTAGTACATAGCTAAGGGTTATAAATGTAAAATAAAATCTGGGAGACATCTTCTATTAAAACAGTTATTAGACATTGTTCTTAGTAGAGTAACGATTTTTCGATTATTTTTTTTTTTCATTATCCTGACGCGATTTTGAGAAAAATTGTTATATGTCTAGGGTAGTACATAGCTATGGGTTATAAATGTAAAATAAAATCTGGGAGACATCTTCTATTAAAAAAGTTATTAGACATTGTTCTTAGTAGAGTAACGATTTTTCGATTATTTTTTTTTTTTTCATTATCCTGACGCGATTTTGAGAAAAATTGTTATATGTTTAGGGTAGTACATAGCTAAGGGTTATAAATGTAAAATAAAATCTGGGAGACATCTTCTATTAAAAAAGTTATTAGCCATTCTTCTTAGTAGAGTAACGTTTTTTCGATTATTTATTTTTTTTCATTATCCTGAAGCGATTTTGAGAAAAATTGTTATAGGTCTAGGGTAGTACATAGCTAAGGGTTATAAATGTAAAATAAAATCTGGGAGACATCTTCTATTAAAACAGTTATTAGACATTGTTCTTAGTAGAGTAACGATTTTTCGATTATTTTTTTTTTTCATTATCCTGACGCGATTTTGAGAAAAATTGTTATATGTCTAGGGTAGTACATAGCTATGGGTTATAAATGTAAAATAAAATCTGGGAGACATCTTCTATTAAAAAAGTTATTAGACATTGTTCTTAGTAAAGTAACGATTTTTCGATTATTTTTTTTTTCATTATCCTGAAGCGATTTTGAGAAAAATTGTTATATGTTTAGGGTGATACATAGCTATGGGTTATAAATGTAAAATAAAATCTGGGAGACATCTTCTATTAAAAAAGTTATTAGCCATTCTTCTTAGTAGAGTAACGATTTTTCGATTATTTTATTTTTTCATTATCCTGAAGCGATTTTGAAAAAATTTGTTACATGTTTAGGGTAGTACATAGCTAAGGGTTATAAATGTAAAATAAAATCTGAGAGACATCTTCTATTAAAAAAGTTAATAGCCGTTGTTCTTAGTAGAGTAACGATTTTTCGATTTTTTTTTTTTTTTTTCATTATCCTGAAACGATTTTGAGAAAAAATGTTATATGTCGAGGGTGGTACATAGCTAAGGGTTATAAATGTAAAATAAAATCTGAGAGACATCTTCTATTAAAAAAGTTATTAGCCATTGTTCTTAGTAGAGTAACGATTTTCCGATTTTTTTTTTCATTATCCTGAAACGATTTTGAGAAAAATTGTTATATGTCTAGGGTAGTACATAGCTAAGGGTTATAAATGTAAAACAAAATCTGAGAGACATCTTCTAATAAAAAAGTTATTAGACATTGTTCTTAGTAGAGTAACGATTTTTCGATTATTTTTTTTTTCATTATCCTGAAGCGATTTTGAAAAAAATTGTTATATGTCTAGGGTAGTACATAGCTAAGGGCTATAAATGTAAAATAAAATCTGGGAGAAATCTTCTATTAAAAAAGTTATTAGCCATTCTTTTTAGTAGAGTAACGTTTTTTCGATTATTTATTTTTTCTCATTATCCTGAAGCGATTTTGAGAAAAATTGTTATATGTCTAGGGTAGTACATAGCTAAGGGTTATAAATGTAAAATAAAATCTGAGAGACATCTTCTATTAAAAAAGTTATTATCCATTGATCTTAGTAGAGTAACGATTTTCCGACTTTTTTTTATTATCCTGAAGCGATTTTGAAAAAAATTGTTATATGTCTAGGGTAGTACATAGCTAAGGGTTATAAATATAAAATAAAATCTGAGAGACATCTTCTATTAAAAAAGTTAGTAGCCGTTGTTCTTAGTAGAGTAACGATTTTTCGATTATTTTTTTTTTTCATTATCCTGAAGCGATTTTGAGAAAAATTGTTATATGTCTAGGGTAGTACATAGCTAAGGGTTATAAATGTAAAATAAAATCTGAGAGACATCTTCTAATAAAAAAGTTATTAGCCATTGTTCTTAGTAGAGTAACGATTTATCGATTATTTTATTTATTTCATTATCCTGAAGCGGTTTTGATAAAAATTCTTATATGTCTAGGATAGTACATAGCTAAGGGTTATAAATGTAAAATAAAATCTGAGCGAATCTTCTATTAAAAAAAAATTGGCCATTATTCTTAATAGAGTAATCAATTTTATAATTATAAAATTATTATTGATAGATCATAAAAATTAAATATTCATTTATTTAATGCTTTTGTGAGAATTCTGTACCTTTAAAACGCTTAAATTTAATATTTATTAAGAAATAATATTTAGCAACTATACAGTGGGCCATGGTCTAACATAGTGTAAGGATGCCACACACTAGCTGAAATTTTGAATCGTCTGCTGCGAATCGTCTGCTAACTTCACCGTCATACTGACCACCCGCAATCAAACTATAACATAACATCTACAGAGTGTTCAGATTTTGATATTTTATCACTTAACTGCCAATCATTGACGTCAGCTAAAGTAGACGTACTTATCTCTGAATACTTGACACAAAACTGTGGTATAAAATTTCTTTGCTTTACAGAACTCTGGCGCAATGATATTTCAATCCAAAATATACATTTTCCAGATTTTACTTTAGGTGCTTTTCGCAACAGAAATGAATATGCAGGTGGGGGTGTTGGTATTTGGCATCACGAAAGCCTCTCTTGTTCCGCTTTAGACTTAAGTACCTTTTGTTGTGATAAATTAATAGAAATATGTGGTGTTTTCCATGAACCAAATACAAACACTTCATCAGGCAAACAATGTATAATTCTTTCATGTTATAGATCTCCAAAAGGAGATTTTAATATATTTTATAATAATTTAATGTCTGTTTTAGAACATCTATTCAAACCAGGTATCAATTTTATTTTGACTGGTGACTTCAATCTTGATCCTACCAGAGATGAGAGAAATTTTGAAATGCTGAGAACGACACTACTGAGTTTTAATTTAAGAAGCTTAATTAATACACCCACAAGAGGTAAAAATACCTTAGACCACATTTTCACTAATCTTTCATCAAATTATGTTAAAACTGATACTAACATCTTATCGGATCATAAAACTACCCTATATCAGTCGAAACTAGACTTTAATTTACCATCCAGTACATCCGGTATAAATCGTAGATCGTTTAGCCCAAATAATATTAATAATTTTGCAAACTTACTCGAAACTACTGACTGGAATCTAGTTTTTAATGAATCGGACAGTAATGCAGCATTTAATATTTTCTATGAAAAATTTTTATCTCTATTTAACAATTGTTTCCCTTACAAATTCTTTAATAGTACCTTTCGAACAAAAAATTGGGTGACAAAGGACATAATTCAATCAAGTGCAAGCTTAAAATCATTTTATATTCTACAAAAACAATATCCATTATTAAAAACCCACTAAGAATATGCAAAAAATACACATAAAAAACTTGTCAAAAACACAAAAAGAAATTTTATTCAAAAAAATATTACTGACTCGGACAATACAACGAGGAGCCTGTGGTCTTTCATAAATCAGTCCCATTTGAACAACAAGGACAATAACATAAAACTAAAAATAGATAACGAATATATCGAAAATCCAAAATTGATAGTCAATTCATTTAACAATCATTTTGAACAAGCACCACTTAACACTTTAGCTATGATACCTAAAGAAAAAAAACCGTCAGATAATACTATTAAAAGCGTTACTAACAGCTTATTTTTAACACCTCTCAATGAATTAGAAGCCTTGGCTTTATTAAACTCTAAACTAAAAAATAAAAGGTCTTCGGGACCAGATGATGTACCTAGTTTCTTAGTTAAAAAAATCCTTAGTGTGATCATAGCCCCACTAACGTTTTTAATAAATCTGTCTTTTAGTTGCGGAGCCTTCCCCGAAAGCCTCAAACAAAGTAAAATCACTCCAATACATAAAAAGGGAGGAAAAGACAACATTAATAATTTCAGACCGGTAGCCCAAACTTCTATCTTTTCAAAAATTTATGAGTATTGTTTCATAAATCGACTGGAACAATTCATCAATAAATATAAAATTCTTAATAAAAATCAATATGGATTCAGGTCCAAAACGTCAACAACAAATGCCGTTCAAGCTTTACATGATAGAATTGTCTCTGATATTGAAGATAAAAAAATTGTCGCAGGAATTTTCTGTAACATATCTAAAGCTTTTGATTGCTTAGATCATAAAAAGCTCTTAGATAAATTAAATATCTGCGGCATCCGCGGTTTAACTCACAACTGGATTAACAGTTTTTTGAGTAATCGTACACAATATGTATCTTTAAAATTTAAAAATGAGAATAATTCTTTTACTTATGTAAATTCTGACAAAGTACAAATCAATATTGGTACGCCACAGGGTACAGTCCTAGCTCCGATATTATTCCTGTTTTATATAAATGATTTACCGGAGGCTGTCGGGGAGGGAACCACAGTCATTCAGTATGCTGATGATACGTCCCTAATAGTTTCAGGCTCTAATGAAAATGAAGTGCAACGCCTATGTGAAACCAACATAAAATCACTTTCTCAATGGTTTAACACTAACGATCTCTTTTTAAACGGATCTAAAACCATATTTATGCAATTCAGGAATTGGCAAACTAGACAGATTATTGATTTTGATATTCAAGTGAACGGTCAAATCGTGAAAAAATCTCTAACAACCACCTTCCTGGGAACAACCCTTGATGACTTAGGCACATGGAGACCCCACTGCGAGGTAATTATAACATCTGTAAATAGGTCATGTTATCTGCTTAGATATCTGAAAAACTATCTCAATATCACCCAGCTTAGGATGGCCTACTTTGCCTTAATTGAATCTCGGTTAAGATACGCAGTTATACTATGGGGTGCGTCCTCTTGGGCGTCTCATGTCTTTATTGCCCAAAAACAGGCTGTCCGTTGTATTGTAGGAGTCAGTAGATCATCTACATGTAGGCAACTATTTTCTTTATATAACATTCTAACACTGCCGAGTATATACATACTTGAAATCTGTCTCTTTATTTTTAAAAACAAAACTAACTACGTGCTCAACCAAAATATTCATCTTCACGATACTCGTAAAAAAGATAAATTCAGAATTCCATACTCCAGAATACACTTAACAAATAACACTCCTAATATTATTGGGCTAAGAATATTTAATTCCTTACCGGTTAATATATCTAAAATTCAGCAATACAATAAATTTAAAAACACTTTAAAAAAGTATTTAATAGACAAAAGCTTCTATTCCTTACAGGAATACTTTGAAACTAATTTAGACTAACTCTGGTAAGTCAAGACTGAAGTCAACCTTTCTGGTTATTTTTATATTTTTATACTTTGTGTAAATGTACTTTTGACGCTTTCTACATATGTATGTACATGTCTACAGAAATAAAGAGATTATTATTATTATTATTATTGTATACAATTTCTTTAATAACCACTGATACCTTCCACTGCAATTGGTCTAAAAGGGGCAGAAAAGGAACAATAAGTTGTCTAGTCTAGTGTTTGCTGTTGCTCGTAGCCTCCTTTGTGCCGACGGTATTATCCCGAATCAACAGGACTGCAGAACGAATCCGGCTATTGTGAGATGGGATAATCGAAAATGTGTTGTGGGATTCCCTAAACTGCGACAATGACGGTTCTTCTTCCCAGATTCGATTTCTCTACGTATTCAGGAGCTTTCTACTTATATGTAATCCCATGTGATAGAGCGAGTTGATAATAAAGATTTTACTCTTTTGCAAAAATAAAATCATGTTCTCGTTACATTCTTACATTTCCAGTCCTATGGCATATAAGGAAGTGACACAGTTGTATGAATGTAAAGTACTGAGTTTAATGTAGACCTATTCCATATTTGCTTTGTGGATAAGTTCATAATTCAAATAGCATAGATTTTATTGCTACAAAATTTTCTTCAAGAAAAGTATCTATTTTTGGATAGTTAAAGTAAATAAGTTTTTTATGCCCGTTTGCACCAATAAAATTTAAGACTCGACTTTGCTAAGTTAACTTTAAAGTTAAGTTGGACTTAAAATATAAGTCGTTTGCACAATGAATATTTGAGCTGAGATTAGATAAGCTAGGGAATTTCTCTAACAACTAACTTCACACTTATTTTGACATATACGTAATATATAAAATAATTGTTAAAGACTATAAACATGAGTTAATAAAAAAGAATTATATTATGAAGGTCAGTGAACAATATATACTTATAATCTTATAATTTAAACATTGCTTTTGTGCAAGTACAATTTATCTAAATATAATTTATAACTGTAAATAATATTCAGTATTTATTATTTTAGCGATATTTAAAAAACGAAATAGGAGGGTAAATTAAACACCTAGGGAGTGTATTTTTATATGAATATAAGTAATACAATCAAAAAAATATATTAAATGCATATATTATTAGTTCTGAATAAATCAGTACCTATAGAAAATAATTTAAGAATTATGTACTTATATAAAACGATTCGCATAACTAAAACAGAGATACTTGAAGAAAATCTGCAGCTTGCAAGCATTTTGAGTTTGATTAAAATCATCTTTTGCTTGTGGATTGTGGCATTTTTTACAAACCAATTAATTAAATTCAATATTGCTCAACCAACAAGTAACATACAATAATTCGAGATAGGTACCGTACTAAAATTCACTCTAAAAAATCTGTAATACTGAGCAAGTGAAGCGATTCCCAGTAGCGAGATTTTGCAAAAAAAAATAACAATCTCTATCATTCATGGAAAAAATATTCAAAATAAAACAATTTTTAAGAAAATAATTTTTAATAAATCATGTGTGGTTGCTTTTGTTGATTGAAATCGCTTAACGAAGTTATTTTCGTTAAATGTGCAGCCCTCATGTACAGTGTCGTTAGTATCATAAATGTTAAAATTTAGCATATTAGCAATATGAGATACAAAAACTAAACACGGGTTGTGACGATTTATGGGCTAAGTGTAGTTTGAGCCGCCCTCTACTGGGGGCTTAAATTTAAGTCTGGCTTAGGACTTTAAGTTCTGTTTTAACCTGGTGCAAAGAAATTTAGGTCAAACTTAAAATCGGGGAAGACTTAAGACTTAATTCATGTTGGTGCAAGGTGCAAACGGGCATTAGTGAAGCAAGTTTAATGCCAGTACGATGTATAGACAGAAATATTTGCTTATTTGTATTTTCTTATTTTTACAATACTTTGATTAATATCGTTTACTAGTATTTTGAGCTTTTTAAACAGCCGCCTAGCTACTCATTTAACTGAACAATCGCCCCAATTAATTACGAATAATGAATAAAACATGAAAATGATGGAGTTTACTTTTATTTTTATTGGTTATAATTTTTAGCAACTTTGCTAAGACTTAACAACTTCCTTACAGAATCCCAAATTTCCTTACAGAATCCCATACCAAAAGTTCCTTGGAGAAGACTCTATATATCCAGTAAAATTGTAACACAAACATACACTATTTTTTACAAAATCCATACCGAAAGTTCCTTGGAAAAGATTCTATAAATCCAATAAAATTATATCACGAACATACATTATGTAAATTGTACTTGACACTGACATCAGTTAATTAGAATTATTTGAATATAACAGCTGTTTCCATGATTATCTGATTTATGAAAGTTAATCTCTTTATAATTCTTTAACTCTACATCTACTGTATTTGAAGGAAAATGTATAATAATAATAATAATCACATAAAATGTGAAAATATAATATTTAATTGCGATTTTCAAGATAAACTGTTCAGAACTTCAAATAAGAGAACTTCCGGTTGGCCAGTTATAACCAAACTGTAATCAGTTCCATATGGATGTAAAGAAGAGGAATATGGAGGAATTATAATTTTTAATATTGTAGTATTGAAGTTATCGTCGGAGAAATTTGTGTCACATACAATCACCCACACATACACACACATCATCGTAAAACTAGTAAAATTGTAATCTGGGAACCCTCAAACGTGCATATTTATTAAAAACTCGCCTCCGAATTTTTTGACTACAGACAATACCTTCCCTCGTACCTTCCTTACCTAAAGGTGTCGGAAGGTAAAAAAATAGATCTCATTGTTTGTTTATTTTTAATGTCATTGTCTTTATTTTTATCTAGTAGTTGTCTCTAAAATTATAATTATTAATCGAGGTGAAAAGTATTTCATTACTGTCAAGTATTTTTTTTTTTTAAAAAAAAAACCTCTCAACAGGATTAAATCCCAATTATTGAGTAGGTTCACATACACAAACATCCATGACTTCGAACCCATAACCCCGAGCACACTCATGACTTGCTCTAACCATCGAGCCACCGGTGCCAACAATAGGCTATTCCACGATATTTTTTTAAAAAATTTTTCTTGGAGTACATAAAAATATAAGAACACATGTGAAAGTCCGAGTTAAAAATTCCTCCAAATAAGCGAGATATTAAGGTCCGAATTTTAAATTAGCTATGTGACGTAGGTAATGTGGATACACCAGAAGTAAACAAACAGTGGTTCACAAGCCACGAAAAAATGTTAAACAAATTACAAAATAATGTATATTTAAATAGTAATATTATAATTCATTATTAGAGACATAAAATAAATTATTATATTTAATTTTTTTTCTCATTTTATAAAAACAAAGAAATTAGAACGTCACCCGAACAGCAACCGAACAGATCCGACACACCCGAAGAAGTATATTCTTAGTTAGGGCGGGGCTTCTCAAAATCGGAGGTCATACTTGAATCCACTGAAATATATACTAACTAGAATGCGCGTACGAACCGTGACTGTGAAGGCATATTTAAAGCCTGCTGCTGGAGTAGTCGGCAAACATCGAGACAGTTCGTGAGTAGACGGAAATTATTTCGTGTGGCGCATGTTTAAATAAATGAAGCATAATATGAAAAGTTCGGTTCGGCACGGACGTGCGCGAACAGGACCAGCCATTATTGTTCAATGAGGCTTCAGTGCAGCGTACGCTGATAGATAGAGTATGCGAGTTCCAGTTAGTATATATTTCAGTGCTTGAATCCTATTTGCTCAAACACGCGTGCACATGTCCTGCATCTTCAAAAGCAAAACTCCCCGTGTCTTCTAGAAGGAATAATTTATAATAAAAGAAATATGGTTTTCCTTATCCTTTAACTATTATCGTTCATATTTTCAATAAACTTTTACTATTTTTGATTACTGTGGAATAGCCTATTGAGGAAAAGATAGATAACAAAAGAACGAAGCGCCGAAGTTAGCTTTAGAAATACCGAAATGTAATGAGACTTAAGACCGTGGTTTGTATACTATTTTACCCACGATCATAAATTTATAACGGGTAATTAATATTATGCGCATTAATAATTAAAATAATATCCATACATAAATAAAGAAATGCTTTGGCCTGCCTAGATCATCTTTCACATAAACTATTAATTTTATTTCAAACCTTTGATATCTAAACATTTATATGCATCATTTACAATTTAATTTGCTTACATATAAAATGTAAATTTGCTTTCTTTACATGTAAATAACCATCACTGATATTTACTGATCTCTCAGAGCAAGAAGTAACAACATCCCGCCCCGCCCTCTTGGAAAATGAGGGAACAATAACTAATTAAATTTTGAAAAATCAGATATCGCCAGTCTAGTAATACTAACTAAATTTGTATAAAATAATTTTCGTAAATTTTGACAACAATATAAAAATCTTACCTACTTCATTTTTAGAATGTTAACATACTTTTGCAGTAGAAGGCACTTATTATTTCGCTACTGCCGGAGTAAAAGGTCGTCTCGTAAAATGATTTTTTTAATGGTTGGGTTTGGATTAAACTTGGACTCCCAACGTACATAATTTTGTATGAGAACAAGTCTTGGGAGCTTATGGACATGCATAAATGCTGTTGAAAGGGTCTAGTTGTACGTTTTAGGTACCAAGTTTAATCCAAACGCAATTTTACACCATTTTTTTCTTATAATTTCATCTGAAAATATTAGGAAAACTAAGACTATTGATGAAAATCCGGTGAAAAAATTCCTATTAATAAGCGAGTTATTGTCTCCCGAATTTTGAAAATATTGACGTGACGTCACATTTATGTGTTTTTATATCAAACTGTTTTCATCATGGACCTAAATGTTCTTGAAATATATGCTATTTTAAGTTATATTTACATAAAATAAATGAATATTATAACACTGTATAAGTCTACATACTTTATAATTACAGGTGTATTTAAATTATTAAGTTTAATGCAAGAAATTTATGTTAAAATAAAAACTGTTTGAAAACTGCCATATAGGAATGTTAGCCCCCCCTTTCGAATTTGAATTTCTTAACTTCCATTGGTAGTAACCCCCACCTCCAAACACGCTATTTGTAATGCATGTATAGGCGGTTTCTCGGTCGCCAATCAAAATATTTTCATATTAGTGTCGAAGCGTTATAATAAAAAACCCTTTATTTCCGAAATATCTCAATTATACCATTTCATTTTTTTATTAATATTCGTTATTCAGCATATACATTCGTATTTTTTTACTATTTTCCTTTAATTCGATTGAGCCGTAATCCCCCATTGAAAAAAAATACAGAACAGATTTCTCATAAAACATTGATTAGTTGACGGATATCAAACTAAGTTAATTTTCGAGTCGAGGTGTCAGGGCGCAATCTCAACTTTAGCGACAGCTGGTGGAGTTTTTTGCCGTGAAATTCGATTATCAGGCGTTAAATTGAGGGAGAGTTAAGTAAACGGTAAAAAACGTTTGGAGAAAACATTAACTAGAGCTTATATTTTCTTCAAGATAAATTACTTTGATTTAGAACATCTCCTTCAATAATGAATTGATTAAATTACACTAGCAATGTAATTGGTTAAACTAAAGTTTGATTTATATTTATTAAAAATTGAGATATTATCTACATAATTATATCTGAATGGGAGTGAAAAAAACAACCATATGTGACCCGTAACATAAAATCTTTATAATATGTATAGGAATATAACAATTGATGTATTTACCATCTGGCAAAGAAAGGACGATATTTTTCTTAAAAGAATATAATTTAGAAAACATACATACGTATATTCATGTAGGTAAATACCATTATCTTATTTGTATATGTATGGGTATATTTTCATGATATACCATTTGTTATTAAAATAAGTAGGTCGATATATTAAATGACTTATTTCAACTTTGTCTTCATATTAAAAGAAAGTTAATTGTATTCTCTTATAATATAATGAAAGTATCAGTATACATACAATAAACCAGCGTTTCTTAACCTGGGATCCACGGACCCCAGAAGCTCCATCACACATCTCCAACTGCTCCGAAAAATAGTATACTTACAGTACCACCGAATAAATGAACAAATGAGCTGTAAAACAAATGTTCAATGTAGTTCTCCGTCACCTGTAGGGATGCCAACTTTACAAAATTACAGAAAAGGACATTTTTTCGGGCATCTTTTTCTGAATTGTGTGTAGGATTTAAAATGTATGAGAAAAAATGCACCGCAGGCGATTTTTTGAAAATTTTCAAGGTCAAAGGTGTTTAGTCAACACTAGTTAACCACATTTTTAATTCTGAAGGTCTGAAGTTATCACCAAACATCAAAGCATAATACATCTCTCCGTCCGCTACCGCTACCATTTAGAGAAGACTAAATGTTAATAGATAAATTAGTATCAATACATCAATAATTCACAAATTCTATCATTATTTCATTACATTACCTACATGAAATGTGAAATCATTATTTCATATTCATATTTATAATAAGAAAAATATTATTAATAACAAAATTTAGTATAAAAGGACAAATCGAGTCCTTTCCTGGTTTAAAAAAGGACAAGGACAATATATGCTCAAAAAGGACTGTCCTTTCCAAAAATAGGTCAGTTGGCATCCATACCTTTAGGTAAGGAAAGTATTGTCTTTGGTCAAAAAAAATCGGTTGTGAGTTTTTAATGAATAGGCACGTTTTAGGGTCCCTAGAATATGTACTTTACTAGTTTTACGATGATGTCAGTGTGTGTGTGTGTGACAATTTTTCTTCGACGATAACTCCAATACTACAACTCTAATGCCCGTATTCATAAACACTCGTAAAAACTTTAAACGGTTCGTTATAATATTTGTCCACTAAAAACAGTCGACATTGAAAGAAAAATCAAAATTTTATTTGTCAAGTTTGATTCTATTTGTCAAAAATTATAACGAGCTGTTATGAAACTTTACGAGTGTTTATGAATATAGGCATAAATATTTCGTATTCCTCTTCTTTATACGTCCATGTGAAGACGTGTTTAGATTTTGGTTATTATTGATCAACCGGAGGTTCCCTTATTTGAAATACTTAACAGTTTTTTTTTTTTTTTTTTTTTAAGCGCAGTTAAATATCATTTTTGATATTTTCTGTGATTATCAATATGAAAGAATATCTTATTGTTTTGTAGGGTTTGATTATACATTTTCCTTCATATTCAACAGATATAGAGTTAACGAATAATAAAAAGATTAACTTTCATAAATCAGCTTTGCTATAATCATGGAAACAGCTGATATATTCAAATAATTCTAATTGGCAGATGACAGTGTTAAGTGCAATTTACGTAGTGTATGTTATAATTTTATTGCATTTATAGAATCTTTTCCAAGGAACTTTCGGTATGGAATTTGTAGAAAATAGCATATGTTTGAATGTTTGTTTTACAATTTTACTAGATATCAAGAAACTTTTGGTATGGGATTTGTACAAAATACATAGAATTGACGGAAGGTAATGTGCTGGTCACATCAGATTTTTATAATCATGTAACTGCCTTTGCTGATTGTGGGTTAATATTTATCCTACAGCCTACAGGTTCATTGTGCGAGTATATCTGTTTGTATTTGTATTAAATATAATCCGGAAATATAAGACCTCCTTTTCTTACTATATAAAATAAGGTTAATTTTATCAAAAAAAAAAAATGGAATAAAAAATTAATAAAGACAGCAATAAGTGGCGTTACATTTTATATTGGGCTACATTGTTTTATATTTAAGCAACTCTGACACTTTAAGGTAATTATATTTTCTCATTTCTGAAATTTAAACTACCGTAGGTACTACGGTTAGTAATATCTAATTGACTTATTTTAAAGAAACGCAATACGCAATGGAAATGAGTCACAAAATGGCAAAATGGTATTAACAATTTTAACACCTTTGTAAAATTATTTGTTAGGCACTAGACACATGCAGACAACGCCATCTTTGAACTACTTTAAAAATATTTCTAATTAGACTGCGACAAACTGCCTAACTTTAACACTTCACTTAGCCCCTCTCTTCAATTTTTAATTTGAAACTGCGACATTTTATAATAATTTGACATTATGTGACAAGTCAATGTATTAAGTATCATTCACAACCAATTTCACTTTCAAAAATTTAAAGTTTGCATATAGGATATATGTATAAGCATTCACAATCAATTTCAATTTGAAAAATTTGAAGTTTGCAAGCTCCAAACTTGAAATTGAAATTACTATCTTCTGTCCTTGTTTAAGCTAGGTGGTCATGGTTATACGTTATTAGTTTATCTTGCGAGCCATGGTACTTGTCATTATTTGTTTATGTAGTTAGTGATTAAGTGATAGTTATTTACAATGTTAAATTTGTACATTACCTACTCGTCCATATCAATATTAGCTGAGTATTTGACATTCTATGGCTGTAATATAAACAAACTTCTTACTATTATTCTTTAATATTTTGGTTATGAAAGTGGTTGTGAATGCTATTAAAAATTATGTATTGCGAATGATGTCAAATTTTTTAAATTCAAATTTCCTAAATTCAAATTTTTCAAAGTGGTTGTGAATGAAGCTTTAGACTTTCATATAAAAGTGAAATATAAAACTTAACTACACATTTAAAAAAGTACTATTTCTAGTTCAACGAACGAAACTGTACTAAATCAAATGTCAAGTACCCTAAAACTTACAACTCTAGCCATAATAATAAAAGATAAAATTCTCTGCTATTCACTGAAATGTAACATTGTAATAATTCCACATTTCACTTGAAACAATAAAACGCATATCTCAATTAAACCTTGTTTACCTTATAACTTTATTATCCTTTACAACTCTCAATATTCCTCTTAATTTATCTGGAAATGAGTTTCTGTATTACATTTTCTCTTTATCAATTCTTTAATAACGCGCAGTGCAATAAAACACTTTCTGCAGCGCAGTAGATCTCTCTAGACGTTCTCTGTATATAGATCTCTGGATCTCGGTGTGGATCTTAATCGATAGACGTTGTTAGCGATGCTGACAGACGCGCAACGATGTCTCGAATGCTTTGCTCTTGCAAAGTAACAGGGCCGGTAGAGGCAGCACTGCGGAGAAAATATTATCAAGAGGATAGATACGAACGAGAGTGGATTGAAAAATTCGTGGCTTATCACAGAAGAAGTTTGGTAATATATTTCGCGTTCATAATAAAGTCATTACGAAATCCATTTGCATATCGAAAGAGCCTTCATTTCGATACACAATTTTTTGCTTTAGCAGGTTGGTACTAGATGACATTTGCTTAAATTTTCAAACTTCATAGTCATAAATAAAATTTTACATAACTTTCAAATAACTCAATAAATGTCAATCCAATGTTACCAACTACAACATTACACTTACAAATTTCCCTAAATCAACTTGCTTTAATATCAGTTTTTTAAAAAATATTTTAGTATACAATAGACGTAAAATATAAAAAATAGTTTAAAGAACTCAAGCGAAAAAAAAAACATATCTTATAAAACTTGTTTAATGTGTCAGAGTAGGTAATCCAGAATGACTGAGGGTTGATTTTTTGTTTGCCGCATCGTCGTGATACTGAAATAGATTGACAGGTTGCATTAGTGTACAGGTTGGAACAAATTCGATCTCCGTATATGAAAAACTTTTTTACTATGCACTGAACAGAAAATTGATGTAGGTCTTTATGGGTCAACTTTTCGAGACAATTGATTTTTTCATTTGTTTCGGAACAAATTTCACCCCAAATAATTAATATTTCAAGTTTTATTCTTGTTTAAAACAAAAGAACGTAGACTTGTTATACATCGTTGAAAATCTTATAAAATAAATAAAAAGAAGAGCCTATTTTCAACAAATTAAAAAATATTATGTTTGTATTAAATCTCGAGAATGATTAAGTTTTGAAAAAATGTAATTACACCATTTTATTCTACGTAAAATACTGTATGAAAATTATCTAAATATTTTTTTCTGTATCTCTCATAATAAACGAGATATGAGGTATTTTCAAAATAAGCGAAAATCAAGTTTTAGTCTGTAGCTCAAAAACAAAAGACGATCGAAAATTCATGTGGTGCGTATTGAAGTAGTCTAGAAAAGTTGGCTAATAAAGACCTACATCAATTTTCTATAGGGTGCAAAATAAGAAAGTTTTGCATATACGGAACTTGAATTTATTCCATCCTGGTACGGTGAATTTTTGAAAGAGGATGCAAACAAATGTATTCAGAATATTTAGAGTAAAATTTACTTACGAAAATATGTTTCCAAAATTAACTTGTAATGTTCTTCCGTAAACACAATTCTAATGTAACGGTTTGAATAAATAACAGTTTAATTTTAAAAGATAGAAAGAAATCCGTAATGTCGCTGACTTCTATAATATCGGTAATATAGGCAACATAATTTGACAATGCCGGTAAATTGATATTAATATTTTTCCTTGGAAGATAAAACACGTCGTGTGACTTTCATTCTTCTGGATCACTCTATACTATGGGGCACTTGCACCTACGTCACAACATGGCAGATGAATAGCTGATTCTGGACAACCAATCTTCAATTTAACATTGGCTCTTATGCAGCGAATGTGTTCTCTGTGCAAGAAATTCAGTTCTTCTTAAATTTATATATGCTATTTACAAATTAAACTAGCCATTTAAATTAAAGATAAATGTATGAATTATTTACTAGTAAAACAAGGAAGTCATATTTATAAATATAATTTGAAAAATATTAAGTTGAAATAAGTAGCATGTTAGACGCAAAAATTTTAGTTTTAGATATGCGCATTTTTATTTTTCAGAAGGTTTGATATTTTCACAAAATAATAAGGTTAAAATTCAATTAATAGATGACGGATTCAGGTTGTAGTTGTAGTAACGTATCCAATGGAAATTTTGACTTCTTCAATCAAGTGAAGACGACGATTTTGATCACAGACACTATTATAGATAGGAAACTGTAATGCTGCAAACTGGCACTATAGTACAGCGCCCCCTGGTCGTGGGAAGAAGAAGTTTCATGTATAGGAGGCGGAAATTTTGAATTGATTCGAATTCAACAATTAACACTTGGTATCAAATATTAAGTTATTAGATTATATACGTTATATTTTATATTTATAATAAAATAAGTGAAATACTAAATTATTACAAACTGTTTTCCTTGTTAAAGTTTTTATTTTTTAATAATTTTTCGTATTTCTTCTGTGCTAATTTGTTTTTATTATCGCTAATTACACAATTTTTCAAAATTTTCTTCCCATTTAATATTCGTTGTTGAACATTAAATAATTTTTGGGATTTGGAAATCGATGTAAAGTAACATCTGCAAAATATATCAACAATTAATACTGAGCTTTCAAAATACTAATTATGCATCTAAAAACTAATAAAGTACACATATAATACACACCTGTCGTAATGCAATCTGGAATACAGCAATTGATGTTTCTTTCACAAAATTTTTTCACAGCCAAATCAAATATCTGGTGATAAATTGTTCACTATTTATATCACAAGTAATCAGAAGCAACCACAAATAAATGTGTATATATCATAAATAAACAATACCACAACTAAATTAAAAAATATATCAACCAATTCAATAACAATCGAGCTGTCAGTAAGCTGTCATTTTCAAATTTGAAATAAAATTTTATATACTAGTGCCATCTAAACGGGGGAAGAAAAGTTATAATGTTGGCCCGCTTTGTCTAATAGGAGTTTCCACCGCATGATTTTGATATAATGGCTATTAAAAAAATGACAGTTATGTTGAACTGACAATACCATAGTATTCCGAAAAATTTTTTTTTTGACACTTTCGTATCAGCAAACAAATTGCAAATGATATTGCAGTAAGGTTTCATAGTATTTCCATCATCAAGCTAGAGAATACCGCAAACTAGATGCTTATAAATGTACACTAGTTTTCATTTCATTATGTGTTAACAGGAATATTTAAACCGTTTGATTTGCAACTAGTTTCTCGAACTCCAACCTTTTGCAAACCGTTCTATGAACAAAGCTATTATAAACCACTACAAACACTTACGGGTATGTATATTAGTCTTACAATATAAAGGATACTCTTTGCGTTGCGGGTCTTGAAATATTAGTTACTAAAGCCTCTCATTCTCCCAATTGTTGACAATTCAATAGATCTTTGGATCTTAATCTATCGGCGGCGCTAACGACGTCGCGACGACAAGGAGGACGGCGACGCCTCGCCTGGAATAATTGCATCCGATCGATCTCGACGCAATAAGGCTCAGGAAACGGAGCACGGCTCCAAGCCTTCCATAAAAACTGCGCACATGCTCTGGAGAGAACATGGGGGTAATTTATAGGGAGCGAGGAAAATTTATTAGCTATTTATAAAGGAGACATGGGAGCTCAGCAAGTTACAGCTAAAGCGCAATACAGTGTATTTGGTGACATTTGAAACTGAGCTCTGAGATCTCTCGGTAGGAATATACGTACAGCTAGTAGGTATGTCTAATCAACAAGAGTTGCCAACTGAGCAAATGCTAAATAGCAAACTGTTAGAACGTTGTACGCTATTTGAATTTGGTACATACATCATGAAGAGAAGAGCAACCGAGAAGAATATAGAAAGAATGCATATAAATGGATGAAATATAAATTTTATGTTGATAAATGTAAGATATAATTAGTATTTGGTGATTGCACTAATATTTAAAAATGGAAATGCGAAGTTTGATAAAAAAATCTGTTGTGGCCAGCACAAAACCTTCCGTCAATTCGATGTATTTTGTATATATCCCAGACCAAAAGTTCCTTGAAAAAGATTCTGTATATCCTATAAAATTGTAACACGAACACACTATTTTTTACAAATTCTATACCGAAAGTTCCTTTCCCTATTTTATTAGGGGTCGCTGTTTCTTACTCTTCTCTTTTAATCAATCCTGCCCAACGCATCTTCTTCACACAATTCTTCCTCTCTCAAATCTTCTGCTACACAGTCCTTCCATCTTCTTTTCTTTGGAGGGACACTGTATCACATTCACACATAACTTTCTGACCCTATACTTTCAACTTTGGTTTTGCATTTGACACTGACATCTGTCAATTAAATTTTTCTGAATATATCTGTTGTTTCCGTAATTTTAACAAAGCTGACTAATTTTTGAAAGTTAATCTCTCTTAATGTCTCTATAACTCTATATCTATTGAATATGAACGAAACTGTATAATCAAACCGTATAGAGAATAAGATATTCTTTCATATTGATAATCACAAAATGTCGAAAAATAATATTTAACTGCGTTTTTTCAAGAAAAACTGTTAAAAACTTCAAATAAGGGTACTTCCGGTGGATCAATTATAACCAAAATCTAATCAACACTTCATATGGATGTACAGAAGAGGAATACGAAAGAATTATAATTTTTAGAATTGTAGTATTGGAGTTATCGTCGGAGAAAAAATTGACACACACGGACACACACACACTCAGACACACACACATACAGACATCATCTTAAAAATAGTAAATTCGTATTCTAGGGGCCCTAAAACGTGCTTATTCATTAAAAACTCACCAACGAATTTTTTGACCAAAGACAATACCTTCCTTACCTAAAGGTGACGGAAGGTAAAAAAATAACAAGAATTTTCATCTATTCCAAAAATTAATAATTTATTCATTAATATTAATGATTTCCATTAGTTGATATCAAGAAGTTTATAGTCGGAATTTGGACGTGGAATTTGTATAAAACAAGTTATTAATTCTTCTACGTTTCGCTTTAATTTACTGCATTTCCAAGAGCTGAAATTTTGTTACATTCAAATAACATTGTTAGAATTTACTGTTGAAACATTTTTCATATTATAATCAAAATTTTGAAAAACAATAAGATACAAAGCTACAAATCTGCACTGTTTATAGTAGGAATGACGATGGGTACCCGGGTACTCGGAACCTACCCGATAATAATGTACCCGGGTATAAAATTTCTTACCCGATTACCCGAAATATGCCCGCTGCCCGTTAATTACCCAATACCCTTTAATTACCCGAACAGTTTTCAGCTGCCGGAAAGATTGTATCTAAAAGAAGAGCTTTTTATTATCATACCATAGGTAATTAATATAATTTATGTTAAGTTTTTTATAGAGATATAGTATATTAATTATTTGTATTACTTTTTATTTAATAAATATAAGTAATCAATAACAATGAATTTTATTAAAAAGTAAACTGCTAATATAAGGGTAACTAGTAATTAACAAATTAACGAATTGAGTATATATATATATATATATATATATATATATATATATATATATATATATATATATATACTTAAAGGGTACTATCCGGGTAGTTGTTTTAGGTACTCGGGTACCAAAATTATCGGAATTCGTCATTCTTAGTTTATAGTTTGAGAAAGGAAGAATTGCACTAGAAATCAATGAAAAAATGAAGAAATACTATAAAAAACAGTATTACAAAGAAGAATTTCCAACAGTAAAATACATTTTACTTCATATTACTTTCCCCTTTACATTAATGTCAAGTGTTTCGAATCTATTATTAAATCGAAAACGAATAACGCGCGAATTTTAAAAATGTTTGTTACTTTTTGTACAAACCTCGTAGAAATCATATTTTAAATTCACCAGCTCATTCATCTGAAATACATGTGTCCAAAACTTGACAGGCATATAGGCACATAAATCATATTTTTCTTTTTCTGTAGACCTCAGAACGTACATATCTGTAAAAATCGTGAAATATAATATTAATATTTGATGCGATAATCCTTTAACAAGATTGAGTGGCATTTTCATCCACGCCATCTGAAATGGACGGGTACGGACATATCCGTCTTTATTGTTAGATGGAAATTCCTGCTCCTTCTGAAAGAAGCAAAATATAACGTCATATCCAATTGGTTCGATATGCTACCTTTGTTAAAATCTACTGATTTGTATGTTATTGGGAAAAATGTTGAAATATCAATCATTGCATTATAAATAGTTACTTGAAGGTGATCACTATTGTCAGTTTTACAATCGATGCTTATCTTTAAGAGATTACAATTAACTAGAAGTTGACCAGCTATTACCGGTTTAAAATGATGATTAATATTAAATTTGTAGTTTATTTTCACCAGAACAATAGGCTGTAATTGAATTTAAGTTCTAATTTAAATAATAATATATAACCTTGCACTGTGACGCTACGGAATGTTAACAGGTATATTGAAAATGATTCATTTTAAAGTAAATAGCTTTAGTAAGGAGACTAGCCAATCCGCCAGTGTTTAGAACGGGTAAAGCTAGAATTACGATTAGCCGCACGTGTACTAGTAATTTTCCACATTTACATAAAATAGAAGTAGTTCTGAAAATAACTTTTGATTCAAAACAATGTCCGACAGTGCAAGGTTCCAATACTACTAAATTTAATTTCGGAAACGTGTACTACGTAGGGAGCCGACCTCGCGATTGAACCTGCCTCGTATCGTAGATGTAAAAGACCCCGCCCACTGCCCTCTCGATCCCCGCACTGCCCTCCCAATCCACGCACTGCAGTTATCTACCGCACGTAACATCGACGCGCCGGCCGTGAATTTATTTATTTATCTTGCGTATTTTCTTCATTATTATCCTAAACTGTACGACCAAATTAGATGCACGAGACACCTCGCCATTACCATATTAGGCTGTATAAATACATATTGTATTTAACATTTTTAGTACAACCACAAAAATTCTAATTACGTCTATTATTAATATACATATTTTTATATACATATTTTAATTCATTCCATAAATAAGTTTCTTCCTACTCTCCTAAATGTTCGAGATTCTTCAAATTCATTGACGAGATTGGTGGTATTTCTGATGCGTATATGTAATATTTACATATATGTATCTATAATTTTAAATATTTAATTAATAACACAGTAAGAAATATTAAATGTTCTTCCCAGAAAAAGCCTTCAGTAATGTATCAACGGCTTATTTTATATAGGTATTTATAATTATCTCAAAATCTATAGAAGATATAAGAAAAATGTTCAATGTATCGCACAGAGAATTTTATATTCTTTAATATTTGTAATAACATAAATTTCCAAAAAAAAAAAAATATTTAGTAGATTTTTTTTTAAGTAACTACTACTTCCGGTTGTCCAATTGTTACCAAATCGTTTCAGCTTTTCCCATTAATGTCAGATTAAGGAATACATAGTTAAATTGGTCTTCAGTCTAACATAATTTGAGAAACCATCCCTCCAACATCCAGACGCACTCATACACACACACATCTGTGTAAAACTGTTTAAATCGGATTCTTGTGACCTTAAAACACCTCTGTTAGCGAGAGGTAAAAACCGTTATTTTGTCTTAAATATAAAAGCTAGATATACAGTGTGTTAATTAAAAATCTGTCTATAGGCGTTTAACATGGGAAAATAGTTTATTTTTGCGCAATAGTCCCCAATTAATTTTAGACAAAAATGTTTCAAATAAATGTAATATTACTTATTAAATGGTACTGTTTGCTGTATGGACGTTTAAGGGAAGTACAGAATGACCTTCTTTTACTCGGCTGCATCATATGTGATTCATGGGACTCTGTGAGGTGTAAGTTTTTTAGGACTCTCATATAATGCTTAAAATGCACAGTTATTTCATAAAATATTTATTATTTATGTATACAAGGCACAGTTATTTCGAAAATTAAATATTATTCGTATAATACAACATAATATATAACTATAGAAGTTCAGAGAACAATACATTAATGATTACTATTATAAGATATAAGTTCCTCATACGCCCATGAGTCATATATGAACACGTTCAAAAACAATAGTTAATTTTTGTTTTTTTTATTTTTATTAGGTAAAATATGATATTTTGTATAGATAAAATAAAAATACTACAAAAAAGCAGTTGGACGGGCCCAAAAAAAATTCTTATGGGGACAGTCAACGTGTTAAATTTGAACAATAGTAATATAGCAACAATAATTTCTTATTTTTGTAATAAGAATCTTTAAAATTGTTTGTTAACAACGAAGTTACCAGGGCGGAAAATTGAACATTACGCCCGCTGGGCTTTTTGCCAATTTTACTGCTCTCCGGGCTGTAAAAAGACCAAAAACTCGATAATGATACTAACCTTGGCCACGTAATATTTTTACATAGCATGCATGTATTTAAAAAATAATTTAAAAACATTTCATTTGATTGCAGTTGTGCGTAAAATGTTGTACATACCTCAGGCCGAAAGAAATTTACACCCTTGGACGAATAAAAGTCCTCCGCTACGCCTCGGGCTTCAAATTTCGTCCGCAGGTGTAAACCTTTTCTTTCGGCCCTCTACACGTAAATAACTACTGTGTTGGGTAGGATTATGGTTTACATAAGTGTATTATTTTATAAGATATTTAAATTTTTCTTTTAATCCAACCCTGGGAATTGCAAGTATTCTGGCAAACTTAAGGCAAATTGCGGTACACCGCAGTAAACTGTTCCTTTGTATTTTTATAGTATAGGGGCGTTCAAGCTGTTTATGGCGACCCTTTAGGTTTTGATGAGACAGAGTATAGAAGTAATTCTGTTAATCGATGTAAACTTTATTAAAATGGATGTCACAGATTAAATTTCTAATCGCAGCAGAACGAATCGGTTTCAAAGGGAAGTTTATAAGTTTAATATTGTATGATCAGTTTTCGTTGTAGACTTGAATAACAAAGCAAATTATATTACATTCTGCGTCTGCATAGTTCTTTTGAATCACGTATAGTCTTTGTTACTGGCTGTGTTAAGGGAGAATTAACAGTTCACAAAATATGCACCAAAATGAAATGATCAAAGCTGTATTATATAGTATGCTATGATGCAATATGTATTAGGCGGCTACGCCGAATGTTTACAGTGTTAGTGTTGTTGATAGTTATGTCAATATAAAAAATCTGTTGTGGCCAGCACAAGACCTTCCGTCAATTCCATGGATTTTGTACAAATCCCATACCAAAAGGTCCTTGGAACAGATTCTATATAATATCATGTAAAAACACATACTATTTTTTACAAATTCCATACCCAAAGTTCATTTGAAAAGGTTCTATAAATCCAATAAAATTATAACATAAACTACACTAAGTAATGTCCTTCCATCTTCTCTTTGGCCTTTCTCTCTATCACTTGCGAGCAACACTATGACATACCAATTTTAGATCCTATACTTTTTTGTCCATATTTGGTTTTGCACTTGTAACTGACATCTGTCAATTAAATTTTTTTGATTAATTATGTCAGCTGTTTCCATGATAAAGAGCAAAGCTGACTAATTTTTGAAAATTAATTTCTTTATAATGCTTTAAATTTACATCTATTGAATATGAAGGAAAATGTATAATCAAACTGTATAGAGAAGAGTATTTTCTTTAATATATATAATAACAAAATGTCAAAAAATAATATTTAACTGCGTTTTTTCAAGAAAAACTGTTAAAAACTTCAAATAAGGGTACTTCCGGTGGATCAATTATAACCAAAATCTAATCAGCTCTTCATATGGATGTAAAGAAGAGGAATACGAAAGAATTATAATTTTTAGAATTGTAGTATTGGAGTTATCGTCGGAGAAAAATTTGTCACACACGGACACACACACGGACACACACACACACACACATACAGACATCATCTTAAAAATAGTAAATTCGTATTCTAGGGGCCCTAAAACGTGCTTATTCATTAAAAACTCACCAACGAATTTTTTGACCAAAGACAATACCTTCCTTTTACGGAAGGTAAAAAAATCTGTTGTGGCCAGCACAAGACCTTCCGTCAATTCTATGTATTTTGTACAAATCCCATACCAAAAGGTCCTTGGAACAGATCCTATACAATATCATGTAAAAACACATACTATTTTTTTTACAAATTCCATACCAAAAGTTCATTTGAAAATGTTCTATAAATCCAATAAAATTATAACATAAACTACACTAAGTAATGTCCTTCCATCTTCTCTTTGGCCTTTCTCTGCGTGTCACTTGCGAACAACACTAAGACATACCAATTTTAGATCCTGTACTTTTTTCCATATTTGGTTTTGCACTTGCTACTGACATCTGTCAATTAAATTTTTTTGAATAATTATGTCAGCTGTTTCCATGATAAATAACAAAGCTGACTAATTTTTTAAAATTAATTTCTTTATAATGCTTTAAATTTACATCTATTGAATATGAAGGAAAATGTATAATCAAACTGTATAGAGAAGAATATTTTCTGTAATATACATAATAACAAAATGTCAAAAAATAATATTTAATTGCGTTTTTTTTAAGAAAAACTGTTAAAATCTTCAAATAAGGGTACTTCCGGTGGATCAATTATAACCAAAATCTAATCAACTCTTCATATGGATGTACAGAAGAGGAATACGAAAGAATTATAATTTTTAGAATTGTAGTATTGGAGTTATCGTCGGAGAAAAATTTGTCACACACGGACACACACACACACGGACACACACACACACACACATACAGACATCATCTTAAAAATGGTATATTCGTATTGTAGGGACCCTAAAACGTGCTTATTCATTAAAAACTCACCACCGAATTTTTTGACCAAAGACAATACCTTCCTTACCTAAAGGTGACGGAAGGTAAAAAAATAATAAAATATTAGAACCAGTCTAATTTATTTAATTGGAACTATTCAACACAAACACAATACAAAAGCATTTGTAAAATGGAAAATTCCACGAAATGCAATTTGAATATGTCCTTTCCTAATATTGACAGCGATTTCCTGACAATAGCTTCCATTATATTTCTCCGTTATATACAGGCTGTCCCAGATTTAAACAGCATAACTTGAACCATAGATTAAACACGTAAAAATAAGATTCATTTGAGCAAATGTCCCTAAATGCTTTGTTTCAGAGATATTCATGTTTTTCTTATTGGAGCAGCGCTACTTTAAAAAATCAACATTATAACGAGATATCAAATATTAACTTATTAAGGAGGTAGATACAGGAAAGTAAGAATTCCTCGGACTTTCAGTCAATTAATAAAATTTATTCACGCCGACGTTTCGACTATACTATAGTCTTCTTCAGGGCTAGAATGGTCAGTTGAAAAAAGGAAACCACATGTGGATAATATAACATACAGCACGGACAATTAAAAAAATAAATAAATAAATATGAATTAATTACTCTCAGTAATTAATCGAAAATTATCCACATTAGTCCTCAACTTTGATTATTCTTAAAAAAATTTTTTTACACGTTACTAGTTATTTGTAGTTCCATAAGTATTGCACTCATCAAAGACAAGTTTTTAATTTTTAGACGAATTTCTCTCTGTGATATGTTGGTTTTAACTATTTATTTATTTATTCATATTTATTTATTTATTTTTTTAATTGTCCGTGCTGTATGTTATATTATCCACATGTGGTTTCCTTTTTTCAACTGAAAGTCCGAGGAATTCTTACTTTCCTGTATCTACCTCCATCCTAACACAGTCGAATATTGATTTTTCAACTCTCATTAACTTATTAAGTTGTGACATAATAATTAAATTAATTATAGGTAAATGATTTGGCTATTGCTTAATTTCAATAAAAAAAATTAGTTTGCTTGCACCGAGGTCTGGAAAAAAAAGAAAATTATCGATGAACAAATTTATTATTTATGTACAATAAAATAATAACTATTTTTTATAACATTTGTTCAAAGTGTTCACCTGTAGTAAGCAAACAGGCACGACAACGATCTGCCATGGCATTGGTCGCTGCGTGACATTGCTCGGGAGATATGGTTTTGAATCAAAGAAATTCTCGTCTTTGGTTACTTGAAAATCCTCATGCAATTAAAGAGAAAATTTTCCACTATGAATTTCAATGTAATGTTTGGCTAGGTATTATTGAAAATACTTTAATAGGCCCTTTCTTTTTGGCATATCGTTTATATTCAGAGAGGTTCTACAATTTTCTAAATAATGATTTAAATGATTTAATGGAAGAAGTTACATTAGCAATAAGAATAAACTCTTGGCTACAGTTAGATGGCTGCCCTCCACATTATGGGAGACAACCAAGAATGTGGTTAAATTTACACTATCCACAACGGTGGATTGGTCGCAGAACACCTGTACCATGGCCAGCCCATTCGTCCGATCTAACACCTTTATATTTCTTGGCTTGGGGTGCCATAAAAAAAGAGTTTATGATGAACCGATAGATAATTTGGACACTCTACGCAGCGAAATTATTCAAGTTTGCGAAACCATATCTCCCGAGCAATGTCACGCTGTCACGTAGCGACCAATGCAATGGCAGATCGTTGTCGTGCCTGTTTACTTGCTACAGGTAAACATTTTGAACACATGTTATAAAAATAAAAAATCGTTATTATTTTATTGTACATAAATAATAAATTTGTTTGAATTCATCGATAATTTTCATTTTTGTCCTGACCTTAGGCAAGCAAACTAAATTTTGTATCGAAATTAGGTAATAGCCAAATCATTCACCTTTAATTAACATTTGCTCAAATGAACTTGTCACCTTATTTTTACGTGTTTAATGCATGGTTCAAGTTATGCAGTTTAAATCTGGGACACCTGTATATATATATATATATATATATATATATATATATATATATATATATATATATATATATATATATTCTCTTTTCATTTTTGCTGTATACTCGTATTTGCTGTGTTGTATTTCAGAAAACATTTTGTTATACTTATGCCTGGTTGCAGAAACGGTAATCAATGCCTTGTTCATTCAACGGTTCAACAAAACGAACTAATTCGAATTAGTTTCCATGTTCTTGAGACATTTAAATCATTGCTGACTAAAAATCGCGTTGAATTTGTTCGTTTTGATGAACCTTGTTTGAACAAGGCGTTGATTACCGTTTCTGCAACTGGGCCTTAGATTTGTAGAACTCGAATGCTATATGACAAAACAAAATGATCGGTCGGGTAAGTAGCATTAAAATTTCTAATTTATAAACACTGTATTTGAAATCATTGGCTCGTTTTACGAGCGCACTATTATAATAATAGCTGTATTACAAAGCACCGTTTTACAATATATTCTTTTGAGGTTAAACTTCACTTTTAACAAAAAGGCCCTATAAAAATGAATCCTTAATACGAGCATAACTTTATTAGCGGTAATAATAAACAAATTCCTGTTTCCAGAATAACCTTGTGTTGACGTAACATTTATGCCGAGTTTATTCTCGAGTTAAGTCTTATTCCATGTTTATTATTAAACATTCCTGGATTATGCCGTGATAAACTATTCCTATGTTATAAGAAGACTGTTCTGAAGTTAACCGTTACTTATTATTACTGCTGTAAATATATTAAACTGGTTGTAATTTGAACCGACCTAGTTCGATTCCAATTATTTTCAATTTACAAATAATATAAAAATGAGCCCTGTTGTGATGTCTTTCTTCATCTCCACTACAACTTTGAGATCCTATGAAACTTTTCTAAAAATGTGAAATTGCATATAAAACGTTTGGAAATTTCACTCCTTCAATGCTTGAACAACCGTACGACTTATGGCTGTCTGCACCGCACCGACGTAATCTTAAGTTCTCCTTTGCTTAAGTTTTACTTAAAGTTACGGTTCACCTTAAATGTTATTCTGTTGCACATGTAAATTTTAAGTTCTACTATCTCCATGGATGGAATTCTGTAACTCAACGGATATCAAACGGTATCGTTATCACTATAACGTATTTTTTATAAGATGATTGATATATTTACGTCATAATTTTCAAATAAAATGTGATCGCCTATGTAACCATAACCATGGTGATAACGGTAGCGATTTACAGAATCCAACCCATAACTATTGACTATGGAGGAAAATGTATAATCAAACCGTATGGAGAATAAGATATTCTTTTATATTAATAATCACATGAAATGTCAAAAAATGATATTTAATGAGTTTTTTCAAGGAAAACTGTTAAGAAAATCAAATAAGGGAACTCCCGGTTCACCGAGATTATAACCAAAATCTAATCAGCTCTTCATATGGATGTAAAGAAGAGGAATACGAAAGAATTATAATTTTTAGAATTGTAGTATTGGAGTTACCGTTGGAGAAAAATTTGTCACACACGGACACATACACACACGGACACATATACCTATACAGACATCATCGTAAAACTAGTAAAATCGTATTCTAGAGACCCTAAAACGTGTTTATTCATTAAAAACTCCCCATCGTTTTATTTAAACAAAGGCAATACCTTCCTTACCTAAAGGTGACGGAAGGTAAAAAATCTGTTGTGGCCAGCACAAGACCTCTCGCCATTTCCATATTAGGCTATATAAGTACATATTGTATTCAACATTTCTGGTGCACACACAAAATTCTAATTACGTGTACTATTAATATATTTTTATATTTTTTAATTCATTGACGAGATAGGCGGAATTTCTGATGCGTGGTATATGTAATGTATAATTTTAAATATTTAATTAATAATAACATAGGTGATATTCAATGTATTTCTGCCAATTTCAAATATTTTAATTTTTCAACTGGTTTCCATGGAATTATTTGAGTTGTGAAAATCATTACAACGGATTATTTTATATATTTGTAATTCTCTATCTCTATAGGTATATTCTGTAATATTTGTAATAACATAAATCTCCAAAAAATAATATTTGGAATATTTTTGTAAGAAACAACTACTTCCGATTGTCCAATTGTTACCAAAACCTTTTCAGCTCTTCCCATTAATATCAGCTTAAGGAATACGAAGTTAAATTGGTCTTTAGTCTTTTAGAATTTGAGAAACCGTCCCTCCAACATCCACACACACACACACACACACACACACACACACACACACGCGCATGAATTCAATATTTGTTTTAGCAAGAGGTAAAAACTAGAGCGCAAATAAAAATAATTGTGGCACATATAAGCGCATAAAGAGCGCAATTATTGGCAATTTTTTTTTAGTATAATAATGAGGGGCAGGGGCGCAACTTGATTTACCTCTCGTATGTCTATAGTAAAACTTAAAACAGCACACCAAATTTAAACAACAATCGTTCATTATATATTCAACAACTCATTATTTCCAGTACTTTGCGGAGAGGGTAGATTGTTAACTTACATACATTCATAAAAATGCAATTAAAATTGATTACGAAATGAGTGGAATTTTTACCCTGCATACTCTACATGCGAGAAAGTGCACCATGATTTATATTTATATTTGCATGATTTATTATTCTATTGAAATCTTATGTTTATTTCATGTGCAATGCTAAACAGGTTAATTATTGCAAGGTGATTTATTTGTTGGTATATTATGAAGTACTGTTATATCGTGTATTAAATACATATACTCGCCCACAGAATACTTGAATTAAATGAATAGTTTCCTTTGTGTAATCTAGATAGATGTTATGCTAATTCATTTAAATGCAATAGACGAATAGTTTTTTTAGATTTACAACTGACATTATTGGAGATAAGTTATTGTTAACTCAGAGAAGTAAAATTTATTTATATACAAAGCAGGAGAAACTTTCAGTAAAATAATAGGGTAGTTGCGCATTTTCCAATTTATTTTTTTTCTGAAAGAATTGTTCAAGTTATTCACTTTAATACATATTTTATGTCTGGCAACTGTATATTTTTCAAAGTATACCAGGACAACCAGTAAGCGAAACTTTTTGGAGCATCGGGGATAACATTTTCAACCTCCATACTTGTTTTTTGAGGGATTAACACTTAATAAATAGACCCTTGAGTCAATGTTTAAGCAAACTGTTATTTTAAAATAAATTTATAATTCTGCTGATGATGAGGGCCTTGGGTCCCTCGAAACGTCCAAATATCAAATAAAAACTAAATTTTACATTGAACCTTGAGAAGGCGAAATCAATTTCCTCTCCACATAATTAATTTACCTTGTTTTAAATCTGCTGATATAGAAAAGAAAAATATGATTTTAACACGTAAAACATAGGTTATGTCACTAAAAATGACATGTACATTCCCTGGAGTGTGTAGCTACCTGGTGACAAAATTATGAAGTCTATATAAGAATTAAGCATCTTGAAAATATCTGGTATTCAAGTAAATAATTATAAAATATACGTACTGTTAAGTAATACTTTTGTATCTGTTATTTTACTTCTAGAATTATACTGTAAATATTTGTATGAAACATTTAAAACGTAATTCAACATTTTCGCTTTGTCGTGGTATTATTACAAGCTTGTATGAGTCATACAGACTTGATCGAACTATATAATTTTTAATAGTTTACGTCACAAGAATTCCACCGCGAACTTTATTTATGGAAATTATGAATGAAAAGTTTTATATTTTCTAATAATTTTTACATTAATATGTTTAAAATTAATCTATATTTCATAATTAATAGGAAAAAATAACATTAATTTTTTTCGCAAGTACCCTATTATACTTACTATGACAGAGAAATACTAGTGCATATATGGGTATAACTTTAATATGAAATAGTGATTGACTTTATAAATACCGTTTATTATCATGACATACCCATTGCTGAGTGAATGAAACCACTTTTTTAATTGGTTTAGAATGAATAATTTATAAAAATGAGAGTGTTATTTTATCGAATGGGCCTCCCAGGTCCAGGTAGCGTAGCAGTAACCTTATCGCTTCACAACCTGAGTGTCTCGGGTTTATTCCGGATAAGGCATGGCATAGGTGTTTTGTGTCTTTCATAATTTCACCTTCATAAATGCTACTTAACTCTTGTCTTTCCAAAATAGGGTCAAAACTGATCCGATTTCCGGTATTTTTGTTAATAATCCTTATGATTGTAAACAATGAGTGGAAGCCGGCTGATATCTTCACCAATACTCGGAGCTGAATTAGTTTTTGTCGGGTCATCTAGTAGAGTTCTGTGTAAGGGTATATGGAAGCATTCTTTGTTCGTTCAGCTTTGAAAGAGTTAGCATCATTGTATTTGATTTGTAAAATAATTGTATTTAACCTGCATTTAAAATATTACCTATAATAGTATCATCAAATAGTGCATTTTGTAATTCATTTACCTAAACAACATAATAACTTTTAACATGATAAAAAATATCACAATCAAGTATTGAGTTATCAATAATTTTTACCTTCCATCAAAAGGAAGGTATTGTCTTTGGTCAAAAAATTCGATGGTGAGTTTTTAATGAATAAGCACGTTTCAAGATACCTAGAATACGATTTTACTAATTTTACATTGATGTCTGTATGTGTGTGTGTCCGTGTGTGTGTGTGTGTGTGTGTGTGTGTGTGTGTGTGTGTGTGTGTGTGTGTGTGACAAATTTTTCTCCGACGATAACTTCAAAACTACAATTCTAAAAATTATGATTCTTTCGTATTCCTCTTCTTTACAACCATATGAAGAGCTGATCAGATTTTGGTTATAATTGGTCAACCGGATGTACCCTTATTTGAAGTTCTTAATAGTTTTTCTGGAAAAAACGCAGTTAAATATCATTTTTCGACATTTTATGATCATTAATATGAAAGAAAATCTTATTCTCTATACGATTTGATTATACGTTTTTCTTCATATTCAATAGATATAGAGTTATAGAGAGATTAAGAGAGGTTAACTTTCAAAAACCAGTCAGCTTTGCAAAAATTATGGAAACAGCAGATAATATTCAAAAAATTCAAATTGACAGATGTCAGTGTCAAGTGCAAAATCAAAGTGGAAAGTATGGGATCAGAAAGTAATTTAAGTGACAGAGGGTCCCTCGCAAATGTCTTGCAGTTTCAATGCCGGGAATACAAGAAAGGCCAAAGAGAAGATGGAAGGACTGTGTAGCAGAATATTTGAGAGAGGAAGAACTGTGTCAAAAAGATGCGTTGGATAGGAATGAAGAAGTGTGAAGTGCAATTTACAGAATGTACATTCGTGTTATAATTATACTGGATTTATAGAATCTTTTCAAAGGAACTTGCAATATGGAATTTGTAAAAAATAGTTAGTTCGTGTTACAATTTTACAGGATATATAGAATCTTTTCCAAGGAACTTTTGGTATCGGATTTGTACAAAATGGCCACATCAGATTTTTTCATTTGGGTTTACGAAGACTCGATCAGGATCGAACCCGGGCCACCAGATTCATGACCAAACGCTCAGTCACACAGTCACAAATTATTGTAGTTAATTTATTTGTATGTGATATATGTACATACTCGTATTCGTAATACATTATTTACAATTTTTGGTTTGGAAAAAAATAATTTATGAATTAATCTAACTTAATTTATTTTTACTATTTTTAATAAAACAAACATAATGTAATTTAAATTAATTTAATTGTTTAGAATATTTAGTTATAGAAATTGACTTCTGAGAGTTAACCTGTGAATACCGTATCAAAAACCAATAATTTTGTTAAAATATACACCAACTGTTATACAAATAATATTGTTTAAATAGCAAAAAATTAAATAAATAAATAAAATAAATTATATGAAATTAAATATTTTTAAAATTTTGTATATGACAATTATTATTTTGTGTTTATATTTAATAAATAATTATACAAAATAATTTTAGAACATAGGTATAATAATATTGTTCAAATAGCAAGATATTAAATAAATAAATAAAATAAACTATAAAAATTAAATATTTTTAAACTGTTTCTATGTGACAATTATTATTTTGTGTTTATATTTGTTTAATAAATTTATCTCATTATTTTTTTTTTTCTCAAGGAACATGTATGTCTAAGAGTTCCTGTAAACCCGAGTTAAAAATTCCATTTAATAAGCGAGATATTAATTTTTAAAGTTTGATTTTGTTGTGTCACGTGATAGTGACGTACTAGTTGTCAGTACCAATGGTGGTCAACCAGTGGTTCATAGCTTTTTGACAAGGTGTTGACCAAGTATTGAAAAAGGCAGGAAATTTCATTACAATCTTACATACTATTACCAAAAAAACTGAAGAAAATTATAAGATAATTAATTGATTACATATTTTTCATTGTACTAGGAAAACATTTTGACATTCTCAAACCATTAGTGGCGCTTGTCTTGTATCGTAAGTTGACTCGTAAGTTTTGTTTTGAAATGTTTTGAATGGGTTGGAGGTCATTTATTACGTTTATTGCTTTGTTTCTTCTGTTCGAGTTTTATTAATATTATTTCTTAAAGAAATACTTCTGTTTTGCCTAATTCTTTGTGGTAAATACACAATCAACTCATTTATATAGTTCGGATAAAATTTTATTGCATTTTCTTAAGGGGCTTGACTTGATACCGCGGCACGTCAAAAATTCTACCTAACAATTATAACTGTTGCATCTAAAATATCTGGAATATACATCTGAAACTTTTTTAACACTAAGAATAGCAATAGGGCTATGGTGGTATGTTGCCATATTGTACAAATTCCCTTAACTTAATTAAATAATTAATAAATGAGTAAGCGAAAATATGCAATTTTCTTTACTCAATTTTAAACTTCATAAGCAAGTAATTTTAAAAAATAATCAACTTAACTCCTTAGATAATACACTAAGTAAAAGATAAATATATATATATATATATATATATATATATATATATATATATATATATATATATATACATATTTCCTACGCGTTTTGCTATAAACAGTAATATTAGAAATGTAATATTTACTTCGAAAATTACTCGCGAGATGTCACTAGCTGCAAGTTAAGCTTCTACCTGCAAGCAACTCCGCCCCACCAAGATTGTTATCGTGAGGGGACGGCACACCCTAGGAACGGAACGAACCTCATGCTCGAGAACAATTTGAAATTTTGTGTTTGTTGTGTATGTGTATTGATGTGACCAGCACATGACCTCTCGTCAATTCCATGTGTAAAATTGTAATGTAAATCTAAGAGCCCCAAATTAAGTACTACCTGTTTATCATTTACAATTAAATTCTAATATGTTGTTTCAAATAATATACGAGTTTTAAATACCAAATTTGAGAATCATTGAAACATATTTTAATATATTTTTTCAGGAAATTTATTTAGAGCTTCCAGTAAAGTACCACTTCCGGTTTATCAATTTTAGAATAAAATATGTCATTCTCATTAATACAAAAAATCTTAAATCCAAATTTGAAAATTATTAGATTATATCGTAATATATTTTTCACGAAATTCTGTTCAGAGCAAGTGAAGTAACACTTCCGGTTAATCAATTTTAGCCGAAATCTGATGCCTTAATTACTAAAATACAAAATTTTGGTTTATGTTTTAATATAGGTTTTCATTAAAAACTGTTATGAGCTTCAAATAAAATAGTCGGGGGCATTTAGGAAAAATAGGGGAAAGTTGCTCAGTATTCGTGATATTTGGTACCTTTATGTTTTTTGGGTCGCTAAACACGAGTCTGAGGTTTGCCAATTCCGATTTTTCCCGGAAACATATTTTTTTGGCAAAAAACATGTAAATTTTGGCACTTTTTTTTGCATATAACTCGGAAACTATGCTTTTTTCCGAAAAGATCATTCTATACAAAATTAAAGTAAACAAAATTTCCTACATTTCTCATATAAAAAGTTTTTTTCTACGACCAACCGTTCAGCCGCTAAAGCGCGCCGAAAATAGGTCAAAAAAATCAAAAAAGGGCGAAAAACGTTGTTCACAACTCGGTACACGTAATTTACGCGGAAACTACACAGTTTACATCAATGTTGACTATGTATGAAATACTTAAAATACATAAAAAATAAATTTAATGTAGATGAAATATCTAGATACAAAGTCCGAATAAATATAAAAATTATGTGTGCCTCAGATTGTCCGAAGTGAAAACTTAAATGGTTGACATTTGGATTGTACAGCAATGTCAACTCTTGACTGCTCCAGGAAGAATCATAAACTTAAATGTTTGTGTGTTGGGCTTACATTCATATTTTTTTATAAGATGACAAAATTCTGTGATCATTCTAACAAAATTTTCAAGAAAGACTTTTATTTTCTTGGGAGAAATCTGGGAAATAACACAAATTTTATTTTAAAATCTGGCCAAAAATACCAAAAACTCTACTTTTAAAATAAATATTTTTGCGTATTTTCGTAATATTCGATTATTAAGAGTGTATATTAAAATATGAAAGTTTTTAGTCAGATAAAAAAATTTAAAATTTTCCATTTGCTTAGTTTTCTTTTTAATAATTTCCTACATAACTATAATATTGTTAATTTGTCTTCAGTTTAATAAATAAAAAAACGCTGTTATTTTGGTATTTATATTTTAAAATTTTCACTACTAAATTATTTTAAAAGTTCAACAAAATAGGTACAATTGCGGCCAAAAAAATGGAAACACCTACGTTTATCTAGTAAGCTGTTTTTATGAATTTTTAACATTGTAATTTGACTTCCATGTCAAAATGACAACAAATCATGTCACACAAGCAGTGGCGTTTCATTAAGAAATACATAAAACTGCTTTTATTTACTTAATTTTTATTTTACTAATTAAATAATTTAATCAAAACAGAAAAAGAGAAAAAAATATAATGAAAAATACAAAATTCATGCACAGACAATTTGTTTGTTATGGACACAATTATTAGAAGTCGCATGCTCACGCACAAAGAAGGAACATATGTAATATTCGTCGACTTCACAAAAGCCTTTGACTCCATTATACACCAAAAATTATGGAATAAACTTCACGATATTGGGGTGAGTGGAAAGGTAACAAGACTGATACAAAATATATACAATGAATCAACATTACAAGTAAAAGTAAACAACAAACTAACTAATCCTATACAAATAACAAAAGGCGTTCTCCAAGGGGAATGTACAAGCCCCCTGTTATTTTCTCTTTACATCCAAGATTTAGAATGCTACTTTCGTAGTCAAGAACTTGAAGGGATATTCGTCACCCCAACTCAAGACGTATTAACACTGCAATATGCCGATGACATTGCTATCTTCGCCTGTTCCCCAATTGATATACGAAGGAAACTAACTGCCTTAGAAAAATACAGTAATAGTCTTGAGCTGAGTATTAGCCCAGAAAAAACGCAGATTGTCCACTTCCACAATGGGAGACCTCCAACAAGAAATATAGAATACTCCTGCCAAGGACATAAAATTAACTTTGCGAAGTCATACACTTATCTTGGAATGTTACTATGCACTTCGGGTTTATACAACAATCACATGAAAGAAAAAGTAATGAAAACGAATAACTTAACAGGAATTACCAGGAGCACACTCGCGAGAAATAAAATTCACTGCTGGAACACATATATCCAGTTGTTCAACTCTACAATAATGCCAACAGCCCTATATGGGGCTGAAATATGGGGGACTAACTACGGAGAAGCTCTCGAAAAATGTCAAACAAAATATTTTAAATCAATTTTCTGTTGGCCGAAAACTACACCAAATTACCTTGTAAGAAGAGAAGCAGGTCTAATTAAAACAGAAATTCTCGTTCTCAAAAGAATACTTACATGGTGGTATAAATTGTTAATAATGCCTGAATCAAGGTACCCGAAAATATGTTATAATAAGCTAATAATGATAGATACCAAATCACACTATGAACACAAAAAACAAAACAAATACAATTGGGTGAGAACACTGAAACTAATCCTGCAGAAAGCACATTTTGAGCACATCTGGGAAAATCAAAGTCCTTCTGATCTAAAAGCGGAAATGAACAATATAATCACTGCTTATTCTGAAATTTTATACAAAATAGACTCTCAGAGTATAATCGATTCGCATTACAGTAAAGAATACAAAATATTTATTACTAGTCATCACTACCTGTCAAGCAATATAACACTGAAGGCATTAAGAGTAGTAAGTCAGCTACGCCTAGCCAGAACAGACAATGCTCAGATATATATAAATGGCACTAATCACACTTTTTCATCAGACAATATATGCACATTGTGTAATACATTCGAAGAAGACTCACTTTCTCACTTTTTAATCAGATGTCCTATATTCAACCCTATAAGAAATCAATTTTTGAGAAAGCACATAGAAGAGGAACAAAACAACAACAACAACAACAATAACAACATTACACTTTTAAAATATACAACACCTGAAAAAATCTACGACCTCTATAACTTTATCGTCAATGCATTAAAAATAAAAAATTTCATAACAAATCATTAAATTACGAGTGATGAAAACCGAAAATTTCAAGATACAAAGTTAAATAAAATCAAGTGAAATAGTGTACGCGAAGGGCCTGTCTATGCGTTTATATAAAAATAAGTGTCAGAGAAATGTGCTAGTGTCAAAAATTTGTTGTGTCAGTGCACTTCAAAACAAAAAATAACTCAGTCAAACAATCAATAAACAGTACTTGTGATATAAAACTAAGTGTTGCAGTGTTCGCGAAGGGCCTGTTCATACGTATTTACCAAAGTGAAAAATCAAGTGCTCTGCACTAAACTGACTATTGTAGCTTTCAAAAATACATTAGTTGTTTGTCGTTTAGGTATTAATTTTGCTATAATTTAAAACTTACTAATCACCATGAAGGTATACTATTGCTCCATATCTATTACGCAATAAAAGTAAAAATGAATATACTTGTACCAACCACCTTTGTAATAAGTTTTTTCTTGGGTTACAAATAAATTTATTATTATTATTATTATTATTAATACAAAATTATAAACCAAAAAAACAAAAGCAAAGAATTAATATTTTATGGGAGCACAAATTTTTTTCTATCACAGTTGAAATAGCTCTCGTCTTTTCGTTTTCAATTGTCGAGGCATTTTAGTGCTTTCAAATTATTTTCATTGACTGTGACATTGTCATTTATGTAAATAATTACAGAAAATTTACGACGCCGTCTGTTTGAATATCTTGGCAAAGACAGAATTACAAAAATAAAAAATTGGTGTTTCCATTTTTTTGGCCGCAATTGTACATATTCAATTGCCTGGTTGCAATTATACACATACAGGAACAAGATACGTATAACAACTATTGCCTCGACTGTTGCACGTAAAATGCAAACTATACTGTGGCGGGTGGCCTGTGGCTACCTGCTACGGGTGTCTGGCTTGGCTTTGGGCGTGGCTTACTGCAAGGGTCCCTCCGAGGGTCCCTCCTACTGAACATCTTCCCCCTTTACACTTGCAAAACCGTACATGGTCTAAGATAGTAAGTCAAGACTCTTAATGGTTAGATGCTTCATTTTGTATTTAATGAAATACAAATATTTTAAAAATAATTCTTGTCACAGTAACTTTTATATTCTGTTATAATATATGGATATCAAATAAACAGGTAGCTGACACAGCGAGTAACACATTTAAACATGGAATAGGGATTTCAACTGATCTTCCACAGTACAACTAGTCCGTCATCAAAATTGCAATGCTTTATATCTTTTGCAACAATCAATTTATGTGTTTTTTTTTTATTCTTCTTGTTTAACTACCAACTTTAATATTTTTATTAAATTTTTAATATTTGCAATCATGAGAGAATACCCTATTGTAGAACAACATATAATAATATTGTTCAAATAGCAAGAAATTAAATAAATAAAATAAATTATAAAAATTAAATATTTTTATACTGTTGTTGTTCTATATGGCAATTATTATTATTATTTTTGTGTTTATATTTATTTAATAAATAATTATACCTATATAATAATTGTAGAACATCAGGATTTTGAAAATATTTAATTTCATATAATTTATTTGCAAAAATATTTCACCATGAGAGAATAGCGTAGCTACAATCTTACTCAACATAAAATAAATAAATATATCATCTCGGCTTATTACGTACATATTTATGAGGACTATTTAGTTACAGATATTGACTAATCTGATTACATTCGCATATTTCGGTAATATATGTACGCTGAGTACGTTCACCAGGTACCAGGTGACAGGTTCTCAAAACTAATGTGAAGAGAGCACCACATATTCTAATTGAAAATATAACATGAAAGAAAGCAAATATCTAATTATTTGATTACGATGCAAGAATATAAATAAATTCGAATTAACCCGAAAGTTTGATGAATCTGAATCCGAACCAAACCTTTATTTGTCAAGGTCAATAAACCTGACCCGAATTTAAACCGTTCTAAATTCAAATTCGGATCAAACCTGCTAAATACGAATATATAACTAAAAATTGTAAATTCAAATTCAGTTATTAATATGATTTAAAAAAATAATGAATATTAGCATCTCTCTGTGCTTGCGCTCTGAACTGAAATTCGAACCCGAATCCAAAACCGGTAAACCGTTATAATTTTTTTTTCTTTACCGAAACTGAACCTGGACCGACATTAATTTCTTAAACTTGAACCAAACCTGAAACATGAATACGTTTTGGTTCAGGTCCCTGATTATAACTAAGTAATTGTAAATGTCAAAATATAAAACTTTTTTGTAGTATTTTGTCAAACCAACTTTAGCAGCTAATAACACCTCTTTTGCCACTTTTCCCTTCATCAGCTCCCACACATTCTCAATAGGATTCATATAATTTAATTGATTACAATAATGATAGATGATGAAATATACTCGAAAGATTGTCCTCGAAAATATATTTATATATATATATATATATATATATATATATATATATATATATATATATATATATACAGTGTGAACACTGAAAACCGAGACATATGCGTTTACCATGGGAAAACAGTTTTTTTCAAATATTATCTGTCCCGCAAGAGTATAGTGGGAGTTTTTTGATATGGTTAGAAAGATTATTTAATTTGGCATCGAAGTGTATCTAAATACTTCTAATTTAATGCCTTATTATTGAAATATTTACGAAAGTATAATCCTACTTGACAGTTATTACTTATAATTTACTAAAAACAGTAATCATGGAAACGTATTCGGTAGCCGACTTGGTTAAATCAAGGCTCCATGATAATTTTTCACTAGTTCAAATCCCTCCCGGTTCAAGTTAATATTTTTATTATTTTTATATTTATTTTATACAATATATTATTAAATAAATTAGAAAATTAAAACAAATAATTTTTGGTACATCAAGTATTTTATTGACTGAATGTACAAGAAGTGAGACAAATATGTAAATTTAAGCCAAATAAAAAATTAAGTTTAGTTTTAGGTTCGTCATTAACGCAACCGGTTTTTTCAAATTTTAAAATGATTCGTCTAGTTCGTTCATGGGATGCAATTTGTCTATCATAATATTTACTAGCAAAAAAGTCTCGAATTTCTCGTAAACTCATTCCTTGATTGTAAATTTTAATTATACTATTTTTATCTTCTAATGAAAAATCCATTGAAAAAATGACAATAAAAGTCTAACACAGGACAAACCTGTGTGAAAATTTATTTATTATTGATTACTTTTTGTGTTTTGCTTAATACTATTAAGAGTGATATAACAAAGAAATAGTATAGTAAATTCAAGAAAATACTTGACGTACCAAAAGGTTATTTTTTTAAATTTGGTAATTTATTTAATAATACATTGTACAAAATAAATATAAAAATAATAAAAATATTAACTTGAACCGGGAGGGATTTGAACTACTGAAAAAATAACATGGAGCCTTGATTTAACCAAGTCATCTACCGAATACGTTTCCATGATTACTGTTTTTAGTAAATTATAAGTAATAACTGTCAAGTAGGATTATACTTTCGTAAATATTTCAATAATAAGGCATTAAATTAGGAGTATTTAGATATTCTTCGATGCCAAATTAAATAATCTTTCTAACCATATCAAAAACTCCCACTATACTCTTGCGGAACAAATAATATTTGAAAAAAACTGTTTTCCCATGGTAAACGCCTATGTCTCGGTTTTCAGTGTTCACACTGTATATATATATATATATATATATATATATATATATATATATATATATATATATATATATATATATATATATAAATTTAAAGTGCTTCTAGTAATATGGCCAGGAACTGTAGTTGTTGTTAAGTATGGACTGATGCTCGACTTTTTCCTTCTCCGTACCCTGTCCCTTGCTCCACTGTGTTGCCGCTTTTTATTAACTTAGCATTCTCAATATTGTCCCTGAATTGGCAACAGTGTAGAAATCTCCAGTTCATACCTATTTATTTAACGGCAATATTAACTACTTTCAATTATATTGCCTGTAACTACAATACCTTCCACCAATTCCAGTTTACGTAAGTACTATTCTTTTTCTGGCAATTAAGGTTATTGTTGTTATATTTAGTTGAATTGCAAGCGAAAATAATTTTAAGCGAATCTCTACATTTGCCGGGTAATGTGCACATCATCTCACTATCTATATTTACTATAACATAACATTTATTTACATTTCCTTTAAAAATTAGTTGTGATCTATTACACTTTTTATTTGTATTGAAATCTTGGTACTGTCAACGTGTTTCCGCTTGTTGAATACGGCAATCGAAACTTCTAACAATGAACTAGATGGCGTCTCGAATCCAATATTGAATAAAATGGAGTTTTACTATTTTTTTCCTGGATCCTTCAGTTGTATTTGAGTATTTGATTGACTATATCATTCATTCGTAAGTTATAACCCAATAAGAATGCGTGATTTTCCTTAGTAACCACGTATTACAGCGAATGTACGAATGTTGGTTTATTCGCATATACAAAGGTTCGTATATTCGTTTACCATGATTACTCATCATAAGTGCGTTTGGTTAGTTTGTTTTATGTACTGTATATCCTTTTGAAATCTATGTACAGAGCGTATAAAGTACGACTTTTTCCATTGAGTATCAAGTACATAAATGTAAATTTATACTTTGTGTGTTTTATGTAAACATCTGAAATGACACTGACATCTCCGAATGCACCGAAACGAATAATTGAACGCATCTCTTGTTTATTGAAATAAAAATGTAATAAGTATCACTAGGCTGTTGCTTGTGCCAATTTATTTTGAAATACGACCATATCATGGAGCATGTCAATATAATATATACATGTAAGCTATATTTAAAAAGATAGGTTATGTAGCATACAATTTGACGTTACTTGCAGAAAAAATAGACTACAGGCTAACGTTAAATTTACTGTTTATTTTTTAACGCCCTTTTTAATTTCTTTTTACCTTCCGTCAAAAGGAAGGTATTGTCTTTGGTCAAAAAATTCGGTGGTGAGTTTTTAATGAATAAGCACGTTTTAAGATCCCTAGATTACGATTTTACTAATTTTACATTGATGTCTGTATGTATGTATGTATGTATGTATGTGTGTGTGTGTGTGTGTGTGTGTGCGTGTGTGTCCGTGTGTGTGTGTGTGTGACAAATTTTTCTTCGACGATAACTCCAAAACTACAATTCTAAAAATTATGATTCTTTCGTATTTCTCTTTTTTACAACCATATGAAGAGCTGATTAGATTTTGATTATAATTGGTCAACATTTGAAGTTCTTAACAGTTTCTCTGGAAAAAACGCAGTTAAATATCATTTTTCGCCATTTTATGATCATTAATATGAAAGAAAAACTTATTCTCCATACGATTTGATTATATATTTTCCTTCATATTCAATAGATATAGAGTTATAGAGAGATTAAGAGACGTTAACTTACAAAAATTAGTCAGCTTTGCAAAAAATATGGAAACGGCAGATACATTCAAAAAATTCTAATTGACAGAACAGATGTCAGTGTCAAGTGCAAAATCAAAGTGGAAAATATAGGATCAGAAAGTAACATAAGTGACAGAGTGTCCCTCGCAAGTGACGTGCAGTTTCAATGCCGGGAGTACGAGGTAGGCCAAAGAGAAGATGGAAAAACTGTGTAGCAGAATATTTGAGAGAGGAAGAACTGTGTGAAGAAGATGCGTTGGAGAGGAATGAGGAAGTGTGAAGTGCAATTTACAGAATGTACACTCGTGTTATAATTATATTGGATTTATAGAATCTTTTCAAAGGAACTTGCAATATGGAATTTGTAAAAAATAGTGTGTTCGTGTTACAATTTTACAGGATATATAGAATCTTTTACAAGGAACTTTTGGTATCGGATTTGTACAAAATACATTGAATTGACGGAAGGTTTTGTGCTGGCCACAACAGATTTTTTTATTCATGATATAGTCTACCCGTATACAACCCGACAATCGAAAATTCTCGAAATCCTCTATCGTCTTGTTATGTACTGTATGAAAATATCTGAATAAATTTAGATTTTTTCGAAAGATGTTGTTAGGTTGTTACTTTTGTACTTAATCATGTTAAATAACACCTATTTTTCAAACTATTTTTTTACAAAAGAATTCCAATTTTCACAATTTTTTCATTTACGAGTATTATATTTTATTTATTAAATATTTATCTCCAATCTTATTATATAAGTAGGTAATATGAAAATATGATTATACGATGCAAATTATTTTCTTTTTGTAAGTTGAAATGATAGATGATAATTTAGATCTGTTGTTGATATAAATAAATATCGTTTGAGTTTACCGACTAAAAAAAAAGAATATTTTCCGTTTGGTGCAAGCTAATTTAGCATCTGCAAAATATTGATTAGTAATTATTCCTTAGCGCAATTAACTTCATTTAATCATGATATCTCACAAATGCAATTAAACAGATATAACTGATTGAATTCTGTTTATGACTTTATAATTACAATATTACAAAGATAATACTCTTGTGATTATAGATATCTACTAATATTAGATATATGTAGTGTAGATGAAGGTAGTGCTGTATATACACATAATATAGTTGCACTATTCCGCTTTAATTTGGTTTGATATAATGGTAGGAATATGAAACAAAAATTTTACCATTTAAAGGAATTTTCTTTGTCATAATGACGTTTTAACATTTATTCCCACATTTCAAAACAGTCGGACAAATTAATGTGTCGTAAAAATAAACTCACATTAAAATGGGAGATTTAAACTTATTGTTGAATTAAAATGTTTGTTGATAATATAATTACAAATTTTTCAAACAAACATTTTAAATTAACAGTCAGTACAAAACTTTCTTTATGATATTAATTTAATTGAATGATTGTTTAATTTATATGATTGTTGATATTTTCAAAACATTAGTAAAAATTCAAATATAATAGAAATGGCGTAACATTTATATGAATGACCATTTATTTTTACGGTCCATGAATTAAAACGATTGTTTATTTCTGTGATACTTGAATTAATTTGTTTGTTTAATTCTGCGATACATGAATTAATATGACTGTTTATAATTTGAAAACAGTCAATTTAATTAGCGCCGTGGTGTCTACTATTTACAGAACTATTTGCAATTTGGTCATTCTTTTACAGATCACCTTTATAGCTTGTACAGATCTCTGTACTTTATTAGTGACACTAGATCACGAGGATGAGTATGTGTTTGTAATATCGAACATAATAAATATGTAATCATCTGCGAAAGAACGACCGAACTGCAAATAGTTCTTGAAACAGTCACGGCGCTAATTAAATTGACGGTTTTAAAATTATCAACAATCATACTAAATCGTGTATCATAGAATTAAACAAACAATGTAATACAAGTATCACAGAAATAACCAATCGTTTTAAATTGTGTCGTGACAATAAAGGATCAAGTTAATTCATTCAAGTTACATCATTTCTATGATATTTGAATTTTTACGATTGTTTTGAAAATTTTAGCAATCATATAAATTAAACATACAAAATTAACCTAATATTAAAAAAAATATGTTGTCTGTTGATTTAAAATGTTTGTTTGAAAAATTTGTAATTACATTTTCAACAAACATTTTAATTCAACAATCAGTTTAAATCTTTCTTTTTCATTGCGAGTTTATTATTCCGATACATTAATTTGTACAATTGTTTTAAAATGTGGGAATAAATGTTAAAACGGCATTCCATCCCATAATGCGGTACCATAAAGTAAAGTTCAATTTTATTGATAAGGTGGCTATCCCATTTAGAGGTGGTAAGATTTTCTTATTATTTCCCAAAAAAAAAAAAACATTATTATTTTTATTAATTATATTGTATTTGATCGATATAATTTATTACTTAATATTTTCATTCTAGACTCATAATTTACAAATTATACTAATGTGCCAAGGGCGACATGTTACAAAATATTATAAAAATTAATTTGATACGAATTTTGAGCAAAATTTTCTAACGAAATAAATTATTTAAATACAAGGAGTATTTCTAAATAGAAATCTGCCAATATTTTCAAAATAATTGTAAATTTAATACAAAATAAGGAAAAAATAATAATTTTGAAGGCAAAACAAATATAAAGCATAATAATCCTTACATCATTGAAAAGAGAAAAAATAATTATTTTTTGAGACTAAAAATCAGATATGTGTTCCATTTAAAAAAATATAAGTTTGTGTTATATTTCGAAAATTTACGGATATAAAAATTTATTTCGTACACCACTAGTTGGTTAATAAAAATATCTATATTTTATATTTGAAACGTTTTTCTCAGTTACTAATAGTTTAGAAGTTATTTGAAAAAGCAGAAATTAACAATATTCAGTTTTTCGTCATTATCTAGTGCCACCTAGTGCCCTATGAGAATTTTTGGAAAAACAAAAGCATATCTGAGATGGCCTCCCAAAGGCGCACAAAAAGTTCCATTTAACCGACATCGTATCTCTTATAGTTCTCGAGATCCCAATGGTAGCAGTTCTAAATGAGACACACTGTATATATAGAGTAAAACCGTAACAGGAACGTGTACTATTTTCTACAAATTACATACCTAAAGTTCCTTGGAAAAGATTCTATAAATCTAATAAAATTATAACACGAACAGGTACTATGTAAATTGCACTTGGCACTGACATCTGTTGTAACAGGGGGGGGGGGGGGGGGGGGTCTTTCTGATTTTCTTACCGGACGATGACACATTTTCTTCTAACTGGTGGACGCTTGCTGGTTCGCCCACCACTATACTGAGGAGGAACACCCTCTTACGCTCACACTATCACTAAACACTTAACACTTGATGATAGAGTTATGAACATATTTTGGACGGATGGCACACACACAATATTTGATACTACTAAACTTTATTTACACATATTTTTACATTAATCTAACTCATTACACAAAATTATATTAATACTAAACTAAACTGTTATAAACCCTAATTACGAGTCATGGCGTAAAACGCCCAAAAACTCAACACAGACTACATGTCTGAACTGTCTGAGCCCTAAATCTCGACTGCCTTAAAACAAAGGTTTATCTCTTCAGACGTATATCTAAAGAAGGGTGCGAGGGTGTAGCATCCATAGCAAAATAACAAGACTTCACGTAGTCTAGCCAATAAATTATATAGATAATTGTCAACACAATAAATGTCTACACGGTTGACATCTAGACTAAACAGAGATGTGAGAGAATAATGATTATTATTTCTAAACAGAATTTTGACTTACAAAGATAACAGAATTAAAATGTTGATACTGAAACTGTAATTTAGAAGAGTTTATATTAAAGTTATTACTTGTTATTTCACTATTCTCACCTTGTTACACTGTCAATTAGAATTATTTGAATATATCAGCTGTTTCCATGATTATAGCAAAGCTTGCTGATTTATAAAAGTTAATCTCTTTATAATTCTTTAACTCTATATCTATTGAATATAAATGTATAATCAAACCGTATAGACAATAAGATATTCTTTCATATTTCCAATTTTAAATGGCACAAAAGTGACCCCTGTGGTGCACTCTCCACACCAGCTATGAATGCCCGTGAGGTGACGCCTAGTAAGCGCCCACACGGTAAAATATATCGTCATCATTACATTACTACATGTGTTGTAGATACTGGCACACCAAGAAATGGGTAATATGCCGTGATGATATATTTATTTATTTTATTTATTTCATATTGATAATCACATAAAATATCAGAAAATGATATTTAACTACGTTTCTTCAAGAAAAATTGTTAAGAACTTCAAATAAGAGACCTATCACACACAAACACGGACACACAGACACACATACAGACATAATCGTAACAATGATAAAATCGTATTCTAGAGACCCTAAATCGTGGTTATTCATTAAAAACTCACGACCTAATTTTTTGACCGAAGACAATACCTTCATTACCTTTAGGTGACGGAAGGTAAGAACAGCGTCTGGCACGGGCTTTAAACAATAGACCCATCTGTGTAAAAAATGCCGTAATAATATCATCTATATTTTTTTTATTTTTAAAAAATATGAATAAATATAAAGATTTTTGATTTATTACATGAATCCCTAAAATTAAAACTGCAAACACTGTTGCCATTCTACATTCTATTTCATTTTCAATTACTTTGAAACATTCTCTCATATTAGCCTCATAAATACAAAGGCAAGTAATTAGAGTATGTTTTATGACTCTAATTATCACTGTACTCTTCCCTGCTCTATAGCGAACGTACAATGACCATTGCCACAGCACTGTGCAGGCAGGAGGCAGGCACAATGCTCTGAACTCCACGTCGTGTCTCTGTGTGAGTGCATTGGAGAGAGGATCAGGGCGGTGTCCCTTGCAAACCGCGCGCAAAGCCGATTCACCCAAATGACGTCAGCGACTAAGCTTCGCTTTGTCTTAAGCATCCAAAGGTTTAGGACGAGTCCCTCGTGAAACATTACGTTAGTCAGCGTTTGTTTTGTGTTTACAGCAAACAAGTGATTAAATATCAAAGGAATGTGAGGCTTATTTTTTTTTTTTTTTTTTGTAAAAATATTAATGCAGAAATAACATGCACATATTTTTTTAATATTTTAAAATTTGTATATACGTTGCTTCAGACAAAGGCGGATTGTTAATGTTTTAAACCAAAAATTTATACTAATAAATAATGCAAACAAATATTATGTCATATGTTATTTTTTATTATTATTTTTCTGCCTTTTAAATCCTGTACTAATGACATGTAAACTCCTAAACTCTAAAGGCTGGTTTATGATGAATTTAATTTATCAATTTACAATTAATAATTTAGATTTTAAAACATAAGCTCACTTAAAACGCATTCGATGGTTTATGAACGATTTACAAATTTACAAAATTGAAATTTAGATTTGGAATATAACTATTTTTATATTTCCATTTATATTTCAAATTCGACCAATCCCAAGATAGAACTGTTAAACATGAGGGTAAGGTATAACTAGGGTTGCCAACTGACCTTTTTTGGAAAGGACTGTCCTTTTTTGAGCATATTTTGTCCTTGTCCTTTTCTAAACCAGGAAAGGACGCGATTTGTCCTTTTATAGTAAATTTTGTTATTAATAATATTTTTCTTGTTATTATAAATATGAAAATGAAAGAATTATTTCACATTTTATGTAATGTAATGAAATAACGATAGAATTTTTGAATTGTTGATGTATTGGTACTAATTTTTCTACTAACATTTAATTTACAGTCTTCTCAAAAAAGGTGGCGGTACTTGTTTTCGCCATAAAATATTGATTTTAATTTTTTAAGAATTTGTTAAATTTCCTTCTTTGTAAAAAAACTCTATATTACCTAACTTTGCATTAAAACACGTTCGACCTTGAACATTTTCTCATTTTTTTCTCGAATTTTAAATCCTAATCATAATGGGAGATTACACCATTTTTTTTATAATTTCATCTGAAAATATTAGGAAAACTAAGACTATTGATGAAAATCCGATGAAAAAATTCCTATTAATAAGCAAGTTAAAGTCTCCCGAATTTTGAAAAGATTGACGTGACGTCACATTTATGTGTTTTTATATCAAACTGTTTTCATCATGGACCTAAATGTTCTTGAAATATAGGCTATTTTAAGTTATATTTACATAAAAATAAATGAATATTATAGCACTATAATGACCATATTCATAAACACTCGTAAAGTTTTAAGACGGCCCGTTATAATTTTTGACAAATAGAATCAAAATTTTACGAGTGTTTATGAATACGGGCATTAGTCTACATACTGTATAATTACAGGTGTATTTAAATTATTAAGTTTAATGCAAGAAATTTATGTTAAAATAAAAACTGTTTGGAAACTACAGTACAGGAATGTTAGCCCCTCCTTTCGAATTTGAATTTCTTAACTTCCATTGGTAGTAATACCCACCTCCTAACACGCTATTTGTAATGCTTGTATAGGCGGTTTCTCGGTCGCCAATCAAAATATTTTCATATTAGTGTCGAAGCGCTATAACAAAAAACCCTTTATTTCCGAAATATCTCAATTATACCATTTCATTTTTTTATTGATATTCGTTATTCAACATATACATTCGTATTTTTTTACTATTTTTCTTTAATTCGATTAAGCTGGAATCCCCCATTCAGAAATAGATTGCCGAAAAAATGTCCTTTTTTGTAATATTGTAAAGTTGGCAACCCTAGGTATAACTGTGCTTCATCCGTTAGCTATCTTTTCTGTTTGTGAGTAGTTGACATTTTGAAGACGGATTAACAGAAACAAATTCATATTATGTTTTTTGTTAATGAGTAGTATTCGCGAACATCGTAATTTGCACGGCAAAGGAAATTAATTGTACAAAAATAAAAACTTTTGCTTAATTTCAATGTAACAAGGGATAACAAGGAATTACATGCATGCACGTTCATACGAGTATATTTGAAGAATTGTTCATGATCTTGTTATTTCACTTTCAACAACAAACTATGATACTGCCAGTTGACAAATCAATGTGTTCATAGACCTAACAAACCATCTAGGTTTTTTAAGTTTGTGTTGTTTTATTTCTTTATTATACAAATCAATACTAATAAAAAGCATTCCCGATATTATTAAAAAAATCATCTTGTTCATTAGCATCTAACAAATTCATGGCTATGAAAATAAAATTGTAACCTAAAATCTGAACTGATAGTTATGGTGAATGACGAATGACAAGTCACGTGATAGATAATGATTGGTCAGATCCAGAATTTCAAAATCGAAAATAAACTAGAGAAAATTGTAGATTTTAAATCATAAACCAGCCGTAAAAGCTAAACGAAACTTTTTGTTTGATAGATGGGTTTTTTGTGAGGTTTTGGTTCAATCATTAGGTAAAAAAATTTGCGGTTTTGTTCCGGGTTCAGTTATTGGGGTCAGGTTTAATTCGTTTTGATGAAAATTGAATTAATGTTTTCTGAATAACAATCTTTATGTAGACAATTTAAAATGCAAGCCGGAATTTATAATACAACGCAAGACACGAACACAATTTTACAAACAATCATGTTTATTATTAAAGTGTCTAAGTCCTTCCACCAGTTGAAATCAATGGGCATTTGAATACTACCGAACACAGTAAGTAAATACACAACAAATACAAGCTGCAACACAGACGCCAAAGGCGTCGATGATTGGCTGTATTACGATTATGCTTACGTTTCGAACTGAAAATAAACCTGTACCGAAGCTGACCCCTGGAACCAAATTGTAATACCCGGTTCGGTTCCAAGTTAGGTACAATTAAAAAATATATCTAATGTTCAGTTCTAGGTTTGGTCACAGAATAGACATTCATACAGAAGCGACAGTCAGTGAGAGAAACGAAAATTAAAGAGAGAAAGAGTATGCCAACAAATTTAAAGGGCTAATCGGATAAAATCGGATTGTTCCGGCATATCTTCGTATCTTACTATTCTTTGTTCTTTTCATTATCTCGACGAAAACATTTTCTGTTGGGGTCAATAATAAAAATATATTGAGAAATACAAATTGATTTCTAATAAGAACAAACATGTTATTTTTTCAACAAACGATAGGAAAAATCGTTATCATAAAGAAAATCATTATATTTCACATATTCTGGAGGAACTGTTGTCTCAGCTTGTCACGCCCATGTATTTTGGGGTTATGGTTAATTCAAGCAAACCAAACACGCCTTCTCACTTTTGACATATGTCATTTTGTGAACCGTTTGTAAATTTTAGAAGTGGTGTTAGTTTCTAATAAAATGGAAAAAACGAAGAAGGTAGAACCGGGAGGACTTGTTTGTTCATATAAGAACTGTATAAGGAGATTTAAAAAATGGAGAAAGCAAAATGTAAGTTTTTTTCGTTTCCGAAAGATCCATAAATGTAAGTAATGCAAAACGACTTCCATATCATGCAAAATGTGTATTCACTTAATAAATATAGGTGTAAAATGTGGCTCAATGCCTGAGGAAGAGAAGATTTGATGGAGAAGGATATTTGGGACATATTCATTGAATCTGACGTTTGTGTTTCCCACGTCAAAGATATAGAAAATTCTGCATTGTATTGAAATTGTAAAATTCACGTATTTGTTCAATAAAAACATAATTATGTGTTTATTTTATGATTTCTTCTTAATTCGTTAATAAAATTAAAATTTTAGTACTTTTGTGTTAAATTTTTCTTTTACCATTTAAAACAATTTAAATTTCGCGCGTAAATTTGCCAACAAATTTAAAGTTCAAGGTTATAAACATCAAATCGCAACAACAATAGTGTAGACAAGGAGTGTCGCTTCTGTGTATGTCTATTCTGTGGTTTGGTTTCGCTAAATTGTTACTGTTTGGTTCCAGTTTTGGTTCGGTTCAGGTTTGAGTTGATGCCCTGCTTACTATGCAAAATAACGTATTTGTTTCCACAATCACCTCCTCGTTTTAATAAAATCTCTTTTTCGCCCACTATTTCTTTATATGTACTGAGAAACAAGCGAAAGCCAAGTAATGTAGCTCGAGGGTGTCATATCTGGACAACAAGTTGAAATTATAACTCCATTAATTTTGCGGCTACAACAACAGCGGAGTGAACGGTACGTTGTCATGGTGGAAAACGATTTTATTCTGGTCCTGGTCCAACCGTTTACCTACGTTTTTCTTGCAACTATGTTTTCAAGCAGCGATAAATATGATGCACCTGTAATAGTTTTTCCAAATAATCGATTAGGATCAAATAATAATTATACTATGTAGACTAGTACATTTTTTCAAAGTACGCTAGCAGAATTCGTTTAAATAAAAATGAGTTACACTTACCGATAGCAAAAAATCGACCGATATTTTGTCACTTTTTTGTTGGTAATATTTCTTCACAATATTTAATATTTCTTGAAAGCTACTCGAATTTTACTTAACAATTTTCAGCGCAACATTTTGTTAAAAATACGAGTTCTCAGTTTGCACTGCAACGGCTCGATTTGAGTGTAAAACTTATAAGTAATATCTAGAACATGAAAGTTTTGCTTTGATGTTAACTAAAATTAAAAATAACGAAAACAAAATTCCGGAGATGGTAAAAGAGGCTTTAATTTGATAAAACCAAATATAATTGTTTTTATTAGAAGTAGTTATGTACAAGGATGGATTGAAAAGTTCGCGGCCTAACACAGAGAGAGCAGCATTAAACCCACAATTATTTTTATGTAAATTCGCTAATTTGTGACTTCATTGAAATTTTTTGAATTGTCGAGTAGAATTACATTTTAAATTAGATATTTATTTTCGTACGGTTTCATCCTACTAACCGTTGTTGTTATTTGGTATTTTTTTTTTATTTTTGCTGTAGAAAAATCCAACAGTGATAAAAAAAAATAATCTTCGCCATTCGAAAGGACATGAAAAAGTGTAAACCAAAATTCCCTATTATTTTGTATAAATAAATAAATAAATATATCATCACGGCATATTACCCATTTCTGGGTGTGCCAGTATCTACAACATATGTAGACATCGGTAATGATGACGATATATTTTACCGTGTGGGCGCTTACCAGGCGTCACCTCACGGGTACTCATAGCTGGTGTGGAGAGTGCACCACAGGGGTCACTTTTGTGCTGTTTTAAAATTGGAAATATTTGACGTCTGTCGGGATCGAACCCGGTTTTTTTTTTTTCAAGGTGCACATAGGAGATTAACGTGGGAAATCAGTTTTTTTGCAGACTGTGCCCCCTGTGTGGTTAAAGTGCCTACTAACAAAAACTACCGCTACTTTCCAAGTGAATCGAAACAACTGGTAAACAATAAAACAAATAGTATTTCTACTCTGTTCAAATTCTTCAGAGAAAAGGAAACTCATATATAGTTCTGATAGCTTTCAACATATGATATATGTATTATATCCTTGGACCAATGTTACTAGTCAAAAGCATTCGCTAAAGAAAAACTATAGACAGACTGACATATACGCCATCCGAATGCGAACTGTGGAACGGCATAACTCCCAAAGGATACCGTGTTATCTTGAGGCCCACGATCGTATACTTTTGGAAATAAACACATAGTTAACCCTTGTAGTCCAGTGAAGGGAGGCTGAAAAGGGGGGGTATCCTACAAAGGTAGGGTAGTTCTGAATTTTTGATATGTTGTATAGGAGTGTTGGTTAGCGAAAAATCCAAATTTCCATAATCCCCCCCGCCACCGCTTCCTTAGCCAACTTGTGAAAACCACCGAAAACCGGCACTTTCTTCGGTTTATTGCCTATAACTTCTTTCTGTTGAATTTTAGCGCAAAAAATGCAGTAGAAAAAAGTTCCAAGCAATAAATTGTAGAAAATGCCGATTTTCGGTGGTTTTCACAAGTTGGTTGAGGAAGCGGTGGCGGGGGGATGGTGGAAATTTTGATTTTTCACTAACCAGCACTCCTATACAACATATTAAAAATTCAGAACTATCCGACCTTTTTGTAGGGTAAAATCCCTTCGTTCATTGAACTATTGATAAAAGACTAATAATTAAGATTTTCTGCAAAATTCTGAAAAATAGGCCCATAAACCAATTTTTTAATAAATATTTTTAAATGAAAGGTCGATTAATTTTGAAGCAATTCGTGGTATCAAAAAGTCATAAATTGTTTTTTGTATAGCTGCATTTGATTTTTAAAAAAACCTATAGCTATGTTTCTCACACCAGTTTCTGTAGTAGGCTGTGCGAGAAAGATACCAATAGTGTGACGTCATCTGTACTCCTGGAAATAAATTCAAATATCTCGCAAAGTAATTATTAAAAAAATGTTTTTTTTCTTAATCGTTATTTATTGAGTAGTACTTTAAAACAATTATCTTCAAAAATGTGAATTTATGTTATAATGTTATTTACAAATATCTTTCTTTTGTTTTAGGTAAGAGTATTTGTCTTCATCCTATTTGTTCGTATTAAGGTAAAATATTTATATTATTATATCGGATATTTATTAAATATACGTTTTAAAAGTGGTGATCGAAACAATCGAACATAATACTTTAACAATGTAAAAACATACTTTCGTAATTTCCTGCTTCCCTTCCGTCAAATTATAGAGCATAAAATTCTGCATCTGAATCAATAAGTGAAGTTATGTGTAATGATTTATCTGTCAAGTTAGGATAATTTATTTTTATTATTTGTAATAAATGGGTAATAGGTAGTTGCGAAAAAAATAAATGTTATATTTTCCTATTAATTATGAAATATAAATTAATTCTAAATATATTAATGTAAAAATTATTAGAAAATATAAAACTTTTCATTCATAATTTCCATAAACTAAGTTTGTATGACTCATATAAGCTTGTAATACTACGACAAAGCGAAGATGTTGAATTATGATTTAATTTATACTACAAGTATTTATAGTATAATTCTAAACGTAAAATAATAGATACAAAAGTATTATTTAACATTACGTATATTTTATAATTATTTACTTGAATACCATATAATAATTCTTATATAGACAACTTCATAATTTTGCCACCAGATGGCTACGAATTCATTTTCTTCGCCAATAATAAACTTATACGGTTATGTGTTCACTCCAGGGAATGTATATTAGGCAATCCAACACTACGTCACACTTCGTTCCAATATGGCGGCAGAGGGCAAACATTGAACTGTCATAAGTACTTCACATGTTAAAGTAAGAACTTTACTTGAACTAAACCTTGATTTGTGGACGATTTTTATAAATATTGTAGTATATAGGGATTTAGTAAGTATTGACAATAGTTATTTATTTGTTTTAAGAAGCGTTTTATCCACCAAAGAATGTGAAAATAAGTTCGAATCTTTAATTTTCTGGAGTGGATAAAACGAAACAAAAACACAAATACCCTACATATAACGTTTTATGCACCATTAAAATTTTAACCAATTCATTTAAATTACACCAAAGTTTGAAAATTTAACGGTATTTTTAAATAAATGACAGTGAAAATAGTGTTATTTGTTTATATCTTAGATCTTATTATGGGCACTAGAGAATATTAGGTCCCATTCCATTGTACAGTTGTAGGGAGCGTAAATTGTGAGTCAATTATGGATAAAATTAATCGTAGGAACAGAACCTGGAAATAAAGTAATCTTTAAATAATCATTAGTTGTATGTGTGTAGCGAAACTTTACTTTTCCAATAAGAACAAAAACGTTATCCAATTTGATGCAGCCTATTTTTGTAAATCCTGCTTCAAAATATTTATATGCTTCCAGGGATTTGTAAGCTATCATTTGCTGTGCAGTGTAACTACTGTGTATTAATACTAAATACGACACAATATCCATACTTGACGCTGGAGACTGGGGATACAGCATCTATTCCAAAATCCACATTTTGGTCAGAAATTGTGAACGGATCTATGTAGTTAATAGTTTATATTTTCTCCATATAACGTCGTCCAACATCTGGACACTCCTTTTCCATCATTAATAAATATGAAATTTTATTACAGATAGACAGAAAGAAAAAACATCTAAATTGTAGTTAAATTAACTAAATTCCTTATATTTCAGCATTCTAATATGTTTCATTAAAATATGTAAGATGATTTAGTTAAGTTTTCTAAATTTGTAATAACAAATTATAGTAAAATTAAATATAACATTAGATGAAATGATTATATCGTAGTAAGTATTGAACTAAATATAAATAAAGAAATGAACTAAATATGTTATTTAAATTTTCTATTTAATTACCTAATTCATTAGACAAATTTACCAAAAATTGTAGGACAAACATAATGAAGAAAAAATACAGTAGAATACAATAAGTAATTAAAGTAACCATTTGCATATTTAAATTAACGATTTTTTACAAAATATTTATTATCTATTTCGGATTAGTTAAAATGCTAAAGTAAGATTAATAAATTATACAAAATTATAGACATATTGCCTAATAAAATAATATCTAAATATAATTATATTTCTGTGTATTGTATTCTACAAATTTATATTACAGTTAATTTACACAAATGTTACTAAAAATATATTTACCAATTAATGGCATAGATACAAAAGAATAAATCACGGAATACACCAACTATTCAATCACACACGATCACGTAGAATTACTGACAATTATTGCAAACAACAGCAAAACAAGGAATGAAACAGCGCAATGTTTGCCCTCTGCCGCCATATTGGACCTTTAAATAGTCACGTGTTCTGGAATGCCTAATAAATGCCATTTTTAGTTGACATTTAACCTATGTTTTACGTGTAGGACGACTGATTGGTGTCATATTTTATTTTTCTTTTCTATATTTACAAATTTAAGACAAGGTAATGAAACTAATGAGTTTTTTAGAAAATGTATAATTTCTTGTAAGATAGTGCTTCTCTCAAAAATACAAATCTTTTCAGATAAAAATGGTAGTCAAGTACAGTATTGTGTCCATGATAAAAATGGTACTAAACTACTGTACGTATTGTGTACAGAGTGTACTACCGAGAGTATACCGCTAGGACAAGAAAGATTGTGATTGGTATTAATAATGATAGAAAAAGTTCCTTGACTGGATATATTGATGAGGTAATAAAGAGTTCCATGGGTGTGGTTCACGTAGAACATTTGTTCTTAGTTTTTATAAAAGTTTTATATAATTTATTTTATTTATTTTTTTATCTTTTGACGAAATCCCTGTGCTTTATGTTGCACTTACGTTTTCATTTTTTTGCCATGTATCTAAAAAAAAAAAAAAATTCTTAATTATCATCTCCTGAGGAAGGCTCATGTGGAGCTCGAAACCGGTCGACCCGAGAATTTAAAATAAAATTTTGTGACTGCAATCCAGAAATTTTTATTACCTCAACGGTATTAATAATGTACGTCACACGGAAAAATTTCAAATAAGAATTTTTTTTTTAAAATTATATTTTAAAAAATATACAGTTGCCAAACATGTATGAAAGTGAATAACTTGAACATTTCTTTCAGATATAAAATACATTGGAAAATGCGCAACTACCCTATTATGTAAGTATTTTAATGAAGTAATAGAAAATAGTCCAACAGAAATTACAAATAATACATAAAAATAAAATAACCTACATTGACAAATAAACTGTTAAATATTTGTTAATTTTTACGTTCCAATAGACATTTACAGAATTGACATCACATGCAAGATAGAGATAAAAAATCATGCTTCCAAACAAACCTTCCCTCGTTGTCTTACGTCCCGCTCCCTTATTCTATCTGTCATTATGTTTGCATCTGTCATTCAGTGTTTATCTAATTCTTTGTGATTTGTTCGTTGTGCTCAATAAAAATGAGTTTAAAACCCCAAGATGTGCGTGGGGCAACATTTTTTGCTTGATAATATTGAAGATCATTCGATTATTCAATTAAAACTATGGCTGATGACAGGTCTTTGTTTGGTAGTGGTAACCATAGCAACCTTTAGTTCTATGCTTTACCGTAAGATGCGCTCTTGCAAATTGCAATTGTGTAAGTGTCTATTCTATGGCTATCGGTATTTTTAGGGTGATTTTCGATATTTCCATATCTAATTTCTCCCTTTACATTTACAAAGCATGCAAAATTATTTTTGCATACTGATTCAGATGCAGAATACTATGCTGTACAATTTTATATGAAATATACTTATCTAAAATAATTAGGGGAGCAGGAAGTTAGCAAAGTATGATTTTTAAATGTGTATGTTCGTAAGTTCTGCGGTCACCAACCTGTAATCTAACAAAAATAGGAAATAATTTCTAACTACTAAATTTTAAGTATGTAGGTACACTACGAAAGATAAAATTCAATAGCCGCTAGTATGAATAACTGATTAACGGTGATTAGCAAGCATTTGGCTTGCATTGTTTTATTTCTGTCGCTTGTTTATGGATTATTTTAGAGAAAAAAACGCGTACAATTAATTTTTACCTCCCGCTACCCTAGGTAAGGGAGGTATAGGGATCGTGCTAAAAATAGCATATAGAGATTTTATATAATAAGCACGTTTTGATGTCCCCAGAATCCGATTTTAACATTTTTACAATGATGTCTGTAGGTATGTATGTGTGTGTGTGTGTGTGGATCATGTGGACACGATTACTCAAATACTATCAATCAGAAAAATTTGAAATTTTGTATACCCATTCTATACTAATATGGGAAGAGCTCATTAGTTTTTAGTGTATATCGGATAACCGGAAGTATCATTTATACAAGCTTTTAACAGTTTTTCTTGTAAAAAATTCATTGAATATAATTTTTTTGCAACTTTTACTAATTAAAATGGAATACAATGGTTTAATCTTCAATTCTACGATAATAACATTTAGTAAATAACTCTAAATAACTTTAAATATGAATATATAATATAATTTATTTCCATGCGTCAAACAAAATCATAATTTTAATGACAGGTTTGACATATTTAAACAAATGTCACTGACAGGCAGCAATTATATTAAAATTAATAATGAAACCGTGTTAATGAGAATATAATAGTAAAATATTTTATTAAGGTTTGTAAAAATAATATATTTTCCATCATACATAAATGTTAGATGAACAGGATGATCTGATTTAAATTTGCTAATTGCTATTTTTGCAGCACTATGAATTAATATTAATTTACAACTACACATTTACGAAATGGATTATGTACGGCGAAGAATTTACAAAGATTGCGTTTTAGAGCACCTAGAAGATGATGCTGATTTTTATAAGAATGTACGTGTGTGACGATTTTTCCTTAAAGTCTATTAAAATATGATCCAAAACTTCTCAAATTTGGTATTTAAAACTCATATATAATTTGAAACAACATATTAGATTTTAACCATATATGATAAATCGGATGTAGTACTTAATTTGGAGCTCTAACAAATTTTTGAGGAAAAACAATAAAACAATCCAAAATTTCGTATTACAGACTTTTCTATTTATTGGACAACAAATTAGATTTTATTTACAAACGATTAACCGGTAATGATACTTTACTTAAAGCTCACTGCTATTTTAAACATTGAATTGGCGGGAGGTCATCTGTTGGCCACATCAGATTTTTTATAACTGTTATTTGAAGTATTTTTCTCTAAAATAATCTGTAAACGATTAATAGAGATAAAACAATTGCTTTTGAAATGCTCGCTAATCATCCTCAATCAATTGTTCATGCTAGAGGCTATTACAATTTTCGAATTGTTTGTTTTGATAAAAATCTAAATATGTTAATAATCGCCAAAAATAGTAATTGTTATACAATATTGTTGAACTGTAATGCATCAAACAATCAGGAACGTAGCTAGGATATTATTGTAGGGTGGGCCAGCGGCTGGCCAAAAAATATTTAAAAAGTTTTGTACTGCTCCTTATCTTTTTCTATAGAACACAAATAACCAAAATTTTATTTTTCGTCATACAATCCAGAGTTTATGGAGAGTGGGTCAGGACCACCCCTGACTACGTTCCTGCAAACAATCTTTGTCTTAAAAGGCTTTTTTTATAATTTCTTTTAAATGCAATTCAAATTTGATTATAATTGTCATCAAAAAACGTGACGCTCATTACAGGTCTGTAACCAGCTGTAGAAAAGAGTAGGTACTTTCACTTTCCTGTACTAATGAACTTCCATATTCGGATTTTAGTATCTAATCTCTTCAATATTACAACTTCCCTTTTAGAAGGGAATTAAAATTCCACCCCGATTTCCGTTTAAAATGCAATCCTAACAGGTCATTTCACTTCTCCATCTGGTTTCCGTTGCGGGCAGGTGCAGCCCCCAACACACCAGCTGCATCTGCTGCGTGTCTTGCACACTCGACCTAACCTAACCTCAGGTTATCCACTCGCCAGATGCGTCCGACTGCTCTGGTCTGCTGGCCAACAGGCCAACGCAATAAGGTCTGCTGCTGTCTTTCGTCAGGAAGCAAGATACGGTTCCATGCAGATAGTTACCAAAGTTTAATCATAAAGATATATATCACGGAATGATGTTTGCAGTTCCTGTAATTCGGCAGTTAATCACAAACTTAGAAACTTTTGACTTGAAGCGTGGCTTGAACATAGGGTACTTAATAGCAAAAAGATTGACATCAGTGGTTGTTTAGTCAACTGTACAAGTAAATCAAAAGCCATTGTTTGGTTCGTGTTTGTGGTATTACTAAATTTAACAGACTGGAACTGGACGGGGTAGGGCTGTTTTATGATTAATTTAATTTAAAAATTTAAATTTTGAAATTTTTATTTAAAATTTACAATTTTCTGTATGGTTTATGTTCGATTTTGAAATTCTGGATCTGACCAATCAATATCTACCATGTGACTTGTCATTGCTTGTTATATTTTAACGTTTTTCCAGTTCAAATAGTACGTTACGATATTATTTTTATAAGCTATGGATTTGTTAAACGCTAATGAACAAGATTATTTTTTTAAATGATATCAGGGATGTTTTTTTACTATTGCTGATTTGTATTATGAAGAAAGAAATAAACACAACGGCTATGAACAGATTAAGATTTGTAAACGGGCATTATCATAGATTGTTTTCGAAAATGAAGAAACAATATCATAAACAATTTATGAGTTTTGCCTTTATTTAATTCCTTGCTATCCCTCGTTCTACTGTAATTACACAAACGTATGATGACAACCGCTTTGTCACCAGAACATAGACTGAGTTATACCGCCATGTTTGATGGTGCTCTCGTGTGACTGGTTGAATTTGAAATTTACATTTGGAAATATAAAATATGGTTATATTCCAAATCTAAATTTCAAATTTCTTTATTGCCTTTATTCTGACATAGGGGCTGACTGGACATCCATACTTACAAATAAATGCGAAAGTAACTCTGTCTGTCTGTCTGTCTGTTACGTTTTCATGCCTAAACCCCTGAACTAATTAATGAATTTAGAGATAGATTGTATCTTGGAGAAGGACATAGGCTACCTTTTGTCGCGAAAATAAAACTTGAAGGGGTGAAATAAGGGATGAAAGTTTATATAGAGAACGCTTCATTTCTTCCGCTAAACCAATTTTGATGAATTTTGGTATAGAGATAGATTGGACCTTGGAGAAGGACATAGGCTACCTTTTGTCGCGAAATGGGATGCAAATTTGTATAGATAACCTATCATTTCTCCCGCTGAACCAATTTTGATATAGAGATAGATTGGAACATGGAGAAGCACATAGGCTACCTTTTGTCGCGAAAACTTGAGGGGGGTTGAAATAGGGGATGAAAGTTTGTATGGAGAACCCATCATTTCTCAAGTTAGGGATATAAAAATTCTTATTTATGCTTTTGGTAGGTACGAAATAAAGTGTTTTAGAGTTTTTGAAAAATCATCCCTCAGTGCGGTACAATAAGGGATAATTTAAATTATTTTTTTTTCTTTGTATCTATAGTTAAGTTTTAACCGGTAACAGACTTTCGATATTTGTCGGAGAAATAACTTGCGTCATATGTACATAAGTAAAAGTACCCGAGACATGTTTAGAAAATGGGGCTGCTAGATGCGGTGCGGGGATCGGGAGGGCAGTGGGCGGAGCCTATTATATGTACGATGCGAGGCAGGTTGTCGGCTCCCTATTCAGCGCATGTCTCCGAAGTAAATGTGAAAAATTACTGGTACACGTGTAGCTAATCGTTATTCTAGCTTTACCCGTGCGAAGCCGGGGCGGGTCAACTAGCCTAATATAAATTATAAATGCGTAAATTAAATTCATCGTAAACCAGCCCGTAGTTTTAGAAAAATACAAGAATTGTTATATAATATAAAACTACGAAGATAGTTCAAATAGGTAGTTTGCAACCTAACAAAAAAAAATAAAAACATACCTATGAATTTTTACAAATTTTTATTATATTTTTCAATATAGTTTCATTTCAACTCAATACATTTATTACATTTAGACCTACGATATTCTATTTTATGGTATTCACGTAAGAATAACACTGCCCAATAATATTTCCTGTATAGGTAGTTCAAAAATATTTCAATTCCCTCTATAATCTGTGCTGACACACTAGGAAATTATTTTTTTTCTGCATCAAAAAACGCAGTTGCCGACAAGACCATTATTCTAGCCCTTTTCCATAGTTATTTTTTGCATTATTGATAAATCACGTAAAATAAACGCCAAATGTATAGAAAGTTGACAATTCCAAATTATTTTACGCACAACTGTATTGTAATTGTTTCTTTACAATTTATTTACCATGGCGGAAAATGAAAGATTTTAATGATAAGATTGTGACCGACAACTTTATTGGAAATAATTTTGTCTATATCATATGAACCTACTATTCGTAAATACTTGAACCGGTGTTTTTCCTTGTAAAAATGTTATTAAAATAAATTGAAAAACAAAAAAAAAAACAAACATACTGTTGTAAAGAGATAAAAACACTCTATCGAATGGTAGAGTAAAATTAATAGGTTCCCATTTAAAAAAATTACGCGGACAAGCATAACTCAAAAACAATTGAAGAAAAAAAAATTCAAGAATTGTCAAATATAGATCAAAATTTCTTAAAAAAACTTTTATATTGAACATAATTTCCTAAAATGAATATTAACGACAATAAATCGCCGTCTCCATACTTTTAACTAACCCTGTATACGAGTAATATTGATATATCGCCATACCTTTTCAATGAAATATGCGAGCAACACAGTTTCGTTCAAAATTGTCACATTTTTTTCTATCAACCAGGCTTGCAACACATCGTATTCGTTTTGATATCGGTCCTTTGATTTACCAGGACATAAATCCGCTAAAGCTTCATTAGCTTCTAGCAAAATTTTTTCAGAAATTTCAGTATCATATTCGGGTTGAAGCTCCATGCTTGACATTTTTAATTATTTGTTTACACAAAACAAATGGTTACCAATACAACGCATCGCCTAAATGTTTCTTGGCATAGCCATCTGGCCATCTAATATTTTTTACATAGCAACAAGCTTTTAGTCATGCAATTAAAAATTACGTTTCATTTGGTTTCAGATGTGCGTAAAACGTTGTACGTACCTCAGGCCTAAAGAGATTTACGCCCTTGGACGAATAAAATGTTTTTGAGTCATATCTTCAGGTTTGAGAACAAGAAAAAATCACTGGGAGCTAAATCTGGCAAATATATTGCATATGACAGTAATTCATGGAGGTTTGCAACTGCAGTTAAAGATAGAGAAGTGTGAACGGGTGCATTAACGTGATGGAAACCCACTTTTTTCTTTATTCGGATGTTTAGCCTTAATATCATCGTCCATTTACTCCAGCTATGCTGCATAATACTATCCACTGATAGTATGTCTTTTTCTAAATAGTTTACGGGCATCACATCTAGTAAGTTCCAGCCTTTCTGGTTGATGGAGCAGTGTTCGCTCTGATTGGAGCACTTTTATCCTCTTCCATCCATTGTATGGACTGTTATTTTGTCTCTACGTTCAAGAATTTCAGTTTCATGGACAGTGAAGGATCGTCTCATAAACTCCGTTGGATTATGTTGACATTTTATGGCAGTATGTACTTTTGGGAATTATCTTGATTTCCAATATTATTAAATTTTAATAGTATTTAAAATTAATATTTTTTATCAATAACTTGATAACTAAGAACAATCAGATATTTATCTTATTTTCTATTTGTTTTAGCCCCCTAAAATAAATCCCAAAAGCACGGACATTACTTTTGAAACAACTGTATATACGATTATATTCAAAAGACAAGAACCTACTTACAAGCCCAAAATCAGAATAGTTCGGCCGGCATAATATTTTACCATAATGGCATTACATTTACTACAAAAACCTTAATATATATATATATATATATATATATATATATATATATATATATATATATATATGTTATTCTTACAAAAATTATATTATTACCATAAAATATACAATTTCAGCTTAGATAACAACAAAAAGATAACAATTAGGTTTTAAACTAATTAAATTAACTGTTGACAATTGATATACCGTTGTTGGCAACGCCGTCACCAAAAACACGTGCGTTTGATTTAGTACTCTTAACTGTCATTTGCGTAAAATTATTATACAAAAAACCAACGGGTTAATCTTTTATAAAAGGTATTTTAGGGTATATTCCAAAAATAAAATATAATAACCAAAACCTTGGTTTCGGTTACCGACTGGTTCTAGTCACGTGACTATTATTATTGAAACAGTTCGGTTTCATTCGCGGGTGATTCGCGGAAACCCTAAAATTTTCTTTCAAAACATTACGTCTATCGTCTTTCATAATCCTAAATTATGGAGTGGAAAATTAAAATACGTACAATGTAAACCGTAGAAAATATATGCAAACATCAAAGAGTCAATAAATAGTATCTAACCACACTAACCTATAAAATCTGACATCTTATGAAAAAGGACAGAAGATGTTAACCGGCAAAACCGAAACCATGTTTCATAAATGTACAATTTTTACCATTTCATATTATTGGAACACTTTTGGTTAACCACGGTTAAAATTTGTTATTTTTGGAATATACCCTTAATAAATTCAGCACTGACAAAAAAATAAAGCGTTATATTTAAACGAAAATGAGTATAACTACTACCTAGTTTAGATTTGTATATGCAAATCCGACCTCAATATGTTTTTATAAAAGGTACGTTAATTAATTGAACATTACAAAATATGTGTCTATGTACTTCAATACTAGATGTGTAATTTAGTTGTTAATCGGGTTAACTTAATAAAAGATTTGGGTATATTTTTAGATTCAAAGTTAAATTTAATTTGTTATATAGATCAATTAATTCGTTCTGGTTATAAAACTTTAGGTTTCATTTTGCGTTCCACATCAGATTTTAAAAATTTTATCAAGTTATAAATTACTATATTGCTCATTTGTTTTAAGTAAAATTGAATACGGTGCCATTATATGGAATCCCTCGCAACCATATTTAATTAACTCTATTGAAAATATTAAAAAAAAAAGGTTTGTAAAATAATTTATTATAGATTATTTAATTCTTGGTCGGATTTTCATTATGATTTGTTATTGTTGCAATTAGATCTTACCTCTTTGGAATCTAGGCGAGTTAAACAACAATTATTATTTTTATATAAAATTGTAAATAATTATATTCAGGATAGTGAGCTACTCAATAGGTTAAACTTTTATGTCAATACATGTAGTACTAGATGTTCAAATACGTTCTTTTGTAATCCCTCTCGTACTTCTTATCATTTTAATTCACCAATTATGTCAATATGCCGTAACTATAATTTATTTTGTTCCGATTTGGATTTTGCACTAAGTTTAAATGTTTTCAAATCTACTCTTGATAATTTATTGTAATTTCAATTTCACTTTATATATTTTGCTTATTTATTGTATGTTTCTCTACTCGTATTTTTGTATATTGATATTATTCTGTAATGGGGTATGTGACCATAATCGAATTTCAATATATGTCATAATATATAAAATCGAACCTCTATAGCTTCTCATTATAATAATAAAAACTGAACATTCGTTTGTAATAATATTGTTATTAGCAATTTAATGTTTTGGAGAAGGGATCTGTGACGTCAGTAGGGTAGAATGGTAGAAGAACACAGTTAGACTGAGATAGATATGTTGTGATAGGTTATGGAATGGCGAACGTGACAGCTGCTGTCACTTTCGCGTACCACAATATATCTATCTCAGTCTAACTGTCTTCTATCATTCTAGCCTACTGACGTCACAGATCCCTTCTCCAAAGTTTTAATAATTATTTTCTCGTTAACCACGAATAATTAATCAATTTAAAAAATACGGGTATTTTATTTTTTGGTCTAGTATCATATGTAAAAATCAAAATTTATTCACATACCCCATTGGGCTATGGCTGTTAAATAATAAAGATATTATTATGTATATTTTTTAATTAGGTGAGAACGTAATAAACGTACAACACATAACTGTGTGATTTCTGGGAGAACCAAGATTTTTTCTTTCATATATATATGCTGTTTACTTAGATTATAATCTACGAAGATTCATTAAAAACTATTTTACATATTTTATTGATATTTTAATTCGAAATACAAACCCGATTTTGGGCTCGTATATTTATAATTTAGAGTGTTGGAAACGTAACGACATTGCAACAACTTTTGTTTTAAATAAATGTTTACAGTAACAGCCAATCAAGCTACATATTTTGATTGATAATAAATAGATAAACAAATCGCACTAAAAAGAAAACGGTATTTTCTGATAATATAGGAACATGAACAAGAAATGTAAACTTTTAAATAAATATTATAATATAATGTATTTTATTATAATTAGCAAGCAAGTTTCCTAAACTGTATATATTTTGACGTCACAGAAATGTGAGACAGTTTTATTCAAAATATTTTGGTACTATTCTTTCGACTTTTATGTTTTAAAAATTATATGCTGTGTACCAATTATTTATTTCTAATATCATAACCTTGTAACTTAATAGTTTATTATTAAAAAACTGAACTGCTTTAATGGGGTATTCCACCATAACAAAAAAATTAAGAAAATTTCAATTTAACATAAAGTATGGCTCAATAAATAATAGTTAAAACAATGAAAACACTTTTTAAATAATTATTTTACGAGATATTTCACATGTGCTAAAAGGGAAAATTGACGTCATACAATTGTTATCCTTCTCTCGCAGCGTACTCAGAGCAGTGTGTGTGAGAAAGACAAGTATAGAGGAAATGTGACGTTACACTGATTTCTCGAAAACAAAATAGGTACTCTTAAACTAGGAACAATTAAGATTTTTTAATACTATGAATTGCTTCAAAACTGAATGAAGTTTTATTTAAAATAATAAAAAAAATCTGTTGTGGCCAGCACAAGACCTTCCGTCAATTCCATGTATTTTGTACAAATCCCATACCAAAAGGTCCTTGGAACAGATTCTATATAATATCATGTAAAATCGAACACGAACACATACTATTTTTTACAAATTCCATACCAAAAGTTCATTTAAAAAGGTTCTATAAATCCAATAAAATTATAACATAAACTACACTAAGTAATGTCCTTCCATCTTCTCTTTGGCCTTTCTCTGCGTGTCACTTGCGAGCAACACTATGACATACCAATTTTAGATCCTATACTTTTTTTCCATATTTGGTTTTGCACTTGCAACTGACATCTGTCAATTAATTTTTTTTGAATAATTATGTCAGCTGTTTCCATGATAAATAACAAAGCTAGAGAAGAGTATTTTCTTTAATAAATATAATAACAAAATGTCAAAAAATAATATTTAACTGCGTTTTTTTAAGAAAAACTGTTAAAAACTTCAAATAAGCGTACTTCCGGTGGATCAATTATAATCAAAATCTAATAAACTCTTCATATGGATGTACAGAAGAGGAATACGAAAGAATTATAATTTTTAGAATTGTAGTATTGGAGTTATCGTCAGAGAAAATATTGTCACACACGGACACACATACACACACACACGCACACACACACACACACATACATACATACATACATACAGACATCATCTTAAAAATAGTAAATTCGTATTGTAGGGACCCTAAAACGTGCTTATTCATTAAAAACTCACTACCGATTTTTTTGACCAAAGACAATACCTTCCTTACCTAAAGGTGACGGAAGGTAAAAATTGAGTGGAATATCTCCAAAAATACCTTTCTATAAGAACTCTGAATCTCTCGTTTATATTTATTAACATAATATACGGTTATGGTTACTTTTCTTTTAATAATAACAAATATAACGTAAACAGAATACTACAGTATAAATTTCTCTATCAATATTGAGAATGTGTGTATAATAAATCAATACTGAAATATCAATTTTAATACACGTATTCTAGATGATCTTATCGTCATATTGTACAATAACAAAAATTTTGATGCTTCACGCCATTTGCACGATGAAACGTACATTACATGATCGTCTTAAATATATAATAACTATAAACACGGGGATTTACGTTCTATCATAAGATTTTTATTTGATTGTATAACATGGGAATTTCGTACTATTTTTATACCTAATAAAAGTAAATCAACTAGTTTTACAGTATTATTCGACAACCGTGTAATAATGGCTGTAACTCAGGAGAACGAAGTTTATGGGTGTTGGAATTTCGAATAAGTTGTAGGTTGTAGTGATTACATACGCTTGTAGAATACAATAGTTTATCTATAGTCTATTTGAGAATGACTGGCAGTAATAAATCATTATTTGCAAGAGTAGTATTGGATTTTTGCCAGCTATGCGGCAAATAAAACTACCAGAAAAATCAGTTGTAACTACACTAGGATGGTCAAAATAAGCCGCACGCTTTGTACCTGTAACGAAACTTACTCGTCGAACAATAGAAATGCCGTCCGATAATCCCCGTCGGACTGTGTCATAGACGTAGATAGGATTTGTAGAGTGATCTGTTTATACATTTACTAAAAATAAAAGTTTTTAATATTTAAATATAACTTTCTCAGTCATTATTATTATATTGCATACATTTAATATTTACATAGATACATTCAATATTTACATTTTTATTTGTTACATACTAAAATTTATACTTATTTCATGTGTGTTGTCAAGATATTGGTACCTGTCATATTTCTATTAAATATACATATTACATTACATATACTTATATATTTATACATATATTATTAAAAATCAGAATCTGATTCTGAATCTTGTCCTACTGAAATTATAAATGGCTCGATCGTTTCGTCTATCAGATGGTCAAGTTTGCACATTTGGTCTTCCTCCTTTATGACATGTTGAATACAGTTTTTCCAATTATCGGCAGTCACATGTTTTAATGCATCCCTGAAAAACAACTTAGACCTAAAACTATAGTTCTCTACCGAATTTAGTCATTTCGACTATCCCTGTGCAAACAATTATTGGCGCGCCACTGGAATGTCTTTGACAGAATGATTTATTATTGCCAGTCATTCTCAAATAGACTATATGACTTTTTAAATATAGATTAATAAATTTAATATTATGTGTAACTATTCATTTTTTACAATTCCTTAGAGGCTAATAGAAGATATAGACGCAATGAACAAAAATAGGGGAGTTAAAATTTATGGCATATATGAATGTAGTTAAAATTTAAATCTGCAAGTAAAAGTTAATGAAAAAATATGTTTAATTTTGCGAAGAAAAATTGCAACAAAGTAAATAAAGGAACTGTTTGCATTCCATAAAAAGAAATGTACTTTATCAGTATCTATTCTCTTTTGATTCACACAGTTGCAGGTTGGCCTAAGTAGCTTCGGCAGAAACGAGTTGCAACTTAAGTACTAGTGTCGAGTTGAGTTTGATTAGTGTACTTACTTCAATTTTACAGTCTATTACGATTAGTTAACCGGCTGTAGTAAACAGTGTTGTAAAAGTAACTTTACTATCGGGGAAATAATTGTAGCCAGTTGAGTTTGAAGTCAATAACTTGTTTAGAAAAAATTCAAAATATATGAAACACACTTCCATTTATAGACTATACATTTCTACGTAATTATACTAACTTTCAAATTTTTAATTTAAGTAGGTAATATTAAAGTAATGACAAAATATATGAAAAATGACCCCATTTTTAACCCGTTTGTAGAAATACTCAATTTCATTGATGTCTAATATCAAAAATTAAATTTGTGAATAATTTAAACGTTAACTATTAAATTAAATCAATTAAAAAAGTAAAAGTGTTGGATCTCAGCTTCTATTAACAATTAAGAATTGAAATTTGGTATGATGATTCAAATTGCAATTTTCATAAAAAATATTACTAAATTTTTATTTGAATTTTTTTATTGTAAAAGCGCATGCTCCATGCGTTCACGCGTATAAACAGTAAAAAAATATTAAAATTAAACTAATCAACTTCAAATAATAATTTATTTATATTTCTTATAAAAACTGCATTTTGAATCAACATGCCAAATTTCAATTCTTAATTGTTACTAGAAGCTTAGATCTAACACTTTTACCTTTTTAATTGTTATGAACAAAATATTCACAAATCGAAAAATAGTTAACATTTAAATTATTCACAAAGCCTATGGTTACAACTAGGAATGACGATGGGTACCCGGGTACTCGGAACCTATCCAATAATAATGTACCCGGGTATAAAATTTATTACCCGATTACCCGAAATATACCCGCTGCCCGTTTATTACCCGATACGATTTAATTACCCGAAAAGTTTTATATTACCATACCATAATTAATATAATTTTATGTTTTTTTTTATAGAAATACAGTAGATATATTATTTATTTGTATTAATTTTTTATTTAATAAATATATGTAAACAATAATGGGTAATGAATTTTATTAAAAAGTAAAATGCTATTATAAGGGTAACTTGTAACTAACAAATTAAAGAATATGTAAAATACATAAAATAAATATATCATCACGGCATATTACCCATTTCTGGGTGTGCCAGTATCCACGACACATGTAGACATCGGTAATGATGACGATATATTTTACCGTGTGGGCGCTTGCCAGGCGTCACCTCACGGGCACTCATAGCTGGTGTGGAGAGTGCACCGCAGGGGTCACTTTTGTGCCATTTAAAATTGGAAATATTTGGCGTCTGTCGGGATCGAACCCGGTTCCCCCGGATTCGCGACCAGACACTCAGGCACGCGGCCACGGGGCCCCAAGAATATGTATATGGTCTTAAAGGATAACGGGTAATTAAAGGGTATCGGCTAATTAACTGGTAAATGGTACTATCCGAGTAGTTGTTTCGGGTACTCGGGTATCAGAATTATCGGAATTCGTTATTCCTAGTTACAACATATTAAAATTTATTTATTTTTTTTCATTTCTACGCATTTATATTAGACATCGATGAAATTGAGTTTTTCTACAAACACGTTATAAATGGGAGTTCATTTTTCATATATTTTGTCATTATTTTTATAGTACTAAATTTAAAAATTAGCATAATTATGTAGAAATGTATATTCTATAAATGAATGTAGGTTTCATAATTTTTGAATTTTTTTTAAAGCAAGTTACTGGGTTTTAAACTCAACTGATTGTAAAATTATTTCCCCGATAATATTGTCAGAATGAGTAAAACATAAAAGATTTTTTTCTTTTTTCATTTTATTCACTTACGAAGCGAAACAAGAACACTTCAAAAAGTTAATTGAGGAATTTAAAAGAAATAATGTATTTCAAAATGAAAAAGACGAAGCTGAAGTAAAGTTTTAATTCAATTAGTGAAACAAATATACATATGATCAGGGGCGGATTGGAGAAGTAAATCGGCCCGGGCGATTATCCTTAGTCTGGCCCTTTTCAGAGTGAAAATGATATATTATCTACTCGTATATGTACACTGCTGAAAAAAAATCGGACAGTTGGTTTTTTAATTTTTAATTTTTGTTATTATCTCGAGAACTATAAGAGCTACGATGTCGGTTAATTAGACGAAAGTTGTCCTATATTAGAATGCCATTTCAGCAATGTATTGTTTATTCAGAAGAAACACATAGGTCATTAGATACAGACAAATATGTAAATTTTATAGATATTTTTTTTTTGTTTTTGAAAACTTCTAAGTATGAAATGATTCCAGATTTTGATTTGCACTTCTGTAGGACACTTTTTATGGCGATATCCATTTTTTGTCACTACTGTATTTCACGCTACACTAATAAGCCGACTTCGTACCTCTGATAGTTCTCGAGATAATGACAAAAATAAAAATTAAAAATCAAAGTGTCTGACTTTTTTATCCATCAGTGTAATAATTTTTATTTATGAAAATTATCACATTATCATATCATGTATTTCAAAATTGTCCAGAAACATGTTACCGGCCTAGGCCTATAGGCTAATAGGATTGGCTTTGAAAATCAAATTTTCCGATGATACCAACATAAAAAAAAAACCCTAGTATTTAATATTTGGAACGAAATACATTGGCAATATTGCCTGGGGTAAAAAATGCATATAATTTTTATTTGATAACTCGACCTTAAAATTACTCGAAATTCTTGGTAACTTTAACCGAAAACTGGAATCCATCAGAAACAGAACTTCGTTAAGTCTAATATTTTGGGGAAACTCCTAGTTCTTTTTATTTGGTTTGATTTGTAAGTTTTGAAACTGGACGAAAAATTTATATGTATGTGCAGGAAGATTTTTTTTTTATTCCAACAGATATCCATTTTTTTCTGGCATACTCGTATTCAATTTCGAGTTATCGAAGTTCCACGAAAAAATAACATGTTTTCCAAATATTAGAGTAATTGTCCAAAATTTATATTTTTAAATATATTCTGACTACATTATTTAATTGAAGGTGGCCAACAGGCCCTTTGGACCACTCGGCCCTTCGGGATTTGCCCGATCGCCCGATAGGGCAATCCGCCCCTGCATATGATACTGAAATGGTGCAACCCATAGAGACCGATATAAGTTGTATTTTATATTAAGGTATCTCTAAAATACGTAAACGCAGCTTACCCACAGATACATGTTTGTTTGTATATAATTCTAAAACAAATCATTCTACTGAAGTTCCTATTGTGATTTAAAATGATTACAATTTCCTTAAAATATTAAATTAAAAATGTGACTGGCTGTATCTTTTTGTTTTCCTCAATCTGACTGCAATATGAAAAATATCCAATTCCAAAAACACAATCAAAATTCGTAGAAATATTTTGGCAAGTTATTTCCAAGTTTCTGATGCATTTGGCACCAAGCATTATTTGTACGACAATACTGTATTATCTGTCTCGTAAATAATAAAGCCATTACCGCATAAATTTGGCTGGCGCACAGAAGTAGGAACAAACAGTGCAAACAATTCTGATGCAATCGGGAGTTGTTGGGAAAAATCGGGTATTGTTCCTTTCATTGATGTGCTCAGTGCTCTGCTCACAAGTTGCTGTGTATTGATCTGTGAAGGCTTTATGCTGGAGATAACAGGATGACGGATGCAGCTGAGTGCATGCATAACCTCAGGCCTCAGAGGATGACGACTCAAGGGTGCACAAGTAGAGACAGTGGTTGAGGATGGTTGAGGAATTGAGGTAAGATAGGAAATGCAATACGACAAAGTTGAGTTGTACATAGTTGAGGTAATCTGGTAGTAGACGGGGTGGGAGTATGCGAAATGGATAAGATTTAGAGGCATTCAATTTTGTTTCAGTCAGTTTTTACTCCACGCTAAGGCCTGTTCTACAATAAGTTGTTTGTCGGTGTCGCATGTCGTACGCTTGCGCACTACGCCGAAATTTGGTGGTACCGGTTGTCGGATGTCGGCTGTCGGTGTCGGATCGCAAGTCGGTCATTTCCTAACTTTTTACGACGACACTGAACAACACGACAGTAACATAAAAATTAACGAAATGGCATTAGATGAAATAAGTATACCTATACATTATGTACAACAAAATAGTAGTTTATTTGATAAAAGAAACAAAATATACAAAAATAAAAAAGATATGTTGCCTAATATCAACGATAATATGAGGTCTTACCCACCTTAGTCTTGTATATGCTTTTGTCCTCTATTGAAAAAAAAATGCAAAAAAAAAATTAGTATTCCTCAAGAAACGACGAGAAACATAATTTTCGAGTTTAAAAATACCAGAATTTTTGAGACGAACGTTTCGATTATTAAGAAAAGGGAAAATCCTAATCTTCGGGCACTTATTATTGATGATCGCCGAGTTTCTCTCCCAGATTTGTCTGTCAAATGGGGAAATGTGATTGTTAGACCGATCTTAAAAGACACTTGCCTGAGAATTATGATAGAAACTGAGATATGGATTCTACAAGGTAAAATAAATCATAATTAAACAATTCAAACTGGTAACTTTTTCATATATACAATCAAAAAGTCTGTTCTCACACAAAAGCAACGCAAGTCCGATTTTTACTCCTGGGACAGTTCTTATTTTCTTTTACCCAAAAAAAAATTATAAATTATATCACTGACCCAAAATTTTTAGACTTAGGGCCGGTTTTTCAATCTCTGGTTAAAATTTTAACTTCTAGTTAAGTAACCAATATTGCATCGTTGTGTTGACAGCAATGATAAATCTGCCATTTGACAGTTCATTTCATATCAATTTTGTTTATTTAACTCTTAGTTAAAATTTTAACCAGAGATTGAAAAACCGGCCCTTAGTGTCGTTATTCAATTATACCATAAATAACTATAACTATTATCATTATAATATAAAATATTCTGCATTATTTGCTATATTAAATAAAGAGATTAATCAGCTCTTCAAATGTGGATACAGAAAATTTTATTATCAAGTTCCAGAATAAAACGTGCATGTCTACAAAGAAAAAAGAATATAGGAAATACATTAGTCGCTCGTTTCGTTTTTTTAGTAATACGCGAAAATTAAATTTGTTCTTTCAACTGTAATTTGATCATCAAAGCAGATGCTAAAGAAATTGAAGTTTCGCACGAAATAAATTTGTTTTGATCTTTACAAATTACGTGGAGATATTTTCGATATTTTCTTCATTTCTTGGAAAGGTTTGAGAAATACGAGTATAATAACGTATTCGAATCGTCAGTTTTCTTCTGTACTTACATATCTTCCATATTCAATTGAAAAATTATATACCTAATATTGGTTTTTTGTACAATTTAGGATTTAATTTAAAAGATTTTTAAAGATTAACAATACCTGTTTTTTTTTTACATTATACCGCACCAAAGACGGACAATCTTAAGAGTTTATATATTTGAAACAATCAGGCCTATTCTGTAATAAAATGGTTAATTTCTGGAAACTGGTTAAAATTTTTATTCTATAGAAAATGTAAACCAAAACATTTAAAAAAGAACGTCACCTCTATTGTTTTGCAATATTCGTTTTCTAGTTTTCTTCTTGTTTCTTTCTTTTCCTAGCCTTAATGATTCAAACGGACTTTACACTGATGGCTGATGCCCATAGTATTTATTTATCACACAAATATTTAAAACTGTGTAAGCATGTAGAACCTTATTCAAAATGACAAGAAGTTACAGATCGTAGGATTCTAAACATCACGTGCCATGCAAGTTTGTCTGTGATTGGTTAAAATGGAGATTGTCACTTCTTCAACTAAATACAACATGGAGATTGCCGATTGCAACTAACCCAGATTCATCAAAATTATAAGGATTTTACCGAATTTGCAACAAAACAAGTTTATACACAGGTTACAAAATCCTAACAACTCATTTTGCCAAAAAAATGAACATTGCCGGTTTTGCATCTAGACCCGTCACATATCATTTTGACAATCCAGGTATTTATTAGACATACTTGATTAGTGAAAAAATTTAACCACTGAATTATAAAATAGGCCCAAATAACTAGGTATTCTCAAAATATAATATTTATGTATTTTATAGGCAACAAAACGAAACTTGCCATATGGAATGCATACCTCATTTAACGAATGCACCACAGTGATTACTTTTGCACAATAAATAATGGGATCTCAACCATAGTAACAAATAGAATATTAGTCATTTATATCTAAAATAGATCTTAAAATTTACTGTGATCCAAATTCTTAATAAGTCTTCTTGTATCGTGCTTTGGAAATACGGAATCCATTTCCAAGTAAATAAATGCAGAAAATAACGAACCAACGAAAGTAAACAAAAACACTTGTTTGAATTAATGATGCCACGCCAGGTACAAACGATGTACGTTTGTATGGAAATGAAAGATATGCTGAGTGACAGGCAGAACATCGTGCCAGTGGCAACCAAACCGTGGACTATAATATACATACAGGGTTAGTTAAAAGTATGGAGACGGCGATTTATTGTCGTTAATATTCATTTTAGGAAATTATGTTCAATACAAAAGATTTTTAAGAAATTTTGATCTACATTTGAGAATACTTGAATTTTATTTTTCTTCAATTGTTTTTGAGTTAGCTTATCCGCGTAATTTTTTTAAATGGGAAACTATTAATTTTACTCTACCATTCGATAGAGTGTTTTTTTCTCTTTACAACAGTAAGTTTGTTTTTTTTTTTGTTTTTCAATTTATTTTAATAACATTAACTCCATAGCAACAACTACAAGTAACATTTATTCACAAGTGAATTAAAAAAATTTAAATCACTCTCACAAAATTTTAACTCACTCTGCAACAAAAAATGCATTTAAAAATAACATCAAGAACGAAAATAATACTCACCACAATATTTATCAGACCTGATTCGATTTTATTTTGTCAAAATTAAATATTATAGTTGTTTTTATTCTTATTTCGTCAAAATTGAATAAAATATTGTATAAATCACGTGAGTTAAGAAAGAAGAAGAAATTAACTTTCTTTTCATGAATAAACATTATCTTAGCTCACTTGGTGTATAAATATCTATTTTACGTCTGTTAAAAAAGTACACTTTTTTCATTAAAACGAATTATAAAGTATGTCTTTTGTAACAAAGTAAAAGTGTGAAAAAGTGCACTTTTTTTAATGAAAATGCGTGAATTAATGAAATGTTAGGGTACTTTTTTTCACACTTTTAATGCAGACGTAAAAAAATTGTATGCAATTCGAGTAAAAAGGGATTTGACGAACTCGTCTGCGGCTCGTTCGGTGAAACTTTCCTATTTGTGAAATAAGACTATACTTTTTACTCTTCTTGCATAAAAAACTATTATATTATATATTAAAGATATAAGTGCTGAAGTCGTTTAATTTATGTGACTTCAATTATTAATACACTCTACTGTTTGAGTTATTTTTTACGGCTTAATACATAACAATTAAAGCCTCATTTTCACCGAATGTTTTATTACTTAATGAATAATGATTAGTAAGGCTTAATGCTTTATGACAATTTACAAGGATACCATTTCCAGCTACTTTGTTTAGTGACTAATTCAACAGAAATGTAACAATTTTTTCCCTTTTTATGTGTTGTCTAGCAGACTGCCAATTACAGCAGCAATTCATCTTTTCTTAATATGTTATTCTCGAATTTAAATTATTTATTTATTTAATGCATGTAAAAATGGCCTGTTCTCAAGCGCCATCTACTATTTTCTTACGTGAAATGAAGTCTAGTTCTTAAGCATTAATCGTTATGAAAAGCTGGAAATGGTAGTAACCATTGCCATATGATAATTGTTATTATTAGTTTATTATTATTTTTAAATAAACCTATTGAAATGTATTTACCTACAAATACAAAAAAATAGTAATTTATTCAATCCTACATCTACACATGTTTCACATTTTCACCTAAACAGCACAGTGGTCAGGCGAGGCGGCAGCGTAAGTCTTACACATTAGGACAATCGGTGGAAATGAAGTTTAAATTTTTTTGGAACTACATATCGCTTTCAATTTAGTAAAAATTAATAATGGAGGATCTCATTGATTTAAGCAGAATTTGAATTTAAATTATAAAAACTACAAGTGATAATTTACAACGCTTGGTTCTGTCAATGACCAGGCATGATTATTACATAAAATAATTTTATTTACGGTAGCTAATAGCTAATGATTCACAATCACAACTGAACTAAAAATGGCACAGTAATCACTTGTTTATACATTGATTTAAAAATATACTGTTTTGATATCAATCAGTTTATTTTAATATCAGAATAATTATAGTCTTTATTTGTGTATAATAAACAATCAATTAACTTATTATGCGATTGTTAATTACAATCTGCGCTTACTCCGTAATTATTTAATAAATAAAGTTTTGGTACTGACTGCTGAATTGAATTCCTTTTTCATTCTTTAAACCAGCATTAAATTGTAGTCAAATAAGGCGCTTGTTCATTAAAAACTGAATCTAAACTTTCCTTGCAATGCTCGCTGGTTAATTTCTTATTTTCACTCGCATAACAATACTTTAACTTTTAACTAAAAAATTGATTAAATAAGTTCAGACTAATTTATAATTTTCGTAACATATTTCATATGGCAGATAAATGTTTAAAATAATGTGCAAATTTTCTTTACTATTGCCTGCCTGATTTTCTTATTTTCGTAATTCAGACGAATGACAAATTGCAACAAGAGTCGTAGTATTCGTCCACTTGAGTTGTAGTCATCATTTGTTGAATTTTTAATAATATACTACTAATAACTAAATAGTGTTGTAACTCGAAGAGATACTCATAAATAATATAACTATGTATTTTTATAATTTATATGTATACTACAACTACCGGCATTTTGAAACAATTCCTGTGTTGATCCGTCCTTTTTACAATTTTCTCCTTTGTTTTCTGCTTTCTAAGCAATTGTCTAGATGTCTAGAATCTAGTTATAAACGTATGTCTGCGTCTGTAAATTATGAGTCACAAACAGTTTGTGGTTAGTACATGCATATGTTTTATACTCGTAACTTCCTGCTATTTAAACCTCAGAGAACACTTTAAAATGATTTACAAGACAAACTTGGATATTAATATCCTATTTGCTCTATTTTGTAACACCTTTTTATACTAGATGGGTAACCAATTTGTATTATTTGAACGAAGACGTTCAACTGCAAATATATTTACGCCCAGTTGCATAAAACATTGTTAACTTTAATCACGTTGTTAACTTTGACAATGCTTATTTGTCCATGTATTTTTGATACATATCTATGGTTACAATGCGCAGTTGTTAAACACTTGATCAGCTATCAACGTTACATGCAACTGGCCATTAAAGTTCTATTACTTGAACCTAACAGGATAATTGAAAAAATAAGGACACATGGCTATTTTTTTTTACCTCTCGCTAAGAGAGGTATTGGATTCATGCTAAAATTCGCATACCCAGATTTTATTGAATAAGCACGACTTCAGGTCCCTAGAATCCGATTATAACATTTTTAAAATGATGTCTGTGTGTGTGTTTGTGTGGATGTGTGTATGTGTGTGTGTGTGTGTGTGTGTGTATGTATGGATGTTGGAGGGACGATTCCTCAAAAACTATAAGATTAAAAAAATATTTAACTGCAGTTTCTTCAATCTGACATTCCTGGGAAGAACTGAAAAGGTTTTGGTAACAATTGAACAACTCGAAGTAGTAGTTTCTTTAAAAAATTCTTCTAAATATAATTTTTTGGGAGTTTTTTTTATTAAATATTGAAAAACATAAAATTCTCCATTCAATACACTTAAAATTTTATCCAATACACTTAAAATTTTTATTATATCTTGTATAGATTTAGAGATAAAGACACTATAATTTATAGAGTAAACTAATCGCAGAGGCCAAGGCACTAAGGAAACCTGTTGACAAATTCCAATGTTTATAACATAATTTGTAAATGACACATGTCAGTGTCAAAAATCAACAGTTTTAGTGGCATTCTGATAGCTTTTACTGGGAAGTATATTTAATTTTTCTTATTGTTTTATTAATCAAATATTTGAAATTATAGGTAAAATTGTGGTAAAATGCATATATCCATCAGAAATACCGCCAATTTGGTTAATGAATTGGAAGAATCTCTGACGTTTAGAAACTTCCTCATACAATGAAAAATAGATATAATTAGAATTATATGTGTGCAGAAGACATGTTAAATACAATAAAAAACAATATTTGGGTAAAGTTCTGTAATTTTTTGTTATAAAACGACGGTTCGAAAGTGAAGTGCAATACAATACTTATATAGCCTAATATGGAAATGGCGAGAGGTCTTGTGCTGCCCACAACAGCTTTTTTACTATTAATTTTGGACCTAAAGTTTAAATTATAAAGCTGAGGAGTGCCATGTTTTGGTGTGAAATAGTCCTGAATTCTACTTTCGGTTTCGCCAGAAGCGATTTCATCGTTGATTTTTTAAATGGAATAATATATACATTTTCAAAATAACTTTGCAGTGAAACCATATTATTGCATTTTGATCAAAAATTAACCTAGTTTTTAATTTTTTAAAATTATGATAGGTACTTTTATGCATTGTAAGAATGTCATTGCGTTGGTACTTCCGTTGAAAAATGTTCACGTTTATTTATTTTTATATTTATTTTATTATTATTTATAATTTTTAGGCCCGAGATATCCGCCTCCTAATAACTTTATTTGGCGAATAATTTCTATGCTAATAATTGTTGATACAATGGGGAAGTTTAGCGATTTTTTTTTATTCTTTTATTCCATGGGAAATGACTTGAAAAATGATGTGACATGTTTTATTTTTTTTAAAAATGCCCAGATTTTCCGGAAAAGCCGATTTTAAGCTGTGATGACGTCGGTAGAGGCTTGGTACAACGTATGTCCCTTATACACTGACGCACGCGGTTGCGGTTACCAGTCACTTGAGACTGAGGTGTTGTTCGACCTACGTTCAAGTGGTTCGCTTTCACCGTTCTGTCTGAGTTTGCGCATAACTGACTTGTGACGTACTTAGAGTTTACCCAAAAAATATTAATTATAAATAAATGGAGCAATAATTTTAATTTTTAATTTCAATTTCAGCAGTCATTTGTATTATATTTGTGAGAAAATAGTATGTTATGTAGAATTTTTACCATGCTAAACTTCCCCATTGTATCCATAGTTATTATTCGCCAAATAAAGTTATTAGAAGGTGGATATCTCGGCCCTTAATTAATTATAGGGTTTCAAAATATTATTAACATTTGTTGAAAACATTTTTTTTTGGAATATTTTTAAAAGTTAATAGAAATGTTAATAGCTTTTATTACTTGCTACAATGACATGTTGATAACGGTGTCCATATTTAATAATAATCTATTCATAGAGATTAATTCCCCGTAGAACTGAACAAACTGTCAATAATATTGTTAATAAAAAAAATGAGTTGAGCCATCTTCTTGCTGATAAGATGTTAGTAACTTCGTTAATATTTTTTTTCTAAAAATTGTTATTGACATTTTTGTAAATTACATTGGGTGGTAGTATGAACAAGTGATTAAGGGTGATTAGCAGGAGATAACTAGCAGAGTTTTAGCGCTGTCAATCGTTTATGGATTATTTTAAAGAAAAATACTTCAAATAGAAGTTATAAAAAAATTAATTGTACACAACTTTGATTTGAAGTATTTTTCTCTAAAATAATCCATAAATGATTGACAGCACTAAAACACTGCTAGTCATCTCCTAGCTAATCACCCTTAATCACTTGTTCATACTACCACCAATTGTTATTAACAATTTAGTATTAATTTACCAAGACTGTCAAACCAATTTTTGTAACTTAATTGCTATTCATATTTTTTTGTTAAGTTTTGCTAGTATTTTCAGTGTAAAGCCCGCTTTTGAAATTCAGTGAAGTGTATTAACAACTGAATTTTTCGGGATTCGAACGTTCGAGGACGTCATAACGAGCTAGGAGATGTGCGATGTGAAATTAATAATAACAAATAGCTATTTGTCCCAATTTTTTTCAATAGACCTATAGATTTAAAGTTCTATTGCTTATAAGTATTATCACGTATTATTATTAGGTTACGTTTTATAAGCAGAACGGAACGAAAAATTCCATTATGCTGGCATTTTTTGTTGGTATGGCTCAAGATGTTGGCCGATATTCTCTGCAAGGGACATACAAGTTGTTCCAAACCTAAATATAAATCATCAGGCTTATGCCTCTCGCAGTTATTAACTGCTTTCTATGACAATTTAATGATGAACAGATTTTGTTACTTGATGATATACACTACCGCTCAAAAGAATATGCCCACCTGCCTTCATTTTATTCTTTTAAAACTATTACTAGGAAAAAAATTTGTTGTGGAAAGCACAATACCTCTCTCTATTTCTATTTTATAGGAAGTTCCTAAATGTCAGAGATTCTAGAAATTCATTAACAAGATTGGCGGTATTTTTATGGATATATTTACATAGTCCCGTGAACGAAGCATTTTACCCTACAAAAGGTCGGGTAGTTCTGAATTTTTGATATGTTGTATAGGATGGTAAGTTAGTGAAAAATCCAAATTTCCACAATCCCCTCTCCTCCGCTTCCTCGATACTTCATTGACGCTTGCCAACACATAATTACGTTCATTTTGTATTATTTTATTCCAAATAATACTTTATAATTAGAATTTATGAACAAAAGAGAGTTGCTGCACTAAACTAGAAAAAGCGATTTTTATCGTTTTTTGTAAATTAACCCCCATTCCGTTGCATTGGACGTAAAAAATAATTGAATTTTGTTGGTAATTAAATTCTCTACAAGATTGATTATGAGGACTTTTACGCTAAAATAATATGTTACGGAGCTATTGCAATGTAAAGTGGAAAGAAACTCAAAATTTTGCTAAGTATGCAATTTTAGCCTTTTTTTGTCAACTGCTATTAATCGTACAAAATAACTTTATATAACTAGTTTGCAGAAAATTTTGTCCTCTACAAGTCGGCAAATAACTTCCTTTGCGCTAAAATTTACCAGAAAGAAGTTATAGGCAATAAACTCAAAAAAGTGCCGATTTTCGGTGGTTTTTACAAGATGGCGGTGGAAGCGGAGGAGGGGCGCTTGTTGAAATTTGGATTTTTCACTAACCAATTTTTTTTTCATTATCCTGAAGCGATTTTGAGAAAAATTGTTATATGTCTAGGGTGGTACATAGCTAAGGGTTATAAATAGTAGAGTGCTAGACAACAATAATTTTCACTTTTGTGGGGGAATCGGTGTTACAAGCAGAAATTTTCACACATGAAAGTTAATGACCTAACAAACTAAAATTTCGAATTTGTTAAACTATAAGCCTGGCAAAAGGGCACTAGAATCAAAATTTGAGTTATACACATAACTGTAAAGAGAAGGAAATTCTAAATTGAATCATATTAAAAAAATATCAACTTTCGTGGCCGGTCTATTTTTAATTATTTTTTGAAATATACGAAATACATTGTGCTTTACGTGTTTAAGAAACTTTAAATCGAATTTACTCTAAAAGAATGACGGAAAAAATCAAGCGAAATTAACCAATTTTTATGTTTACACCAGATTATCTCAAAAAGTAAGGCGTAAATCAAAAAATTGTATTCTTTATAAAATTTTCTTTCATCTTTTAGGGATGCGGTGGTAAATTTTTTATAATTTTTGGATCTATGATATTCGAATTATTTAATAAATTATAAAATAACACGTTTTCATGCATTCCATCAGCGTTCGGCGTTGTGCGATCCCCACTTCTCTAGTTATATCTCCCTCTCTGTATTCCTATTGAACTATCTCTTTCTATCCATCATTCATTTGTGGTTTATTTTAATAATTGTAATACATATGTATTGTATTAATTAAGATTTAAAAAATATACGATATATGTACACACATTTATTACCACTTTTTGCCAACAAATTTTTAGTAAAAGTAATCATAAATAATAGTAATTTATTTATATGAAGACACACTAATACATATTAAAAAATAATTTGCTTTTGTCATTAATCGATATTTTACGTACCTTACTTTTATCGCTAAGTAATACTATTATAACTTAAACTAGGAAGGGATAATAAACCAAACAATATATTTAAACTTTTATTTAAAAAATAAATTACAGACTATCAATGAATATTTGGAAAATATAACACTAATTTTTATCGGAACTCTCTGAATCCGTTTCGTTAATAGTGGAGTGTAGGTAATACTGCTTTTGCAACCGAGGAATTTTTACAAGAGTGTTTTCATTGTCCATGCACTCACATGAAGCAATACATTTCATTTGATTTTTATGGCAACTACAGTTTTTATATGCACAATCTATAAAGAAAACGATAAATCTGCTAATTGGGTTGGAAACGGTGGAAGAATTGTTAAAAGTGGTAACAACACATTAGCATCTTTATCAATTAGCCAACCATATTGTTTAATATCGGATAATTTTAATATTGGCTGTAAAGAATTTTTCCAAATTTTCATTTGAAAAAACGCACGTAAACAATGCTATTTTAGGGCATCTGTAGTTGGAGGTAACGTAGAGTCTGGTGTTGAAACAGCCACAATTCCCCTTATGTATCCAGTAATTCTATATTTGGATGATTGGAGTACATTTTAATAACAAAATTATGCATTTTGGAAAATATTTTGTCATTAAAGTCGTGAACGTCAACATCATTTACATAATCGCAAGAGCCAGAGCATGAAAAGCTGATAAATTCTTAATTAGGTTTTCAGGCATATTTATTTTGTGAATAGGGATGTATCTCTTAGAAACACATTTTGTAATCTTCATCCACAATTCCGGAGTGAGATGTTCTCTAAAGTGTAATAATAAAACTAATACGTCAGTATCATTGCAATGCGTTTTTTCAAACGAAAATTTGGAAAAATTCTTTACAGCCAATATTAAAATTACCCGATATTAAACAATATGGCTGGTTAATTGATAAAGATGCAAATGTGTTGTTACCACTTTTAACAATTCTTCCACCGTTTCCAACCCAATTAGCAGATTTATTGTTTTTTTTATAGATTGTGCATATACAAACTGTAGTTGCCATAAAAATCAAATGAAATGTATTGCTTCATGTAAGTGCATGGACAATGAAAACACTCTTGTAAAAATTCCTCGGTTGCAAAAGCAGTATTACACTCCACTATTAACGAAACGGATTCAGAGAGTTCCAATAAACATTAATGTTATATTTTCCAAATATTCATTGATAGTCTGTATTTTATTTTTTAAATAAAAGTTTAAATATATTGTTTGGTTTATTATCCCTTCTTAGTTTAAGTTATAATAGTATTACTTAGCGATAAAAGTAAGGTACGTAAAATATTAATAAAATATCGATTAATGACGAAAGCAAATTAATTTTTAATATGTATTAGTGTGTCTAATCTTCATGTAAATAAATTACTATTATTTATGATTACTTTTACTAAAAATTTGTTGGCAAAAAGTGGTAATAAATGTGTGTACATATATCGTATATTTTTTAAATCTTAATTAATACAATACATATGTATGTATTACAATTATTAAAATAAACCACAAATGAATGATGGATAGAAAGAGATAGTTCAATAGGAATACAGAGAGGGAGATATAACTAGAGAAGTGGGGATCGCACAACGCCGAACGCTGATGGAATGCATGAAAACGTGTTATTTTATAATTTATTAAATAATTCGAATATCATAGATCCAAAAATTATAAAAAATTTACCACCGCATCCCTAAAAGATGAAAGAAAATTTTATAAAGAATACAATTTTTTGATTTACGCCTTACTTTTTGAGATAATCTGGTGTAAACATAAAAATTGGTTAATTTCGCTTGATTTTTTCCGTCATTCTTTTAGAGTAAATTCGATTTAAAGTTTCTTAAACACGTAAAGCACAATGTATTTTGTATATTTCAAAAAATAATTAAAAATAGACCGGCCACGAAAGTTGATATTTTTTTAATATGATTAAATTCAGAATTTCCTTCTCTTTACAGTTATGTGTATAACTCAAATTTTGATTCTAGTGCCCTTTTGCCAGGCTTATAGTTTAACAAATTCGAAATTTTAGTTTGTTAGGTCATTAACTTTCATGTGTGAAAATTTCAGCTTGTAACACCGATTCCCCCACAAAACCCATTTTTTGACGCTTTTTGTAGCGCTGAGCACTCTACTAAAATGTAAAATCAAATGTGGGAGACATCTTCTATTAAAAAAGTTATTATCCTATATAACATATCAAAAATTCAGAACTGCCCGACCTTTTGTATGTTACCCCCCTTTTTCAACCACTGTTCACTGGACTAACAATTTTAAATATTTAGTGAATAACACAATAATGGCCCTTGGCCAGTTTTACAATCTCCAGTTAAGAATTTAACTGTCAAATGACAGATTTATGTTTGCCGATTCAATATTGTTTATTTAACTTGAGAGTTAAAATTTTTATTACAAATTGTAAAACTGGCCCTAAGAAAGATTAAATGTAGGTACTTCATAGAAAAAGCTTTCAGATTGTCACTAAAACTGTTGGTTTTGACACTGACTTTTATCTGTCAATTACAAACTATGTTAGAAACATTTGAATTTGTCAACTTGGTGTAGTTTGGACTGCGCGATTTTTAAATCAGATTATTCTATATATTATAATAAAATTTATAAATGTATCAGATAACATAAATTTTGAAAAAGTAATATTTTCAAGATTTTTTTAAGAAACTACTACTTCCGGTTGTCCAATTGTTACCAAAACCTTTTCAGCTTTTTTAATGTCAGATTGAGGAATACGTAGTTAAACAAGTCTTAAGTCTTACAGTTTTTGAGGAATCGTCCTTCCAACATACACACGCATATCCACATACGCACATCCACACACAGACTGACATCATTGTAAAACGGTTAAAATCGGATTCTAGGGACCTTAAAATGTGCTTATTCACTAAAATCTGGATATGTGATTTTATACATGAATTCAATACCTCTCTTCACGAGAGGTGAAAATGTGTTTAAACTTTAAAGTCAATCCTATTTATTATATCCTACTCGTTTAACAATGTTTCATCTAATATAAATTTTACGTCTCAAAATGCTTCCTAATTTTCGGTCACAATAAATAAAACCATTAAAAACATTCAACGAATTACTTAATATAATAAATTTTCATTTTAGTTTTAGTGGATCAGAAGATATGAGGTATTACTCTATCGCAATAAAAATTCAAGAAATAAATTATTATTTTCTAATGGTTTAGCATGGTAAAAATTCTACATAACATACTATTTTCTCACAAATATAACACAAATGACTGCTGAAATTGAAATTAAAAATTAAAATTATTGCTCCATTTATTTATAATTAATAATTTTTGGGTAAACTCTAAGTACGTCACAAGTCAGTTATGCGCAAACTCAGACAGAACGGTGAAAGCGAACCACTTGAACGTAGGTCGAACAACACCTCAGTCTCAAGTGACTGGTAACCGCAACCGCGTGCGTCAGTGTATAAGCGACATACGTTGTACCAAGCCTCTACCGACGTCATCACAGCTTAAAATTGGCTTTTCCGGAAAATCTGGGCATTTTTGAAAAAAATAAAACATGTTACATCATTTTTCAAGTCATTTCCCATGGAATAAAAATTTTAAAAAATCGCTAAACTTCCCCATTGCATCTAATAATAAACTATGTAAATTAAGCAAAATAATATAATAGGAGTGCAAAAAATGTCTTGATCTGACAAGTTAGAGTAATTTTGAAATATTATAGTTGTCCAGATAAAAACTACCGTAACTTTTATGCCAGAACTTCATTTAAGTTTAATAATAGAAAAAAAAGACATATTTAGAAAAGGAGGCAATAAAAAACAGATTCTTTATGATAAAAGATAATAAGTATAAAATATTTTATAAGATGGATATACTTTCATGTAAGATAATGATGCTATTCATCCAAGTTATGGAAAAATAACTTCACAACAGATTCAACAGAAAATTTACTACGATACAGGCATGCAGGTGGGCGATAATTATTAGGGATAATATAGTTTTTAATGTCTGGCCTGGCGTCAATCAAAGTTTACATTATATATACCTTGATCAAATTTAAAGAAAATATTTATATAATTTTGGAATTAAAAATAATACATTTTCACAATACATCAAACTATCACAAACTATTTGCTCGAGCAAACCTAATAGTGACAATATTCTCGATCAAATATTATATAACTAGTATTAATCATTTTTTCATGCTGAAAGTATTCTTGGTACGGTAGAGTCTAATTTATTTTTTTATAATGTTGTTATTTCATCTGCTGCTTTGATATTTTTTATCATTTAACTATGCAAGACGTCAGCTTGAGCCTATGGAAGGGATCTGCAGCTTGTATTCAAATTAGTTGAACACAGCATGTGCCTACAGTACATCAGATGCTGCACGGCACGTTCGAACTTATTAGTATACAATGTAAACTCAAGTCGTTTTGATGAAATATAGGTACAAAAATTAAATTTCTTATAAACAATTTCCGTAATTTCAATGCCAATAAACATATCAAAAGGTTTCCAGGTTCCAATAATCTTTAATAAAATTCTGGATCTTGGATATTTGTTTACTTCGGGAACATGTATGAATGTAAGTTTTTATAACAATTATTCACACTTTTTACCTTCGGTATTGTTTTTGGTCAAAAAATTCGGTGGTGAGTTTTTAATGAATAAGCACGTTTTAGGGTCCCTACAATACGAATGTACTATTTTTAAGATGATGTCTGTATGTGTGTGTGTGTGTGTGTCCGTGTGTGTGTCTGTGTGTGTGTGTGTGTGTGTGTCCGTGTGTGTGTGTGTGTGTGTGTGTGTGTGTGTGTGTGTGTGTGTGTGTGTGTGACAAATTTTTCTCCGACGATAACTCCAAAACTACAATTCTAAAAATTATGATTCTTTCATATTCCTCTTCTTTACAACCATATGAAGAGCTGATTAGATTTTGGTTAAAATTGGTCAACCGGAAGTACCCTTATTTGAAGTTCTTAACAGTTTTTCTTGAAAAATCGCAGTTAAATATCATTTTCGACATTTTATGTGATTATCAATGGAAAGAATATCTTATTCTCTATACGGTTCGATTATACATTTTCCTTCATATTCAATAAATATACAGTTATAGAGAGATTAACTTTCGAAAATCAGTTAGCATTGCAAAAATTATGAAAACAGATATATTCAAAAAAATCTAATTGACAGATGTCAGTGGCAAGTGCAAAACCAAAGTGGAAAGTATATGATCTGAAAGTGATATAAGTGACAGAGTGTCCCTCGCCAGTGACTTGCATTTGCGGTCTCGCCTCAAGATAGGAACTTATAATGCCAGAAGTACGAGAAAGGCAAAAGAGAAGATGGAAGGACTGTATAGCAGAAGATTTGAGAGAGGAAGAACTGTGTCACGAAGGTGCTTTGGACAGGAATGAGTAGAAGAGAAGAGTAAGAAACAGCGACTTCTAATAAAATAGGGCAAAGTTGAAGCAGGAGGAAGCGTTAAGTGCAATACATAATGTACGTTCGTATTCATATTAAAATTTTATTAGATTTTAGAATCTTTTCAAAGGAACTTTCAGTATGGATATGTAAAAAATAGTGTGTTCTTGTTACAATTATACAGGATATATAGAATCTTTTTCAAGGAACTTTTGGTATAGGATATGTACAAAATACATCGAATTGACGGAAGGTTTTGTGCTGGCCACAACAGATTTTTTTTATTTTAAAAGGAGAAATAATTAACTGTTTCTTGCTATATTAGTAATTTTCATACATTAAAGTTCATTACATTTACGCACTAACTGTAACTGCGAGTTCGTGCGTATTCAAATTAATTTTTTGTTAGAACACAGATTAGTACAGTAACGTAACTAGAGCTTGTGTTTTAATCACTGTTCACTGATTGGCATGTTCATTTCAATAGGTACCCTAGTGGGGATTCAAGTCCTTAGGTATAAAAAACGGCAACGCTACTAATGCGCTATTTCGGTTGGGTGCAGTGACAGATCTATGGGGAAGGTAAAAGGGGTAATTACACCCCTAAAGAAATTGAAAAAGTATGGCTTTTTAAATATTGAAAAAAAAAAATTAAAACTGTAATGTTCCTCAAGGAACGACGAGAAACATAATTTTACAGTTTAAAAATACCGGGAATGTTAAGACAAACGTTAAAACTAGACATTTTCTACTCGGTTATTAAGAAAAGGGATGGTCATGTTCTACGGCCATGTATTATAGAAGGTCGCCGAATTTCTATCCCAAATTTGTCTGTCAAATGGGGAAATGTGATTGATAGACCGATCCTTAAAGACATTTGCTTGAGAAGTATGAAAAAAGAAAAAAACTGAGATATGGATTCTACAAGGTAAAATGAAGGGTGCGTGAAGTTGGCATAACGAAGTTGGGCACAAATTATGGGACTAGTCTACATAATTTGTGCCCAATTTGTGCCAATTTGTGCCCACAAAATTATTTTCGAAATATAACGGGGTTACGAAATAAAAGACTTATAAAAATTTTATGCCAACTTCACGCCAGCATAATAAAAATTAAAATTCAAAACTTTTATTATTTAAATAATTTGTGCTTAATTTGTGCCAATTTGTGCCCATGGTTTCACTAATTAATTATAACTGGTTCATGAGTTATTAAAGCTTAAAAAATTTATGCCAACTTCACGCTAACATAAAAAATATTGAAATTTGATATTTTTATTAATGAAATAATTTGTGCCTAATTTGTGCTAATTTGTGCCAAATAAATGAATTTGATATAATAATTATTATCAGAGATATTGACAGTTGTTTTTGTTGAAGTGTGAAGTTGGCATAAAAAATATTTTATTTTAAATTTATTTTTACAGCAAATCAAAGCTTATAATTTGTGCCTATTTGTGCCCATACTATTTTTCATCTGTATTTATTATTAGATGTATTAACAATAATTTTGCAAAAGCGTGAAGTTGGCATAAAAAATATTTTATTTTAAATTTTTTTTTACAGCAAATCAAAGCTTATAATTTGTGCCTATTTGTGCCCTTGGTTTGAATAATAAATTACAATGGGTTCATGACTTATTAATGTTTAAAAAAAATTACACCTTGTCAAGCTAGCATAAAAAATAATATTCAAACTTGAATTTTTTATTAATGATATAATTAGTGCCTAATTTGTTCTAATTTGTGCCAAATAAATGAATTTGATATAATGTTTATTATCAGATATATTGGCATTTGTTTTTGTTGAAGTGTGGTTTCAATATATTTTTTTTTTATTATTATTTTAAATTTATTTATACAGAAAATCAAAGCTAATAATTTGTGCTTATTTGTGCCCTTGGTTTGAATAATTAATTACAATGTGTTCATGAGTTATTAGTGTTTAAAAAAAATATACCTTGTCACCCTACCATAAAAAATAATATTGAAACTTGAATTTTTTATTAATAAAGTAATTAGTGCCTAATTTGTTCCAATTTGTGCCAAATAAATGAATATGATATAATAATTATTATCAGATATATTGGCATTTGTTTTGTTGAAGTGTGAATAAAAAATATTTTATTTTTACAGCAAGTCAAAGCTTATAATTTGTGCCTATTTGTGCCCATATTATTTTTAAAAAATCTGTAAGCAATAAATATAAAATTTAAAATATAAATAAAATTGACGGGAAAATCTAAGTTGAAAAGATTCGCTGAAGTGTTTACAAAACTAAAATATTATACAGGCTGTAAATAAAAAATTAAATATAAGGTAATAGAAATAAGGCATGTTTAACAAACTTTACAAGAAACTTTATTTTTGAAAAAAGGAGCTTATACGAAAAAATCTGAAAATTCATATGTATAAATATATAAATATGTATGTATAAAACATGTAAATAGAAATTTTATAATGCAACAAAAATACAATTACTATAACAAGGACTACAATAAAACAACAATTATTTTAAATAAAAAAGTGAAAAAAAATTCATTGATGTAATATTTTTTAATATAATATAGATAAAATGTCTTATTTTTATTAAATTCAAATAATATACATATTTTCACCATAATATTTTACCTATATTCCACAATTTTTACAATATTCATTAAATGTAAAAGATTCTTAAACAGTTTCATCAATAAACTCTTGTAGAAATATTTATGTTTATGCCCTTTTTATTTATTTAAATCTGTAAACAGAAAACATAAAACTTAGGAAATAATTATTGACAATTTTAATAATATTTTTTTCTTTTTGTGAATATTTGAAAATGACAAATTTCTTAGTAGGGTAAAGGTATACAATGTCAATGTACATAGATCTCCCTGTATATACCTTGCCTTATTGTACATTTTCCTAACATACAAATGTTGTCCATGAAGTTTATAACTTCTTCTTTACGAAGATATAAGTATGCCCCGTAGTAAGAATTGTAAATAACAGAATTAACAATCACTAAATCTATTCTGGTTCAATGTGAGTATTTTTTCAATTTGTGTGCGCGCGAAGTGAGCAATATATAGAAAACTAGGAAAGTAAAAAAATATTGGCGCGAAAATCTTAAATTGAAAAGATTCGCTGGGCTCAATCCTATACAAAATTATAATAAACAGGCTCCAAATAAAAAAATAAATATAACATTTGTATATTAGGAAAATGTACAATAAGGCAAGGTATGTACACGGTACAAAAATGGTAGAATATTGAATGAAATTTAATTTTAAAACGGCTCTATAAAAGTAGGTTCTTAGTATGAGCCAAAGTTTTATTAGCATATTTCATAAAAATACAGATAAACGTTGTATAAATCAAGATTTTATGCCACAGTGCCATCTGTAATACTAATTGTGATACAAACATATTCTAACGTCTATAGATATTTGAAACAAATAATTACATTTGAAAAATAGTAGGTTTAAGAGATTTCAACATTATTTATATTTAACTTCAAATGTACTATCATCGTGTAATATAAAATAAAGTTTATTATAAAAATAACGGCAAATACAGTGTGTTTTATTTGTCTCATATCATTTTACCTCCCTCCATACCATAGGTAATAGAGGTAATGTTGTCGATCTAAAAATTCGATAGTGAGTTTGCTGTGAATAAGCATGAATTAGGGTCCCCACAATAAAACACGTTTTTACAATGTCTGTCTGTCTGTGTATGTGTGTGAATGTGACGATTTTTTCCTCAACGATAACTCTTATGTCAGACTTGGACAGTATTGTATTTTTAATTCAAGCATAACAAAAATATTGAGAAAAATTCAATTGAAATTTAAATAAATACGATTTTTATGGTATATTTCAGTAGGCTACAAGAAAAACAATAACTGCTATTTATTGCTTACTTCGCCCGCTCACAAAATTAAAAACTACATACATTGGATTAGATTAGGTTCAGTTATTGGCAGTACTGTTATTTACAATTTTTACTGCGACGTATACTTTTATATAAGCGCGCCAACTTCGTGGACAATATTTGTACGTTAGGAAAATGTACAATAAGGCAGGGCGATCTATGTACATTGACATTGTATACCTCTACCCTACTAAGAAATTTGTCATTTTCAAATATTCACAAAAAGCAAAAAAAACCGTATTAAATATTATCAATAATTACTCCCTAAGTTTTATGTTTTTTGTTTATAGATTTAAATAAATAAAAAGGGCATAATTAGGAACAAATTTCTACAACAGTTTATTGATGAAACTGTTCAAGAATTTTTTACATTTAATGAAAATTGTAAATATTGTGGAATAAAAATCAATTTTATGGTAAAAATATGTATATTATGTATTTGAATTTTAAAAAAATGAAACATGTTCGTGATCTATATTATGATATTAAAAAATATTACCTCAATAAATATTTTTTACTTTTTTTATTTAAAATAATTGTTGTTATATTTTAATGCTTAGTATATAATTGTATTTTTGCTCCATTATAAAATTTCTTAAAGAAAGAAGTGGGCTTAAGGATCATGGAGAATTTTAAATAAACGACGAAAGAAATTATGAAAAATTCAATCTCTGCAGGAATTTGAACTCCATACCGTATGTAGCGAGAATTTCTATTTACATGTTTTCTACATACATATTTATATATTTATACATATGAATTTTCAATTTTTTTCGTATAAGCTCCGTTTTTCAAAAAATAAAGTTTTTTGTAAATAAATAAAAATAAATATATCATCACGGCATATTACCCATTTCTGGGTGTGCCAATCTGCTTTATCGCAGATATCGGTAATGATGATGACATATTTGTACCGTGCGGGCGCTTACCAGGCGTCACCTCACGGGCACTCATTGCTGGCGTGGAGAGTGCACCACAGGGATCACTTTTGTGCCATTTAAAATTCGAAATAATTGGCGTCGGTCGGGATCGAACCCAGTACCCCCAGGTTCGCGACCAGACACTCACGCACGAGGCCACGGGACCCCATAATTTTTTTGTAAAGTTTGTTATACATGCCTTATTTGTATTACCTTATATTTAATTTTTTATTTGCAGCCTGTATAATATTTTAGTTTTGTAAACACTTCAGCGAATCTTTTTAACTTAGATTTTCCCGTCAATTTTATTTATTTCTTAAGTTTTCTATTTATTGCTTACAGATTTTTAAAAAATAATATGGGCACAAATAGGCACAAATTATAAACTTTAACTTGCTGTAAAAATAAATTGAAAATAAAATATTTTTTATGCCAACTTCACACTTCAACAAAAACAAATGCCAATATATCTGATAATAATTATTATATCATATTCATTTATTTGGCACAAATTAGAACAAATTAGGCACTAATTACTTTATTAATAAAAAATTCAAGTTTCAATATTATTTTTTATGGTAGGGTGACAAGGCATATTTTTTTTAAACACTAATAAATCATGAACCCATTGTAATTAATTATTCAAACCAAGGGCACAAATAAGCACAAATTATTAGCCTTGATTTTCTGTATAAATAAATTTAAAATAATAATAAAAAAAATATATTCCAACCACACTTCAACAAAAACAACTGTCAATATCTTTGATAATAAACATTATATCAAATTCATTTATTTGGCACAAATTAGAACAAATTAGGCACTAATTATTTCATTAATAAAAAATTCAAGTTTGAATATTAATTTCTATGCTAGCTTGACAAGGTATAATTTTTTTAAACATTAATAACTCATGAACCCATTGTAATTTATTATTCAAACCAAGGGCACAAATAGGCACAAATTATAAGCTTTGATTTGCTGTAAAAACAAATTTAAAATAAAATATTTTTTATGCCAACTTCACGCTTTTGCAAAATTATTGTTAATACATCTAATAATAAATACAGATGCAAAATAGTACGGGCACAAATAGGCACAAATTATAAGCTTTGATTTGCTGTAAAAATAAATTTAAAATAAAATATTTTTTATGCCAACTTCACACTTCAACAAAAACAACTGTCAATATCTCTGATAATAATTATTATATCAAATTCATTTATTTGGCACAAATTAGCACAAATTAGGCACAAATTATTTCATTAATAAAAATATCAAATTTCAATATTTTTTATGCTAGCGTGAAGTTGGCATAAAATTTTTTAAGCTTTAGTAACTCATGAACCAGTTGTAATTAATTAGTGAAACCATGGGCACAAATTGGCACAAATTAAGCACAAATTATTTAAATAATAAAAGTTTTAAATTTTAATTTTTATTATGCTGGCGTGAAGTTGGCATAAAATTTTTATAAGTCTTTTATTTCGTAACCCCGTTATATTTCGAAAATAATTTTGTGGGCACAAATTGGCACAAATTGGGCACAAATTATTTAGACTAGTCCCATAATTTGTGCCCAACTTCGTTATGCCAACTTCACGCACCCTAAAATGAATCATAATAAAACAATACAAACTGGTAATTTTTCATCTAGGCGATGAAGAAGTCTCTTCTCACACAAAAAAGCAAGTCCGATTTTTACCCCAGGGACATTGTGCTCTTTAGCAAAAAAAAAAAAAATTGCAAGTTATATCATTATCCTCCCTAAACTCTTAGATTAGAACCGCCTAGAATTGGGGGAGCGTGTAAGTGTTAGTGATCAGACATATTTTACTGGGCGATGAAATAATAGCCTCCATTATAGCTATATATATTGGTAGAATTACAAAATTATGTGTTAGGTTAGATTAATATATGTTTATAAAAATATGGGTTTCTACTAATTTTCAATTTTTTTATATGTTTTATTCTTCATGAAATTTTTACCGCCACAATGATTGCGTACGCTCCCGTTGATTTTCTGCTAACGCTCAATAGATGGACGAGATACAAAAGTCTATAAAATATAGAAAATGCTTCACTAATATACGATAATTTAAACAATAATAATTGTATTTACAATTTTAATTAGTTTAAAATAACTATTCACCTCAAATACTTTTAATTGTATTGTTACAATTTGAATGTGCTGCCATCTATTACCACTAAACTGTAAAATCGTCCCGGGCCTTTACGTCACAAATTTGGCAATGTTTCAAACGTAGTAAAATGTTTTCATGCATTAAAAAAAATGGAAACATATTTAAACATGTTTTCATGAATGTATTGTAATATATTTTAGTGTACTAATGTTATTTTTCATTATTTTGATAATGGTGGAAACCGCTAGAGCATCATTTCTAACAATTTTTCTTATTGCAAAAAAAATCAGTTGTGGCCAGCACAAGACCTCTCGCCATTTCCATATTAGTCTATATAAGTATTGTATTGCACTTCGCTATCGAACCGTCGTTTTATAACAAAAAATTACAGAATACAGAACTTTACCCAAATATTATCTTTATTGTATTTAACATGTCTTCTGCGCACATATAATTCTAATTATATCTATTTTTCATTGTATGAGGTAGTTCCTAAATGTCTGAGATTCTTCCAATTTAATAACTAGATTGGCGGTATTTATGATGGATATATACATTTTACCTATAATAAGAAGTAATTCCCTACACCAATGCATAGGATGTTGTGATCGGAAGACATGTATGCGGGGGGCTGGAAGTTACAGACACACACACACACACACACACACACACACACACACACACACACACACAGAGAGAGAGAGAGAGAGAGAGAGAGAGAAAGAGAGAGATTGTTTTAAAACTGTTATAATCGGATTCTAGGGGCCTTAAATCGTGCTTATTCAGTAAAATCTGGATATGCGAATTTTAGCATGAATCCAATACCTCTCTTAGCGAGAGGTAAAGAACACCAAATTGCATGCCTTCTAAACGTGAAAACGTCACCCAGTTGACCATCATCCACTTAACCGCCGCTCATTTGATTATCGCTAAGTTGACCACTGCCCAGTGTGACTTGCCGCTTGCCCAGTTGTCCGTCGCTCAGATGTCACATGTCGCGTACCGGTTGTAAGTTGGGCTTAGGTTGACCAAATCCGGCTTGGATGCAGTGATACATGTACACGAGACAGTTTTTCTATAACCGTTGTTTTTCTTAATTTTGATTGGAAGCGAAATGATAAAGATATACATAAACCACCACACCCCATTCAGGATCAAATCCGAGACCTTGGACATATGAAACCGCAAAGCTACCACGACGCAACCTCGGAATCTTTGAATCGTAATCGTTAGCGTAGACTGGCGTAGACGTACATTACGTATGGTCGAACATTATGCGACGCGTTACTTTATGTTCATTACAATATTACTTCTTTTGTCAATATTTATCTTTTACTACGTACATATCCACATCGTACCCACCTATAGTAAACATTTCAACTTAATGATCTGTACACCACCAAACACAAAATTGAAAAACCACAACGGATTCATCACCTTACACACGATTACCTCTTCATCCGCCCTCGCTCGGGCTGGGTGTGAGTCGGATGTGAGAGTCTCTGTTTCCGGCGCGGAGTGGGGCGGCGGCTGCAACGCCCGGTCCTGGCAGCGGCAGCGGAGCGCCAGTCACCGGCTAACTGCCAACGGAGTCGTTGTAAAGTGAGGTTAGGTTATTCGGACCAAGAGGCCAACACACACATGTCGAAAGCATGGGAGGTGGAATTTTTCAGTGAAAATTAAGAGTTTGTAGTTTTGTGTTAGTGGATTGAAAAACAATAACCTCAAAAGAAGTTGTAAAAATGCATTAAAAGTAAACAGTTCTATTATTAAAACTGTAAGACAATAATAACAAATAATAGTGAAAATAAGTCAATGTTACCCCAAGGAATATAATATTTAATAAAACTTATTAATATATGTGACATCTCAAAACAGGATTAAGTAAAGAACTAGTGAAAACAATAAAACAAATGAAATATCTTGGAAAAAATTCTTGAAGAAACTTGTTACTCGATGTAAATAACTGTGTAAACTTGCAATTTGAAACTACGGCATAATATAAAGTGTAGTGCGTACCTACCTCGAAACGTCAAAACACTAACCACTGAAATTGATATTTTTTGAACGTATAATGTTACCTAATGTTTATATACGTGCAAATATGTGTCCATAAAGTGATACAGCAGTTACCTTATTAAAAGTATGTGTATCATAACATAATTATAAAAAAAAAAACAATTGTATTGTTCAGAACTGGGTGAAACTAACCTAGAAAAATGTTTTGACAGAACTTAAACATGTTTAATTGCATTAAAATTACATATTCCATTGTTTAAACATTACAATAAAAGACATTGTAAAAAACAACTTTTATAACTGCATTTGTTTTTCCTTTCCAAATTAACAATCAAAACACGCAGTACTACCAATTATTCCTTCTTATTATAACTGTAAAACAAACTGTAAATATATTAACAATATTATGCGAATGAAATTTTATGTTGCAAATATTTTATAGCGACGTAAAACTTTACGATAATCTGCACTGCAGTGATTCTTAGTTTCAATCATTAATAATACAACAACCATCTTGTATTACCCATTGTGCTGATGTTTACAGTACCACTTATCTAGAAGCACATGTATATTCGACGACATTAAAAGTATCACTAAACATACAGGTAATCACACGCGTGTAAAGAGTTACCTATTGTAATAATTACTTCCCACTGACACATTAGACTACCTGCTAATTGCCTTGTTTATGTTGAAACTTTGACATTAATCACAAGTTGAAACTTGAAACATCACTAAAGACAAGCTGTCGAGTGAATACAGCTGGAATTGGGAACAGGATGTTTTGTGTAAAGGACTAACCTGAAATGCGACGCAGTTTGGTGGTATAAATTGTGTTGTTTGACAGTCGGAACTATGAAGAGGTTATGTTCCAAAACTAAATATAAGTTATTTGGACATAACCTATAAAATATTGTAATAATTATAACTTTTAAACAATATTCGTATTTCTTTCTTGATTTAAAACATAAATAGACTGTGAAATAAACGGATCATAAAAGTGTTTATGTTCTATAAAACTGTTTATTGCAGTAATAACCTCAGTACATATTATAAATGTGAATACAAATTTTTAACTTTATAAAAAAAAACTGCTTGGTTTTCTTGCGAGTGAGTGTTCTTGTGACAAATTAAACAATAAGACGAACAAGTGTAGTGATTAAGGTCTTACAAAGACGTATAAGTGCTTGTACTGCAGTACATTCTATGGACCGCAACAGCAAGTAGGTAATTTAGCCGGAAGGAAGTACGGTGGATTGTGCTCGTGCGTCTTCATCTTCGTCAACCGGCAAGAACTGCGCTTTCTAAACCGTTTTTACTGGTTAATCAAAGAGTAAGTTCTTAATTAGATTAACATAGAGAGTGATTAGCAAAACTGAAACCCAATGAAGCTGTTTTCAATTATGAAAGATTGTCTTTTGATTAATTGATTGATAAGAAATTAATTAATTTTGGCGCTATGAGCGGTATTTTGATGTTTTAGGATGTACAATAACAAAGTGTCTTTTAATATACTATAAATGATAAATGAATTTGTCGATTATAATTAATTATGCATTGCTTTATCATAAAATGAGAGATTAAAAACAAGTGTTACTATATTTTGAAATGCAAATACTTGTAAGTGTACCTGTAATTGTTATACAAGTTGGTACAGTATTTTCATAAATGTGAGATATTCGGTAAATGTGCAAACATAAATGGTAAATAGCACGGGCTTACATTAAACTGTCATATTTGATTAGGAATTTCAATTTCCAATTTGAATTTCTACTTTGCGCCAAAGCTTGGAACATGTGTCTGTATACGCGTTCACTTAATTTCACTTTCGAATTTCAATTTCCAATTCAAACCTTGCCAGCTCTAAACTTCCCAATAGACACACAATTGCAAAGTTGACTGAGCGCATATAGTAGCAAAGCATGGAACTAAAGGTTGCTATGGTTACCACTTCCAAACAAAGACCTGCCATCAGCCTTAGACTTCTACACTCCAGCCATCGTTTTAGTTGAATAATCGAATGATCTTCAACATTATCAAACAAAAAAGTTGCCCCAGGCACATCTTCTGGTTTTCAACTCATTTTTATTAAACACAAAGAACAAATCACAATAAATAATTAGATTAACATTGAATGACAGATGCAAACATAATGACAGATAGGATCAGGTAGCGGGAAGTAAGACAACGAGGGTAAGTTTGTTTGGACGTGGTTTGGACCGTGATCTTCTATCTCTGTCTTACATGTGACGTCAATTCTGTGTCTATTCCAATTTGAGGTAACACATGCGCTTAGTGTTGCTGAACGTCGAATGTCAAGTTCAGCTGTCTTTATTTGGAGGTTATTATGAAACAGAAATGAATCGCAAAGAAAGCTCTTCAGTTTCAGTTATCTTTTGTCAAAAGTCTCGATGCGAACAAATGTGTGGTGAAATGGGACAAGGAACACAATATACGCACGCATAATCTGATAGTTTGCGCATACGGCAGATTGAAATTACAAGCTGTTGTGAGTGCGATATATGCAAAGTAAAAATTACAAAGTAGAATTTCAAATAGGAAATTGTAATTATTTGTTTCTGGACGCAGCGTAACTAATTCGTTATTACGAGTAGTAGAATTTAATAATCTAATTTTGTTTGTGCGCTTATATGTTGCGTATCATGGTTAATATTTTAACATGATTGATCACGAAATGTATAACATTTGAGTCATAGCTCTTGGACAACCTTGCACGTCATTCACGATGATAATAAAGTAGATACGATGTTCATGTTTTATTCTGATTTGCAAATATCAAATTTCCTCGTAATTGTCCTATTATCAAATCTTTGCTGAATGGAGAATTGGATTTTCCGTTTATTCTTGTTATGTGAATAACTTTGACCTTGACTTTGATAAATGTCTTGTATGAAAATATTATTCAAAGCGACAAAACTTGCAACCGATAATGCGAGACGAGATAACTCGGTACTAAGATATGTTGACGTTGTTGATAGCAGTTATGTCAAATAAGGGAATTTTTGACAACTTACAAATCAAATTGTCCTACCTCAACGTTGGTAGAGGCATTAATATTAACTTATCGATTTTCAACAACTTCATAAATTTTGAGCAACTTTTTTCCTGTAATAGTGTGACTCATTTAAATCATTGATTATATAAAACTTCGTAGTATACGAGTATAAAATCAATGTTTGAAGAAACTGGTTTTGTAATACTATCGTAGTTGTAATAGTCTTTAATGTAAGTACCGGTAGGTGCCTAACTAAACTTTAATTAAACAGTAAATTTACATAAAAAAGCAAAATTTAATTTGTAATTTGCGAATTGACAACATTCAGATAACACGCGACAGAGCGAAAATTGATAATTTAAAATATAATTCTTCCAAAGATGTCGTTTTAACCTAGTGATTTCCAATCATTTTGGGCTCATTGCCTGGCCATCTTCTAAACACATTTTTTTTCAACGCCCCTTCTCAAAAAGTTTAATCTACATTATCCTTTTCTCAATACTCTAATGTTACTTACATGTAGCTGCGTGTGTCATATTTTAATTTTAAAGTATATTTTGAAAATTCCAGTGGAATGCAATAGGAGGAGTAAAGATTGATTGCTTAAAAGCTTGTGCATCGGTACAGAATAGAAGCATTTCTATCTGGTTTTAAGGGTAGTGTGTTGTGCATAAACGTAATGCACAAGCGCTAAAGATTGTAAGGCCCAAGCTTTATGCATGGTACATAAGTGTAAAGCGTAATTAAGAGATAGAGATATACAGTCGTCCTAGCGTTTTATTCGAAATGTCACTTGTCTAACCTATTAAAAATATTTCGTAATACTTGCCGTGAACTGATGTATTTCAAATGGTTACTGAACTTCCGGTAGTATATGAAACCATAGTTCAAAGAGGAAAAGCAGTTGCTGTAGTAGTTTCAAAATTTATTGTGGATTGAACAAAAGTATAAACAGCCCCGCAAACACCGGTGGTGGGTTCGCGATTGGGATAATTTGCTTCGTGAAATGATGATATCTTTATTTTTCAATTAAACAAGAATGAATGTCAAACAAACTTCTATCGAAAACAAAATTAAAAAGAATAGTACATTTCGTCCCACTGTTTTACGCGTCGCTAAATTCACAAACATATTACAACCGATTTTCTAGGAAATTTTTGATATTACGATGAGGTCATGCGCGACTTTTTTTATAACTTTAATCGATAGAGTAGTGAAAAATAATAGACCCTTATTTTTTTATTTTTCCTCAAATCGATCTTTAATTATGAAAAACTTGTAATTGAAAATGGCATTCTTTAAAATGCGGCTGAACACCCCCGCTTCGTCCCTTGTCCAATGACGTCACAGAATGAGAGGAACTACGAACTACCACTTTGATTTTCACACTGTTTAAACGTCAAAGTGACATTTAAAGATAACCTGAAATTTATGAAAGTAAGCATGTCGATGAAATAAGTTTGCCCGTAAATATTGTATGTTATTAACTAAGGAATAAAATATTCTCAGTGTCTCACGTGCGTTTATAACCTTCTAGAGTTTAATCTCAAATCAAAAGTGAAACAACTGATAGCTGATATAACGAGTAAAGTTCACGCCAAATGAAAATTATATTTATAAAAATTAATAGAACGATGTTATATTAATATATTATAGCAAATTTAGATATGTAATCCTCAATTTATAGTTTATATATATTTTTCTTTTAGAAATTATATGTCCATATAAAATGTCTGTTTAAAATGAGTCGGAACTTGGTTCGGAACATTGTGACGACACAACATGGCTGGTTTTTGAAACTTTTTAAAAATATCATACTTTAATAAAACGATTTTATACAACAAAAAATGTAAATAAAAAATATTTTAATCATACTGAACGATAAATTAGACTAGCCTTCTTCGATTTAAACAGAAAAAAGGTGCAATTATTTTTTTTTGCATGACCTCATTGATATATCAGATGTCGACCTGAAACATTTGCTGGGAATGGTCTAAAAACTTCCTACTAAGCACTATGAATTACGCTGTCGTTTGTGTATAGCCTACTTCACAGTATGCATTAGCGAAGTAGCTGGGAATAAGGCTTAATGACAATATCTTCGCAGAATTCAAATGTGTACATGCATGTGGTAAAATCTCACGTCAAAAATGTCACTCTACGTAGATTTCTATTTGAAAAGTTGGGGAGTCTACTGGACGTTAAATATTTTTTTTTACATTTGTGTTTGTTGACAAGTGTACTCGTCTGCTAATGTGTGTGTCCAAAAATCTCTGTCTGGCAGCCCTGTAGTGGTGGCACGCACTTTAGTATTCTATCAAAAGTGGCATTTGTTTTCGATTTTCGCCACGAAGCGAAAATTTGGTAGCATGTGTGTATCAAAATATTCGCCTGCAAGACGACTCGAGACGAAAGTGTCAGGTAACGTCATTATTTTGCCACAATGGGGTATGTGACCATAATCGAATTTCAATATATGTCATAATATATAAAAACAAACCTCTATAGCTTCTCATTATAATAATAAAAACTAAACATTAGTTTGTAATAATATTGTTATTAGCAATGTTTTGGAGAAGGGATCTGTGACGTCAGTAGGGTAGAATGGTAGAAGAAGACAGTTAGACGGAGATAGATATGTTGTGATAGGTTATGGAATGGCGAAAGTGACAGCTGCTGTCTATCTGTATATAACTATCTCAGTCTAACTGTCTTCCTCTATCATTCTACCCTACTGACGTCACAGATCCCTTCTCCAAAGTTTTAATAATTATTTTCTCGTAAACTACGAATAATTAATCAATTTAAAAAAATACGGGTATTTTATTTTTTGGTCTAGTATCATATATGTAAAAATCAAAATTTAGTCACATACCCCATTCTATTCAAAGCCATTTTACACATAATTTATACATTTATTATATACAACTGTCATAATATTTTTTATTTTAATAGTATAAAATCCAATTATTTCCGAATCAAAACATGAATATAGAATTCTAAAGTGCATGCTACCAAGATTCGTAAAAGAAAAATCGTATTCGCCTGCTTTCTATGAAAGAATTCTAAAGTGCGTGCTACCACTACTGGTGTATCCAGGACTCAGTATTACGGGATAGTCAACTCGACCATAGTGTCAAGCCAAGTAAAGACTATTTTGGAAATAAATCACCTTAGCATAGAAATTTTAAAAATATGTATGATTGTATATCTGCGCAGTTAACACGAAAAATATTTTAGTCGACCAATTTTTTACCTCTTGCTAAGAGTGATATTGGATTAATGTTATCGCATATCCATATTTTAATGAATAAGCACGTTTTAAAGTCACTTAAATCCGGTTTTAACATTTTTACAAATATGTCTGTGTGAGTGAATGTGCATGTGCGTGTGTATGTGTGTGTGTGTGTGTGCATATTGGAGGGACGGTAGTTCAAATTATGTAAAACTGAAGACCAATTTAACTACGTATTCCTTAATTTGACATTAATGGGAAGAGCTGAAAAAGTTTTGATAACAATTGGACAACCGGAATGAGTAGTTTCTTAAAAAAAATCTTCTATAAATATTATTGTTTGGGAATTTATATTAATAACGAAAGTAAAATTTTCTATCCGATACATTTAACATTTTTGTTATATCTTCTATAGATTTAGAGATGAGAATTATAAATATATAAAATAATTCGTTGTAGTGAGTCTCACAGCCCAAACAACTCCATGGAAATCAGTTGAAAAATTAAAATCTTTGTAATTGACAGAAAAAATGTCAAAATCCAGATACCATACTGAAGGCTTTTTCTGGGAAGTACATTTAATATATCTTAATTTATTGTTACTTAAATATTTAAAATTATAGATACATATATTCATATACCCATCAGTAATACCGCTAATCCCGTCAATGAATTTGAATAATCTCGAACATTTAGAAGAGTAGGAGGGAACTTATTTGTAGAAGGAAAAAATATAAAAATATATATGAATAATAGATGTAATTAGAATGTTTCGTGTATACTAGAACTGTTAAATACAATATTATACAGGGTGTTTCATAATATATGCGCAGGACTTCAGGATGTGATAGCTCGTCCAAAAATATGAAAAAAGTACTCTTGGTCATAAGCTCTAAAGTTGACCGTTTTCGAGAAAAATCAACTTTTATGTTGAAATCATGGTCAATTGTTTGAAGTATTTTTTTCTTTACTAATTAAACAAAATTTATTCAAACGTTAGAACAAGTAACAAAACCAAACGTTAACTTCATAATTGCAAAATAAAAAAAAAAACAATAACAAATCATACTGAGTTAAATAAATTGTTGGGAATGTCCGCCGTTAGTTTTCTTTTTATCAAGTAGGCTTTAAATTTTAAATCAAAAGCTACCTCCTGTCAAAATAACAATTTGTTTGTACCTACAAAAAGTAAATTTGTGTTACAAAATTAAAAATGAATTACACAAACGCTGAAATGTGCGAAATGCATTACCTTTACGGAATGGCGAGCGGTAATTCGGCAGAAGCAAGGCGGTTGTATCAAAAAAGACATCCTGATCGCCGAATACCACACCATAACTTGTTTCAACGCATTCAAATTTTGCAATTATGAAGTTAACGTTTGGTTTTGTTACTTGTTCTAACGTTTGAATAAATTTTGTTTAATTAGTAAAGAAAAAAATACTTCAAACAATTGACCATGATTTCAACATAAAAGTTGATTTTTCTCGAAAACGGTCAACTTTAGAGCTTATGACCAAGAGTACTTTTTTCATATTTTTGGACGAGCTATCACATCCTGAAGTTCTGCGTATATATTATGAAACACCCTGTATATTATATAGCCTAATAATAAATGGCGACAGAACTTGTGCTGGCCACAACAGATTTTTTTAGTATCTTATTGACCTCTTCCTTCTCTCTGCAAAACTAAGATATACATCAAGATTCTATAGTGAATTGATTACGAAATTCTCTTAACAATAGACAATTAAGCTACAAGAAATACAAACTGACACGAGAAAAAACCTTGAAATATAAAAAGTAATTTGCTGGAGTACATTTCCGGTTCATGCAGTAGTAGCTTTTAAAATTGCACTTTTATTGACATTGCTTGTGGTTATAATCAATCAAACAGAATGATTTATTAATCAAACAGTTCAAATTCCACCATAAAAGATAACAAAATATTCATTCATTGAATTTTGAATTCATATTCATTTACAACGCTTTTATTCTCTAAATTAATCCTAATATTTGCTATTACCGTTAGTTGAAAAAAGTAAATGAACTGTTCTTTAATGCCTTTAATGGTATCAGAATGATGAACGCTAATAAATTTTATAAAAAAGATAGCAATTAAAAATTATCAATCAGTCGACCTTTCATTACCGAAATGAAAAGGTTATTGAATCTTTCAATGAAATAGAAAAAAAAATCCAGCTAAAAACGATGAATAAGGGCCGGTTTTTCAATATCTGGTTAAAATTTTAACTTCTATTTAAGTAAGCAATATTGCATCGTTCTGTTGACAGCAATGATAAATCTGTCATTTGACAGTTCATTTCGTTTTAATTTTGTTTATTTAACTCAGCTAAAACCAGATATTAAAAAACCGGCCCTAAATAATAATTTAGATGCATTTGTTATTGCAAATTTTTAAGATTACGCACTATAATCGGTTGTAATTAGTAGTTATTATTATATTTATAGCTATTTGTATAAAAATTTCATCACTCAGGTGTTGGTTGTAGTTTATTCTATATAGTGATTCTGTCGAGACGAGATATTTGTCGATTCTCGTCTCGACGAGACGAGACAAATGTAAAAAATATTTTACGAGACGAGATATATTTGCCGAGATCTCGATACTCGAAAACTGTTTCGAGATTTCTCGGTTGTTATTTTTCTCATGAGTTATATTTACAAACGTGTGAAATTTAACATATTTTTAGCTATGGCACTTTTGAACAAAAAGACAAAATATTTGACATTTTATCTGTCAGAATTTGTTAAATGTGCATTACACGATGAACTTTTTCTTTTCAAGCGACTTGAAAAGTTTTCTCTCTTGCACAATGACATGAGTGCAAGAGAAACAAATTAATTGACTTTTAACGAAAAACTTTTAAAGAAAAACTGGAACATGCGCATGCGCTACTTTTTTTTAAAAGTCCCTACAAATTTTAACTGTCAAGTAACTGTCAAATGTCATTTGTGTTTATATTTTTGATGTATACAAGTAGTGGTATATAAGCGATCGATATTATTAAACTGAAAAATAGCAAAAATGTGATAGAGAAGTAATTGAAATCTTAATGTAAGTATAACTTAAATTTTGACACTTGGATATTTTATTTCACGCAAAATTTGATCGTGTAAATATACTTGTATAGTCACTTATAAAGACACTTTTCAACTCACTTGAAAATGAAAACTTCGTGTAATCCAGGCTTTAACTAAGATTTTTAGCGTTATTTTCTTTTTAATGTTTTGTAACAGATTAGAAAATGCTAGATAAATATTAAATTAATAAAATTTGCTCAAGTTTTAGGTTATATCAAATTTTGACAGATAAAACGACAAATATTGATCTTTTTGTTCAAATTACTATTAATTCAAAATTGAATAAATTTAATAATTAGTTTCTGGGACCAAAATATACATATTAAATTTCCGTCGAGAAATCTTGGCGAGAATCTCGGCCGAGAAGAAACTCTATTAAACGAGACGAGATATAATTTTATGAATTTGAAACGAGACGTGACGAGACAATGAATTTCTCATTTTGTCTCGTTTCGACCGAATCATTAATTCTATCTAATCCATGATTAGATAATTCTCAATTTTGACATTTTGTGTTTTCCATCAGCTGTCAACGAATTGTAGGCAACTCTTGCTAAGCAATACTCTATCTACTGGCGAATTCCAGAACTACCGGAGCTGTGATGGGATACGCACGCGACCGTACTTTTAAGTGTAGCAGCACTGTTTGTAATATTTGTTTAGACCAGACATTTAGTTTGATACATTTTTTTTATTACCTCCCGCTACCCTAGGTAAGGGAGGTATAGGGATCGTGCTAAAAATAGCATATAGAGATTTTATATAATAAGCACGTTTTGATGTCCCCAGAATCCGATTTTAACATTTTTACAATGATGTCTGTAGGTATGTATGTGTGTGTGTCTGTGTGTGTGTCTGTGTGTGTGTGAATCATGTGGACACGATTACTCAAATACTATCTATCACAAAAATTTGAAATTTTGTATACCCATTCTATACTAATATGGGAAGAGCTCATTAGTTTTTAGTGTATATCGGATAACCGGAAGTATCATTTATACAAGCTTTTAACAGTTTTTCTTGTAAAAAATTCATTGAATATAATTTTTTAGCAACTTTTACTAATTAAAATGGAATATAATGGTTTAGTCTTCAATTCTACGATAATAACATTTAGTAAATAACTCTAAATAACTTTAAATATGAATATATAATATAATTTATTTCCATGTATCACCTAGCCTATGCGTCAAACAAAATCATAATTTTAAAGACAGGTTTGACATATTTAAACAAATGTCACTGACAGACAGCAATTATATTAAAATTAATAATGAAACCGTGTTAATGAGAATATAATAGTAAAATATTTTATTAAGGTTTGTAAAAATAATATATTTTCCATCATACATAAATGTTAGATGTACAGGATGATCTGATTTAAATATGCTAATTGCTATTTTTGCAGCACTATAAATTAATATTAATTTACAACTACACATTTACGAAATGGATTATGTACGGCGAAGAATTTACAAAGATTGCGTTTTAGAGCACCTAGAAGATGATGCTGATTTTTATAAGAATGTACGTGTGTGACGATTTTTCCTTAAAGCCTATTAAAATATGATCCAAAACTTCTCAAATTTGATATTTAAAACTCATATATAATTTGAAACAACATATTAGATTTTAACCATATATGATAAATCGGATGTAGTACTTAATTTGGAGCTCTAACAAATTTTTGAGGAAAAACAATAAAACAATCCAAAATTTCGTATTACAGACTTTTCTATTTATTGGACAACAAATTAGATTTTATTTACAAACGATTAACCGGTAATGATACTTTACTTAAAGCTCACTGCTATTTTAAACATGGAATTGGCGGGAGGTCATGTGTTGGCCACATCAGATTTTTATTCATAACGATATGAACATGAATAACGTCTACTGCTTTGTGTATATTTGCAAATCATTGTAAAGAAAGAACAGAAATATAAGTTTTCACTCTTTACTAAAAAGAGGAGAATTTTAGGTTGCTAATAAATATAAAAGAAAGAGAAATTAAAGGCCTGGGTTCTTTAAGAAAACCATGTAGCATATACATGAAAGTGTGTTTTATGTATTTTGACGAGAATAACTACTTTTTCAGATTGATTACAGAAAAAAGACTGACCGATCACACAAAATAACTGATTATAATAATTATTAATGTATGTTTTTATTCTAACCCGGGTATTATGTTGCAAGTATGTAATTTAATAAAATGACAACAAATTTTGCACATCTAAACTTCATTGACATGGACCAAGGAGGTTCATGGATACCGACACGTGTCTCCTAATTGAAATAAAAATAACTAGATATCGCCAATATCCTTCCCTTATATAATTAGGTATATTGGCGTTTAGCCGAATGTTTACAATAATTTATTTATTAGTAATTGTTAAGTGCTATTATTACGACGAGGAAAACACTCTGTCAACATCTAAAATTGGTATAAAGGGAAGGGGATTCATTCACAAGAAGCCAAATAAATTGTAGTCGATGCCCAACGCTATTACTTAAGATAATAGTCAAATATCCATTCGCTGCAACGAATTTAAGGGGTAAGCGTAACGCTAACGATGGTTCCGACATCTATTCGCAAATATTAGAACCTTACAAAAATAATACTAATAATAATTATTAGCAACATTTATTTATTATTAAATATATGCATATATAAAAATTTAATTCATACGCACTGTAAAGTTAATACCAATCTTGCGCCAGGTGAAGTAGTTAATCGGAATGTATATTTTTTTAAAATTTTTGGTCCTACCAACGAAAGTAGCATGTCAAATTGATTTATGGATAAACGTGTGTAGTTAAAAACATGCTTTTGTCCCATAATCTCATTTCCTGTATTAAGTTTTCCCAATCTCTTTGTTGAGACCGAAGCTGATTTACTGGATGAGTTCTCCATCGGCGTTTTGATTTTTTCTTTTCTTGTGCTATTTTACTTTTTACACAATTAATTATAAACATAGCACTTGCGGCAGCTATAATTTTTTTCTGGCGAATAAATAAAAATTGTTCGGCATTCATGTTGACAGTTGTCATCAAAGTCAAATATAAAAATAATAACCTTCTACGCAAGCGCACACAATGTTAATGCATAAGCACAGCGTTAAAAGTTTGGCGTTTGCAAACTTTTATGTTTATGCATTACGCTTACGCGTTAGCACTAATTTGTAGCTGTGAATGGTTTTATGCATTGCCATCTATCAAACTTTTTCTGCGTTATGCGTTAGCATTATGTATTAGTATTATGCATTAAAACAGTAGCTCTGAATGAAGCTTTAAACAGACAATAATAGGAAGTTACATTTAAACTTAAACCGAAAATATGTCACATCATGCAGTCTAGTGACATTTTATTTATTGAAGAGCTCCTAGTTCCCATTTTATGGTCTATTTAGAAGAAAGGGGAACTAAATCAACTACCAGAGAGAGAAACAAACGGTGAAAGGGCTTTCCGTTTCCGCTTTATAAAATTCCACACAAACAATACTTTCATTTTGTAGAAAAAACTTGAAAGAGCCTCGATTTCTACTAACGGTACTTGAACCCTACACAGAGAATGGGCGGGAAATCTCTGTCTGCAACTTAACAAAGCACTGTTGGAGTGTTGGAGGTATTCGTGCACAAACGTGTCACGGTACGGTTTGGTTCACACATGCACAGGACGCACATGATGTGAAAACGTGGACCAGTGCGACAGGTGTACTACTTTACAGACTGGTTTTGTTTTTTAGGTGGCCCAAATTTTTTCTACGCCTACTTTTGTTAATCAGCAAATAAGATTGATTTGTAACGCAAAAACAGCGAAATTGTGGTAAACAACTGCGAATAATCAAGTTATTCAATAGGTAACACGTGTCACTGTTTAAAATTAATTCTGATGAATTTTAGTACAAATTAGAACTTAATTTAAAAATATGTTGTGGCCAATAGGTACATTATTTTCCATGTAGTATACAAATTCCATTCCAGAAAGTTTCTAGCGAAAGATTATAATTTCCAGTAAAATTACTATGCAAATTATACTTGACATTGACATCTATCAATGGGGAAGTATAGCATGGTAAAAATTCTACATAACATACTATTTTCTCACAAATATAACACAAATGACTGCTTAAATTGAAATTAAAAATTAAAATTATTGCTCCATTTATTTATAATTAATATTTTTTGGATAAACTCTAAGTACGTCACAAGTCAGTTATGCGCAAACTCAGACAGAACGGTGAAAGCGAACCACTTGAACGTAGGTCGAACAACACCTCAGTCTCAAGTGACTGGTAACCGCAACCGCGTGCGTCAGTATATAAACGACATACGTTGTACCAAGCCTCTACCGACGTCATCACAGCTTAAAATCAGCTTTTCCGGAAAATCTGGGCATTTTTGAAAAAAATAATCATTTTTCAAGTCATTTCCCATGGAGTAAAAGAATAAAAAAAAAAAATCGCTAAACTTCCCCATTAGCAATGCTAGTAGTAATGTTTAAACATCGTAACTGTTTCTATGGGGATGCAGCATTTGTTGCAAGATTTATGAAACTTATTTTTTTATTTCTATATACATTGAATATCAAGATGATGATAAAATCAAATCGTAAAATGTCAAAAATAATACCTATATTATTCAACAAGCTTGTAATGATTACAAATAATACAAATACACAAAATAAATATGACATGACATAAGTATCACCAATGTTTAACTTCAGCTTCACATTAGTTTTAATAACCAATTATCGCCAATCATAAATTATTGTTATAGTTACAAGTTTGATTATTTTTAATACCTATTTTGAAAGATATCGCTATTAAATTGTGTTGCTATGCATTTGTTGAACGGTTACTAGGCGTTTGTTGAGCAGTTGCTATGTAAATAGCAAAAACAGGCAGTAAAAATGATATTTATTTTACTGGGTTTTTCTAAAAACTGCTAAAGATTCAATGAACTGATTTAACCAAAATGTAATCAGTTCTTCTTGATGTAATGAACGTAATTTATGGAATTGTAATATTGGAATTAGCGCGCACGCACGCATATACAGACATCATTGCAAAATTGGAATCTTTGGACCCTAAAACGTGCTTATTCATTTAAAACTCATCTCATCGTTTTTTTTTTTGCGAAAGACAATACCTTTCTACCCATACCTTTAAACAATGTTGTGTAGTATTTGAAATATATATATATATATATATATATATATATATATATATATATATATATATATATATATATATATATATATATATATATATATATATAGGTACATTGAACAGTGTGTTCAGAAAAAAAAAACCTAATTCGGAGTAGGCTATGAACACAGAAACGTATGTCTAAGCATTATTTAATTCAAAAGTCAAGTTGTCAAAATTGATCGTGAAATGTAATTTTAAGGAGAAAAGATAATAGAGAAGGATACAGAATATTCCCATTTACCGTTTTTTAATTTATTTCTGTTTCTAAAGTAAGGATTCAAGAAGATTTCTAAAGATAACAATTTTGAAAATATCTCGTGTCAAATTGACATTTAATTAAATACTTTCAAATTGACATACATTTTTTTGTTCATAGCCTTCTCCGAATTAATATTTTTTTGAACACTTGTATTTGAAAGTATGAATATTTGAAATACTTAGGGTGGTTTTCACCAACGACATTTAAATCTACGGTTACCTGACAAAGCAATAAATTAAAACGGTAGAATAAATTAACTGTAATTTCACCAAATAATTTTAGCGCCAGTTAGCTATCAGCCGAATGTCATATTTTAACATTAGATTTTGAATGTTCTACTTATTGATAGATGGATCTACTGATCATTTTTGTATTTTATCTTTGATCAATTTACTACAAATAAAGAAAATATATTATTGTTTTAATTATTCTTGACAAGTAGTGCATCTATCATTGACATTGTCAATGCGTACAAAAAAATAAAAAATAGATGAGGAAAAAAACTGCAAAAAGAGGGAAAGGTGTAAGAATTGCACAAATGGTGAAAAATAATTTTTAAATATTGTGGAAAAGTATATAAGCGTCGTAGAAAATAATAATAATAAAAAACAGATAAAAAGATTCTAAAGTCAATATCATAATACATCAGTAAAGGATTATTTCTCTCTCCCAACATTCGTGGACGTTTAGGAAGATATTCTTCATCAGAATTAGGACAAGAATTACAGGACGTTATAAACACAGATAATGATGACGACGAATTTGATGCAGAAGATTACGAAGAACTTACTTTCTACACTTTTTTTAACTTAAATACGACAAAATGTCAAAAACTAAATTATATTTTTTTTTCTATGTTTGTTACTGTAACCAGGGAAATAATTAAGATAACGGCCCGATAAATATTTAACCCTAGAATATTCGTCAGTTAGTTTAACAAATGATTTACTGGGTTGATAGACTTAACTGTAGTTGGTGAAAATGAAATATACAGTTTAACAGCTTGTTAAATTTAACAAGAGAATACATTGTTTAACTGTCGTTGGTGAAAACCACCCTTATTGGTATATTTCAAATACTAAAAAAATATTTCTATTTTATCAAACATTTAAAATACTCTCCGAAATACTTATATGTATTTAGTATTTTGTATTTGGAATACATTTTTCAAATATAACCCTGCTTTTATAGTATTTGTTGTTTCGGTCAATTTTTATTTTTCTTTACGAAACTGTTGTAATATTCCTCCCGTAAGTAAACTTAATTTTGAATTCTTTATAGAAATAGTGAGAGACATATCGATCGAAAATGAACTCAGTTCACATGTTCACATATATATTTCTGCTCGCTAACCCTGCGTTTGACATCTGTATACAGAATAATTCATTGTAATTATAGATTCAATATATGTACATAGTTGTTATGCCCATGGTTATACCCTTTCCATGTAGCAATTATCAACATCGTAATATGAATTTAATGAGTCCAACATGCGATATTTGTATCAAAAACTCTAATAAATAGAAAAACGATTACGGCCAAAATGTGATTTTTATCTTTAATTTTCAGGCTCATTAAAATTTATTTCATTTATTGCACGTGTAACTGCAGTTGCAATGTAGCGGTAAATTAATATGAATTTCATATTTGATCGAATTTATAATACCCATTTAATTCACATTTGTTGCAAGAGTAGAACTCCTACCTACGTACTGATTTTATTTTCTTAAAAAGAAAATATCTGATGTGGACACCACATGACTTCCTTGTACGTCTGTTACACTATAGATATTTTGTTAATAATTAAAATATGTTCCTTATTATAACAGACCCAATCATAAAATTGCACGTATTTGACATAATTTGACATTGACATTAAATTCTTCATTTTTTTGTTAATTTTTGTCCTAATTCATAGCAAACTTAATTACAGAAATTAAAAAGTACATAATTTTTAAATATACATATCTCGCTTATACAAAGAGCTAATTTAATTATATTTGATGTTTTCGACGCAGAATTTAATTCTCTAAAACTTTTATTTGAAGCATTTATTATGAAAATCAAAATAACACCATTTTTTTCAAGAAAAACTGATAACAGCTTCAAGTAAAGTATCACTTCCGGTTAGACTATTTTAACCAAAATCTATTATGTTATTCCCATTGATATAAAAGTATTATATACCAAATTTTAAAAGTTTTAGATTATTTTTAATATAGTTTTTCATTAAAATCTATTATAGGCTTCAAGTAAAGTACCACTTCCGGGTAGACCATTTTAACTAAAATCTATTATGTTATTCCCATTGATATAGAAGTATTATATACCAATGTTGAAAAGTTTTGGATTATATTTTAATATAGTTTTTCATTAAAATCTATTATAGGCTTCAAGTAAAGTACTACTTCCGAAAGTTATGTAATGACCAAAAAGGGAGGTGCACATGTTATAACAGTCCTAAATACAAAATTTTAACTTTCTACGGCTTCCCGTTTTTTAGTTATGCGAGATACGTACGTACGTACGTACAGACATCACGACGAAATTAGTCAAAATGGATTCAGGGATGGTCAAAATAGATATTTCCGTTGAAATCCGGAAATCGAAATTTTTCGCGATTACAATACTTCCTTTACTTCGTACAAGGAAGTAAAGATAATTTCAGGTATTATGATGAGTGGATAACATACAGAGTGTCTCTCAAATAGAGAGACATGGCTTAACCACAGATTCCTGAGGCTAAAATAAGAAGATTTAACTAAACTTACTTCTATACCGGAAAGTATACGATTTAGCCAGAATTCTGCTTCAAAGTTCTTCGAAAAAAAAAAAAAATTGCTTATAATAGAATGCTTTATTCGATTTGGATGAAATTTGGTATGACAGTTCATATGGTTATATTTTAAGATGATACTTGTTCGGCCTAATTGTATTTTACTACCACTATTATAAATATGTTAGCTTACTCCTAAACAAGTTGAGAAGATTGACAACTCGTTACTGTCATTAAAAATTAGATGTTTGGCATTTGGACAGACTGCTAGATAAAATTTATTTTAAAAATTTCACGGTGGAGTCGCTCAGGTTTTATTTTTTTCTGTGTGAACCGTGACAGATATCACAAATTAAACAAAGAGAGAAAAGTTTAATATTGAATGTATCTGTCTGAAAAAAAATAATAGTACGTTATCGGCGTGGCCATTAAAAAGTTACGGTCTGATCAATGTTGGGACACCTAAGTTTCAAACACTAGTGGTTTACTAATAATAACAAGTATTATCATAAAAGATGACTTATAACCATGTGAACTGTCATACCAAATTTCATCCAAATCGAATAAAGCGTTCTGTTATTATACGCAAAATTTATTTTTTTTTTTTTGAAGAACTTTGAAGCAGAATTCTGGCTAAATGGTACACTTTTTTGTAGAAGCAAGTTTGGTTAAACTTAAAAGAGCGTTTGGAACTAAAGTATCTTTTCGATAGTTTTTCTAATGTTTCCCGGTTTTGACGTTACTTTCTCTGTTCCTGAGTTTACCCGAATGACCGTGACATCTCTAATTATTAATTATTGAAAAGAATGTTATTCAAATGATTTCCGCGATTCTGTTCGCATACTCTAATGCTCGTATTCATAAACACTCGTAAAAATTTAAACGGTTCGTTATAATTTTTATCCAATAAAAACAGTCGACATTGAGAGAAAAATCGAAATTTTATTTGTCAAGTTTGATTCTATTTGTCAAAAATTATAACGAACCGTTTTGAAACTTTACGAGTGTTTATGAATATGGGCACAAGTCTTTTGATGAAATTTTCAATGACTCAATATCATTAATAATGGATTTCGGTCTTATAACCGATTGCACCAACGTATCTTAAATATTAAACATGGTTTAAACTGACAATGTTACATCGAAATGAAATGTCAAATGAATTATAATACATTGCTGTCAAAATTTCGATTTGCATTTATTTGTTTAAACGTAGATGAAAATTTAAATTTTGTTGATGCAACTGGGTATAAATCTCAGTAATTGTTTATGGATTTTTGGCATAGACCTATAGACCTTTGATTTCAGAAAACCCGACTAAAAGAATTTGCATCAAATCATAAGACTTTACTGGGCAAATAAAATACATTATTAAACAAATCACACCTTACGATAATCAGTATTTATTTATCACTTATCTTTATCAAAAACAAATACAATCCCTTATGTCTTTGACAATGTAGACACCAGTTTTATTGGCTAGGTTCGTGGAACTCTCCATGGCGTGGAGTGTGCAGATATTTGCAGTGCGTGGCCGTGCGTTTGTTGTTTATCCTCTGCTAGTGTTTACGTATGTAGAGAGTGCATGTAGGCACGGATGTCGCGCTGTTATCACGACCAGTGTCTCTAACGAGGATATGACGTATTATTTTATTACTGATTCAACGTTAGCGTTAGGAGAGGCTCACATACGTGAGCTTCATCAAATTGTTACGTACCTTATAGCCGAGACAGACGACGAAAGTTAATGATAATTAACCTCTTATTATTAATTTAACATTTCGTATGTCATGTTTCAATTATATTAATGATCATTATAAATGTAATTTCAATTGTAATGATCATTAAGTCACGATGATCTTTTGAAAAGGTGATCGTAAGTATTCGGGTATAATCGCCACACGTATATTGTCAGATTCTCGTTGTAATTTATTGTAACCTCAAATTTATCAAATGATATTTGATAATATGATAACTGCGATGACAACATTGAAGCCAATTGAAGCTACGATTGAAGAATGAAGTTGAAAATGTGAAGTGTACTAACCTATAAACAAAGCAGCAGAGCAAATTCAAGTTAAAATGTGCATCTGCTTCAAATTAAATTTATATTTCGTCTGTCATGTACTTTGATAATTAAGAATTAAGGTAAATTACTAATTATTCTAATCATAATTAATATTTGTCGTCTGTCTCGGCTATTAAACAACTAATATTAGGTTAGTTTAAATGTAAAGATATTTTGTCTCGACATGTAAACCTCGAGTTTAAATTAGTAGAAGTTGTAGTTGGAACAGAATTGTAAGAAATTCTAAAAAATAAATTTGGAAATCTAGCATTTCAACACCCAATAAATGGCATGACTCCATAGCAGTGCTGAGGTTAGTATCACTAGCACCACCAGTGATGTAGAGTTCAAACAATCTTAATCGCACAACCACAAGTATTAAACTGAGACACACATATAGGAACGGGATGGAAAGTTTTCTAAAATGAAATACCAAGAATACAACGAAGAATAATATATCACCACGGACTTTACTCATTGCTGGGTGTGCCATTCTGCATTATACCAGGGTTGCATTCCAAGACCTACTCTAGAGTACGAAATATACTCAAAGTCGTTCTAAAATTCATAACCTTACTCTCTGAGTTTGCTCTTCTTAATCTGTTCCAAAACAACTAGAATTAACTCCAAAGTGATACTCTACTTACCCTACTGTCGAGGAGGGTACGGAAATTACAATATTTTCAACCATGGATGCTCACATATGAAATTAATTTGCCTTCTTGAGGAAGAAATAATGCTTTTGGTGGAAAATGAACTTAAGTAAATACATTGACCCGTATTACGAACACGCTTTTAAAATAAAAGGGCTTTTATGGAGTGTACTTTTACATTATATTGACATTAATGTTTGTTATAATTCGAGTTGTAATTAGGTATAGTTTTAAAAATGATAATAAAACTCTCATTGGTTCAAAAACATACTACACTCTTACATTACGGCATTATACTATAACTCCTACTCCAATACAGGGCTAGCAAAACTCGTTTTTTTTTTTTTAGAAAAAAAAGAAAACGTCCCCATTGGGAAAGTTTAGCGATTTTTTTTTTTTATTATTTTACTCCATGGGAAATGACTTGAAAAATGATGTAACATGTATTATTTTTTTCAAAAATGCCCAGATTTTCCGGAAAAGCCGATTTTAAGCTGTGATGACTTCGGTAGAGGCTTGGTACAACGTATGTCGCTTATACACTGACGCACGCGGTTGCGGTTACCAGTCACTTGAGACTGAGGTGTTGTTCGACCTACGTTCAAGTGGTTCGCTTTCACCGTTCTGTCTGAGTTTGCGCATAACTGTAATAATTTTTAATTTCAATTTAAGCAGTCATTTGTGTTATATTTGTGAGAAAATAGTATGTTATGTAGAATTTTTACCATGCTAAACTTCCCCATTGCTCTTTTTTGTATTAATATTGCTCTTTTTGGGTATAATTGTTTTTTTTTTTGCTTTATTAGATATTTATTATTAAGTTAATGTTATTATATATTTTTTGCATTAATTATGCATTATAAATATATGACATTCTTTTTCGTATTAATGCGTTTATCTATCACTTTTTCGAACTAAAGCAAAAGAGACAGCTAACCTCTAATTTATGCAATTCATTATTTACCTTTTGTTGAATTTAAATAGAATTAATAAATATCTAGTATGTGATTCGTTGTAAAATTGTGTTTTTGGCACATGGTATCTTCATGTTTAGTGCGAAATACACTTTCATTTTGCAACCTTAACACATAAATAACTAATCTGGGATTTAATGGTTTTTTGTAATTTTTTTTTTTTTAAGAAAACCCGGTTGTTTTTTTTTTGGTTGTGGGCTGTAAAGATTAACATTAAGTTTCAAAATGAAATTCACCATTAGCAGTAGTTTATAAATAAGAAAATATATTTCTCCACTATTTGAAAGATCCAATTAAAATATCCTATAGTACGTCACTAATCATTATGCAAAATACCTAATGAAAGAAAAAACCGTAACTATAAAACTAATTTAAAGAAACATCAAATTTCAATATATGAACATACTGTACCTGTATTTGTCTCCATAGGGCTAATATGGAAATATGAAAAAAAATGTAAAAATGTTTAGTAGCAAAGTTGTTTTTGAAAATTGAAATCATTATCGCAATTGCGTACGTTTATGAGTCATAGTCACTTGAAATGACTATATGAAAAACAAAAATGATTTATTAGTAGATGTTAATACCATATTTGACATACTACATACCTATACAGGGTGTCTCAGGACGAGCTTACGCTATCTATATTTTAAATACTATTTAATATAATTTAACGAAATTTGGTATCTAGGGGTTATCCAACATGCCCGTTTTAACTAAAATATTTTCAAAGCAGTAGCACTTCCGGTTTGACCGGAAATTGACCTCAACTTTCTTATTTTAAATGGAATACGCTATATTTTATTTTACCATTGAATGCAGCGGAAAATTTTACATATGAAGCAATAAAAACATTTTACTCATGATCAACTACTTCCGGCGTTATTCAACTTTTTTTGATTTTTTGTCTGAAATCCGGCACATTTTCAAAACTCTGTATATCGGGAACGAGATCGAATTTTTGTAATCTGAAAAAAAAAAACTTTTATAAAGGAGACTTTAAGCTACATTATCCATAGAAGAATCCTCGATTATTTATAAACATGTGACGGGTACGTTACACCAAAATTACAGTTGACAAACTTCAAAAAAGACAATTTTTTTAAATGGAACCCCCCCTTTTTACCTCCCGCTACCCTAGGTAAGGGAGGTATAGGGATCGTGCTAAAAAACGCATATAGAGATTTTAGTGAATAACCACGTTTTGATGTCCCCAGAATCCGATTTTAACATTTTTACAATGATGTCTGTAGGTATGTATGTGTGTGTGTCTGTGTGTGTGTGTGTGTGTGTGGATCTTGTGGACACGATTACTCAAATACTATCAATCAGAAAAATTTGAAATTTTGTATACCCATTCTATACTAATATGGGAAGAGCTCATTAGTTTTTAGTGTATACCGGAAAACCGGAAGTACCATTTATACAAGCTTTTAACAGTTTTTCTTGTAAAAAAATCATTGAATATATTTTTTTAGCAACTTTTACTAATTAAAATTGAATACAATGGTACAATCTTCAATTCTACGATAATACAATTTAGTAAATATCTCTAAATAACTTTAAATATGAATATAAAATATAATTTATTTTCATATATCGTCTTGCCTATGCGTCAAACAAAAAAAAAATAATAATAACAATTTTGACATATTTAAACAAATGTCAATGTCAGGAAGCATAATTATAGTAAAATTAATAATGAAACCGTGTTAAGGAGAATATAATGGTAAAATAATTAATTCTAATGAAATTAAGGTTTGTAAAAATAATATATTTTACATCATACATACATGTTAGATGTACAGGATGATCTGATTTAAATTTACTCTATTTTGCAGCCCTATGAATTAATATTAATTTACAACTACACATTTACGAAATGGATCATGTACGGCGAAGAATTTACAAAGATTGCGTTTTAGAGCACCTAGAAGTTGATGCAGATTTTTATAAGAATGTCTGTGTAACGATTTTTCCTTCAAATCTTTTAAAATATGATCCAAAACTTCTCAAATTTGGTATTTAAAACTCATATATAATTTGAAACAACATATTAGATTTTAACCATATATGATAAATCGGATGTAGTACTTAATTTGGAGCTCTAACAGATTTTTGAGGAGAAACAATAAAACATAATCCAAACTTTCGTATTACAGACTTTTCTCTTTATTGAATAATAAATTAGAATTTATTTACAAACGATCAACCGGAAGTGATGCTTTACTTAAAGCTCACTGATATTTTAAACATGGAATTGGCGGGAGGTCATGTGCTGGCCACATCAGATTTTTTATTACATAAATATGTTCTACGGCAAAAAATACAAGATTACATGTTTTTCTAATTTACTGGAATTCTATCAACTTTCAACATAGGACATGTTACATAAAGTACCCTTATTTTTTGCCGTAGAACATATTTATGTAATAAAAAAGGGGGGGTTCCATTTAAAAAAATTGTCTTTTTTGAAGTTTGTCAACTGTAATTTTGGTGTAACGTACCCGTCACATGTTTATAAATAATCGAGGATTCTTCTATGGATAATGTAGCTTAAAGTCTCCTTTATAAAAGGTTTTTTTTTCAGATTACAAAAATTCGATCCCGTTCCCGACACACAGAGTTCTGAAAATGTGCCGGATTTCAGACAAAAAATCAAAAAAAGTTGAATAACGCCGGAAGTAGTTGATCATGAGTAAAATGTTTTTATTGCTTCATATGTAAAATTTTCCGCTGCATTCAATGGTAAAATAAAATATAGCGTATTCCATTTAAAATAAGAAAGTTGAGGTCAATTTCCGGTCAAACCGGAAGTGCTACTGCTTTGAAAATATTTTAGTTAAAACGGGCATGTTGGATAACCCCTAGATACCAAATTTCGTTAAATTATATTAAATAGTATTTAAAATATAGATAGCGTAAGCTCGTCCTGAGACATCCTGTAGTGTTATTACATAGATATTAGTTAAAAACTGATAATATACAGGTTTTTTATTCAGGTCATTATTTACTTACCATTTATGTATGTGAAAATATGAAAAAACTAAAAATAGAATTATGTAAAATTGAAAATGAGTTATTATTACTATGAATAATATTTTTTTCTAATAGATCTAGGTAAGTAGGTATCGCATATGTACCTATGTGTAATAACGATATCATTTCGTACAGCAATATCTATATTCAATTCCTACTAGGCATTATAGGGAATAGCAATGAGAATATGTTTATGCTTATCTTTTAATTTCATTTTCATGATAAAAATGGCCGTAAATATATTACAAATATGTTTTCTCATTCGAAAACAGTAATTTTCAGCAATTAAAATAGAATCTTTATCAGTGTACAAAAAATATTTAAAATTCAGCGTTAATTTTAAATTTTACAAAAAATCATAATAATTGTATACATTTTCTTCTCTTCCTAAAAAAGCAATTGTTTAATATTAAAATTGTGATTTCTTGTTGATTTTTAATGGAAATTTCATACTTTAATATCTCGTTTGTTTTCAATTATTTTTTTAATTGACTATTGTGGCATATTGGAAATTTCATTTCCGATGGATTCAGTGTTCCCATACCTACTTACCTACATTTTACACATATATTTCTTTTATTTTATACATATAAGAGAACCACTTTTAACTATTTTTCCTGTTGCTTAGATGTAAAAATAAATAGGATGTAAAGGGTTTTGAAACAAAAAATGAACACGAGAATCCGTGACACAAGCATGTAACATTAGAACAGTTTTTATTTTTTTTCAAAAAATATCTGTTCTGTAAAACTTTATTAGATGATTTACTCATAGATAATCAACTGCTGCTTTTTAGTAGATATTTTTTTTTTTAATTTACGACTTGATTAAAAAAGATTTAATAGGTATATGTTATTTTAAAAAATGTGCTTTGATTTATTGTCAAATACCTAATTTTTATTGAGTTGACAGTTATTCGACGTTAATTTTTTGAAATTTGTAATCGCATACTAAATCCATTTTTATCACGGCCTTAAATTAAGTTTAAATTAGGTTTTCTTTCTATAAAGTTATACAGGGTGAATCTGACAAGACGACCCTCCCCCCACCCTTTAACTTTTTTATTATAAGCAAAGCCGCATTTCCACCGAATGTTTTATTGCTTAATGCATAATGATTAGTACATAAGACATAATGCATTATGACAATTTACCATTTCCAGCTATTTTGTTTAATGAATAACTCAACAGAAATACTTGTTTAGCAGACTGCAATTGCAGCAACAATTATTCTTTTTTTAAATATGTGATATACATAATTTTCTGAATCTATGTCCATACCGAAAACTTAAAAAATTAATAATTATAAAATAGATTGACAGTTGACAGTTCAGGTTAGAAGTTTGCAGTTTTGTGTTCTTACACATTGCTCTTAATTCTTAAGCATTAATTATAGCTCTTACGCATTAGGACAATCGGTGGAAATGAAGCTTTATAGAAAAGAAAAAAAGATTAATAAAAGTTTTATTATTTTAAATATACTATTTGATGGCAGATGTAGATATTTTTTATAAAGTCAGGTTTGCAAGATATGACTATTAACTTTTATTTTTCAAAAGGCAACCTATAATTATTTTACTAAAATAGAAACCACCATTTTTACCTCCCGCTAACCTAGATAAGGGAGGTATAGGGATCGTGCCAAAAATTGGATATTTAGATTTTAGTGAATAAGCACGTTTTGATGTCCCCAGAATCCAATTTTAACATTTTTACAATGATGTCTGTAGGTATGTATGTGTGTGTGTCTGTGTGTGTGTGTGTGTGTGTGTGTGTGTGTGTGTGTGTGGATCTTGTGGACACGATTACTCAAATACTATCAATCAGAAAAATTTGAAATTTTGTATATCCATTCTATACTAATGTGGGAAGAGCTCATTAGTTTTTAGTGTATATCGGATAACCGGAAGTATCATTTATACAAGCTTTTAACAGTTTTTGTTGTAAAAAATTCATTGAATATAATTTTTTAGCTACTTTTACCAATACAAATTGAATATAATGACACACTCTTCAATTCTACGATAATAGCATTTAGTAAATAACTTGAAATAACTTTATATTATATTATAAAATAATTTATTTTTGTACATCACTTTGCCTCTGCGTCAAACAAAAACAATACTTTAATAACAAATTTGACACATTTAAACAAATGTCACTGTCACGAAGCAATTTTCATTAAAATTAATAATGAAACCGTGTTAAGAAGAATTTAGTAGTTTAAATATGATTCTAATGAAATTAAGGTTTGTAAAAATAATATATTTTACATCATACATAAATATTAGATATACAAGATAATTCGATTTAAGTTTGATGTTTGCAGCATTATATATCAAGCAGCTCTCAATAAGAACGTGATTTCAAAGTGGCAAATAATAGTTTGCAACTACACATTTACGAAATGGATAATGTACGGCGAAGAATTTACACAGATTGCGTTTTAGAGCATAAGGAAGTTGGTGATGATTTTGACAATAATGTGTGTGACGATTTTTCCTTAAAATATATTAATGATCCAAAACTTCGCAAAGTTGGTATTTAATACTTTTATATAATTTGAAACAACATATTAGATTTTGACTATATATGACAAATCGGATGTAGTACTTAATTTGAAGCTGTAACAACAAAGTAGATTTTGTATACAAACGATCAATCGGTCATTGCTATTTTAAACATGGAATTGGCGGGAGGTCATGCGCTGGCCACATCAGATTTTTTCTCTTTTCAACGATGTATTAGTTTTTATTAATGTATTTGAAAAAATTCAAAAAAAATAAGAAAATTGAGAAATATTAGAAATAATTTTCAAGTTAACAAATATTATAGGTGTATTGAAAGTGTAACAATGTAAAACAATTAAATTAATGTCAAAAAAGTATACATTTGTTTGTTACTTAATTTAATGTATTTTGTAAAAGAAAAAACGTTTTGAAATATTTACGGAAAACGAATTAATTGATATGATTCTAATAATTGGTGAATCGACTGGAATCATAAGAAGAGCAAAAACAATTAACTAGGAGCGGTTTGCTATAGACGTCGGCAACAGAGTTTAAGAACACTGAAAAGGATTTTTACCCGATTTCGAGAAACAGGTTCAGTTGAAAAACCAAATCGAAATACATCTAATCTATTAAATTTGTCTAAAAAACAGAACCTAGATTGTGTCAAGAATTTTACTGTGTCGGTAATATTACTTGAAACTTCGATAATAAAACACCCCGTACAAATAGCCATATTCATTTTATCTATTTTCTAGATTGTAAGTACTTGCAATTCAAAAGTTAAACAAAGCAGAATTAAATTTAATTTTTGACTTATAATCACCTTCAACCATAAACTCAAAACCACAAAACCGCAACGCATTACAAACTTCGACACTGCACATATAATAAAAACAAGTACTTCATTATCTTAGGAAACCTTATCCACTTGCACGTTTTGCTGAGTACAGTCTCCGCTCTCCATAGATTCTTCCTCACTCACCCTGTGCTCGCAGGCTTGTACGGGCTCGTTAGCGCTTAATAACTACAGAGGGGCGGCCATCAACAGGGGCACTTCAATTAGCACTCGCACTCACGCGTGTACCCCGTCTTTGTTGCACTCGTAAGCAGTAGGAACGCGATACGCAATGCAACATCGCAGGGAAAAGGAAACAGGGGTGGAAAGGTGCGTTGAATGCAGTGTTTGTGTACGATTGTGTGGAAGTAATTTTAATGCATTTGCATATTTTCATAAATGGATGATTGGTTTGTTTGTTTTGATTATTTGAATAATTAACTTGTAACATTGATAGTATTTATAATCGATATGAAAATCATATGAACACAATGCATTTTTGATTGGCATCTTTTACAAAGGATATGCAAAATAAAAAAATTATGCTAAAACAATAATTGTTTGAATCAACGAATGGGCTACTTGTGTACTTTTTCTTTATTTAATATTTTTGACGAGCAGGTGAAAACTTGCTACCCATATTTTTTCTTTTGGCAAAATTTTTATTAATAAGCCAGAAAAAAAAAATAATGAAATTTGATAATTTGAATTACCGCCATAGCGTTTGTTTGTACGAGTAATGTAATTCAATAATAGCTTGGAGGTTAGTATTTTAGTTTGTCTTTTTGGTATCGATATTTTAAATTACAAGTAACTACCTATGTGTTTATTTGTGAAATAATTTGAATTAAATATTTGAGAGCCCAGAGAGACAGAAAAGTGAACTAATGTCAAATTTAAATTAAAACTTTCTCGCACGCCATGCCCTCTATACATTACATTCTAAAACATGGTTTCCTTCTCCAGTTCAATATAATGACGTCACAGAAAATTTTCTTTCTTAATTTACTAAAAAACAAATATTTTTTTTTAAATAAAATTTATATTTTTATTTCAACATAACATTACGTATATAGTGACAGAGATCGGATTTTGAGTACCACGCAAGTAGCCCATTGTACCAAACAGATCTGGTTTTTGTCCAACATTAAATTCCGATCTCTCTTTCATCTCAGTTAAAACCATTGTTTATGGAATTCTAGCCGTTCATGAAAATTTAGGGATGTTATATTAAGACCATCCTATAGCAGTCCTCAAAATGTAGTAAAATATGAGATTCGCACGAAACGCTACTACCCTCACTATTACGTGCAATTTTTGAATTTTTTTTATGGGCCAAGTTATGATTATTTGAAAAACAGCTATTTTTGAAAGCTGATATCACCAGTCCTTTGCAAAATTTCATTTGGATCATAATGTTCATTGGTTTTATGTTAATAACGTACTAAAAATTTATATTCATATTCTTAGAAATAGAGTGTGAGGAGTTTCGCGCGATAAGCACTTTTCTAGAATTCTTATTAATTTGGGCTCATAGTTCAGTAGTACTGTCTTAGCTGCGCGCTACCTTCATTTCGTTACACTTCTTCTTGACTGTAGTTGAATATCTGCATATTTTTAACTGCAGCAATTGCCTCGTCGCTGTGGGATCGTCTTCAGCGTCGATGGGAGCTAACTGATGGGAAGCGCAGTGATAGGCTTTTGGCAGGTCTCCAGCCTAGTTTTAAATGTGTTCAGCAAAATTAAAGCGTCAGTTTTAACTACCGCCATATTTTTCATATTGCATAAAAAAAATCTAGCAATTTGTGTTCCTGCTAAAGCGTGCAAAATTTAGAACCCTCTGTCGCCCAGATGACCATCAACCTCTGAACCATCGGCCAATAGGGCTGTTGCAAGAATTTTTATATGACTTCTAAGTATTAAATTTGAAAAGATATTGTTCTCTAAAGAGCCTCAAATTTGAAAATATCACGAAATATCCTTTAGATATTTTACAATTAATTTTTGAAATTTGGATAAAATTTTGAATAAGTCACATGATCTGAAACAGAATGTGACGTCAGAGTACATACATCTTCAGCGGTTCTAAGGTGTCAAGTGTATTGTCAAAGTTGTCAAACAAGTGTCAAATAAGAATCACGACCAGAACTTTAAAGTAAAATATATTATCAATTTATATAATAAATTCAGTTATTATATTTTATTTTACCTCAACTCTTTAACACCCCTTATTTCGGTAGCAGTAAAACAATCGTTCTGATATAAATTCAGCCATCATCCAGCTATCGACCTTCAGTTCATTGTCCGATTTAACTTGAGTGCAAATTGATTTAGCCATTATTACTTTATTATTCATTTACAATGAGCAATGTCAGCGTCAAATGTCAAATTAAAAGATTATGTGATTAACATGTGACAAACTACGTTTATTTATATAAATAATATGAATAAACGTAGGTGATGGAAAAACTATTTTCCTATTGGCTATTAATGATGTAATGTATGTACTTCTACGTCACAGAAGTGGGGGGTAGTTTTTCAGGACGCCAATCTTTTTATTTAATTATTTCCACAAATAACAAGAAATTATTAAAATAAAAATTATTACTAAGAAAATCATTCCATAAACTTTCATTTAAAATAGATTTTGAAAAATGTGAAACAGGCTCATTGTCGCGTATCATTTCTCGAACCTTGATTGGCCGATCTGCTAGGACCATATCGTGAATATAATTCACGGCTTCTTCTCTGATAACATTTTCAACTAGCAAGCCTTCCACTGCAAGGATCATCTTCAGTGCTTTTCCTCCCACTTTTGAATTCAGCTGCCCACTTTTTTACCTCTCGCTAAGAGAGGTATTTAAAAATATAAATAAATAAATATATGACGGTATATTACCCATTTCTGAGTGTGCTTTAATGCATATTCAGATTTTAGTGAATAAGTACACTTTAAGGTCACTAGAATCCGATTTTAACATTTTTATAATGATGTCTTGTGTTTATGTGGAGTGTGGATGTGTGTATGTGTGTGTGCCTGGATATTGAAAGACAGTTTTTCAAATTCTGTAAGACTAAAGACCAATTTAACTACGTATTCCTTAATCTGATATAAATGGGAAAAGCTGAAAAGGTTTTGTTAAGTAGTTTCTTGAAAAAAAATTGTTATTACTAAGATTAAAGAATATAAAATTCTCTGTCCGATACATTTAACATTTTTATTATATTTTCTATAGATTTAGAGATAGAGAATTATAAATATATAAAATAATCCCTTTTAAAGAATCTCACAGCCCGAACAACTACATGGACACCCGTTGAAAAATTAAAATGTTTATAATTGACAGAACAGTGTCAAAAATACAGATACATTACTGAAGGCATTTTCTGGGAACTACATTTAATATTTCTTATTATATTATTAATTAAATATTTAAAACTATAGATACATTATGTATTTTACATATACCCATCAGAAATACCGCCAATCTCGTTAATGAATTTGAAGAACATTTAGAAGAGTAGGAGGAAATTTTTTTAGAATGAATTAAAAAATATAAAAATATATGAATTGTTTGTACCAGAAATGTTAAATACAATGTGTAAATAACCAGGAGTCTATTCTAATTCATTTATCAAGTCGGTAATAGCCGAGACAGACGACAAAAATTAATGATCATTAACGGTTAGATATAGTACGCGCACCTGAAGTTGAGACTAATGACATATCAAAATTGCGTCTATTAACTAACCAAAAACTATTGAATGTAGTAAGCACGTACTACCACTACTTATTATATTATATACAGTACTTCGTGTACAGTACAAAACAATAAGTAGCACGTGCTTACTACAATCAATATTTTCTGGTTTGTTAATAGACGTAATTTTGACATTTGTCAACAGTATCACCTTATGGTACCATTATTATAATTAACCGTTAGGGGGTCGACGTTCACCGACACCGAATGAAGCGACTGTCACTAGACTTTTCGGCACCTAAGTAGCTGTCGCTAAACTGTTTTACTCTCGCTAACTTTGAAGTTTGATTATGTTAGTGTATTATTTGTAAACAAATGAAACAATAATTACGAAACACACTTTAAATTATGGACTACACATTTCTACGTAATTACATTAAGTTTCATATTTTAAAATTAATTAATATAAAAATAATGACAATCAATATTTATAAAAAAAAATATCTCCAATTTTAGCGCGTTTGAAGAAATGTTCAACTTTATAACCATAGGCTTTGTGAATAATTTGAACGTTAATTTATTTTCGATTTATTTATATTTTGTTTATAACAATTAAAAAAAGAAAAGTGTTAGATCTCAGCTTCTATTAATAATTAAAAATTGATTTTGGGGATGCTGATTCAGAATGTAGTTTTTATATAAAATAATAAATTTTTATTTTAAATTGATTAATTTAATTTTAATAATTGTTTTATTATAAACCATGCGTTCACGCGCGAAAACAGTAAAAAAAAATCTGATGTGGCCAACACAAAACCTCCCGCTATTTAATTTTTATTAATTTAAATACATACTTACGTATTTAGTAATGCTTCAAACTATATTATGTTCCATTGCATATAACTATTGCTTTATTTACGATTTTCTTTATTATTTAATATGTCACTATTATTAATTTGAAGTGATTAGTTTTTTGACAATGACGTTTACCTGTCAGTTACATCCATTTGAAAAATAAACTGTGTAACAAAGGAATTGTGTTTATCTTAGGCTTCGGGATTAAAAAAAGAAAAATGATTTTTAAATTAATCTGTAAAATATATAGAAAAAGTATTAATGTATACCTGTACAAATTCAATAATCTATAATTTTCCAATGACGTTAAATGCGAAAAAATTGCATTTATTGGTATTTTTTGAAGAAAAACCATTATGAGCTTCAAGTAAAGTACCATTTCCGTTTACCCGATTTATACCAAAATCTAATGGCTTCCATTCCTATTAGAATAGGGTAGAAATACAAGGTTTCAGAATTTTCTGAATAATGGTATTTGAGTTAGAGTGCAAACAATTTGTACACATACATACATACACACACACACACACACACACACACACACACACACACACACACACACACACATACATACATACACACATACAGACATCATCGTGAAAATGTTAAAATTGGATTCTAGGGACCTTAAAACGTGGTCATTTACTAAAATCTCGATATGTGATTTTTAGCACGATCCCTATACCTCCCTTACCAAAGGGTAGCGGGAGGTAATTATTAAAATTTAAACTAATGAATTTAAATAAAAAATTGTTAATATTTTATATAAAAACTACATTCTCACTAGTTTGTGGCAGCTGAAAACCTAGTAAAAAAGAATTGTCTAACCGTTGTTGTTATCCTAATTATTATTAATTTCCTTCACTGGTTCACGATAAATAATTACAATAGTAATCATTTGAGATAAAAAATAAGCATGTAAAATAATACGTACCGTTTTTCCCCATTCTTTAGCGTCGCCATTAGTAAACAACAGTTGACAGTTCTAACCTTGAACTTCAAATCTTAGGAATATAATTTTTAGTTCGCAAGAATGCTAACAGATGTCTCGTTTTCAATAAAATGGTCATTTAAGTAAAAAATTAGCCGATTCATGTAAAACTTCACCGAGGCTGTAATGACAGTTAACATAACCTTGCAAATAAGCTTTGTTCGATGACATGTACTAGGGTGCTCTAGTGTTAACTTTCTTACACTAACATGTTTTATGAGAAACGGGCAGTTTCTGGCAGGCTGTTCGATGACAAAAAATTTAAGAACTAGTGCTCACGTTTCTGACCTGACTCGCGAGGTGGTGTAGAAAGTGCAGACTAGGAGTGGGGGTAGCAAAATGTTGTTCGGTAGACATTTTAATTCTATCCTATCTACATATCTGTTTATTAACCTAAAATTTTACACATTGAGAAATTAAAATAATGGATTCTGATATAGTATATTCTCTTTGTTGTGTTATATAAAGAATTAATTAATATATCTGTCTCTGCTCTCTGAATCTGATGAAGAATCAAGTGATGATTGATGTTCGTCAGAATCGTTTATTAGTTCAAACACTATGCTCTTTAAAACAGACATTTCTGCAGTCACTTCTTTGCAGCTTTATGATATGACTGTGTTTATAAACAACCTAACCTTTTACACCTTTGGCTACGCTTGGCTTGATTACTCATACAGCTGAGCAAACTTGCCCAAATATACACTAGTGTGTTTTATGAAACCACAAGAATTAGACTGTACTAGTGTACACTACACTGCACTATCCTGCTCTGCACTTCATGCACTTCTCATCGAACAGCTAATAATCGTGCACTCTAGTGTTGCACTCGTACATGTCATCTGAACTTCTATGAAAATACGAACTACGTGGCTATTTCCGTACCGCAGTTCATATTCATAACTTAGCACTTCATCCACTCACCCTCAGTGTCCATGTCCAGTACCCACTATCCACTACAACTCCTTTAAATTTGCATATTCATGACACCCCTTCTGTACCGTACCTTCCGCTATTCATTTCCACTGTACGCCTACACATCATTAACAGTTACACCCACCCTTTCCGCTTGCCTCGCATCGATCTACCCCGGCTGGACGTGAACGTCGCCTCGGGGTGGACACTGGGGTTGTTAGCCCCGTGCAGGAGTTACAGCACCCTAGGTGCCGCTTTGATCACTCCGCCGAGAATATCATACAGAATAAAAAACTACATCATTCCACGGACAGAAAATATTTGTTGATAACGGTGTCTGCTTTATTAGGGTTGTGTTGCAAGGGCTGTTTTATGGTCGGATTGGGTTACACAGGGTCAGTGTATTGTAGCGGAGTGCGTGTTTTGTTGAGGTTTATGTGAGGTTTGGACAAGTTGTTGCGGTCCGGTGCTTGCAAACACGTTTTAGATGTAATGATACTAAGGTCTTAGGTAACGTAATAAGATCCCATTGCTGGTTTTGTAACTAACGGTTTTTCTGAGTTAAAAATATACATAATCTATGTAAGTAGGAAACCCAATTTATGCTATAAGGCTCTTATGTAAGTACACTTCTTAAAAACTTGTTTGTAGTAATGTTATAAAGTTAAATTGTTCATACAGTGTGTATAATGCATATACGCCCGAAGCATGTATAGTGCGGAACATCAATCTTGACCTGAGGAGTAAGGGAAAGAAGTGCTCATATTGTGATATTCCATAAACGCCGTCAAATAATAATTATTACAGTAATTTTAATTTTGTACTTCTAACTCATTTATGTACGCTTATGATCCGAGTGAATCCGAATGTAAACAAGACAGGAACTGATACAAATAGCAATTGTACAGATCATCTGCCACTACAAGACAGACTGCGTAGCTTTAAAACTTATTTGGGCAACGGTTATATGTTATATTAGGTATGCGGAAAGTAAATTAATTAATTTCGTGTGGATTTAAATAGAGCTCATATAGCATAACAGACAGTGATTTGTGCTAACATACAGGGTGTTAAAAAATAAGTGTCACAAATTATAACGGCATATAGTACTGACCAAAATGAATTAAAAAAGCTTAATCAACATGGGTCCGATCGTCAATACTCAAGGCAATGAAAAATGAGTTTTTTCGGTATTTACCTCTGCTATCTCGAAAACTGTAAGAGTTACGACTTTGATTAAATGAGACATTTTGTTTACCTTTCAGAAGTCATCTTAGATGTTTTTGTTTTTCAAAAAAGTCAAATAATTGTACTGAGATAAAAGTTGTGGCGCCCTTGGCCAATACTTAGTCAATACTTAGTTTTAAAATAACTTCGTAGCTATTAGAAAGTGAAAAAAATGTTTCATATAAAATGTTATTGTTTTTTTATAGTCTATTTACTGGCATAGACAAAATTTTGTTCGACCACTATCTTTGTCAGTTTTTTTCGATTCTAATACAAAATGGCCTCTTTCTCAAAAACAGTTGAAGATCGGACCCATGTTGATTAAACTTTTTTTACTGATTTTGGTCAGTACTATATGCCCTCATAATATGTAACACTTATTTTTTAATACCCTGTATTTTCCGTAGTTAATCTTTCGTGTCCCGCACTATAGTTACACAGAGTATTTTAAAATTTCCTGTGTTTCATATATTATTAAAAATATTGACGTCACACGCAAGAAAGAGAGTTGATGTAAAAATTGAGATGGAAGATCATAATATAAACAGATCATCTCCATTTTTAAAGTTCTGTCTTCTGTCACTTGTGTTTTGTTATTTGAGTTCTATATATTCATTATAATTATAGCGAGGGTCACTGTTGCAAAGATCTTACACTCACTTCATTTTTCATATTTGGCACCATCGTGTTTCATCTGTCATCATGACAACGATTTAGTTGTATTATAGCAGCTGAGTCACGTGTAGTACAAGGAAATTATCAATAGATAGCAGCAGAAAATTTGTCTTTGTATATAACCCTCCATTACACTTGACTCAAAAATTTGTCGAATAACAATATTTGAGTATAATTACCTTAATTTTGTATAGTTTACAATATATATGTTATTATTATTTAAATATTTTTGAAGATTTAAAAAAATTGCAATACATATGCAAGGTGAATAAAGATTTTTTTGGAAAAAAATATGCATCTAATAATATTCTATTTTATACTTTTCTATTATCCTAACAGGAAAATCGAAGAAATTTAATTGTTAATATTAATTAAATAGGTGGGGTTATGGAATAATAAATAGCAACTATACCGTGTTTTTAAACTATAGACAGCACTAGACGAAGTCACATTTACACCGCTAGAAATTACCAAAAAAAGTCACTAGATTTATTTGGCGGGGGAATTGAAATGTTAAAATGAACGTCAGCATTTATACTTTCCAGGTTATATTTTCATTAACCAAAACTATTATAGATAATCTACTTAATTTATTCATATAAAATCATAAATACATAACTTTTAATTATAAATTAATTAATTGCATTATTTTTTTGTAATTCCTTGATGAAAAAATTATATATTATAACTGTTTTTATTCGTGAAATATCACAAAAAGAGATATGAAACAAAAAACACGTGCAAATTCAACAAGTGATTTGACAACTACTGAGAGTTTGACGTTTCGATTACGCTTGAAGGTTAACTTGAAATTTCGTCTGGTTAAATGTGGCTTCAAGAAATAGCGCAGCAGCCAATCACAGACTTTGATTTTCTCACTAGAATTTGTAGTTACTGTATATAGTAAGTATAGTAAATAATAATACCTAATAAAATAAATTTTAATTATAATTAGATACTATCTACTGTGAAAATTAAATTCGCCGTTGTTTTTGTACTTCATCTCTAGTGCACAGCAGTGCACTTACCGAGCTTCTACCGTAATATAGGTAGGTGTTAGTTACTATTACATCTGCGTGCGTGCATGCGTATGTATCTGCAAAGATAATACTTAGATAAGGTAATCGCGTAAAAACAATGGCCAATTGCACCAACGTAACTTAATTAAACTAGGCTTAAACTGACAATATTGCATGCAAGTGAAATATCAAATGAATTATAATATATTGCTGTCAAATTTTCGCTTTGCATTTTTTTGTTTAAGCCTAGCTTAAAATTTAAGCCTTGGTTGGTGCAACTGGACATTAACCATCTCTATATTTAACAAATCTTACCTAAAATAACCGTATTTAAAATATTATATAACCGAACCATTACATGAAACAGAGCTTTCACACAGTATAACAAAATAAAATGACAATTTTTACTCTAATTATTCTGAACAATGCATGTACGCACATACTAGATACATAATACTAAAACATTTGTCGCTTTATAAAACATTTACCCATAAAATATTTATTTCTAATGACATTTCATTATTCTCGAATGTACATTATTTTTGTATGAATCATTTCATAATTTCCATGTTTATACTCGTATTATTTTTCTGACACATTTTCAGAATTCCCATTTCAACATTCATTTTCCGCGTGTGATTTTTGCGTATTATAAAACGAATCATTTGCGGTTTCGTTACATATTTCCTGTAATTAAATATATATGTGCAAAACAACACCGACCTATGTAGGTAACGTAGTGATATTGTTTCCGCTTCGTATTCCGAAGGTCCCTGGTTCCAATCCTGAATAGGGTATGGAAGTTTATGTTCATCTTTAAGACAATCCTAGCAGTCGTAAAAATGATGTAAAACATGAGATTCGCGCGAAACGCTACAACCCGCATATACAGGGCAAATGATCTCCCACATTTTGTACCGCCACTGTGCCCGAACAACTGAAGAGAAGCGGAGTTTAGTGTATTTAGCTGATAGCGCGCGCTTTGCCATTTTAGTTGTCATGAATTGGACGGGCAAGCATCATGCATTCATTATCGAAACTTTTATGAAAAATAACGAATCTGTGATTACAACGCAACGAACTTTTCGTACTCACTTCGCACTGGGTAGACATGCTCCGGTTCCAGATCGCAAAACAATACTGTTGTGAGCTACGGCTCATACGGCAAGAAGGTCCATGGACGCTTTAAGGGAAATGTTTCCAGGACACGTAATTTCGTTACGTGGAGACGTTGGATGGCCTGCGCGTTCACCCGACCTTGCCCCATGCGACTTTTTCCTTTGGGGCTATCTGAAAGCGAAGGTCTTTGTACACCATCCCCGAACCATTTGCGAATTGAAAGCAGCAATACGCCAAGAAATTGCAGGAATATCGCCTCAAATGACTGCTCGAGTAATGGAAACCTTCAGAAATCAGCTTCGAATGTGTATCGGGAAAAATGGTCGCCACTTGGACTTTGTTATTTTCAAAACTTAATGAAAACAAATGGCATAGTATACATTTCCATATAATAAAAAAAATTCTAAATAGCATTTACAATGTCGTTTTTATTAAAGATTAAAATGTGGGAGATCATTTTGCCGGACCCTGTAGAACTATTTATTACAAACTATACATATTATGAAAGAAGAAAGTATACTAACCTTATACTTTTTGAAATTTTGTTTTTATACTCATATACCTATAAATAGAGGCTGATGAGTTTCGCACGATAAATACTATTTTCTAGAATTCTTAATAATTTGCTCTTATAGTGCAGTAGTACAGTCCTAGCTACCTCAGCTATACTGTAAGGCAAGAAAAATATCTTAAAATTAGGTATGCACTTAGTAGATTACCAAAATATTGGTATGTATTTACTCATAAAACTGACTTTGAAAATCTGGAGAGTTTTCAGTTGGTTGAATACTAGGAATTTGGAAATAAAATTAGCAGAATTTGAAAATAAATTTATGGTTACAAAAATTTGAAGAATTATTTTAAAAAAATTGAAGCTTAATGCCAGTGAGTATATACTTTATACTCACTGATAATGCTTACCAAATGAACTTTGATAAATAAATCGAAGAAAAACTTAAAAATATCATTCTACAGTTTAACTCAACGTATTTATTTGGATGAAAAATTTAGCAAATGCCACATTAATAATGTTCGGATCAACTTATTTCTACGAACAACTCATGCTTTACACATAATCGTCGGAAAAAAACCTAAATGAAAAAGAAATAATCGTCGCATGTGTAAAAACAAAAGCATTTTTTTGCTAATTTAATTGAGTATACTATTTAATATTGATTTTGTGTTGACCCGCGAGTTTAATTGCAAGAAAAATATTTTGATTCTGACCCAACGCCAAAAAAGGCTCGCATCACTGTACTAGTGTATGTATAAGAAGATTCAAGCCGATTTCATTACCACTCTTTCCAGTGGCGTAAATAGGGGGCGGGGGGCAAATATGGGGGCCCCATAATGTCACGAAACTACCATTAATTAATTTATATTATTATGTGAAGTTTGCACTGCCTTATTACTTTTTTTAACTATTACAGTTTTATAATTTATAAATTACTCAAAAGTGAATAGGGATATAATAAAGTTTTTTTTTATGATAGCGAACCATAACTTATGTTTATTTGTATCAATATTTACAAAAAAAAATATTTTTAATATCCCTATTCACTAGGGATATAATTTTTTACCTCTCGCTAAGAGAGGTATTGGAATCATGCTAAAAATCACATATCCAGATTTTATTGAATAAGCACGTTTCAAGGTCACTAGAATCCGATTTTAACATTTTTACAATGATGTGTGTGTGTGTGTGTATGTGTTTTTATGTGTGTGTGTGTGTGTGTATGTGTGTGTGTGTGTGTATGGCTGGATGTTGGACGGACGATTCCTCGAAAACTATAAGACATAAGACCTGTTTAACTATGAATTCCTAAATCTGACATTCCTGTGAAGAACTGAAAAGGTTTTGGTAACAATTGAACAACCAGAAGTAGTAGTTTTTAAAAGAAATTATATGTGTGCAGAAGACATGTTAAATACAATAAAAGACAATATTTGGTTAAAGTTCTGTAATATTTTGTTATAAAAGGACGGTTCGATAGCAAAGTGCAATACAATATTTATATAGCCTAATATGGAAATGGCGAGAGGTCTTGTGCTGGCCACAACAGATTTTTTTTTATTATAGCGAATCATAACTTAATGTTTATTTATATCAATATCGACACTAAAAATATTTTTAATATCCCTATGCACTTTTGAGTAGTATATTTTGAATATGTGAATTATTACTTATTTTTGTTTTCTCTTTTTTTATAATAGTTATTTACTTAAATATTTTACAGATTGTTAGCTGTCAAAAATCGCACTTTTACTGTCAATTGGCAAAATAAATATTAAATTTATAATTATTTAAATTAATCAAAATATACATTGTATTTTCTTGTACCTAATCTTATAATTTTCTGATTTTTTTTTGCGAGGAGGGCTCTAAATTCTAGTTACGCCACTGACTCTTTCGTATAGAATGATATAGAGAAGATATAGAGACTAGTATAACCTTATATTTTATTTCATGTTCGAGTAAAGAACTCTTTGTAAAAGTAAAGCACACTACTCAAGTGCGGATGAATAATTGCGATTTTGACAAGACATTTTCAATCTTAATAAATTTCAATTTCACATTATTCGCCTTAAAACATCCCCAGAGAGAAAAATCTTCTCCCCTAACATAAATAAAATGTCGACAGATTTCATTTACTGAGATTTACTTCCATCTTCCATTTACTTGGCTACTGAATATAAGAACAAAACGTTTCATTTTTCCAAGATTCATGATAATAATCAAGTAAAAATCTTATACTACTATAATTATTACGTTGTGCTACTGTTCAAGTCATAAGAAACAAAAGAAAATACATTGTTGCTAGATGACAATCTGTGTAATACCTTTGTGTGTTCATAATTTTTCCTAGCAATTTCTTGTTTTATTTTTTGTTATTGTTAATGTTGCTTAATGAGAATGCTAATAAGAAACATAATATCTTTGTAAACAAGCGAACAATGCCTCTACAAAAAGAATAGAAACAACCACATTCTACGAGTAGGTATCAAAATTTAATACACATCCATATACGAATATGATATAGGTTTTCCGCTTTAAACCATGCCGACAGATTGCTGCATTGAACAATGAACTTGCTATTGCGTGGGTGTAGATTTTTGTAGATTGCAGATAGTTAGTTAAATTTTCGTTGTGTACCAATGTGAGAAACATTTTTTTATAAGTTGAACATCATTTGTTTTATTGATCGCTTCAGACCTCGTATTATACAGGAAGATATTATTTTTCAAATTTCTGATACATAAACAGGGGTCCGAATTTCACATGCCACCATTGGAATCTCAAAAATTATACAGAGATAACTTCGGTTAAATGTTAAATGGTCATCTTAAATGTGCTTTTATTTGCCAAAAATTCTCATAGGCCATAGGCTATTAGGTAAAGATAAAAAAATGTTCATGGTCTCGAACATGGTCTCTTAATTTTATACTCAAAATGACTCCCCCAAAATATGGTTTACTTTTGGCACAGCCCTTATGAATTACTCTGATATCCAACTTCTTTTCTTTATTGTAGTTATTCCTGGAAGGTATTTTTGTATTTTTTGATTACATAAGTACTTGTATCCCTAATTGTGTGCAGTAAAACTTGTCTGTGTATCAAAATTTAAAAATCTGTTGTGACCAGCATATATGAGGAAGTTCCTAAATCTCAGAGATTCTTCCAATTCATTAACAAGATTGGCGATATTTCTGATGGATATGCATTTTACCTACAATTTTAAATAGGTATTTAATTAATAAAACGATAAGAAAGATTAAATGTACTTCCCAGAAAAAGCTTTCAGAATGTCACTAAAACAGTTGATTTTTGACACTGACATCTGTCATTTACAAACTATGTTTTAAAATTACTATGTTATAAACATTTGAATTTGTCAACTGGTTTCTTTAGTGCCTTAGCCTCTGGTAGTACTACAAATTATTATTATATATTTTACAGTGCCTTTATCTCTAAATCTATACAGAATATAATAAAAATTTTAAGTGTATTAGATTAAGAATTTTATGTTCTGCAATATTTGTAGTAACAAAAATTTCCAAAAAAAAAAAAATTATATTTAGAAGATTTTTTTAATGAAACTATTACTTCCGGTTGTCCAATTGTTACCAAAATCTAATCAGCTCTTCCCAGGAATGTCAGATTGAGGAAACTGCAGTTAAATATTTTTTAAGTATTATAGAATTTGAGTAACCGTGGTTCCAACATCCACACACACACACACACACACACACACACACACACACACACACACACACACACACACACACACACACACACACACACACACACATACACACACGGATATGGACATCATATAAAAATGTTATAATAGGATTATAGTGACCTTAAAATAAAAAAGTTGAACAGTTCCTTTTTTTTTTTGTTTTCTCAATACAAATTTTTGGAGTTATGCTGTTCTTCCACTCACCGATTCAATTATATTCTACATCATAGAAAATTGAAAACTAGCTGAATGCTGAATGCTTACGTATTTTAAGAATTTTTATAATCGAAAAATAACTCATTTTTCTACAAAAAAATGTCATTATTAATCGAAACCCGATTTATGCCAAAATGCTGTTATTAAATTGATGATAAAGAGGCCAATGTACTGTTTTAATTTTTAAAAGTGACTTAGGTCTTATTTAACAAATTTTTGAACTAGCGCTGTTTGCTGTTTATCTCCTTATTTATTGAATAAATAACCCTCGTACATAATAAATTACCATCCGTGCCTGGCGTAGAAAGAAATATATCAGCCCTGGAGAAGTTACCAATCGACTTCTCAGTGTGTAAAGTCTAGGAATGTGGAGAATGAACCAGCCGGGAATAGGAAGTGCATGAATTATGAGACGAATATATACGTATATTCCCGGGCATTCGGACCAATAGTCTACCACCCTATCTTATAAACTATGAATTATGGGATTCCAATGCGATTTATATAGACTTGGAAATTGGTTGGTGGGCAATATTCTGTGTCTAACTGTTCGATTCTAACAAATGGATCCAAATAGGGTCTGCTCATCTTTACATTAAGCATAGAAAAATATACAGGGTGAATACGAAAATCCATGACATATGCGTTTAACATGAGGAAACACTTTTTTAAAATAAAGAATTAGAAAAAACACTCGCCATGTTTCACAAGATTTCAGCATCTGAATCAATCTTTCGGTGATTTTCCAGATGCCGGCCGTGCCCAGCTAGTAACCACAGACGCGTTTCGCTCTTGTTGGAGCTCATCGGAGTGGTGTAACTGACACCTGTTTGCAGAGACAATTCACCAACTGGGCAGGGCATAAGATAAATGGCTCTACATGTACATGTTAGTTACCTCTTAACCCATCTGTCTTCTATGAGATGTGTATCTTACGCCGTGCCCAGTTGATGAATTGTCTCTGCAAACAGGCGTCAGTTACACCACTCCGATGAGCTTCAATAAGAGCGAAACGCGTCTGTAGTTACTAGCTGGACACGGCCGACAACTATAAAATTGACCGAGAGGTTGATTCAAATGCTGAAATCTTGTGAAACATGGCGAGCGTTTTTCTAATTCCTTTATTAGACAGTTTCACCTGGAGGTATTCGCTATTGTGCTTTTTAATTTTTTGAAACATCCATCCCGTAAAATTTTATGTGGTGCTTCTATAGAATTTATAGCCTGTGTAACATGGTTATAATTTTGTTAACAAAATTTTGTGACCTTGTCATACAGATTTATAAATGAAACATCCATTTGTCAAAATATTTCGTTTCCAATGAAATCAATTTAATAAAAATTTCTGATCGTGTCACATGTGTTTCAGAGCATAAAATTTTGGATTTTTCGATGCCAAAATTTTTGAATCTACATTTTTTGTAAATCCAAGAAAACTCAATTTAAAATATAAATAAATATATCATCACGGCATATTACCAATTGCTGGGTGTGCCATTATCTACAACACATGTAGACATCGGTAATGATGATATATTTTACCGTGTGGGCGCTTACCATGCGTCTCCTCACGGGCACTCATAGCTGGTGTGGAGAGTGCGCCACAGGAATCACTTTTTGTGCGATTAAAAGTCTGCACTAGCCGGGATCGAACCCGGGTCACCAGATTGGCAACTAGACACTATAAGCATACGGCCACGCGACCCACGGAAAAAATTAAAAAATTAAAAATTTTATGCTCTAAAATGCTACACCTTCATACTATACAATTAATATTCATTGTTGCTATATAGTTCGTGTAAGCTTTATCAATTTGATTTATTAAAATTTAGAGACAAAAGTTGAAATACATAATTAATTTAGAAGACTGAAATTTTGGCTTTATAATTCATTTTAATTTACATTATTATACATAGTGAATCTGGGAAGATAATTATTTTATTAAAATATAAACCGGGATTATTTTTCTCTTTTCGACGATGTAAAAGTTTCTATATTAAAAATATAGAAAAAAAAATCGAGAAAAATAAGAATTGAAATATATCAGAAATTATCGATATTCAAATATTCTAGGTGGCTATGTCATGTGAAAATAAACAAAATGTAACTATGGAAAACAACGAAATGAAATAGACATTTAATTGTTACTTGTTTAACGTGTTTTTTTTTTTAAATTAACAAATGGGTGACGCCTGGTAAGCGCCTACACGGTAAAATATATCGTCATCATTACCGATGTCTACATGTGTTGTAGATACTGGCACACCCAGAAATGGGTAATATGCCGTGATGATATATTATTATTTTATTATTATCGTTGAAAAGAGAAAAAAAAGTTGATAGTCGTATCTTGTAAACTTGACTTCATAAATAATGAAACTTTCATATGAGCCATTTTTTCTATTACTTGTAATAAAAAAGTTAAGGAGGGGGGCGTCGTCTCAGACTCATTCTGTATAATCAATAGCTGAAGGTAAACAAACATAAGTATTCTTCACGTAAGTATGACATTTCACAGTGAAAAGTTTATGATTTTTGACGACATACGTAATTAAAGTATTTTTTTACCACACAGGTTATAGAATCTTCTCATAAGGCGACGTAAGTCGTAACTCTATTCAGGAAATAATTTAGAATTATCAAAATATTTCGTATATATTAGCGTCGATTTTAGCATCTTTCTGTTTTATGTTGATTTACGAGATTTATTAATACCTAATGTCAAAGTAAAACTAGATTAATGACCTTTCCTACATGTACGTTTTTTGATGCATTAAAAGATAGTTTCCTTGTCGGTGCTAGCACATATTATAAAGCGAATTAAACTCTCTTAAAATGAAACATTATTGCGCAATGCCATTCTTGCATGAAGAATACTAACTCATAGATATGTATACCAAGGAATAGCTCGTATTATAATAAGTTGATACAGTTTCACAGTCTCGCTAGAAATAAGAAGGTCCGGGGATCAAATCCCTGCAGAGTCATTGAATTTTTCGTAATTTCTTTCGTCGTTTATTTAATATTCTCCGTGATGCTTAAGGCCTAATTCTTTCATTTATGATACAGTTTATACAGACTTTGCTAAGGCATTTGACAGGATAGATCATAACATCTTAATTCACAAACTAAAATCTTTTGCAGTAACCAATTCACTAATTGCTTTGATTACATCTTATTTAAATAATAGGAAATTTTTAGTTCACTTTTTAGGAAAACAAAGTTCTTTCTTTGGTGTTCCTTCTGGGATACCCCAGGGATCTAACCTTGGCCCCCTTCTCTTTTTACTTTTTATCAGTGATCTTACATGTATATTTAAAAGTGAAATTTTAATGTTTGCTGATGATCTTAAGATTTTTCGTAGTGTATCAAATCTATCAGATTGTTTATTGCTTCAAGACGACCTAAAGAATTTAGAAACCTGGTGCCAAATCAATCATCTCCACCTTAATATCAATAAATGTAAGATGGTAACATATACAAGGAAAAAGACTCCTACATCTTTTAATTATAAATTAAATAATCAGGTTCTAGATAGGTGCGATACAATCTGTGATCTTGGTGTAATATTTGACTCTAAATTGACTTTCATATCGCACATACAATCGATCACATCCTCTGCTAACAGAATGCTTGGATTTGTTATTCGCAATACTTAATATTTAGGCAATTTTCTCACTTTATTTCTCTCTAGTAAGGTCCAAACTTGAGTACTGCTCACTAATTTGGGATCCCCATTATGAAATTCACGGTAAACTAATTGAGTGCGTACAAAAAAAGTTTTTGAGATACATTTATTTTAAGATAATGAGGTGATATCCCGATAATCAACTTACTTATGAAGTTTTACTTAATATTTTTAATTTTAAATCATTATTCTTCAGAAGACGTTTTAATACTATGGTATATGTCTTTAAGTTAGTTCATAATATCGTTGAAGACCCTATTTGCCTAAATTTCTTGAATTTCTTTGCTCCAGTGACTAATACCCGATCGACCTATACATTCTATATTCCTGCTGCTAGAACTAATGTTCGTATGTGTTCACCGATAACTCGTATGTGTAAACTTAGTAATCTTTACTCGGTTGATATATTCTTTTCTGTGTTTACTGAATTTTGTTATAAACTTCATAACTGCAATTTAACTCTTTAACTGTTCGATTAATTAATTATATTGTTTGTTCCTTCAATTGTTGTATATTTCTATGTATTTTTTTCCTACCCTCTTATTAGGCTACGCCTGTTGGGTAGTGTACTTAAATAAATAAATAAATAAATAAATAAATAATGGAGGGTCCCAATAAGAACGCCAGGTTTGAGATTAGCGACATTTATTTTCTTTTTAGTTTGTATCTCTGAAATTTTGACATTTGTAATCTGTCATTGTTCCGATTAGTAACTATGGAAAACGTTTCACGAAATAACGTGTTATCATTATGAAAATGCATGTTGAAAATAAAACTGAAACCGCAATAACTAACCTCATAGTGACACGTGATTCCAACAGAACGGCGCGACTAGTCTTCCTGCGTGAAATAATTAATGTATTGCAAATTGCAACAACAGTTAATTTCCAAACTGTATCATCTACAGAAATGCCGAGCTTATCTGGCCAGCAAAATCTTGTGATTTTCCCCCATGCGACTTCTTTTTGTGGAGTTTTCTAAAATCAATTCTGCAATAACCGGAAAACAATACCTGAGCTCAAGATCGAAATTCAACGTGTTATTATAATGAAATTGGGCCACATCTCTGCTAAAGAGTCGTTGAAAATTTTATCAAAAGGGTGTGAGTCGACGAACAGAGTGGTCGGATCTTTTAAATGACATTCTTTTCCATAATAAATAGAAACATGTGTTCTTCAATATTAAATAAGAATCACTGGAATTAAACGTAAAAAGGTTTTTTTTTATTTAATAATTAAATCCAGCGTTCTTATTAGGACAATTTTATTTACTTTACTGGAGGTTTATTTTAAACTAGAAAATGCTAAGTGCAGCACATTTACTATGAACATTTAATCATTGGAATTGGAGTTGATAAATCCCTGGTGTTAATTTTAAATTCACTACCTTTTCATTTCCACATATTGTGTGAGTTGTTATGACTTAATTTAAAGCTGCAGGTAAATCCTGACTGAAGTTGTGGGTTGAAGTAATAGGTAGGGTAGAATTCCATTTCCCGTGCTCTAATTAGACTAAAAGAGAATTTATTATTTAATTTACAAACAAACACAAATTAAGATCGTTATACATACTTGTATGTATTTATATCTCATCTTGTCCAATTAGCAGCGTATTTATGCTAGAAATTAGCTTGGAAACTCTAATAAAATACACATAGTTATATGTTCCTGTATTTAACATATATCCTTAAGTTTCTTTGTATACAGAATATTTCATTTCCAATTTTCTTTTTTTTAAGTATCTTCGGTAATAATAGCGATAGTGCAAAATCGTTTACACATTCCAGGGTCAACTTTTTGAGAAAAGTTTAACAGTCACCACAGGAATTTTGATCTGTTCCTGTGATACAGGCTCATTTCGAAAATATGTCATATTATGATTGAGAAATATTATTTTAATAAATTTTGTACCGTTTTTCTAGGGAGAACAAAATGGCGTAATTAAATTTTTGAAAACTTAATTCTGGAAATTAACGAAAACTTATGATTTTTTAAAATGGGAACCTATGTTGAAGATAGTCTCATCTTTTTCTTATTTTAAAAGCTTTTCAATGATAACAAATCTACATTCATTAGTAGAGATGCACTCGATTTCGAGCTTTGGCTCGGCCCGGCCCGAAGCCCGCCTCGATTTCGAGTCGATCATCGAGCCGGGCCGAAGATATTTTTTATCGGGCCGAATCGGGCTAATCATTTTCATAAATCGAGGCGAGTCGGACTTTTGATTTTGGCCCGGCCCGAAAATTCAAGCATTTCGGACCGGCCCGAAAAATCTTATAGTTCAATTAAATGCACAGTTTTCTTAATATTTTAATGAAAATGGATGAAGTTAAAAAGGATCAAAATGATTTAATAACAACACGCTTCACATATTAATAACTAAAAATGTATTATTTCACTTCAAGAATTCAAGGTTATTCATTAAAGCATAATAATTATATTGTGATGTTTCTATTATTATTGTTATTACTCGTATACAAAATAAAAATGATTTTTGTTTCTACCATAATGATTTCTTGTCCTATTTTTGAGCAGAAACAAAGTTAGATAAAAAATCCTTATGTAAATTAAAATTAAATTTTTTTATATAAGATATGTGAAAAAGTTGTTTAAATTCTTTGGTAAACAAAGTGTTAAATACTCGTAGGTCTGTAATTTTTATATCAAACTTACACTAGAAGGGTCTCTTTTTTAACAACTTATGTTAACTAATGTTGAAAGTTATAAGAATGTAGAGGTTTTTTATAAGTTTGACACGAAAAAAGTTAAACATTTCGCTTTAACATAAAAATCAACTTTAGGAATGCCGGATGCACCCAATTTCGAGCTTTGGCCCGCCCCGGCCCGATTTCGAGTCAATTTTCGAGCCGGGCTAGCTAATTTTTTTGTCGAGTCGATCTTCGAGTCGGGCCGCTAATTTTTATTTTCGGGCCGAGTCGATCTAAACCTCAAAGCCGGGCCCGGCCCGCCCGAATGCATCTCTATTCATTGTTTTAAACATAAGTAAACGATGAATTATTAATTTATTGGAGTGAAAATATTGAAAATTATTAAGAAACAAATGAAAAATCTATTACAGTCTATTTGTTTATTTTGATTCCTATCTATAAATTATGATCTCAAAATTATTCTTAACCAATTATTTTCGGGTGAGTTAAATTATTATTTACGGCAGTCACAGTTGGCTTTGACACAACTTGTAAAAAAATGGTTTAATATGTTTTTGAAGTAATTGATTTTTCCATTTGTTTCGTAATAGTTTACATTTTTTTACCCTAATAAATTAATAATTCATATTTTATTCATGTTTAAAGCAAAAAATTGTAAACTTTTTTGTTGGGTCGCGTTTATTAGTAAGTCCTCGCAGAGACACCGGAGATGTAAGTGGGGATGGTAGAATGAGTAGATGACGATTCGAAATAATTTTCGATAATACACTATTTACACAATACTGAATGGAACGATGATTAATGATATGTACATGTGACGACAAAGTACAGATATGGATAAATGCTATGATATATAAAACGATATGATAACTTTAAGATAGTCTCAACGACTCCCTAGTGCTAATTTCTTACCGTCTTTTATCACCCTCTATAAGGGTACGTTGGAGGTGGGGGTAGCCTGTGCTTAGTTACCTTTTAAGCCATTTATCTTGTATGATATGTGTATCTTACCCCGTACCCAGTTGGTGAATTGTCTCTGCAAGAGATGTTAGGTACTCCAACAAGAGCGGAACGCGTCTGTGGTTACTAACTGGGCACGGCCAGCATGTAAAAAATGACCGAGAGATTGATTCAGGTGCTGAAATCTTGTGAAACATGGCTAGTGTTTTTCTAATTCTTTATTGCTAGTAATAGTTAGGCCAGGCAGGTTATGTGTTATGTTACGGTTTGTGTAAAAATAATAAATATTATTTTTTGTAAATTTAGATATACAATAAATCCACGTCGTATTGTGGCTGTTTTTCAGGTTTGGGAATTTTCTTAAGTTCAAACAGTTTGCACCTTAACCCTGCGTTACCCGCGCGAATGTTCATTACATCGCTACCCGCGTGGCGTCTGAGAGACTCAAACGAAGATATCGATAACAAATAATTAATTTAAACTTTTTTATGTTTTCGTCGGACAATAAACAAATAATATTAACTTTTAAACATGTTTATTTTATTTAATTTACTAAAAATGCTAATAAACTAAAAGAAAATAATAAAATTAAAATATAAAGTAACAATAATTGAATTTATTATACAGACAAAATTAAATCCTTCATACGAACTTTAATTGAAACAAATTAGTCTTTTTTGCAACTACAAATTTTACAAACATTGATAGCCTGCTCTAAACAAATATAATTATTACATTCTATACATCTATATTCCGTCATTCCATTTTTTTTTTCGCGGATGTAACACCTTTTTCTTATATTTTCAGAACCTTCAACGCTGGTTTCCTTTTTCTCTTTTGCTGGGGAACTCTTGTACTGGTGTTTGCTTCATCAAAATCGATTTGAACAATTAGTTCAATAGTGCGTTTTCTTAGTTTCCTAAGTAGACATGTAGTTTTTGATCTATTTTGTGTATGTTATTGAGTTAATTTTAAAGCTAAAGTTTTTATGAAATTACGTCTGTTTATTTTTTTCTTTTGGTTAATATTGTTTTATTTACATTTCAATCACTAAAAGTTACATTTTTTACAAAACGTAAGTACCCGCGTGGCGTCTGATCCAAATTTATTGCTCTTTACTATACATCATATGACAGTTGAATGTTGTGGCGTGTAGTATTTCATTATTGGTCAGTATAAGGAAGGTATGTAAGAGGGGAATGTCCCACCCTTCCGATTTCAAAAGTTATGTAAGTAAATATACACAGTGGCGTCTGATAGACGCCACGCGGGTAACGGAGGGTTAAGCTTTTACCTGAACACTTACATACATTTAAGTTTTCTATTGTTACTTGTATTATAATTTCTTGGTTTATATACAGTATGTCCACGGATCGAGTTCTAAAGAGGAAAAACTTTTTTATATTTTATTTTACAAAAAAATGTATTCGTGATAAAAGTTTTTGCATGTCCCGAAACGGCCATTTCAGTTTTAACATTTTCAAATTTTCTTTTAGTTTCAGATAAAAATCGAAAATTGGTCGTTTTAGTTGAAAATTATTCTAATGTCCGTATTCATAAACATTCGTAAAAATTTTAACCGGTGCGTTATAATATTTATCCAATAAAAACAGACGACATTGAAAGAAAAATCAAAATTTTATTTGTCAAGTTTGATTATATTTGTCAAAAATTATAAAGAGATGTTTTGAAACTTTACGAGTGTTTATGAATATGTGCATCAGTCCTAAAAAATAAATTTACGTTGTCATGGTAATCTTGGTTTTTACCTCCCGCTACCCTTGGTAAGGGAGGTATAGGGATCGTGCTAAAAATCACATAGCGAGATTTTAGTAAATGACCACGTTTTAAGGTCCCTAGAATCTAATTTTAACATTTTCACGATGATGTCTGTATGTGTATATATGTGTGTGTGTATGTGTGTGTGTGTGTGTGTGTGTATGTATGTATGTGTACAAATTTTGTTTGCACTCTAACTCAAATAGTATCATTCAGAAAATTCAGAAACCTTGTATTTCTACCCTATTCTAATAGGAATAGAAGCTATTAGATTTTGGTGTAAATCGGATAAACGGAAATGGTACTTTACTTGAAGCTCATAATGGTTTTTCTTCAAAAAATACCATTAAATGCCATTTTTTCGCATTTAACGTCATTGGAAAATTATAGATTATTGAATTTTGTATAGGTATACAGGGTGTATCAAGATAATGGAACAGTGCCGTTTATTCGTGTATGTGAAAAGATGCAGAAAAAAGTGATTAGGATATTTTGTAAGGGATAGAGGGGGACACATTTTAGCATAAACTTTATTATCTTAAATCCAGTGGTACTCAAACTATAGGGCAATATTATATTTTTTTAAATGGCATTATATATATTTTATTAACTCATTAAATAGAGAATTTTGTTCTGAATTCAACAATATAATAATATCATACCCTTACATTGCGAAAAAATTTATAAAAATTAATTCAAAGTTAGTGTTTCATTTCTACTGTATCTAAATAGTCTGAGCAAACATTCAATCAATAAAACAAAAAAATTATTTTAAAATTTGGATATATTGCCAAAATCGTAACTTACTTGAACGTAATAAAACTAAAATAAATTTTATTTTGTTTTATTGATTGAATGTTTGCTCAGATTACTTAGATAAAGTAGAAATGAAATATTAACTTTGAATTAATTTTTATCAAATTTTTCGCTATTATTATATCGTTCAGAACAAAATTCTCTATTTAATGAGTTAATAAAATATATATAATGCCATTTAAAAAAATATAATATTGCCCTATAGTTTGAGTACCACTGGATTTAAGATAATAAAGTTTATGCTAAAATGTGTCCACCTCTATGCCTTACAAAATATCTTAATCTCTTTTTTCTGTATCCTTTCACATACACGAATAAAATGCACTGTTCCATTATCTTGATACACTCTGTACATTAATACTTTTTCTATATATTTTACAGATTAATTTAAAAATCATTTTTCTTTTTTTAATCTCGAAGCCTAAGATAAACACAATTCCTTTGTTACACAGTTTATTTTTCAAATGAATGTAACTGACAGGTAAACGTCATTGTCAAAAAACTAATCACTTCAAATTAATAATAGTGACATATTAAATAATAAAGAAAATCGTAAATAAAGCAATAGTTATATGCAATGGAACATAATATAGTTTGAAGCATGACTATATACGTAAATTAATAAAAATTAAATAGCGGGAGGTTTTGTGTTGGCCACATCAGATTTTTTTACATCCAGTATGGAACCGGTTGATAGGAATTTTTTGACCAATTTTCGTGCACCTGAGTAGTAAAAGGGGTCGAACAGCGAGACCTGACAATGAGAAAGACAAAGAAAGAGAATTTTGTTTAAATGGAGTTTGTGTGAGAGCGAGAGAGATGCAAGAGTAGAAAGAGAATTGCGTGCGATGGGTTATCGGTCTCTGAGCGAATCAGGATGGAGTATCCAGGGTCTGAAAGAATAAGTATGTGGGTATCCAGGGTCTGGACGAATCAGAATCGATGATACAGAGTCAGAACGAATCGCGATGTGGGTATCTAGAGTCCTAATGAATTGGAATTCCCTAGTCGCGCTGGCGCGTGTCGCATTGGGGGCTATCACGATACGTGTATTCTGGTATTGTATTAACGTGCAAACTTTAAATAATAGATGGAATTTTATTTTACAAATATATTATTTTCATTTATTATAGTTACATTACATATTATAATATATTCTATACAATAATTGTTAAGAGTTATATTAAACTATCTTTTGAAATCCATGAATTATGTTTATTATCAAATCCTAGCCACTTGACCATGTATTTATTTCCTCGTTTTTGTAGAATTTTTTCAACTAAGTAAGTATTAGGATATTTTGTCTTCTGTAACTCTTCTTGATAAAATCCACCTTTAATGCGGCTTCCTTCCAAATCTTGTATTATAAATGTTACAGGTATTGTATGTTTTACTTCAGCTATTCTAAATACTTCTGTAGTCCAGTTTGGAGTGTATCCTTTTTCAAACACATGTTTATGCTTACTTATTCTGACATGATCACCCACTTGAAATAACGAGGGTTTCAACTGATGATATCTTTTATTATGATAGGCTGGAATGTATGTATCTTTTTTAACTTCTGACGGTTTCATTTGTATAGTACGATGTTTGGAATTATTATATTCTTTAACCAGATTGTTGAGAATATTTATCCACTTATAGGATCCTCTATAACTGAAATATCTCCACATTTTGCTTTTTAACGTTCGATTCCAGCGTTCAACTATGCTTGCCTTTAAATGTGAAAATGTAGAGTAATGATTAATTTGATAATCGGACATTAGTTTTTTAAAATCCTTATTAAAAAACTCCTTGCCATCGTCGGTTTGAAGATTTCTTGGTACACGTCCACTTGAAAAAATTATTTTCATACCTGTAGATACATCTGTTGCTGATTTTGTGGCGACTGGAATCGCCCACGCATACTTTGAATAGGTATCAATAACAGTGAGCATAAACTTGATATTATTATTTTTACTGGCATATGTTGACATATCCACCAAATCTGCCTGCCATAAATCATCAAAACCTTGTAATATAACTTTGCGTCTAGTAAAATTTCGACGTGCTGGCTTGTGTAGTTCATTGGTTATTATACGTTTTATATTACTCATAATTATTTATGTATCTTCTGGTTGTATAAATAAACTCATCTGTTGCTTGAGAGAAGATACGTCTGTAGCGATAATCTTTACACTTTGTAAGTCGTTATTCAAATTATTAATTGACCCGTTAATACGTATTATCTCTTCTTTAATTGTATTTTTTTGAGTTTGTTCGATGATATTAATATTTTGTATGATATTCTGTAAATCTTGATCCAGTCTATTAACTAGCAATGCTACACTGTCTCGTATAAGATGCAGATCGTTTTGAATATTTTTGGCAAACGAACTAATATTCTCGTCTACGTATTTTTTGGATGCAGCGTCGTGAAGACTGCGAGGCAAATTGATGTTAGTTAATCGTTTATTGGCAAAATTTACGTCACCTTCGCTTGTTAATGGAAACTGAAGTTGAACTTTATACGACGAAGGGGTAGAATGTTTTCCACCTGAAGTAATATAAAATGGATCCAAGTAACGTCCAAATTTGTCGATTGACATGATGAAACTGACTCTATACAATGATTTCCTCTTCTCTTAACTCTTCTTCTATTGATGCTATTTCTGTATCAAGGCCACTATGGCCAATCGCACGTGAAGAATGAAGTAAATAAAGTCGTTCAACTAATTCATTAGGATCGTTCCAGTACTTTAAGTCAATTGGATTTTTAGAAACTTGTATTAAATTTGAGCCACCTTTTCCAGTCACTGGCTGAGATTCAATATATTTTATAATATTCCTGTATTTGTATGAATTATTCTTTCTAGTCTGTTCCAGTGGTAAGTAATTTTTCTTATGGGCATTTGTATCGAGAAGAATTGTTTTATAGTTTTGTAAGTCTTCCACTGTATATTCTTTTTTATTAGGTGAATTAAGAAAGAGTAACTGAGCCAAGCCTGGTGTTATTTTATATTGATTATTATTTATAATGACGTCATCATCACTTGTCATAAGCAAGTGTGACTCACCAATTTTAAAGTCATTACCAACGCGTCTTACACCGTACTGTTTATCTATAATCTTGTTTTGACCCATGCGAAATAGTAATTGTTTAATATATTTTCGTGTTATCGGTCCAATATGTGTATTAAGATACTGTTCAATTATACTTCTTCCACTTTCCGTTTTAAGTAAAGTATCAAAATGTATTTGATCTGCGATTAATCCTTTAGTATCTTGTATGATATTTTCATTTGTCACTTTGCCGATTTCTTTCTTCGGTATATCTATTACAGGAGGAACAGACAATTTTTGAAGTACATCTGTGAGCGGTTCCACAATGGGTTTATATTGTTTAGAATAAAAATCATTTCTACTATTTTCTCGGTTTATAATACTTCTATATTTACGTCGTATATTATCAGCTGTTTTTTCAATATCAATAATAACATTATTATTGACTTTTGCTTTCTTTTTCGATTTATATTTAGTGTTCATTATCTTTGAATTTGATGTTGACATACTTGCACAACAGTTCAGTGTGATCTAGTTGAAAATTTTACATATCGACCTTTATGTACGAATCAAAACCTAAACGATATCGACCGTTATTTAATTCTTTATCTTTATCAATTACTAAAAAATCATATTTGTTCCTATTCCAACATAATGAACATATATCTTTAAAATGAGAAAATTTCATATCTGTATTAACATGATCCGTATAAATATGATGTAAATTCATATCATCTTGTTTAAAGAGTATAAGTAAGTTTGCATTGTCTCGAATTAAATGTTTTGGAATGTGAGTGTATGTCTGACTTAAATAAAAACAATCAACCAGACTGTGACGACCCATACTAAAATATTCACGCATAATATTTTGCTTATCACAGATGACGTCATCGAATATAAAAAGGGAATTCGCTTTCGCATTATGTGGTTCTGTAATATTTTCAGTATTCTGGTACGGAAAATAACCTATGTCTGGAATGCGATCTAATATATTTTGAAGTAATTGATATTTTGGTTGGTTCGGAGTTTTTGTGTACAAGTAAATATTTTTAAATTTTAAACCATTCGGATCCGTAATTAAGCTTATCATTAAATTCGTTTTTCCACAATTTGAAGGACCACTTATTATACATCTTATCGTATTTGGTAACAAACAACCATGTCTCAGCGATTGTGTTTTATTATTTTCAGATGTAATATTATCAAAATTTTGAATCTTTATTGATACGGGTTGTTTAATCAACTTCATGGTGAACACTGATAGATTTTTCATTACACTTTTTGTATATATTATATGAAGCGTAGGTAAATGTTATCTCTTTTCCGTTCAATGAAAATGTCATAGGATTACATATAAATACCATATTATACTTAAGAATTCTGTCAGTTAATAATAAGCCAAGAATATGTCCAGATCTCGCTATTTATATGCAGGTAACGGATTGATCAATTCATTAATCAATCGTCTTCCGATCGAATTACATATACCTGGATATCAGTATTGTGGTCCCGGTACCAAACTTCAGCAACGTTTACAACGAGGTGATCCAGGTATAAATGAATTAGATAAAGCCTGTAAAGAACACGACATAGCATATTCTCAGAATAAAGATAATTTGACTGCTCGTCACGACGCCGATAAAGTGTTAGAAAATAAAGCCTGGTCAAGAGTATTAGCTACTGATTCTTCATTACCGGAAAAAGCTGCGGCGTGGAGTATAGCCAACACCATGAAAGTTAAACGAAAATTAGGAATGGGAATGAAAATGGGTGCAATAAATAAAATTAAGAAACGAACATGTAAAAAAACAACTTTAAATACAGTGAAGAAGGTTGCAAAGTTAGCCATTAAATCCAAAGGAAAGTCACTCAAACATATGGATGATTTAACGGCACAAGGAATTATAAAAACTGCACTGAAAGCAGCTAAACGTGAAGTTAATAATCACAAACCATCTGTACATACTATAAGTAAAGACAGAATAATCCCATTACCCAAAACTGGTGGTATTCTCCCATTAATACCAATCTTTGCTGGATTATCTGCACTGGGTGCTCTTACCGGTGGGGCAGCGGGAGTTGCAAAAACAATAATCTCTGCTAAGAATGCTAAAAAGGAGTTGGAGGAAAATAAACGTCATAATCGTAGTATGGAAGCTATAGCCATAGGGAAAGGCCTACAAGTAGCCCCTACCTCTAATGGTTACGGTTTATATCTGACCCCGTATCCAAAAAACCATTAAAATTACCGAGAGTACCGCTAACTAATATAGATTTAGAAAACTATGCTCGTCATTACGAAATACCATATTTTCGTGGTATTTATATGCTAAATAACTTACCACGCAATCCAAAAATGAATGAATCTGCTATAATTAATTTGGATGATATGGATGGCAGAGGAACTCACTGGGTAGCTTACAAAAAACGTGGTTATAATGTAATTTACTTTGACAGCATAGGTAACTTACCACCTCCAAAAGAAATAATAGAGTATCTCGGTAATAATTGTAAAATTTTCTATAATTACAAACAAGAACAAGCGCCTAGTACAGTAATATGTGGACATCTTTGTTTAAAATTTCTTCTGAATAAAACTAGTCGTTGATACCACAGGAGATCATTTCTATGTTATTATTTGAAACGTCAACATAATAATGTCTTTAACATTAACATTACATAGTAATAGTTCTATTCTAAATGCGAACTTTTTTCCGCCAATTGAATTAGAAAAAGGTACCGAATACGAATTGGGGTTAGTTCTGTTTCAAACATACAATTCTATACCGAACATCGAAGAAAAAAATAATAGATTATATTACGGTGATTCACACATATATCTGTCAGAAGGGTCTTATGAAATTAAAGACATAAATGAATATATTAAAACGCATTTACCAAGTGAAATTAATTTTGAATTGACCGCCAATAATAATACGTTAAAAAGTGAAATAAAGTGTAGTGAATGGATTTATTTTAATAAACCTAATAGTTTTGGGCCTTTATTAGGATTTACAGAACGAGCTCTAGAACCAAATAAATGGCACGAATCAGATATACCTGTTCAGATTATTAAAGTTTCTAATATTCGGATAGAGTGTAACATTACAACAGGTTCTTATACAAATGAGAAATTAATGCATACAATCCATGAATTTACCCCAATGGTACCACCTGGTTTTAAGATAGTGGAAATCCCAAACAATATAATTTATCTCCCACTTCGAGTAAATACAATCGACAATCTAACGCTTAAAATACTCGATCAAGATGATAATTTAGTCAATTTTCGTGGAGAAGCCATCGCAGTAAGATTACATATCAAACAGCTTTAACCTTATGATTCTTCAGAAGATAAAAAATAAAAACTCACTACGTAAGGGTTATCCTTTACCGATTCCACGAAGAAGAAGAAAATCTGATATTTATAAATACAGATGTTCATCTGGAAAAAATATCAGAAACGATTCTTCCGTTTCGAAGTTAACAACAAATAGTCAAAACATCCTGAGAGCTCTTGGATACAAGTTAAAACATGAACAGTGCAACAACATTCATCACTGATGATATGTTATCAGTGGACGAAGATATTATATTCGATGAGTCTATTAACCGCATAGAGTGGCATACACATCAGCCATATGTGACATCAACTTTTAATAATAACGACGAAATTCGTATTCCAATTCAACAGCAAGATATATATACATTACCAGCACACAGTTTTCTCTATATAGAAGGTAAAATTGAAGCTGGTCAACAGGGACCGGAAGCAGTAATTAAGTTCATCAACAATGGTATCGTCTACTTGTTTGAAGAAATACGTTATGAATTAAATGGGATCGAAATCGACCGTACAAAAACATTAGGTATTACGTCAACAGTCAAAGCGTATACGTCAATTACACCAAATGAAGTACTTTCTTTAGAAAATGCAGGATGGAACATAAAAAATGCTGACAATACAATTAGTTACAAAGAAAATTTTAATGTATGTATACCATTAAAAATGTTATTAGGATTTGCTGAAGATTTCAACAAAATTATTTTAAATTCACGTCAAGAATTAATATTGGTACGTTCTAAAACTGATAATGATGCTTTAGTATGCTCGCAAGCAGGCAATTTAAATAACATAATTGTAAAACTTAATAAAATCCAGTGGCGTGTACCGTACGTATACGTAGCCAATCCTGAACGTTTATCTTTATTAAAGATAGTTGAACAAGGTAAACCTATTCATATAAATTTTCGAAGTTGGTCAACATATGAGTTTCCTATGTTACCAAATACGTCGAAACATACATGGACTGTAAAAACAAGTGCCCAGCTGGAGAAACCTCGTTATGTCTTACTAGTATTTCAAACTGACAGAAAAAACTCTTTAGAAAAGGACACATCATTATTTGACCACTGTAATATTACTAATGTAAAATTATATTTAAATTCTGAATGTTTTCCGTATCAAGATATTAATTTAGATATTGACAACAATAAATATGCCTTAATGTATGATATGTATAAAAGATTTCAATCATCGTATTACGGTCGAAGTGGATATGGTGACCCTTTATTTGGTGTTCAGGATTTAAAGAACATAGCACCAGTGTTTGTAATTGATTGTTCAAGACAAAACGAGTCTATGAAAACATCTACAATAGATATAAGACTAGAATTTGAATCAAAAAATCCAATTCCAAAAAATACTTCTGCGTATTGCATCATATTGCACGATCGACTCATCGAATATAATCCATTAACGAATATTGTTAAAAAGGTTTTGTAAGAAAAATATAAATCAGTTCACAAGTAACTCTTCATTATATTACATCGTACTGTTTATAATCAAAAATTGTTTATTTAATCGTATATTTTTATAAAAGAAACTGTTTATAAAAATGAAAGAATTTATTATTGATATTCAAGGATATGGTATCAGTAATAATCGTTTTATTTTAAAAGAAATAGCAATCTTAACAAAAAATGATACGCAATTACAACACATGTTTGTTCAACCTCCTTGTAAATGGAGTGAAGTCAGTTTTTCATTAAGGAAACAGATTTCTTGGTTGCATCGTTATTATCACGGATTACCGTGGGATGACGGATATATAGATTATTACACAGCTCATAATATAATAAAGGATCTATTATCTTGCGACTGTATAATATATTTAAAGGGAAATATAAAAAGAAAACTGATGGAAAAGTTACTTAAAAATAATGAAATGTGTACCATAGTTGATTTGGCAGAAAATTTAAATGACTATGATGAAATGCCACCGTCACTACGAATAAAGAACAAATATACTTCAAACTTTTCTTGTTTTTCCCATAAGCCACTTTCAACACAAAGAAACTGTGTACCAGCATGTGCCCTTCGTAATGTATTTACAATTCACGCCTGGTTATCAAGAAAACAAGAAGATCAATTCTGAATAATTATGTATCTATATATTTTTTCATTATTATTTATATTGTAAAACTATATGTTAATAATACTGTACTTATTATATGTTTATAATAAATTTTGTAAATATTATTTGATATTTGTATATACTTACCCAGTATCCTTTATTTACATTTTTCAGGAGTAAAAGGAGTAAAGTAAGTATAAGGTTTATAGTAACATATAAAATATAGTTTACCTTAATTGTTATATATATATTTACGAATTTTCATTATACATTTACATACACACACAAAAAACGGTATAAAAAGGAGGTATGATTATGCAATATTATATAACATTTTATTTACAAGTATCCATTTTATTAATCAAGTGTTTAAATTTATTATAATTACTGGGAACATAATACATATTTGATTTTAAATCATCTAATATGAAATTTGGATAAAAAGTCAACATTTCTTTATATATAGTACAAACAATATTATTTTCTTCTTTGAATATAAGTTTCTTTATATTGTCAAGAGATTTTCCGGGCATTAAATAAGCTTGAGTATTAATGTCCCTATAATATTCACCAAAAAGAAGAGAATTAAAATAATTTAGCATGTCTGACAAAATATCACTTATATTACATATAAATTTTAGTGATAATTTATCTAACAATATTTCATTTTTCATCCATTTTATACAGATTGAATAGTCAGTTTCTAGTCTATGAAATTCAATATTATGTTCCTCGTCACCAGTGCTACTTATTAGATTTACAATACTTTTTATATAATCTACAAAAGCATTCCATTCTGACACATTGAATACAATACTGTTCTGCGATTTATAATTTACAATCTTAACAACGACTTCTACATTTATGGGATAAATTCCCACATACAGGACTTTTTCATTATTGTTGCAAAGGTTGTAGGCTTGTTGAAGCAATAAGCGAGATGCATGACTGGTTATCATTTTCTGGGCCATTCTGTAAAAATGAACAAATTGTCAACTATATCTAATATTTGAGTTTATCTTACAAAAAACTTACCTTGTTCTCTATCGATTTTTCATCATCTGCTTGAGATTTTAAAAAGTTGAAAAATTCCTTTTCCTCTTCCTCAAGAAAATCAACGACTTCACTTTCTAATTCTTGCAATAACTTAATTTTCTTGAATTTTACGAGTAACTGAATAATATTATTTTTTTTAATAAGGTAATTATAGCAAATTTCTTCACCTTCAGTATAACGTTTCGAATCTTCTCGGTAAGAATCATTTAAAAATTTTTCGAAATCTTCATCGAAACGTGTTCGCTTGTAAACTATTTCATGTTCATTGTCATGTGCCAAATAATAGCAATGATTTTTTAAATTTTTTACAGCTGATTCAAGATCAATAGCGTCCTCTGTATGCACATAAGCAGCCCACATTTTCAACACTGACACTTTAAACGAAGAAACAAATATACACTCTCATAATCCTCACTTATTTCAAACTACAATCGATCTCTATGCAACTCATATATATATACTATTTTCTAAATTTTGCAGGTTCAAACACGTTCGTAGTTTTGATTATATAAAACTGACTAATGATATATCAATTAACAAAACAAATAATCAAGTTTTATAAAAGAAAATCTTAAGATAAAAATGTTTTTGACTATAAACTGACTAATGATATTTCAATTAATAAATCAAATAATCAAACCTTATAAAGGAATATAAAGACAAATATGTTTAGTTTCAGAGAGCTAATAAATAAACAATGCTCAGGGGTATAAAAATTTTTAAAATGCGATTTACTGTTCTGTGAATAATATAGAAAAGGATGCATCAAATATAATATTTCTTTGAGAACCCCTGTTTAAGATATCAATATAAAATGCATCGTTTTAGTCAAATTATCTTCATTCTGTACCAAGTTCGTTTAAGCATACAACGATTCAAAATTAAAATGAATATGGAAAAAATTAATGAAATCGGACAGTTGTCCGAATTTAAACCTACGAAGAAAGTGCGTGAATTAAAACAAAATCAACCATATAAAGTTAAAAAAATTAAACAAATTAAAACCAAATCTTTTGGCGATAAAATTTTGTGTGATTTGGGGGCCTTTTCTATATTCCTACCGGAAAGATTTTCATCGTTAACAAATGAGCAAATTCAATCACTTAACGATACACCTCACTTGGGTGTGACTTATTTGGGCTTAAAAAATATGAGTGCCGGGCGTAATGCAGCCACATTAATAAAGTTTACAACACTGGTGCCGGGTACAGCTGAATTTTTATCAGCTGAAATTGCTGCAGCCTCACTTCTAAAAGATGATTTAGAACAAGGTACTTCAGGAACGGGTTTGCAACCGCCTACGTCTCAAGTAAGATTTATATTTTATTTTATTTTATTAATGTTCTAATATAGTCTTCAATTGTATCAGTAAATACACCGCCCAAATCATCTGTTGACCATCACATAATGAAACCTACTACTTCAAGTTCGAATACGAGTACAAGTTCCACTACTTTACCGATATCATCGTCAACGGATTCTCCGGAAACATCTTTAGAACATATAACTTCACATATTGATCATCAACTATTCAAAATTTTAAATATTCGTGAAAGAAAAATGAAAAAATTCAAATCTGCATGGCGTGAAATTAATATTGCAGTAAATACGGATTCCTCAAACAAAAATCCTGTTCAATGGTTAAATTCTATATTTGATAGACTAATAAAATATTTATCTGACGAAATGAAAATTTTACCTTCAGATCGAATAGGTATTGAAATTTTTAGCGAAAATTCCCCAGATTATCCAATCGGTATAAGTTACAAAAAATTTTCTGAATTATCATCGAATGTTATTGTAAATGCCATACAAAGTGTATTACAGAGTAACAAAAATTTTCTCCTAAATGACACCCTTATGTTATCGGTAGCTCATACAATTATGCCATCAGGTAAAGGAAAACCGAATTTAAAATATGTACCGTTTGAAGAATACTGTCGCCGAAAACATTCGATAATAAACATAAAAAATAACGATAATTTGTGTTTAGCTAGAGCTATTGTATTAAGTATTGCGTATTTGGAAAATCAAGATTTATATAAAAAATTACGTAAAAATGAAAATTTACAAAAACAACATGCCATTGATTTATGTCAAAAATTTAACATAAATTTAGACAACGGTGCAGGAATTGAAGAATTGCAAGACTTTCAAAATAATTTAAAAAATTTTAAAATTACTCTATTTGGTGATGATAGATTAGGACGAGAAATTATTTTTGAAGGACCTGACGTCTTTAACCGTACTGACCAATATATTGATATTTTATATTTTGATAATCACTATAATCCTATTCTTAGCGTAACTGGTGCATTTAATTTATCGTATTATTGTCGTAAATGTCATTTAGGTTACAAAATGAAAGGTGCACATAGATGTCCTTTTTCATGTTCACGGTGTAATAGTTCGCACATAGAAAGTGAAAATAATATACTTGTAATATGCGACGAATGCCAAAGACAGTTTAATGGACAGGATTGCTTTGAAAATCATAAAAGAGTTAATTCATACACTAAAAATAGATCAATGTGTGAAGTTATTAAATACTGCAAGAAATGTTCCAAAACTTATAACCTGAATACAAGAAAAACACCCCACGAATGCTTTGAAATATTTTGTTCCGTATGTCAAGTTAGTAATTCTATTGAATTCTATATTTTTAGTTAAATATTTCTAATTTTATTTATTGTTTTTTGTTAGCAACATTTTCCACCGAATCATCAGTGTTTTATGAAAGTTATTACGACGGACGATTCAAAAACAGCTGCACAAGTACTTTACATCTTTTTTGATTTGGAGTGTTCACAAAATACACCATTCAACGACGATAAGGCATCACCCCATTCATCTAAAAGGAAGAAAGAAAAGATTTCATTTGAACACATACCAGTCCTTTGTGTAGCCCAACAATCTTGCATACATTGTCTAGAAAGAAGTATTAATGTGAGTAATAAATTTTGTAATAATTGTGGTATTCGTGAACATGTATTTATGGAAAATCCTATAAAACAGTTTTTTGAATATTTAATGTTACCACGACAAAATTTGAAAGAGGTTATTGTAATTGCTCATAATCTTAGATCGTATGATGGACATTTTCTTTTAAGATACATAGCAGATACTTTAAAATTAACACCGGACATATTAATTCGGGGCAATAAAATATTAAATATTCGTTTAAAAAACATAAACTTTATTGATAGTTTAAATTTTTTACCTATGAAATTAAGTAAGATGCCTAGTGCACTTGACTTGAAATGTGATAATGTTTTGGAAAAAGGTTATTTCCCTTATTATTTCATTCGAAGTGAAAATTTAGATTATATTGGACCCATGCCCCCAAAACAATATTTTCCTACACAGAGTATGAGTTCCGATGAAAATGTAAGTTTTAATAAATGGTATAACGAAAACAAACAGTCTAATTGTAGTTTTAATTTGAAGAAAGAATTAATTAAATACTGTATAAATGACGTCAATATATTACGGGAAGCATGTATGAAATTTAAAACTTTATTTTTTGAAAATAATAATATTGATATTTTTAGACGTTCAATAACCATAGCTAGTGCATGTCTTTATACGTACAGAAAAAATTATTTGAAAGAAAATAAAATAGCTATTGTGCCACCAACTGGTTACAGATGTAAACAAAAATATTCTTTTGAAGCAACTATTTGGTTATTGTGGGAGGAGAAAGAACGAAACATTAAAATACAACACGCTTTTAATAATAATGAACGTAGTGTATTAGGTTTTAAAGTAGACGGGTACACAGAAATAGAAAATAAAAAAATAATATTTGAATATCAAGGCTGTTGGTATCATGGTTGTCCTATATGTTATCCACACAAACGTAATATTTCATTATTAAATTCTGCAGACGATACAATGAATTTTCGATATGAATCAACAATTAGAAAAATAGAAATATTAAAAGGTGCAGGATTTGAAGTAATAGAAATATGGGGTTGTCAATTCGAAAAAAATCGTAAAAATAATATTAATTTACAACAGTTTTTTAATACACGTGAAATATTGTCTATAAAGCCCATAAATCCACGTGACAGTTTCTATGGAGGAAGAGTTGAAACAATGGTAACTCATTATAAAATTGATGAAAGTAAGAACGAAAAAATTTATTATTCTGATATTTGTAGCTTATATCCGTATATTAACAAATATTCAGAGTACCCAGTCGGACATCCTACAATTTATATAGGCGATGATTGTCCAGATATTTTTAATTTTGAGGGATTAATTAAATGTACAATATTACCGCCACGTGAATTATATCATCCCGTATTACCAATGAAAATAAACAAAAAATGTATGTTTGTTTTATGTCGAACTTGTGCGGAGAATATGAATATCAATGACTGTACACACTCTGATACTGAAAGAGAATTAACATCTACATGGGTCGTTGATGAAGTTCGTTTAGCTGCCTCTAAAGATTATAAAATTGTTCAAATATACGAAGTTTGGAAATTTGAAACTGAAAAATATGATCCAAATTCAAAAACTGGTGGTTTATTTGCAAACTATGTCAATAATTTTTTAAAAATTAAACAAGAAGCTAGTGACTGGCCTATTGAATGTTTAAATAATGAAAATTTAAAAGAAAAATATATTCAAGATTTTTTTAAACGAGAGGGAATATTGCTAGATAAAAATAAAGTACAAAATAATCCTGGTTTAAGATCTCTTTCAAAATTGCAATTGAATAGTTTATGGGGTCGCTTTGGTATGAGAGATGACTTATCTCACACTAAAATTATTTCTACATATGAGGAATTAATAACATATTTCTGCAATCCAAATTATGAAGTACAGTCAACCATACCTATCAATGAAGAAATTATGTATATTACGTGGAAGGACAATAATAGACAAGTTTCTCCTACCACAAATGTTTTCATAGCAGCTTATACAACTGCACTAGCACGTATATACCTTTACAAATATTTAGATAAACTTGGAACTCGTCTTCTTTATACAGACACTGACAGTATAATTTATACCCAAAAACCAAACGAGTGGATGCCGGAACACGGAAATTTTTTGGGTGATATGACGAACGAACTCGATAAATATGGTAAAGGTTCTTATATAAACACTTTTGCATCTGGGGGTCCAAAACATTACGCATTTCAAGTGTGTGTATCTGGCGATAAAAATAATATTAAAACAGAATACAAAATTAAAGGCATAACAATTAATGTAAGCAATGAAAATATAGTTAATTTTGATAATTTAGTAAAAATGATTACTGAATACACTGAACCTGTTGTCCTGAAATACGAAAATCAAATTATACGCACTAAACAATTTCGTGTACTATCTTGCGATCAAATTAAAACGTATCAAAATGTTTATCTTAAAAGAAAATTTAATGATATTAGTTCTGAACCGTTTGGAACTGTGAAAAAGCAAAAATACTCGTAAACGAAACGTAATATTTATATATTTATTTGTGATGGCATATATCATATTAGAGTTTAATATTTAAATCAGGTAACCACTCATTTATAATATAAAATAATAACCCTTATTGTTATATTACTTTACTTTAAAATATATTATTCAAATGTATGTATTTATAATTATCTTATAAGTATATTTAAATTAATAATTATAATATAAAAGTAAGTTCACTAATTTTAATGTAAAATATATATCCTTAATATTGTATTATATATTATGTTTTACTATTACTGTATACTATATTTAATAAAATGTGAAGATTACACTTAACTTTTTATAAACAACTAACATGTTTTATTTCTAAATAATCTTACCTTCAGACGAAATTAAGTAAAGCTTCTTTTCCAAATATATTCCATTTCTCATAACAGCAAGGGCATGATATCTCTTCGTTTAACACTTATTATTATGAAAAACATTCCAAATACTGTAATCAATCACTTTAATAATCACAAACAACACACAATACAAATATTAGAAACTACACTTAATACTTATTATCACTAAATTGTTTTATAAAACGATATTAAATAATAAAATAAGAGACGGCATCTCAAGACGAGAAAATCGTTATGTCTACATACATACAAACAGCCGAAGACTAGATATCACTTTGCCCTGGATCTGAAATGTTTACGTTATTCTAAGAGGCACAAAAAATCCCACAGCGGACTAACAGCCACGAGGAGAAGACGATATGACCTCATAGTTTACATTAAAAAGATATACAATCAAATTCCACATCGCATGAGCGTAACATTATATTTCTTCCATCTATTATTTAAAGTTTGCACGTTAATACAATACCAGAATACACGTATCGTGATAGCCCCCAATGCGACACGCGCCAGCGCGACTAGGGAATTCCAATTCATTAGGACTCTAGATACCCACATCGCGATTCGTTCTGACTCTGTATCATCGATTCTGATTCGTCCAGACCCTGGATACCCACATACTTATTCTTTCAGACCCTGGATACTCCATCCTGATTCGCTCAGAGACCGATAACCCATCGCACGCAATTCTCTTTCTACTCTTGCATCTCTCTCGCTCTCACACAAACTCCATTTAAACAAAATTCTCTTTCTTTGTCTTTCTCATTGTCAGGTCTCGCTGTTCGACCCCTTTTACTACTCACCTGTATTTGAGATGTAAATATCCGGAAACTTTTGATTAAATTCTTCGACAACTCGACGGATCGCTTTATTACCTTTGCCGTAGCATTGAATTAGGTAAACTCGTTCGTCTTTTGACACTGACAACGATTATGGTTGATTTTTCTAACTGACAGTTAATGAAAATAAATAAATAACGGCAATTATCATGACAACGCAAACTTATTTTTTAGGACAGAATAATTTTCAACTAAAACGACCAATTTTCGATTTTTATCTGAAACTAAAAGAAAATTTGAAAATGTTAAAACTGAATTGGCCGTTTCGGGACATGCAAAAACTTTTATCAACAATACATTTTTTTGTAAAATAAAAATAAAAAAGTTTTTCCTCTTTGGAACTCGATCCGTGGACATATTGTATAACGATTGTTGTTTTCAATTCAAATCCATTATAATTTATTTACACACTCTTAAAATGTTTCTCAGTATAGAAGAAAAAGAATTACCATTTACAAAAAAATATGCATCAGAAATTATGACGGTGGAGTTACAGGTACAAACTGCATACATATTCATATTGTACAGTGATTCATTCATCCATGTTTAAAACATATGTATTAACATATATTGCGGTACAGCTATTCTAAATATAAGTACTTCTATACGAACGAAAACACATCTATAACGTTTCTCAGCATGTGTTAATAGCTCTTTGCTGTTACTCTTCATCACGGACAATAAATAATAATGGAAGAATGATTGGAAACATGCGGTTCTGTTAGAGTGTTCTGTGCCTACGTGCGGCATGCAGCATGAAAGCCGTTTCGCTGGGGATATTCCACGTGAAGTGAGGGAGATGTAATTGATGATTTGCTGTGGAAATGATCGATTCGAGAGGGAGATAACACAAGTCGAGCGATACGAATTACGAATCGAGCCGTTGATAAAAAGGTATATTATCGCTGATTGATTTTTGATTTGACAAAAAAGGTGACAAATCGAAATGTAAATTTTGAATTTATCTGGCATCGTGTGTTGGAGATAGGGTAACAAAGTGTATATTTATTTTCGTTTTAAATTGCACGTATTCTATAATGATTCTTTTCGGTTTATGGGATTGGAATTGAATTACTTGTATTTTTACCCCCCGCTACCCTAGGTATAGGTATCGTGCTAAAAATCGCACGTCGAGATTTTGGTAAATAACCTCGGTTTAAGGTCCCTGGAATCCGATTTTAACATTTTAACGATGATGTCTGTATGTCTCGAGTAGTGATGCCGTCTAGATCTAGACTTTCTAGACTCTTGTTAGTCCAGTCATTAGGTAGATTTACCCTGCAAAAGGTCGGGTATTTTTGATTTTTGGATATGTTATATATTTAGAGGTCTCAACAAAAAATGCAAGTTTCCCCCCTCGGGGAAAAGCACCGCCAACTTGAGAAAAAAGGCGCAAAAAAGCGGTTTTTTTCTAAATATCTCTTCACTGATTTGCATTAGGCAAAAATAGTTATTATCTAATTTGTTGACTATAAAATTCTCTACAACTTTTATCTAAAACATTTTTTTCTATAATTAATAGATAGCGAGCTACAGTGCTTCAAATAGAGCAAATTTTTTGAAAATTACATGAATGCTTCATTTAAATCATATTTTATTATATTTTTTTTACGTTTTTTTACAAATTACTTTTTGACAATCATTAATTATTATTATTTAACTAATATATATAAATATTAATTATTGTTTATAGTTTTTTTTCATTCTAAAGATTTTTTATAGTCCAGCAAATTTATGATTTTACCTTAAAGTAATTACAACAAAAGCTTTTTAACGGAATCCAGTCCCAGAAAAGTGCGCTGAATAACATATCAATATTTTCCCGAAATCGGAGCATTGGAACCTCCCGCCAATTTGGACAAATGGCGGCATATTCAGGTTTATGGCCATTTGCTTAAAACAATTATGAAAATATTTAAATTATTCAAAAAAACAAACAATATTACGTACTTGATACTTAGTCTAATAGGTTGCACTATTTACAACAGTTTACATTCGACGTGGCATCGAAAGAAGTAAGTTATCGATAAATGTTTTATAAAAATTGTTAACTTTTTCCTGCAATTTTTTAGTTTTTCATCCACCACACTCTGATCTTGTTAAAGATACGATGATGCGGTTTTAAAATTTGAATTCAGTATAAAATTCTCTTTAATAATAATATTTATATATATATTAGTTAAATAATAATAATTAATGATTGACAAAAAGTAATTTGTAAAAAACCGTAAAAAAAATATAATAAAATATGATTTAAATGAAGCATTCATGTAATTTTCAAAAAATTTGCTCTATTTGAAGCACTGTAGCTCGCTATCTATTAATTATAGAAAAAAATGTTTTAGATAAAAGTTGTAGAGAATTTTATAGTCAACAAATTAGATAATAACTATTTTTGCCTAATGCAAATCAGTGAAGAGATATTTAGAAAAAACAGCTTTTTTGCGCCTTTTTTCTCAAGTTGGCGGTGCTTCCCGAAGGCCCCCGAGGGGAAAAACTTGCATTTTTTATTAGGACCCCTAAATATACAATATATCCAAAAATCAAAAATACCCGACCTTTTGTGGAATAAACCCTTATTTTTCTACCAAATGACTGGACTATGTCTTTTGTCTAGATTATCAAGACTAGACTGGCAAAAGTCTTGTCTTGAAATTTGAAGACAAGACTTTCCTATTCTAGATCAAGACTCTTGACAAAATTCTAGACAATTTTCAAGATTCTAGATTAACTAGAAGTAATAGGTAATATGAATTTTTTACTTCGATTCATAATAATATTATGAGGTAAGTACAAAGTTAAAATAAAAATTGAAAGTATTCCTATTAGTTAACATTAAGAAGGTTTTGTTATACCTAAGTACTTACCTACTCATTAAATCAATAAATGTAATGATGATTGTGATAAAACAGATTACAGTTCCAGTTATTTTCCCATTTTCAAAATTTCTATTCTGCCGATATTTTTCTAATTCGAGGAAATTGTTATATTAAAAATACACTTCAATTTTGATAATCTAATTCTAACAAAAACGAAAAACTATAGCTGGTATAGATAGGTAAGGTAATATAAGAAAAACTATACCATGTAAAAAAAGCTAATTTATTATTTTTTTAAAATTAAAAATGCGTTACATTTCAAACATGAACCAAATACAGGGGAAAATAGCAAAAAAATGCCGAAGAGTTATCTCTGTCCTTGTCTAATGCGCAAGCGCAGGTTAATCTAGAGTCTTGAAACAATCTACAGCCGTATTCATAGTAACTGAGATAGACCTGGTTTAACTTCGATTTACTTAGACTAGGTTTAAACCAGATCTAAAAATGGTTATTCATAGTCAAACTTAGACCTGATTTAAACCTGGTCTAAGTAAATCGCAGTTAAACCATTCTATCTAGTCGGCTATGCCCATACATTACACTGCTCATGCGTAGTGAATACAATTTTGACATTTGTGATTACAGCTGTTGTTGACTGGGCTGATTTCTTACAACTAAAACATTTTATTTACTGATAACAACGACATTAATACAATTAATTTTTACCTTGATTGCGGTAACACACATTGATGGTTTTAGTACATCAGGATTTGCAAGGGAAGATGGAAATAAAAATGAAATGCTTCTGGATATGATGTATTTAGACGAATACAATTTGCAGTTCCCCAAAAATAACGCTCAAACTACGTCCATAAATAAAATATTAGTATTAGAACCAAGAGATCCAATTTAATATTTAATATGGAATATGAAATGATGAAAACTAAATTACATTAAATGAAGAATATGAACTTTTTATGATAAAATATTACTGGATTGCAGTCAAATGTTATTCATTTATTTTAATCAAATGATTTCGTACAACACATGCAAAATTGTTCAAAAATTGAATACATTTAATAGTAATACATAACAATAACACTGTCGCTTACATAATATAATACATAATGTTACAATATTTTATATATTAAAATTCCTTCAATATAGTTCATTCTTTCGTCCACTGGTATATTATGTAGTATTATTATTGTCCAAATATGAGCTTTGATGTAGTAGCTTTATCTGGATGAAGCACAAAAATCAATATAAATTATGGTGTGATCATAATTGTTTTAAAAAGAGAAGCGATAGCTCTTGACAACTCCAAATCCAATGCAAATCATTGTACTTTGGGAAAACTGTGTAAGTTGCTGAAACAGATTGTTTAACTTAAATAAGTTGTTACAATTTAACATTTTATGTAATAAATTATTACCAGCTTCACTTTAATAATTCTCTATTCAAAGATATAATGCTCAAAACTTGTATATCAACTGAAACTGGTCGCTTTTTATTGCTGTTTGCATTTTCTAATATTGGTATTATTCTGTCGATTACATTTTGTAGTTTTCTTTCTTAGATCTGCAAATTTAAAACACTTTAAAAAACCAACAACTTAAACAACTTAATATTTCCTGAAATACTACTTAACCTATAATAAATTTCTTAGATTCATATCATGTAAAATAAACCTTTTGATTCCTCTTCCTATATTCAACTATGTTTTGTTTTAATATCTTCCACATAGTTAATATACTTAAATATTTCTTGAAGATCATTATTCATCATGAACTACCTAAAAATGAAATAATGCAAGTTACGAATACATAACAAAATAATATTATAAACATTAATATGACAATATTTATAACATACTACTTACCAAAAATATTATATTAAGTAATAACGTATTTAATTTGCATTAAACACACAAAATTATATTTTCATAGTTCTGTCAACTGACTTAATACCGCATTAAACTAGGGTACGAACAGGTCTAACTTTTAGTCTTGAGTTAGACCTGTACTAGCCCTAAACTGCCTCTATGAATAGCTTTTTTCGCCGGTCTAAGTTAGACTAGAGATAGACTAGGTTTAGACTCGAACAGAAGCACTATGAATACGGCTGCTGAGTCCTGATATTTAGACAAGACTTTAACCAGACTTTTTAATCTAGACTTAGACTTAATCAAGTCTTGTCTTGCTTTGTCTAGACGGCAACACTAGTCTCTAGCTCTTGGTACACGCGTTATAATCCGTGCGGGGTTACTCAGTTACCCCAGGATTTTTTCTACATTTTTGATACCTTACTCGTTTTATATATAAGTTTCAATTAAAATAAATACAAGTAAATATTATATATTATATATAAGTTTTTTATTTACAAAATACACGAATAATATATATAAAATACCTAAAATTAATACCAATTCTCAACAAAACAAAAAAATTCTAGATTTCCAATTTTTCAGTCTAAACAAATATATTTTTTAATTCCTTCCTGCATATATTGCAAATATTCTACTGCTTGAACGAAGATATTTTGCTCAAGATACAAGTCATTAGAATATTTTACTGCTTTATTAGAATTTAATTTTCTGTGTTGTACGATAGGCAATGCCTCTTCATCTGTCAGATCTTCGCGTACCATTGCGATGACCAAAATAACACTGAACAGTTTACTCTTGGTTTATAAAATGAACCGAATGTATTTTATAAGAGATTTAGCCTGTTCAAATCAGGTACATAGATCAATGAGATATGGCAGAACCTTTTAGATAAAAAGTGAAACTGTATTTTATGGCCAATTCAATAATTCAAGGAAATGTAATTCAGTAAACAAGGTAGACCGTGCGGGGTAACTTGGTTACCCCAAGAAAAAAATGTATAAAAAATATATTTCTAAATTAAAAAATATGCTGTTTTGGCACTCGTTAATGTTTACTGAAGGCATACATTGAACAGCAAAGCTGTAAACATATTATTTAAGAAATAATTACAAAAATATTGCGTCTGGGGTAACTGAGTTATCCCGCACGGTCCGACGAGGATTAATGACGTCAGCCGTGACATATTGAGGAGCAACCACAACGATCGCGGCTTTTAAGTGGAACTCATTTGCAAGCGTTGCGAACATCGTGTTCGTCAACGCCAAGTGGAACGTAGCCATAGACTATCACTATCTTGTACTTATTTGTTACTAGATGTAAACGAGATATTCAGCCCGATTCTGTAAAAAGTATCTAACATTGTTACTTGTTAGCAACGTTTCTATGAAGTTACTCTGATAGCAACTATCCTAGTAACTGAATACATATTTCGTATTTTGTAATTATATGTTTAGGAATGTTACTCCCAGAGTAACTAAACAAACTTAGTTACTAAGATAGCAGTCAAATGAGGAACACGAATTGTGGTGCGCATGCGTATTTCTTCATCTGCGTGTGTTCTAATCTGACAAGTGACATTTATTAGTGTTTATAAGTAACCAAGTGTTATATCTGTTTGCATCATGGTATATAACAAGCCTAGGGGTTCAAGAACAACCAACGAACAGTTGGAAATATTAATAGCTTATTTAAAAAACCACAAAATAATGCTCGAAATAAAAATACATCATCTGAAAACTAATGAGCTTAAATTGTCATGGGAAGAACTTACAAATATTTTGAATAATACAAAGAAAGGCGCCAAGAAAAATGTACAGATTACTTTTAAATGAATAGGTACGCCTGTTGATCTTATTGAAGGTTCCGTTAACGGAGTTACTTTTTCAATAAGATCTTGTACAACTGGTTTTGGTAATCGGAACAATTTTAAAAATTTTATATCCGGAATTAAGAAAGGATTACTCTCGTCTCTTACCAATCTATTTTCTAACCTATTTCTTCTTCTGTGAAACGTTACCGAAAATTATTTACAGTTACTTTTTTATACATACCGATTTTCCAAAGCCGCCAGTGCTCTATTAAATTCAAAATTCATCCAAATTCCAGCCATTCTGAAAGGTTACTACACCTTAAATACTACGTTTGGCTAGTCTCTAGCGTAATAACTTGTTTAACAACTAAGTATCTAAAACTGTAATGACTCTGTGCTTATAGAATACAAAAAATAACAAGTTACTGTAGTTGTAACTGACCTTCATTTTAAAGACTATTTTAGTAACTTTATTCTAGTTACTCGTCTTACAGAATCGGGCCGATTATCGCTTAATTCATGTTTCTTTAACCTATCACGAATTCATATATAAATTAGTAAAGTTATTATTTCATCTATCTTCTAGGTATTTATAATCATAATTATTTTATGTGCATTTATTATGTGTATAACATGCCTGAATATTGCAATCAATTTGCGGGAATACACGCGTTATTAAAATTTAAAATTCCGAACTAGCTTTTCAATTAATATTTAATAAACAGGTACCGTGATTGAATCATTACGTATTCCAATATCAGGCAATTTGTTTAAATTGTAGTGAATTATCTATGAACTACTACATTATTCGATAGTAGAAAATTGTAATTTCATTAGTAGGTTTGTTTGCACAACAAAATATGCAATTAACAGCTAATTTTTCAGTACACGTGCGTAGTTTGTAACTGGTTTCGCACTGATTGGAAATTTTTGGGTTCTGCGAACAAAATTAAAGGTTATTGTTATTGCTACCATACGGAGTAAATAGAAAGGTTTTTATCTTGTGTTGATTGTTGTTGTTGTTGGCATTTGTCATTTTCTTCCTGCGTTTATTTTTGGTTCTCTTAAATTTACACTCGAGAATCTACAAGACAATATAGCAAATGTTTAGGCCTGTTCTACAACTGAGTCGTTTATCGGTTGTCGCTTGTCCTAAGTCGTTTGACGTTAGCAGCACCCGACATTGCTTTCTACAATAGTCGGAAGCTGTCGTAGCGAACTGTCACTTTTAAGTGAGGTTATGGATACTATATCTCTTCCAATTTATTTTAATTTAATTGTAATATAGCTTCAAATAATAAAACTACGACGGCCGATGCAAAAGAGAAGAAAAAATAATACAAGATGATGGTGGGTAAAACCTCATATTACCGTTTATGTTTTGGTGCGCACAGAAAATTATTTTCATATTTCAAGTCAAGTGATCACGAAGACTTTTAAATTTACGAGAATGTCTGTACAACAATTTGAACAGTTGTATGATATTCTGAAACCACGATTACAGAAAACCTTTGCCAACTGATATTAAACTTGCTGTTAAGGTGAGGTAGTTAATTTGAAACAAATTATGATTATTATTTGTCCCCAAACATTTTTTTTTTTCTTTTTAAATCGTTATATAATTTATTTATTTTGCCCTACAGACTACTATTTTCTTGTACATAATCAGCCCGATTCTGTAAAAAGTATCTAACATTGTTACTTGTTAGCAACGTTACTATGAAGTTACTCTGATAGCAACTATCCTAGTAACTGAATACATATTTCGTATTTTGTAATTATATGTTTAGGAATGTTACTCCCAGAGTAACTAAATAAACTTAGTTACTAAGATAGCAGTCAAATGAGAAACACGAATTGTGGTGCGCATGCGTATTTCTTCATCTGCGTGTGTTCTAATCTGACAAGTGACATTTATTAGTGTTTATAAGTAACCAAGTAAATAAGGAAATATTAATAGCTTATTTAAAAAACCATCCTCTGAAAACTAATGAGCTTAAATTGTCATGGGAAGAACTTACAAATATTTTGAATAATACAAAGAAAGGAGCCAAGAAAAATGTACAGATTACTTTTAAATGAATAGGTACGCCTGTTGATCTTATTGAAGGTTCCGCTAACGGAGTTACTTTTTCAATAAGATCTTGTACAATTGGTTTTGGTAATCGGAACAATTTTGAAAATTTTATATCCGGAATTAAGAAAGGATTACTCTCGTCTCTTACCAATCTATTTTCTAACCTATTTCTTCTTCTGTGAAATAAAAATATAAATTTATCAAATAAATTTTCCAATTTCATAAATAAACGTTACCGAAAATTATTTACAGTTACTTTTTTATACATACCGATTTTCCAAAGCTGCCAGTGCTCTATTAAATTCAAAATTCATCCAAATTCCAGCCATTCTGAAAGGTTACTACACCTTAAATACTACGTTTGGCTAGTCTCTAGCGTAATAACTTGTTTAACAACTAAGTATCTAAAACTGTAATGACTCTGTGCTTATAGAATACAAAAAATAACAAGTTACTGTAGTTGTAACTGACCTTCATTTTAAAGACTATTTTAGTAACTTTATTCTAGTAACTCTTCTTACAGAATCGGGCCGAATATATTATTATTACATCCAACGTCATATCATTTATTTTCAATTTTCTGTTGACGTGAACTTCAATGTCGTTGTCGGAAAAGACGGGAAATGACCAACTTGCGTTCCGACTCCGACAGCCGACAACGCCTACCGCCAAATTTCTGCGTAGTGCGCACGCGTACGACTTCCGACACCAACTAACGACTTATTGCAGAATAGGCCTTAGTGGTTTGGAAGAATTTGGCTAGTTTAAGTGCATGTAGGAACAACAGTGCTCGCTAATAGTCAGAAGTTCCAGAGCGAATGCCACAAACTAAAAATGAATTGACGGAACTTTTTAAATTTATTTTTAAAATTGTGAAGAAACCAAACACATAATAAAACATGCAAAAACACTTTTAATTCCGTAAAACTTTTCACTCTACAGTTTTTCCCGTAAAATGAACAGGAGAGCAGGAAATTGCGTAAAACTAGAATCCCATGTTCATCCCTAACCTCCACCCCCCCATGTATATTTGGTATGTCTGCTATTTCCGAAGGAAAAGTCTAAAAATATAAAATAATGAAAATAACTAGCAGTTAATTTTTTAATGCAACTTACGTGCTAATAAAACGTCAATTTTTATTTAAAAATTAATTGAGTCATATTAAATTTGAATTTAAAGATTTATTTAAATAAAAATCATTTTAAAAATTCATTTAATTCCTTTTTTATATCCCCAGCTACGTTAAGATTAATAGGGAAGTTAATGAAAAAGGGAGAATATATTTTTTAAATCTTACTTGAAAATTAAAGCGCACTGATGATGAGTCAGATCTTTCCCTTGTTTTTGATGAAGTTACATACAAGTGATTTTAGTATATTCTTAAGCTATATAATTCATCCATCCTAAAAGAAATGAGTTTAATTTATAGTAATATGCTTTAATCAAACGTTTATTTTCAATCTTTAGAGATCAACAGCGCATTTCATGTATAGACTCTCATTCATAAATAGTAAATAGTAACTAAGGAAAAGTGAAAATTTTCAATATTAGGTGTGAAATTTTTCGTTCAGCCCAACCGAGACAACAGTGACAACACGCCATGTATGAAAAGCTCAATTTTACAACGATTCGCAATATTTTCTAACTCCGCTTAGATTCAACATTTGCAAGAAAAAAAATGAATTGTTATGTTGATGATAGCTGTTACTTTCAAAGGTAATTAAAAAAATATTTTTGTAATGAAAATATAAGTAGCGTTGGTCAAAAACTAACTCGTTAATATAATTGCGATGTGAAATTTAATTAACGAAGAAAGATTTACCACCGGCAACTTTTTCTTCCATTTATTTCAAAATAAATTAAAAAGCAAAAATATATAATTTCAATAAATATTTATTATAATCATATTTTTTTAACTTTTTACATAATAGGACAAAAATAAAGTTATTTGTTTAGTTTTTAGAAAGTAGGTGTTGTTCACAAATAGTGAACACGAGAATCCCTTAAATACCATCTGTGTCGTAATATGAAGAATAAAATATTTTTTTTAAATTTACGACTTTGATGTCTATGCCCGAGAAAACTTAATTTAAAGTCGTGGTAATATTAAATATAGTATGCGATTATTTCGAAAAAATGAACGTCGAGTAAACAGTCAAACCAAGATATTTGTCAATACTTAAGTTAATCGACGCTGATTCCTTCAAATAACGCATACTAAATTTGTTTTTACCGCGTCTTTAAATTAAGTTTACTCTAGACTAAGGCAATAAATTTAAAATTTTGACAATAAAAAATTCAAAATTTTAAGCCTTATTTCCAACTATTGTCCTAATGCGTAAGAGCTATAATTAATAACTAAGCGCAATGCGTAAAAATGTTTTCGTACCTCCGTCCAATTTCACTAGTATTACAGAACTCAAAATCGTCCAGAAATGCGCTGTTGCTGACCTAGGCCAGCGAAAGGAGTTGGCATTACTGTTCTGGTGATGTCATTTTAAGATTATTTTCAACACAAGAATTAGCAAAATGTTTACAAATTTCCGGGTTAAATTTTTAATTATTGTAACATAAATAACTAAATTTTGTCATAAAAATTGTAATATGCTGTCATCTCGTATAAATTAATTACAAGTTCCAAATTTAGGACTAGTTTGTTTTGTAACTACAAACTACAACTAACTTCACGTTAGTTTCCGTCATCTGTCATTGAAAATATGTGAAAGTATATAAAAAATATATATATTAAATAAGTAATGTTTGTATGATATATTTTCAATAAATATATAATAATTACACATTTTAAGCTCAAATATGAGTAATTATAAACCGATAAAAATATATGTTCATTTTTTTAGTTGGAGTATCCTTTGGGAACCTTCATGGGATTCGTAGTCGAGTAAATTTGGTCTTAATGTTCCATATATTTATTTAAATATTTAATACATCAGTCATAGGTAGGTACGTTTCGGGCAAAAATTAGCCCATCTTCAGCAATAATTATATATAAAATTTCACATTTTTGAAATCCAATTATCACTACATTTTTACAGTTTATGTGACTGATGTATTAAATATTTAAATAAATATATGGAACATTACGACCAAATTTACTCGACTACGAATTCATTTTTTTAGGTTATGAAAAATAGAATAGTGTAGAGAAATATATGAAAAATTTATGTAAAAGTCGGCACAAAAATCTTGCGTATCACACACCCAGAAACTGTTTTGCGAATGAACTCGCTCTCGCAAATGTTCAGTTTCTGGCCTAGTGATACAAATAGCTATTATCATATGGCAACGTTCACTATCATTTCCAGCTTTGCATAAGGCTTAATGCTTAAGAACTAAGGGCAATGCGTAAGAACAAAAGATTTTTAATTTTTTGGTATGAATACTTATACAAAAATTTATGTACATAACATATTTTAAAAAATTAGTCACTAAACAAAGTATCTAGAAATGGTATCCTAGTAAATTGCTATAATGCAGCATTATGCACTAATCATTATGCATTAAGCATTAAAACATTCGGTGGAGATGAGGCTTTGTTGTCTAAAACTGTATGCACTTCACAAATTTGTACGGGCCAGAAAATATTTGAAAAAACTTTTCCCATGTTGAACGCCTATATGTCGCGAAATCTTGTATTCATCTTTTATAACAACGGACTAATTTTTTGCGCTTGTAACAAAATAGTGACATCGGATAAGATAGAGGAAAAAAATATGTCAATTTATTTGAACATTTTCAATACGTTTCTATCAAATTGCTTTATTTTATTTGGACTCATCTTTATAGAGAAATCATAAATTAGTCAGATAAATTCTATATTCCCATTGGATACTTTCATAAGAAGAAACCTCATAACAAACTTATGTACTGAATATTGTCATACTCCTTCATCTTGTAGTTGTAATAATGCACATAGAACTTCATCTATGTACCTCAGCATGCTGGAACTCCAAACGAGGTCATCTATTTACCGGCTACGAACTCGATATAAATTTCATCAGTCTACAACTAATTCCAATTACCGCAAAGCACTTTCGGTAACCAGTTTATGACCGCCGTCCTAATTGAGTACAACTTCTCGGTTCTGTGTACAGCGTCGGGCGTTATTCGCTTGTTCTCCGGTAGAGGCTCTGTAAGGAATAAATAGCCCGACCGATTGGATGCGGGCGTTCATTTGCGCCTAAATTAATTATATAATGGAAAGAAAATATTGGTAAAGATATGAAAGAAAACAGCTTCAAGTCAGTTTTGCTAATTGAAATTAATGGTGGTTTTTGGTAAGTCTGACAGATCTGTATAATCCTTGTTTATCCTTTGTTATGTTTTTGTTGTTCCCTAACAAGTACTCGTATATGTTTTAGGGTGTTTACCTTAAGCTCATTTCCCACCGTGCAATAAAAAGTTTCTGACGTGTAGTGAACATAAACGCATCAATTTCACAAAAATACAGAGCAGGGAATACCAATTTTCAAACATCTTTCCTACAAAAACATACAAGAAAGAGCATACCGGGTGCCTACTTGGAATCCATTATATAGGAAATACATTGTTATTATTTTTTTTTTTCATTTTTCTGTAGTTACTGACTTATTAAATTTAAGTTGTAAATAAAAAAGGTGTTCAGAAATAAAAACTACGCAATATGAGACTAAAATTAATCACAATTTCTTATTTTACAAAAAAAACGCAAATTAAAATTCGCATTATTAAAATCTCTTTCAGAACTCATATTAATAATTGAAATAATACTACCTTTTTTTAGTTAAAGTTCTGTATTTATTTATTATTAAAACCCAACGTTTCGGCACCATAAACTGGTGCCTTCTTCAGGGGAAAAAATTGATATGTGGAATAACAAAAACAACAAGTAACCAAGGTAACAAGAAAAGTTCGTAAATGTTACCTTTTTTATGTATACAATTTTCTAGACAATATATGCATGCCCGGCAATAACTTGGACAGCGAACATGCATCTTCTCAGTAAAAACTCTCCTTTAGCGAAATACCGCAGCCGTACTCTTTATTAACAGATGTTAGAAAAAGTCTAGAGAAGCCATTGAGATTTATAAAACAAGAAATATCAATATCAATCATTGTGACGGATTAGAACTTAGTCGCGCATGGCTTCCAATATTAAATATGTTGTAATTTGTAATATGTATACAATTTTTTCTAGACTTTTTCTAACATCTGTTAATAAAGAGTACGGCTGCGGTATTTCGCTACCGATAAAGAGTCTCTGAATTATACAGATTACTCCTCTGCCAGTTTTTGGGACGGTTTTTCCTCTGGCAAAAGGAGAGTTTTTCCTGAGAAGATGTATGTTCGCCGTCCAAGTTATTGTATACATAAAGAAGGTAACATTTACTAACTTTTCTTGTTACCTTGGTTACTTGTTGTTTTTGTTATTTCACATATTTATGGTGCCGAAACGTTGGGTTTTAATAATAAATAAATACAGAACTTAAATTAAAAAAGGTAGTATCATTAAAATTCGCAATTTACAGCAAATTTCAGTTCCGTTAAATTACTGATGTTTATTTTTTATTGGACTGATCTCATAATAGGCCCATAAACCAACTTTTTTAAAAAAAATTTAAATAAAAGTTCGTTTAATTTTGAAGCAATTCGTGGTATCAAAAAGTCATAATTGTTTTTTGTATAGCTGCATTTGATTTTTAAAGAAACCTATAGCTATCTTTGACACACCAGTTTCTGTAGTTGGCTGGGCGAAAAAGATACCAATAGTGTGACGTCGTCTGTATCCCTGAAAATAAATTCAAATATCTCGCAAAGTAATTATTAAAAAAATGTTTTTTTTTATCTTAATCGTTATTTATTGAGTAGTACTTTAAGGATAAAATGTACATTTTATTATTTTTTGTTATGGTTTATGGGCCTATTTTACTCTTGTCAATAAATAATTTTATATAATTATTAGAAGTGTAATTAAACATAAAAAGAAAGTATAAAATGACTCAAGAATGCTATATTATTATAAAATCCAAAATTAATTATTATAATAATGTGTCAAAAACAAATAAAACATCAGTAATTTAGTGGCACTCTGTAATATTCTGTAAATTTCGAATTTAATTTGCAAAACTTGCATGGATCTCCTCGAACTGTTGCTTCATCCTGCTAACACCAGGCATCTGACTGAAAACAGCTATAGGAGTACAGAGGATAGTTCAACAAAGAACTATTGGTCATTTCCCAAAAATAACCGAATGAGTCATGCGAGCATTCAGAAATCGTCTCCATTAGGCATGCTAATTGCGGCCATAATATTGAAGACATTTAAAAACAATTGTTTCTTTTACTGTTTTTGTAAAATGAAAGTTTGAAATGTGATATATCTTCTTGGGCTCAACTTGTACAATGCGTTTTTGCAAATTCATTGATGTCCGATGGATCTATTCGATGACGTCAAAGATACAAAATATCCCTCTGATTATCAACGCTTTTAATAACGCAAATCTGTACTATGATTTTGACGTTTAAATTTAAGGTTATAGTAGATCAAATTATTGTATCGAATCACAACAGCTTGTATCGGTGGTCGTACATAATTTTTTGTACGACTCAAGTGAGAATGTCACTTAAATTCTTGTTTCAATTATTTCGTTCAGAAATTGTGTACATACCTTTAAAGTTCTTAAATGATTCTAGTCATTTATTTGCTCAAAATAATCCATAAAATGTATTTACATATGAACACTCATACTGCCGTAATTTCGTCAGAACTTGCTATAGTCCTAATTCAGAAATATGTAGCAGAACTATTTGCAATTTTAAATATACGCGCATATCTGTACTGACTCTGCACATGGATTGGAGTCGAAATTTTTTGATTGGATTGCTCTGTCTTACTAATTAGAGTTAGCTTACGAACGCGTCTGATTAACCCGATTGATGTTACGAGCGCTTCAGACTTTACAAAACGCCTATTAAAATTTCTTAAAATGAGTTGCAAGAAATTATTTGGTGGAGAGCTTCCAAAATATCGATATTGCTTTTTAAAAGTACTATGACTTTTATCGAACTTAAAATTTCCTAATTTGCCGAGTGAACTGTTTTTTACTACACATCTTTTACTGTCTTTTTGTTTCATTTGACATTCCATAATGCCTCACAAATAAATTCTAAACCACTTTTTCATAAAACATTAGATGATGATTATTATTATTATTATTATTATTATTTTAATAATAATAAATATGTATAAATAACCGTTACGTTAACGCTGAGACATACTTTTAAAAACTGGTGATTTTAAAGAAATGCCTCCAGCAGTTTATAAATTAGATATTTGAATCCCCCACTATTTGCTGCTAATTTTATCACGCACAGCTAAGTTTCCCCACGTTACAAAATAAATTACTCAGGCTAATTCATTTTGTGGCGCGATTACTTCTTATTACGTGCAGCGGCTGCAACTTTTGCACAGTAGGACTCGGCCTTTAAGAAACTGAAAGTAATTTGCTTCACAGAAATACATAGGTATAGTTACTTACATATATAATTACTTCATATCGGCTATGTACTTTTTTATGAATCATAAGAAATACAACGGTAAAATTTCCATGTTCTATAATTTGTGCACTTTAATTTTAGAACTTAAATTTATTGTTTTAATATGTAGGTACGTATGTTCCTGTCATGGAATAGACAAAATAAAATATTCGGTTTTAAGCTGTTTACAGAGTGCCATGGAAACCAAAACATACATTTCAAATAATCATAGTTACCAACCGAAGTGGAATGGTGGTAGCTTTCTAACTTCAAGTGCCAGTGGTTCTGGGTTCGAATCCCGACCCCGGGTAAGGTATGGTTGTTTGTGTGTCCTTTCATCGTCTCATCTCCATCAACGCAACGAAATAAAATGAAATGTTGCAAAATATATGGTAAAAATTGACTCACTCCCATCAATCAATTGTAGTAACCTAAGGAAGTTTATATACAATAAAGAATTAATAATAATCAATGTTTGACAAAAAAAATTATTAATTGAATTTTTTCTAAGATGGTAAATGTGTTCATGATTACAGAAAAATAATATTAAACATTTTTAACTATATAATGAATACACAGGACTTTTTTTATTTATTTAAAGTCTACGTTTCGGAGATAATTTTCTCCTTCATCGGGACAATACATAACAGGAAATGGAAATAATATATTTTTGGAGTGAGAAGACTGGATAGAAAAATGCAAAAAAATAAAATTGACAGTATGTAATATAAATAATAATAATAATAATAATAATATAATATAATATAGTATTTCCATTTCCTGTTATTTATTGTCCTGATGAAGGAGAAAATTATCTCCAAAACGTAAACTTTAAATAAAAATAAAAAAAAAATAGACTGAAGTCCTGTGTATTCATTACATAGTTACATTTAACAGTCGTTTATACTCTATTAAAATTAAACATTTTTGTTTAAAGAATTTAACGGTGACCTTCGGGTTTAACGTACACGCTAATTTTACAGAATAGTCCCGATATTATACCTAAAGTTAACCAAAACTCTTCAAGTTGTAGTTCGTTAAATTAATAAAAAATTGTAAAGACAAAATATTTCTACTTTTTAAAACCAGATTTGTTTACGTGATATTCATAAAATATAAAATATTCAGTCATTTTATGCTCTAGAAAAAAAATTAGGATTAAAAGTTAAATGGGATATTATTTGAGTAAACATAAGATCCGGTAGACTAGAGTAAACAATTGTTTTTACGGCATGTTCTTATTTAAATATTTATTTACTCTAAAAACTTGTGCATTATCCCATTAATCTTTCATTCATAACTTTTTTTAAACAACTTATAATAATAGACTATATTTAAACTTTATGAATATCTTGCATGTCACAATTTTATTTATAACTCATATTATTTTACAGTTCTTTTTGCGAGTTTCGCGTAAGGAAATAGCAGATAGGAATTGAGAACCTACCCTTGTTTACCTGCATTAAATAAATAATTTAAATTCGTGGACCAAGACTTTGTTAATACTACATATTTTTATGTGTAAATAAATAAACATATCATCACGCCATATTACCTCTTGCTAGGTATGTTTTACTGTACACACTGATATCGGTAAATAATGATTAAAGTATTCTAATATTCCTACCATGTAGGTATGTACCAGGCGTTACCTAAAACACATACATTTCTGGTTTGAAGAGTGCACCACGGGGGTCACTTTTCTGCCATTTATAAATCGAAATAATTTTGGCGTCAATCGGGATCGAACCCGGGTACCCAAAGTCGCGACATTTTTATTCCCGGTCTAGGCAAAGAAAAAATTAGAACGGCAACAAAAATTTATTTTTCAATATAGGCCTCTTACTTTTGGATACAAGTATTACATCGTTTCAATAACGTCTTTAATCCATATAAAAATATTCCTTTGGTTTGTCAACAAAATGCCTTTCAACAGCCGCTGTAAGTTCGTTATCGTCCTTAACACTTTCGCTGCGTAAAACGCACAGGTTGCGTCCCGTATGTTGTCGAACCATTGCGCACGCCGCATCAGATGCGTCCAGTACTCTATCTTGTTTCAACCGGCATCGTTTCGTTAGCCTTGTAAAGAGAACACTGTGCGTTGGCCAGCATTGTCAGACAACTACAAAAAAGTGATTTTTGGGGTTAGTTTACAGTTTGTTTTTTTTTACGTCATGGGTGACAACGACCAGGGCTATTTACAACTCAAAAGGGCGAAAACCTCAAATATTAAAATAATGGCTATTACATAAATAAAAGATAAAACATCAAGCAAATAAACATGATTTGTCTAACATATTGATTTCAGAATTCAAGAGGCTGGACGCATAGGTTCGTCGTTAGCATTGCCGAACAAAAGGTGTCCACAATGCTGCCGACGCACCGTATACGTTAAAAAAAATACTGAAAAATAAGAGTAAAGACTTCTACATACACATAATATTAACAAATTGAGAAAAAAAACTAGAATTGCACCAAAACTCATTAATTAATTAATTTGGTCCCCAGTATTTTTTTGTGATTTGGAAACTAAAAAATAGTCACATGGATTTAGATCTGAACTATAAGGCGGATGGTCAATTTCTACGAAGCCACTTTCAGCAACGGCAGTTTTTGAAAGTTTTGACTTGTGGGGTGGAATGTTGTTGAATATAGAAATAATTAGAAATAATATTGCTGCAATTGTTTTGTAAATTGTCACACACATCACCAAGGCATATGTGATTAAAAACCGAGTTAAAAACAATATAATGAAAAATTACATTAAAATTGAAAACTGTCTAGTCCGGGAATATAAAAACGACCCCTCGTGTTTTGCACAAATTCTTTACCGAAAGTTCCTTGGAAAAGATTCTATTTAAATTCTATACAAATTTTAATCATATAGGCAAAGTGAATAAATTTGTATTTACAAAAGTTTTAACAGGTTTTTAAATCTGAAAGCTAAATTTTAACAAGGATTTTATAGATGGAAATTTTAAAACTTTTGCCTGAAATTATAAATACAAATTCTTAATTTCTTTTTAATACTTAATTTAAATTTGTTGATAAAAAAAAGTTATGATTTATGATCGTAAAAAAATTAAATGTATGGGTTTCCTAATTAAACCACTCTGTTTATTTACGAATGATTGTTCAAAAAATTGTTAATAAAACGTTGTGTACTATTTCATTGTTTTTTTTTTGTGGGTGTGCGTATGCGATAAAAGTTTAATTTCATAATTGTATTTTCAAATTAATATAAACGAATCATATGAAACGACCAAGTAAATTTGTTTTTTAAACGAAACAACAAATAATAGAAAATGTTACATTTGTTTGGAATAGCAATTATTATACAGCTGGTTAAGTCCACATAATTTCATAATTATAATCGACAGTACATATACAGGATGATGCATTGGAAGACACAGTTTTGTGATTTCAATGTTAATTTTTAAATATTCAAATATTGTAAAAGAGTTAATTAGTTTGATTGAACGTAGGCCAGGAAATAAATAATTTATATGTGACTGCGTGTCTGATTATTTTCCAAATTTTCCTTTAACAATTAATATTTTCAATTTTTTTTTTTTGTTCGTGATAAAAGAAAATTATAAATTAATATATCACTAGACACTAGATAGATGATGATACAGATTTTTTTCTCTACTAGTACAAAAACTATTTAACTGTTTCGCTGAAAAATGCCTAAACGTTTCAACATTAACATTGAAATTATTCAAGCTAGACCAGAGGCCGGTTAGTGAATTTGAAAGATATCTGCGAACCGAAAAATTATGAGGCTTGTACAGGAATTTGTAAAAAAAAAAAACTGAAGATGTTTAATCTTGCTGATATTGGTTCTCTAAACCATCTTGACTGTTTTTTTTTTATGATTAATTATACTAAGCAGATTATCAAATTTACCTATTGACAACTGACACGACCGTCGCCGCGTTTGTTTTAGTACTCTTAATAACTGTCATTGATATTACTTCTGCAAGCAAGATGTGAAATTTTGCAAATATAACACGTTTGTGTTAAATTATTATATAAGAAACCAAAGGGTTAATCTTTTATAGAAGATATATAAACAAATTCAGCAGTGACAAAAAATCAGGCGTTATATTTAAGCGAGAATATAATTTATTCGTCACGTAACATGATTTCCGCCAATCAGCATTCAGAATAGGAATGACGAATTCCGATAATTTTGGTATCCGAGTACCCGAAACAACTACCCGAAACAACTACCCGAATAGTACCCTATCCCGTTAATTACCCGATACCCTTTAATTACCAGTTTCTCTTATATTAGCAGTTAACTTTTTAATAAAATTCATAATTATTGTTTACATATATTTATTAAATAAAAAGTAATACAAATAAATAATATACTGTATCACTATAAAAAAACTTAACATAAATTATATTAATTATCTATGGTATGCTAATAAAAAGCTCTTCTTTTAGATACAATCTTTCCGGCAGCTGAAAACTGTTCGGGTGATTGAAGGGTATTGTGTACCCGGGTACATTATTATCGGGGAGGTTCCGAGTACCCGGGTACCCATCGTCATTCCTAATTCAGAATCACCCTAGTTACATGCCTATCACAGCGATGATAAAAAACAAATATATTATCACCTTGTTTATATTCGTTACTAAGAGATTTTTACAACATTGAGTTAATTTTAACAAAAATTCATTATATTCTCTCATTAAATATAAGCTTTGATATGAATCGTAAATATTGTAAATATCACTTGTTATATTACGTATGAAAATGAGGATAACTACTACCAAGTTTAGAATTCTACATGCAAATGCAAATCCGACCTGAGAATGTTTTGTAGAAGTACCGTTAATAAATTTAACATTACTAAATATTTGTCTATATATTTTTTAATTAGACGAAAACGAAATAAACGCACAACACATAACTGTGTGATTTGTAGGAGAAGCAAGATATATTCTTTCATATATTTGCGTTGTTTACAAACTGTTGATGATCACTTTTAAAGGGTTGTAACTCTATAAAGAAAAATTTCGGGTACTCAAAATAATCTCCGAAATACGCTATCTTTTTTTTACGTTAGTCCTGGTACACCTTGCGAATATGTGAAACCAAATTATTTGTATGAAAGCTACTTAATAACTGAAAATTCGGCAATAAGCCAATAAGACATAAAATATCTACTATCGAGGAAATAATTATAGTCAGTTGAGTTTGAAACTTAATAACTTGTTAAAAACAATGCAAAAATTATGAAACAAACTTTTTTTTTTATTTCTACATATTTATACCAATTTTTAAATTAATTAATATTAAAATAAAAACAATATAATATGAAAAATGACCCCATTTTTAGCGTGTTTGTAGAAATGCTCAACTTTATTGATGTCTAATATCAATATCCATAAATGGAAAAAATTTAAATTTTAATATGTTAAACCATAGTCTTTATAAATAATTTAAACGCTAATTTGTTTTTCGATTTGTTTATATTTTGCTTATAACAATTACAGATGTAAAAGTGTTAGATCTCAGCCTCTATTAATAATTAAGAATTGAAATTTGGCATGTTGATTTAAAATATAATTCTACAATAAAATATTAATAAATTTTTATTTGGAATTGATTAGTTTAATTTAAATATTTTTTTATTGTTAAGGCGCACTATGCGTTCACGCGCAAACACAGAAAAAAATTATTGAAATTAAACTAATCAATTTCAAAATATAAATATATATATATATATATATATATATATATATATATATATATATATATATATTTACATCCCACTACCATTGTGGCGTCCCCTGTGTAATTTTCTACATTCAAAGTGACGTCCTTGTGCATAAGACGTCCGTATACCGGACGTCATATGCACATGGCCTTATAAATTTTTTTCTGGCATCAGGGGGGCCTCTAGTATCGTATAGCAAAATTTGTTATGGACGTCAGAATGATAGCGGAATGGAAAATGTATATTTTTTGTAGTTCAAAAAAATTCCACTTGCGGCGCTAGTGTCGTCCGGCGTATATACAATGTATATACTGAAGTTTCATTCCAGCGACATTCTGAACTCCGTACGCTTGGCAACAGTGGAACTTTGGGTACTACATTAGCGCGCAACTCTTTTAATCGTATTTAGATCTACATTGTGCACTCCTGGTAGTATTTTAAATTAATATTTATGTAATCAAACCTTTGTTTTGCACTTGTAAAATCCTCTGAGCAAATACAAAATCAATAAACTATGAAATCAAAATGTATGGTTTACAAATGTAATAAATTTAAAAAAAGGTAATTATTTATAAATACTCGTATCATAAAGCTGAATTATTAAGTACAAAATATTGAGTAAATTGTAAATAAAAGCCAGTTGTAAGGGTGATTAATGATATGAGCACGGTATGCTACAGTGAAATATATAAATAAAATATATTTAAACTTTTGATCTAAAATACGAAGACCGAAATTTTAAGTAGAGTCGAAAAAGAGAATGTAGAAATAATTATTAAAAGAAAAATTGTTTAAAACATATTAATATGTACTACAAACGATTTATTAAATATAGATATTTTTTATCTGGGTACTTCTTCCTATTTCTCCTCTACTTGAGGTGTTTCATTAAAGTGTTTTCATTTAATTAGAAAATATTTTTATACATTTTAGATAGTTTAAATACGTTAAAATATTTGCTTTTTATTTTCATTATAATGTAATTTGAAAAATTTTATTATATGCGTTTGAGAGATATGTAGAAATATAAATGATCAAAAGTAATGACTTAAAAACACCGTATTTTTATTGCAATCTATATGCAAACATAGAAAGAAACACGGAAAAATAATTTATTTTTGTGTAACAACTAAAGATTAATGAAACAAATTAATGTTTATGAAATACTCTCTCTGGAAATAAGCAACTGTTCGATGTAATAATAAATATTTCATAAATTTCACTTATTTGTTTTTACCTCCCGCTACCCTTGGTAAGGGAGTTATAGGGATCTTGCTAAAAATCGCATGTTGAGATTTTGATAAATGACCACGTTCTAGGGTCACTAGAATCCGATTTTATCATTTTCACGATGATGTCCGTATGTGTGTGTATGGATTTTGTCAACGTTCTAACTCAAATACTATCATTCAGAAAATTCTGAAGCTTGTTTTAACCCTATTCTAATATGGAAAGAAACCATTAGATTTTGGTATAAATCGGATAACCGAAAACGGCACTTTACTTGAAGCTCATAATGGTTTTTCGTCAAAAAATACCATTAAATGTCATTTTTTCGCATTTTATGCCATGAAAATTAAAGCTAATTGAATTTTCTACAGGTATACATTAATAATTTTTCTATGTATTTTACAGATAAATTTAAAAAATAATCTTTTTCATAAATCCTGATGGCTTTGTTTCAAAGATAAACAAAATTCCTTTGTTACACAGTTTATATTTCAAATGTATGTCACTGCAAAAAAAAATTAGGTATGAATTTAAATTAATAAAAATGAAATAGCGGGAGGTATTGTGTTGGCCACATCAGATTTTTTCATTTTATTTTCTCCGAAGGGGCTCAATAACTCTCAGGGGAGATTGATAATTTCAGAACAGTTCACAAGCTAAAGCTCTAAAATTATGTTTTGATGTGATTTATAATTCCAGAATTTCGACTATACTCCTATGTTAAATAAAAAAAAAATTGATGTGGCCATTACATTACCTTCCCTCAGTTCTATACAAATGCCATACAAAAAGTTTCTAGCAAAAGATTCTACATTTCCAGTATTTTATTACATTGCATTCTGGCAGTTCCATGTATTTTGTACAAGTACCACATAGAAAATTTCTATATTTCCAGTAAAATTATAACACAAACATATTATGTAATTTGCACTTAACACTGACTTATTATGTCAATTAGAATTTTCTTAATAATATGCCTATTATTGTAATTTCCGTAAAAATTTCAATTTATTGGAAAAATAGCCGAACCCAAACGGCTGCTTTTCATATATTTTTACTATTTTATTAACATGTGAAAAATAATTTGTTCAACAAATAGCTATTTACTTAGAATAAGCGTATTAAAATCGGAATTGAATATTAATAATAAGCATATTATTATAAATTTCATAAAAAATTGAAGTTATTGCACAAATAGCCGAAGTGCATCCAAACTGTTGTTTTTCACATATTTTCACTCTTTTTTACAAATAATTTGTTTAACAAATAGAATAAAAATATTAAAATCGGAGATTAATAATCATATTAACCTTATTATTATATTTATTCACTATTTTATTGACATGTAACAAATACTTAGTTTATCAAATAAAAATTTTATGACTATAATACAAAATATGACGGCAAATTTTACTAAAAAAAATACTGCAAGTATTAATTCAGTTCATATTAAATTATTATTAGAAATAACTGTCTGTACTTTTTAATAGTAAGATTTTGGGGTCATTTAAATAGTTCATTCTTCATTTATTTTCACATAGGTATTTACACTAAGTGCAAGAACATTTCACATATCTATCACATTTTGTACCATCGAGTTCTTTTATTGTAAATACATTATTAAGATTTTGTTATTGTTTACTTGTATAACGGGTATCTACTTTATTTTTGTTATATGTATGAGAAATACAATGGTAAAATTTTAATTTGGAGAAATTTTTTTCCTAATAATTTTAGAACAAAAGTATTAAGTATTAAAAATGACATTTTAAATGGCAAATTAACAGTTCCATTTTCAAATTGCTTACAGATTGCCAAAACAAGTTACCATTATCAAACATTGTAGGAATCTATGATGTTTACAGCAAAGTATGCATATTTTGTTGTGAAAGAGTGCTTTGGTTTCTGCATCAGAATAATGTATTTAATATTGGCAACGCTGCTGGACGTCACTGTAACGGTAGTATGAATAAAAATATACAAATTGGACGTCACAAGTACTGATTATGTCTGAAGTATATACTGTGGACGTCGGATTCACTCAGAGTGGAGGAGCTCATAATGTCCGTCAAATGAAAGGAAACGTATATCGTTGTAAATCAACTTTATTGAAATTTGAACCGAAATTCATAATCAGGGGGAAAAATAAGTAGATATACTTTATAAAGCCGATACCTATCTCTATTCCTTTCGGTGGTTGCCACAATGTCCTAGCCATGAAAGGACGCAGCAATGATAGCGGGATGTAAATATATATATATATATATATATATATATATATAGAAAAATATTGTTCGTAGGGTAATCGCTCAATAGCAGCTGTAGACACGTGTTTCGCTCTTATTAGAGCTCATCAGTACAGCATAGCTAGTTAATAGATGGACATTAACTAGAGATAGTAATTAGAAAACCGACAAATTGTAACAGCACTAGTAAGCAGCCAAATACACATTTGTTGCTTCGGTCAGCATTTCCACGGATTTGTGGATAAATACAACGTCGCAGCGGCGGTAATTTATAACCACTCACCAGACCCGTTACTTGGACCCCAAGGTAAATAAACGAAAATATACATATATCGTGAGCGTAAAGTTATAAAAACTAGAAAAATATTGTTCGTAGGGTAATCGCTCAATAGCAGCTGTAGACACGTGTTTCGCTCTTATTAGAGCTCATCAGTACAGCATAGCTAGTTAATGTCCATCTATTAACTAGCTATGCTGTACTGATGAGCTCTAATAAGAGCGAAACACGTGTCTACAGCTGCTATTGAGCGATTACCCTACGAACAATATTTTTCTAGTTTTTATAACTTTACGCTCACGATATATGTATATTTTTATATATATATATATATTAATATTTCATAGTAGAATTACATTTTAAATCAACATGCTAAATTTCAATTCATAATAGAATTTGAGATCTAACACTTTTACATCTTTAATTGTTATAAACAAAATATAAACAAATCGAAAAAAATTATCGTTTAAATTATTTATAAAGACATGGTTATAACATATTAAAATTTAATTTCTTTCCATTTACGGACTTCAATAAAATTGAGCATTTCTACAAATACGCTAAAAATGGGATCATTTTTCATATATTATTTTAATATTAATTAATTTAAAAATATGAAGATTGGTATAAATATGTAGAAATGTATAGTCTATAAAAGAAAGTTTGTTTCATAATTTTTGAATTTTTTTAAAGCAAATTATTTAGTTTCAAACTCAACTGACTATAATTATTTCCTCGATACTAGATCCGTTATTTTCATCTCTGAACAGTATGAAATGTCTATTAACAGTCGGTCATAATAAAAATGTCGCATCGAAAAATTAATACATGTGTAATGTATACAATTTATGCTACAATATCGATGCTCTATTTTTCTTTTACTATTTTAGCTGAAAGTAAAATTAACAAATAGTTTAACCCGAGGTTTATCCAGAGATAAAAAAAAAAAATCGAGCCCTAGTGTCTGCAAGTGTACAAAATATAATAATTATAATAGTGCATATTTTTATAATTTAATTACTCATTTACTTATTTAGTTAACCTCAATAACAAATGCCAGTATACAAACATTGTCAGTTTTGAATGATAGAAATAGAACCTGGCCTATTTAGAAAATTACATTAAAATCACTGATTTGATGTTACGAAGTATTTAGGATTCTTGGATAATGAAAGCTTCCAAATGATGAGTAATAGTTTACTAAATCAAAAAGACGACGTTTCGGTCGTGCTTACGACTATTTTCAAATCTTCAGAACAATGAAGAAAGTTAACAATGTAACTATAAGAGAAGTCATACAATTAGTTTTTTATAAATTAACTTATCAATAGTGAAAAAATAATTGTTATAAATGTTGAAATTTAAATTAACAATTTTTTTTCACTAATGCGAAGTTAATTTATAAAAACTAATTATATCACATCTCTTATAGTTACATTGTTATTGTTAACTTTCTTAGTTGTTCTGGAGACTTGAAAATGGTCGTAACCATCGTCATTTTGATTTAATAAATTATTACTCATCGTTTGGAAACTTTCACTACCCAGGAATCCTAAATACTTCATTATTAACCACAGCTTCAGAAAATTTGAATAAACCAATGTGACGTTATCTCAAACGATTTGAGTTAGACATTCAAAACAGTGAGGATTTGATGCAAAAACTAACCGTCCGATACGGGCTTAACCTAGACCTTGAAATCCATATCGTGAAACAGATCTGTCAGCTTACTTCCACCCTCCAGTACACAACGAACCCTCCCTAACGTCATCTCCATTCTGTAGCGATGCACTAAACCACCACCACGATGCCTCAATGCGCAATCGCCTCATGTACCCCTTCTTTGCGTCGGAGCACCACCATCCGCTACCACCGCTTCCCCGCAGATGCGGCCATGCGTCTGCGCTGGCTGCGCGCATGCGGACGCACTGTCAATGCAGGCACTGCGCGTGTGTGCTCTCGACACTTCAGCGCGCGAGACTATGAACCGGCGACTGCGGGGGCGCAAAGGACCCGGTTGCGAAAGGGGGCGGTGCCGACGGAGGAAGAGACGCCGGAGGTGTTGTTGGCGGTGGGGTTGAGGCATAATAAGAAGGATGGGGGACTGCCGATGGAGTGAGTATGATTTGTTTTTATTGTTTAGATATAAATATGTACTGGTGTTCTACGACGACCTTACTCCACCTAGATTTTAAAAACTTGTTAATATTATTTTACGAAGTTTAGTACTTAGTCAGTCCGAGACACGAAAGCACAAAAACACTATTTAATAATTTAATATGCGCTACGTTTAAATCCACATGAAATACAATTAGTTTACTTTCCGTGTATGTAATATAACAAATAACAGTTAGCCAAATAAGTTTTAAAACTACGCAGCCTTTCTTATAGTGGCAGTTGATCTGTGCCATTGTTCATTCGAATCAGTTCCTGTCTTGTTTATAATCGGATTAAAAGCGTACCAAAATAAGTTAAAGCCGGGTTTGTGCAGCAATAACATAGTCATTGTCATAGTTGTAGTCTTATGTCCGTATTCATAAACACTCGTAAAAATTTTAAACGGTTCGTTATAATTTTTATCCAATAAAAACAGTCGACATTGAAAGAAAAATCGAAATTTTATTTGTCAAGTTTGATTCTATTTGTCAAAAAATATAACGAACCGTTTTTAAACTTTACAAGTGTTTATGAATATGGGCATTAGTCTTAAGAATTAAAATATGTTTTTATAATAGAATTGTTTATGCAACATCGTCATAATCATAGTCAGTATCATGAACATAAGCATAATCACAGAATTGGATTAATTTTAATTTTATGCTTATGACTATGACGACTTACAAACTGCGCATGCCTGAGAACTGTCAGTATTAGAAAACATAAGTTCTGTGATGTTGTTTATTATGAACAAACGAGCAACAACTATTTTTCTCTCCTATATGTTAACGTATCCATATTTATTTATTCGGCAAATATAATATTTATTATAAGTAAATGAGGTTAGGAAGTCATATATTAACAGTTACAACAAAAATGCTGCATAAACGATCACCTATTAAAGCCCGTTTGACATTATACTATTTTCGTCTATTTTCATACTATATTTCTAGATAGATTTTTGATCGAGTTCCATTCATTCCATGCTATCAAGTCGTGTATAATCGGTAATCTTCGGAATGTATCGTATTTTAAATCAAAATAAATTAATACAAATTTAACAAATTTGTACAGTTAACTTATTTTTGAAATGGATAAAATACAAAAAAATAAGGAGTTACAAAAATTCATTTTAAATGTGTCTGTATCATATTAGATATTTTATATTAATGTTATTGAAAGGTTATTTGTAACCTCACACTTTGCAAAATAAATGATATATAACAAAAGTTGGCAACTGTTGATATCACGACTTCGCGCATGCGAATTAACGATCTAGTACGAAACTCGTATAGAAATATACGGCCGGGCGTATATTTCTATACTAGAATCTCGGATGAAAGTCGGATGAAAATTTCTGATTTACACATTATGCTAGATTTGTCTAGAAATTTCTCGGAAGGATCTAATACTAGAATCTATACAAAAAAAGTATAATGTAAAACAGGCTTAAGACTATAAATTAAGACTATGATTATGACTACATTATTGCTGCATAAACCAGGCTTAAAAGCACAAAGTTATTGTAATAATTATTAATTGACGTTGTCTATGAAATAATACAAAATAAAAATTTCTTTCCCTTACCCTTAAATTTGGTTTCAATTTAATAATGTACAGGCAAGGAAAGTATTTTCTTTACTCAAAAAATTACCAACTTTTTTTTTAGTTTTTGTCTAAAAACAAGCGCATCCTTATCACTTTATAATACGTGTATAGAAATTAATTTCAATAATCTGTAAAAGCAGTGTTATAAAGAAAGTTGTTACACTCATAATGCTCTAAAAATTTTAGAAAATGTAATTTCTACGTCGACGTACAGTTTAAGTTCAGAAAATTCAAGAAACGCTAGTTTTTTAAATACGACACCCCATTTCAACAACATATCTACTTACTTTTAAAAACACTTATACCGCAAATAGTTTATGAAATATTTTATACAGTATTACACAAGCAAAATCTGTTTTTTTTTTTTCAATACATACATATACAGGATGCGATATTAATCTTAAATGGGACATATTAAAATATTGTCTTCTCTAATTATTTTTCTGTAAACCGGTTAAATAGTTTTGTTGTACAGAAAAAAAATCTACATTTAATTCATATTTTTTACGTCCTTTTGTTCATGAGAACTGGTTGTTAATGTATATACCCATGTATTTTTTACACAATAAATGCATTAGAAGAATATAAGCATTGTTCATAGAACGGTTTGCACATGGTACTGCAATATCATTTGCAATTTATTTGAAAGTGTTAAAAAAAATCTGAGTACTGGGATATTGTCATCTTAACATAATTTTCATTTTTAGGTTTTTTCTAATAACCATTATTTCAAAATCGTCGTCTTCGCTTGAAGAATAATTTAAAAAATCAAATATTCTAGTGGAAATGCTACTATCCCAATCCTGTCATCTATTATTAAGGGAATTTTAATAGGTATCTTATTATTTTGTAATTATATACTGACCTTAAAATATTTATTTAAATAATAAATATAAATTTATTTTTAATGTACCAAACAGCAATTTCACAGAGAACCTAATTTTCTGCAAACAAAGACAAACTCGAAAAAAATCAACAGTTAATATTAATCAAATCATTATTGCCATGGAATAATAAAAAATAACCATAACCATAGTAAACCACAAAAGAATAATGTTGTTATTAAGAAAAGAAATATTGATTATAATTACTAACGTCTAAAACAAAATGTGATATCAACGTGCGTAGGTATTTATTTATTATTCCACGGCACCATTTGTTTGATTAATATGTAATAACTTTTAAATTTCTTTGATGTTCCCTGTTTCGGATAATAGAAAATTATTAATTAAGATATAATATGGCGAAAAAATCTTAATCTTCTTCAGAAAAACTGATTTACTCGATTACTTTTTTTACATTAATATATCTGACTTTGTGCTGTCTGTATGGTGCACAGCTGTCTACGTTGGCTTCTAATTTTGTAAATTTATGCGTAACAAATTGCTATAAATGAATATGCATGTGGTGTGTAACATCCTTATCATTATTATAGTGTAGAATAGAGTATAGAGGAATAGAACCATAAGTGATAATATACCATCACCTCATCACCATCTCTGTATAATTACATGCAAACGATGATGGCTAGTGCCGGAAGACCTATAAATTTTAATATGAAACTCGATGAACAATGCTCTCAGCTCTCACTGAACATTCCATATTTACTATTTACAGTAATGTACAAATGAATTATGGGTAGGGGAGACCGGGGCTGGTTGTCACAATTTATACTTTTGAAATTTTTAAGAGACAGGATTCACAGTTACCGTTTTTATCATTCGCCTATCCTTCTGTGTTTTTTGCTTGAACAAATTTTTGTGACAATCTGCCCCTACTCCGGGTTGGTTGTCACATACTTTAGGGTTAGTTGTTCCGATTATTTAAATGGAAAAAAATAACTTTCAAAATTTATCAATAAATTTTATTAGGACTGACCAAAGCTGAAAATTGAGGTTGATAAAGAAAATCATTAATACACTGAAAAAAAATTTGCTTTAATTATTAAAAAAATGCAGGTAAAATCAAAATATTTTGCATTCAACTTTGATCCAACAAAATTTTTATTTGTTTTGAAATTACTTCTGTTTTTGATCTTTCAAACGAAAGTAATTACTGTTAAATTAAATGTATTATATCATTAATTATTTTATATTGATTTGAAATTAAAAATGTTGACACAAAAGTAAAATGTTTTGACACCAAAAATAATGCTTATAAATGTAATATTTTTTATTCGTTTCAAATGCCGTAATTTTTAATTCAAAATCTTGATTTTTTGAATCAAAAGTAAAATAATTAAAATAAAAACAGCGACGTAAAATATTTTAAAATAATTGTATATGACTTTCAAACTAATAAAAATATTATTTATTTTAAGTACGTGTACAATCAAATTGAAAGTAAACTTTCAGTTTAAAAGAATAAATTTATAAGTGAATATCACTTACATTAGAAATGATTGCAAAAAGATTTTAATTTGAAATTATCCAATTTATTGAATTAAAATCTTTTTTCAAAAGTACTTGTTCCCGAAAGTTTTTAATTTTACCTGCAATTTTTTTAAAACTATAGCAAAACTTTTCATTTTTGCAGATTTTAGAAATGAAAACATACTATTTTGAAAATAAAGTAAAAATTTCTTTCAGTGTAGGATACCAGTAATTTAAATTCAAGACGAAATACGAATTTAAATGAATATTTAAGGGTCAGTAATACATTAGTCACTTTCGGCCGCACTTTCACAATTTTGACAAGTATAAAAGTTATTCAGTCCGGGGGTACATGATTCATGAGCCCAGTTATACACACTGAATCCATTTTTTCACGCGTGACAACCATCCTCAGGATTTTTGTGACAACCAACCCTGTACAGACATTTCAGACAAATGACGATTTGGAGGAAATACCATAGAACCTAACCTCAAAGTTGATACAGAGTAACATCATAGACCTTATAGATTAACAGAAAAATAGTTGAGACATTGACTATATTGAGTAGAAAGTGAATAATAGAAAATAGTTAATCGTTCAACGAATACTTGCAGCTGCAGAAACACAAAAGAACTAACAAAATCCATGTAATTGTCGTAGAACACATGAAACTGTGTGCATAGACTCGCAATGATATATACACAACCCCTACGTGGCAGTAGTGACTGAGAACTGAGACTTGGGACAACCAACCTGTGTGACAACCGGCCCCGGTCTGCCCTACATATTTAATAAGATACACAAAACAAAAAATCAAATAAACCATAAGTCAGAATAAGATTAATTTTATGGACAATTTTTGCCATTGGTTGACACATGAAATACAAACGTGAAAAGTGACGTATTATTTCACTTAAATATATGAAGTTTCATATACGAAAAACAATTCATATGAATGAAATATGTACATGAGCTGCGTACAATACATTTTATACACTCCTAGTAAATAAATTTGAAAGAATTATGGGACATGAATTCATGAATTTTGTAATCTTACGAAAATTTTATAATTCAAAATATGCTATTTAATATTAGGTACTCATTTTGAATATACATATCTATGTCACATGCTCCTTTATTATTATTTTTTTTTACATCAAGTATTATTAAATTAGCCCTCTGTGTATATAAGCGAGATATGTAAATTTAAAAATTATGTACTTTTTACCTCCCGCTACCCTAGGTAAAGGAGGTATAGGGATCGTGCTAAAAATCGGATATAGAGATTTTAGTGAATAAGCACGTTTTGATGTCCCCAGAATCCGATTTTAACATTTTTACAATGATGTCTGTAGGTATGTATGTGTGTGTGTCTGTGTGTGTGGATCATGTGGACACGATTACTCAAATACTATCAATCAGAAAAATTTGAAACTGTATATCCATTCTATGCTAATGTGGAAAGAGCTCATTAGTTTTGAGTGTATATCGGATAACCGGAAGTATCATTTATACAAGCTTTTAACAGTTTTTCTTGTAAAAAATTCATTGAATATAATTTTTAAGCAACTTTTACCAATACAAATTGAATATAATGGCACAATCTTCAATTCTACGATAATAGCATTTAGTAAATAACTTGAAATAACTTTATATTATCTTATAAAATAATTTATTTTTGTACATCACTTTGCCTCGGCGTCAAACATAAACAATATTTTAATAACAAATTTGACATATTTAAACAAATGTCACTGTCACGCAGCAATTTTCATTAAAATTAATAATGAAACCGTGTTAAGAAGAATTTAGTAGTTTAAATATGATTCTAATGAAATTAAGGTTTGTAAAAATAATATATTTTCCATCATACATAAATATTAGATATACAGCATAATTCGATTCAAATTTGATGTTTGCAGCATTATATATCAAACAGCTCTCAATAAGAACGTGATTTCAAAGTGTCAAATAATAATTTGCAACTACACATTTACGAAATGGATAATGTACGGTGAAGAATTTACACAGATTGCGTTTTAGAGCATAAGGAAGTTGGTGATGATTTTGACAATAATGTGTGTGTGACGATTTTTCCTTAAAATATATTAATGATCCAAAAGTTCGCAAAGTTAGTATTTAATACTCTTATATAATTTGAAACAACATATTAGATTTTGACTATATATGATAAACCGGATGCAGTACTTAATTTGAAGCTCTAACAGATTTTTCAGGAAAAACATAATAAAATATAATCCAAAATTTCGTATTACAAACTTTTCTATTTATTGGAACAACAAAGTAGATTTTTTTTACAAACGATCAATCGGAAGTGAAACTTTACTTAAAGCTCAATGCTATTTTAAACATGGAATTGGCGGGAGGACATGTGCTGGCCACATCAGATTTTTTTTTCTTGTAATTAAGTTTGCTATGGATTATTTAAGTATTTACGACTTGTATAAAGTCTAGTTGTGCACCTCCCTTTATGATAACTATATATCTTCTTGCCGTTTTGAAATTAAAATTAATATTTTATAGGTATTTTAGTTATTAAAAAAATATGTATAGTTTAATAGGCGGACAAGGAGGTCGTCCCATTTTTTAACTATAAATAAGGAATGAATTATAAATTTATTGGCATGAAAAAAATGATATGAAATGAATGAAAGTAAAATCGAAAAAATCATTTGTTTACATACTTTTCTCCATCCGTCTCTTTAAGTAATTATTTGCATTACAATAAATATTAAAGTTGTGTGAGGGAATTGTAATGTACTCACAATAATAACTGAAACAATTTACCAACCTCTAAAATAATTCCAACCATCGTTTTCGAGTTGTTAGAAACGATAGCTTTGTTCACATAGGTAACGGTTTGAAACCGACAGAGGCATGCGCTGTTATATAAAAGCGTTCACAGAATCACAAATTTCAAACTTTGACTACTAGTCAGTTGGCTATTCACAGAAGTTTTCTGACTAGTTGGGGATTGATTGGCCAACGGTCAGAATAATTTCCAACTCGGCTGGAAATTTTTAGTTTAAGACATGCGCATTTATATTTTTCAGAAGTTTTGACATTCCCACATGTTCCGAGTTTGTTTCCGTTTGCAGAAAATTAGGTTACCTGTGAAATTTCTGTTTGATACATGAAAAATAAATAAATTTATATTTATTATTATAATAAATATTTTAAAGTGAGTATATTCGTATTATTGCAAAATAATAAGATACCTATTAAAATTCCCATAATAAATTATGGATTCGGTTAGTAGTATGTCTGCATGTCCACTAGAATATATAACTTTTTAAATTATTCTTCAAGTGACTAGGACGATTTTGAAATAATGGCCATTAGAAAAAAAAAGAATTATGTTTAAATGACAATACTCCAATATTCATAATTTTATGAACACTTTCAAACAAATTACAATTGATATTGCAGAAGATTTACAGTTTCACAGTAATTCCATTATCAAGCTGAAGAAAACGGCCCACTAGAATCACTAGGTGCTTATAAATAAGTTTTTATTATGTGTTTACAGAAAAATTCAAACCGTTTGATTTGCAACTTTTTTGAAACCGGGAATGCGCATTGGATCTCAATCTCCAACCGTTTGAAAACCGTTCTATAAACAAAGTTAATTTTAATTTCACATTTTATTATTTAGCTGCAATATCTGGTTTATAAATACCTTGCGTAAAATTGTACCACAACATTTCAAAGGATAATATCATTTGATGTTAATTTGAAAGCTTAATCAATCTTCATGCTTAATCGTTTCTACTGTACCATGAAGTTTTCACTTTACTTATTGAGGATTACTCATCCATGTACTCTCCCACCAACCGGAAATCCTTTATTGTTTTCCTTAATCCACACTAACACGTTTAATCAAGCGTCTTACTCATCGAGCGTCATACCTTTCGAAATTGTTAATCGTAAATCGATTTTTTACGCACATCCACTGATATTAACTGTGTAGTTTCTTACGTAATTAATATCAGACGTAATTAATACAATTAATCAGAAAAATTTTTGGTTAACAAATCCAATTGAATCCCTATATTTCTGATCACGTGTGCGAAAGTAAGGAATCAAACCAAACTTACATTGAAAATTTCTTGGTTAAAAAATTATCCAATTGTATCCCTGAGTTTCTGATCACGTGTGCGAAAGTAACCAATCAAAACAATCTTACATTAATAATTATCCTAAGACAATTATCACTTATGTCATTAAGTTGTTAAGTAATAAATACTTTTTGACAGATAATTAAAGATTAATTGTTTTAATTTGAAATAACGTTTTGACGGTATGATAGTTAAAATAATGCTTCAGTTAATAAAATACACACAATAAAAAACTATTATAAATCAGAAATTGAAAATATAATTCTATTATTATTACTGTTAAACGTTTGTATAATAAAACTGAAATGTGTCTCGGCATCTCGTAGTGTCAATGTCAATTTTATGGGAACAGTCCACACTGTCGAAAACCGTACCGCCGAAAAGCCATACTGCCGAATAGTCACACTGTCGAAATGTCATAGTGCCGACACTTACCCCCACCACCATGTCCATAGCGTCGAAACCTTCAATGTCCACACTGCCGAAATGTCATAGTGCCGACACTTACCCCCTCCACATTGCTAGTAGTGTAGACCAGATAAATGTTCATAGTAGGTAAGAGCCGGCCAAAATCAGTACAATATTTATATAATAGATGGTACAGGCATCGCAGTGCTAAACAAGTTTCTCGTTGTTTTCTTGTAATATTAATATATAATTTATGAATTAAATATTTATTATGTGTAAATACTGAAAGGCAGTTGATCTATTCAGCACATAAAAATATATAAATATGTTAAAATAACTTTCCTGGTTAATAATTGGAAATACGCTTGGATAATAAGCAGTTTAATAATTAATAAAAACTACATGGATTGTACTCTAAGGGTTAAGGCCATATAAATTTAAAAAAATGCTGTTTGGTTTACTTCCGTTTTTTGTTATTTTCTGCATTCATAGAAGATTTGAAACAGACGTGTGACGTAGATTTAGAGATAAGAAAATTTAACTCGAATATTTTAAAAATTACTTAATAACTCTACAAATACTGTATATGTTTCTCTATATTAAACATCGCATAGTTAAAGTATAATAGTTATAAGTACAAGCTGAGAAAGTGTTGATTGCAACAGACTATTTTACTTATAGTTCAAAAATATTGATTACAAGAAGGAATCCGAAAATATTTAAATACAAGTATTTTACTAAGATGCAAAGAATCAAATACTTATGATATATAATTCTGAAATCTTAGTGAGATAATTTTATTTTTCTTGTCTGTCGATATTGTATTTCCCTGATTTACCAATAAAATTTAGTATAAAAAATTAAAATAAATATCCTACCAAACGGATAATTTCCTGGCATTGTTATCTTGCAAATTATAATTGTAAAATTGTTGAACGGATTTTGATTGCAAGAATGAAGCGAACAAAGGAAATTTCATCAATATTTTAAAACTAGCATATTTCAAAGAATCAAAAGTATAGTTTAAACTTTAAGGCGTTCAAATTTTTATTATGGCGGGGGGGGGGGGGGGGGCGTACACATATTTGTTATTTGTATGTAAATATTTGTATTAGTAGAGATGAATTATACAAAAACATTATATAATACCTTTATTTATGATTTGGTGGTGTATTTTTAAATAAATAATATTTCGTTTCCATTTAATATGCTCTTTCATGAATTGTTTAACGAATTTTGTTCAGTTATTATATCATATGAATTCAAAATTCGCGGCGTTTAGCTACATTATGTATATAAAGTCACTATACAAAAACCTAATAATAATATGCGGATAATTTTTTTTGGAAATTAACACAAAGTGGTAGATCAGAGATTCAAGCTCGAAGGATTGATTTTCTGAGAAGTACACGAATATCAAGACTTCAAAGTGGAACAAATACGGAAGTAAGACGAACAATACAAGCGGAAGAAGTCATAACTTCAAGATTCAAGAATTCAAAATGGACAACTTACTTGATATGGCCAGGCCATGTACATGCCAAATGAAAGAAAATAGTTGGCCAAAACGAATTTTTAATTGGGTACCAGAATAGAGAAGAAAATGTGAAAAACCACGGAAAAGTTGGAGAGAAGAAATAAAGGATAATGAAGCAAAGGAAATAAGAGAACTAGAAGAAATGGATTGAGAAAATAATAGGAATATGTAAACAGCACTAAGTGTAAAAAATACCAGTTTTTATATAAATTACAAATGTATGAAAATCTCTGAAATGTATTGATATCCTGATTTTTTAAATTAGAATTACCATAAAATAATAATAAATGGACCCATAAACCAATTTTTTTAAAATATTTTTAAATGAAAGTTCGTTTAATTTTGAGGCAATTCGTGGTATCAAAAAGTCATAATTGTTTTTTGTATAGCTGCATTTGATTTTTAAAGAAACCTATACCTATCTTTCTCACACTAGTTTCTGTAGTAGGCTGCGCGAGAAAGATGCCAATAGTGTGACGTCATCTATGGCCTGGAAATAAATTCAAATATCTCGCAAAGTAATTACTAAAAAAAAAGTTTTTTTTATTTTAATCGTTATTTATTGAGTAGTACTTTAAGGACAAAGTGTACATTTTATTATTTTTTGTTATGGTTTATGGGCCTATTAACCCTTCGGAGGTGGCGCTCAATCTGACAGAGCCGAACAATTTTATAGCATACCTACTGCGAACGGTTTTGTTGGTTTACATTTTCGAAAGTTAAATTTTTATTTGTTTCATTTTTTATGTAAATATTCGTTTTCATAGAAAAAAAATCTACTGTGGCCAGCACAATACCTCTCGCCATTTCCATTTTATCTTATATACGTATTGTGTTGCACTGCGCTATCGAACCGTCGTTTTGTAACAAAAACATTACAGAACTTTACCCAAATATTGTTTTTTATTGTATTTAACATGTCTTCTGCATACATATAATTCTAATTATATCTATTTTTCATTGTATGAGGAAGTTTCTAAATGTCAGAGATTCTTCCAATTCATTAACCAGATTGGCGGTATTTCTGATGGATATATGCATTTTACCACAATTATACCTGTAATTTCAAATATTTAATTAATAAAACAATAAGAAAGATTAAATATACTTCCCAGAAAAAGCTATCAGAATGTCACTGAAACTGTTGATTTTTGACACTGACATGTGTCATTTGCAAACTATGTTATAAACATTGGAATTTGTCAACCGGTTTCCTTAGTCTCTGCGGTTAGATTACTCTATAAATTATAGTGTCTTTGTCTCTAAATCTATACAAGATATAATAAAAATTTTAAGTGTATTAGATGGAAAATTTTATGTTCTTCAATTTTTAATAAAAAGAAAACTCTGAAAAATTTATATTTAGAAGAATTTTTCTAAGAAACTACTACTTCCGGTTTTTCAATTGTTACCAAAACTTTTCAGTTCTTCCCATTAATGTCAGATTAAGGAATACGTAAAATGTTAAAATCGGATTCTAGTGACAATAAAACGTGCTTATTCACTAAAACCTGGATATGCGATTTTTAGCAAGAATTCAATACCTCTCTTAGCGAGAGATAAAAAGAATGTAAGTTCTTGTTATATCTGGATAATTTACTGACGAATCATATATTTGTCATGTCTTTGTTGCAATCAACACTTTCTCAGCTTGTACTTATAACTATTATACTTTAACTATGCGATGTTTAATATAGAGAAACATATACAGTATTTGTAGAGTTATTAAGTAATTTTTAAAATATTCGAGTTAAATTTTCTTATCTCTAAATCTACGTCACACGTCTGTTTCAAATCTTCTATGAATGCAGAAAATAACAAAAAACGGAAGTAAACCAAACAGCATTTTTTTAAATTTATATGGCCTTAACCCTTAGAGTACAATCCATGTAGTTTTTATTAATTATTAAACTGCTTATTATCCAAGCGTATTTCCAATTATTAACCAGGAAAGTTATTTTAACATATTTATATATTTTTATGTGCTGAATAGATCAACTGCCTTTCAGTATTTACACATAATAAATATTTAATTCATAAATTATATATTAATATTACAAGAAAACAACGAGAAACTTGTTTAGCACTGCGATGCCTGTACCATCTATTATATAAATATTGTACTGATTTTGGCCGGCTCTTACCTACTATGAACATTTATCTGGTCTACACTACTAGCAATGTGGAGGGGGTAAGTGTCGGCACTATGACATTTCGGCAGTGTGGACATTGAAGGTTTCGACGCTATGGACATGGTGGTGGGGGTAAGTGTCGGCACTATGACATTTCGACAGTGTGACTATTCGGCAGTATGGCTTTTCGGTGGTACGGTTTTCGACAGAACGACATATACTCGCTATGAATATAGTTCAGCGTGAAGTGTGTAACGATAATAAAATTGAATATATGTCGTTCTGTCGAAAACCGTACCGCCGAAAAGCCATACTGCCGAATAGTCACACTGTCGAAATGTCATAGCTACTACTGACATTTATTGGGTGATTTTATAATTATAAAAATTCTGCTAAATATAAATTCTTCATAAATTTAATTAAAATTGCAAAAAAAATCTCACTGATACCCCTCGATCATTGATAAATACTTATAATTTTATCACAACTCCCTCAAGCACGTTGCTTGTAGGTAACACCACCTCCGCCTTCGGCGTCGGGATGTTACCAAGCAATGCGCTTTCGGTAACTGCCATAAAATTATTTCGTAATTATTCATGTCATTAAGTTGCTAAATAACAAACACTTTTTGACAGATAATTAAAGATTAATTGTTTTAAGTTGGAAATGACGTTTTGAGGGTATAATAGTGGAAATGACGCTTCAATTAATAAAATACATACTCATACTCACAATAAAACCCTCTATTATAAATAAAAAATTAGAAAATATCATTCTATTATTATTACTATTACACGTTTCTTTAATAAAACTGAACGTGTCTCGATATCTCGTTGTGTCAATCTTATTATCGCACTTCACGCTGAACAATATTCATAGCTACTACTAACATCTACTGGGCGATTTTATAATTATAAAAATTCTTCATTAATTTAATTAAAATTGCAAAAAAAATCTCATCGTATACCCCGCGATCATTGTAAATAATTATAACTTCCTCAAGCACGTTGCTTTTAGGTAACATCCCTTCGCCTTCGGCGTCGGGCGGTTACCGAACAACGCGCTTTCGATAACTGTCAAAATTATTTCGTAGTTATCAATGTCCTCGGAATATTATAGCTGAAAACAGAATTAAATTACAATTTGTAAAGTGGCATCTTGAACTGGAAGATAATTTAATAAGCCGGATAATTTATTTGCATACATATATTTGCATGCAAATATGCATACAAAGCTTTGAATCATTGTCGTACGCTTTTGAGGTCATCAATCGTTAAATGAAATTGTGCTCCTAATTGCATAAAAGAGTCTCCGATGTCGAGACGCTTAGAATTATAAAGGGAGCAGAAGGTTGATGCGCTGGGTAAAGCTTTGACCTTTATCACACAAAGACGAATTGGTGGCGACTGGAGTAGCAAATTCTGCAATTCCTTAGGACTGGTTTCAAAAGGACTTTTACGCTTTATAATTAATTCTAATTTATTTTATAATTGTGGATGAGTACTATGGTTGAGATGAAAAGTTTATGCTTGACCCAAATTCGAACTCAGAATCTTCGAGGAAAGCATCCTATACGAAAGGAGAGTCCTGAGTTCAAGTTTCAGTCCATGAATTTTTCACAAGAAGCTTTATTTATTATTTAATACTTGAGTTCTGAATGTTATAACAATAACAATGTAAAAACAATTTGTAATATAGTTACTAAGGTGTGGTTCCTTAACATTAAGTGTGTCGTGCTGTCAGATAAGTATTCACGAAACTTTATTTAGCGAATAATTTCTATAGTAATAATTGTTGATGCAATTGTATTCATAGTTATTATTCGTCAAATAAAGTTATTAGGAGGTGGACATCTCGGGCATAAAACTAGTAAAAGACAGGTGAAGAATTCACTGACTTCAAGAGATCTTCGAGTAGTTGGGAGAGCATCCTAAGGACCTGGATTCTAGTCTCAGCAAAGTCCATGATTTTTTTACAAAAATATTTCTTCGGTAATTTCTATGTTTTAATGACGAATTACGCTAATGTTGAAAAATAGTTCTTTTTATTTTATAAAATACAATTGATTAAAAAAAACTGATTCAGTTGGCAATAACAAAAAATTACTTGGAATTGGTCACACTGAGGCAAAAATTTATTTCCTGTTGTTGACAGTGACATTTGAAAATTTAAATTTAGGTGTATTTTTTTTATTAACCCTCCGAATACCATGGGGTCGTCAACGACCCTAGTCTCGCGGAATTTCGCCAAAAATATGATGAAACTTGAAGGTTTAATTGTGGCTCCGTTATTTTTTTAAAAAAAAACTATATACTATCACCTCAATAGTTATTCTTACTGAAAACTTGAATATCAGACCTGTAATCACGTATTCTTTCCCGAAAAACATGGCTGGGGTCCTCTTGAGACCTCCATGGTATTCTGTGTACACTTTTAATGAAAATGAAATCGCTGCAGAGGTTTGTAATATTGCGTCAACTTGCATTTTCAAAGATGATTTTCTCTTTCCTAATAACCAATTGGTGTGAAAGAATTGAAATTGAACCATCCAACTCATAAGACAACACTTTAGAACCAAAATTACAAAAGGGGTCTCGCAAAGACCCCCGTGGTATTCTATGTTCCAGCTGGACCGTGGTATTCGGAGGGTTAAAATGTTTGTTGTTTACCTCACCCACGTACTTTTATTTCTTGCATTACCCATAAGCAATATTCTATAGCATTTCAATAGGGTAGTTGCGAAAAAAATAAATGTTATTTTTTCCTATTAATTATGAAATATATACTAATTCTAAACATATTAATGTAAAAATTATTAGAAAATATAAAACTTTTCATTCATAATTTCCATAAATAAAGTTCGCGGTAGAATTCTTGTGACGTAGATTTTTAATAATTATATAGTTCGAACAAGTCCGTATGACTCATACAAGCTTGTTAGAATACCACGACAAAGCGAAGATGTTGAATTATATTTAATTGTATCATACAAATTTACAGTATAATTCTAAAAGAAAAATAACATACAAAAATATTATTTAATAGTACGTATTATAATTATGTACTACTTGAATACCAGATATTTTCAAGATATTTAATTCTTATATATAGACAACTTCATAATTTTGATACCAGATGGCTGCACACTCCAGTGAATGTACATGTCATTTTTAGTGACATAACCTATGTTTTACGTGTTAAAATCATATTTTATTTTTCTTTTCTATATTAACAGATTTAAAACAAGGTAATGAAACTAATGAATTTGTGTGAAAATGAATAATTTCTTTTGAAATAGTGCTTCTCTCAAACATATAAATCGTTTCAAATAAAAATGGTAGTATTGTGTACAGAGCGTACAACCGAGAGTGTACCGCTAGGGCAAGAAAGACTGTGATTGGTATTAATAAAACACGTAACCACGGGAAAATTTGAAATAAGATTTTTTTTTTTTAAATTATATTTTGAAAAATATACAGTTGTCAGACATAAAATATGTATTAAAGTGATTAACTTGAACAATTCTTTCAGAAAAAAAATAAATTGGAAAATGCGCAACTACCCTATTGTTCAAAATCTTATTAGCTGTGAGACCTCACCTCTGACATAACCTATTTGTATTTATTGTGAAAATGACATGTCAAATAATATTTGCGCTTTCACCTGATGTTGTGTAAACTGTGGAATAAAAAGATCCCCAGAGTTGTATTGCCAACGGCATCGTTACTTTTTGATCACTCCACCCTGTATTTCAATTTTTAACATATGCTATGTTGTTATAAACAATAATAAAACATAAATAAATTTATTAGAGCAAGAAAATTAAAAATGTTTATGAAACAAATGACAAAATCAATTATTACAAACATCGAACAGGAGACCACCGGTATGTGTTCACGTTGCGTTGAGAGAATTTAAATACCTCTACTCTAATTTATGAACATTGTCTTTTAAATCACTACTTCTTACAAGTATGGTTTTTATTGAACTTGACTTTTAAAATTACCTAAAAATATTGGTGAACAGCTTTCACTATTCGTCACCAGACGTCTCTAACAACGCAAATAAATTATTATATTTCACACGTTAGTTATTTGTTAGTTGTACAGATGAGCAGGGTTTTTAGAAGCTGCAGTTATTAAATGAAACGATTGTTGAATATTTGTACGCACTCCCAGTTCATTCGTAGAGACCTACAAGCAAATAGTAACAGTAGGGAACATATCATAACAACTCACACGACGGAAGTACCTGATAAAAGTGGTTTATAGGAGAATAGGAGTGGGGGAACTGTAACACAAATATCAGATATCATTTAATAATAGCCTAACGTTTATATATCTTCAAATGAAACACTACAGAGATCTAACCTCACACAATCACCTGGATCATATGATGTCAACAAAGCTGACTCACACAAAGTGGTTTATATCACGGCTGACTTCCGTCGCGTCTTGGACCTACCCCCACCACCGTTACATTCCCTCCTAGAGACTGTCAAGTGTCAACCTGAATTTCGAAAACATAATTAAAATTTGTTACTTAAACAGGTATAATTGTTTTTTCAGACCTATATATGTAGGTGTGCCAGAACTTCGGGTATAAACTTTAAGGGCATATAGTACTCACAACTTCGAGTATAAACTTTAAGGGCATATCCGCGAAAAAATTCAAAGTAGCTGACATCTGGTGGCAAAATTTAATAGTTCCCAAGTAAGGAAAACAAGTTGATGTTTACATTGAAAGAGATACGCGTTTCATTAAGAAAAAGAGTAAATGTAAAAAATATTGCTCAGTTCCACAATGTAACAATTATTCAAGTGAGAATATATCGTTACATTATTTTCCTAAAGATTTAAAGATGCGGCAAGCATGGATTCATGTATTAAAAATAGGGAAAAAGGTTACAAAGTATATGAATGTATTTGTATGAACACCATGTATATCTTCATTACAATAATATTCTATCGTACTATATAACATTACTTATAAATTAATACCTGATTTTACATAAATGTTTATTCTCCACTTAAACTTATTTACATAGTAAATTTCCATCAAGTCGTCGAAATTATAATTGAATTTAAAACAGCAATGTTAAAATTAATTAAAACTATTTAAAATAATGCGCATTTATTAAAAATAAATAAATTTACTGTGGAAATAAATCTCAGAGAAGAATTTGTTTATAAAACCGGACCTAAAACTTCTAACAAATTAAATGTTAATAGTATACATTGTTCTTCCAGGCTGCTTGAATTTTAATTAGCACATTCAATATTAATTGGAGTAAAAAAAATACCTATTATACCATTACTTGTCATCGTATCAAAAACTTTATCTTGAATTTCAGATAATTCATCTTTGGATGGAGAATTTGGATTCTTTTTCTTCACTTCGCATTTGCAAATAATTTCTTGCAATTCTTCATGCTTACAAACATATTTGTGTCTTTACGAATTATTATCAACAACATTAAACTTTTAAATGCAATTTAAATTAAATAACTACGAATCACTCATGAAAAATGTTAATCCATAATAAAATAAGTTGCATTCAGTTAATGGATATAAAGTAAATATTACTGTAATTACATTCTAATTAGTTTAGCTATTGGCATAAATTAATGTAGCGACAATTTATGTTTGCATGTACCACTTAGACCAGCTTTGCAAGAACAGGTAGCACGCCATTCGCTAACATTATTTTTTAATTTAATATTAATATTATGAGGTGCACCCTTTCAATTAGAAGTTTGAAGACACAATCCTAACAATTCCTTCTCGTCGGTATCTTTCTTTAATCCACATAACATAATGTCCCGCTATAAAATATTAATAACATCATATTTACAGGTTATACTTTGAGTACCACATATATTTACCTTTAAATACAGCTTCTCCTTCTACAATCGGCCGTATTTTTCCATTTAAATATGAAAGAATATCTGCTAATGATATTTCCGTATCAGAAAATTTTAATAATCACAGATATTTATAAAAAAGTACGAAAATAACACTTAACAACACGAAACGTTCGTTTACTACAATGACTACAATGGTTATCTGAAGTTTGTTTTCCCCATTACGGTAGCGATTTTGCTGCCATCTACATTTAGATTTTTTCGCGGATAGTACTGACCAAGATAAGTAAAAAAAGCTTAATCAACAGGCTCTTATCCAGTGGGTTGATCTTCATCTGTATCCGGGAAAGAGGCTATTTTAGAATCGAAGAAAAAAGTGATCGGCCAGACTATAATAAAAATACAATAAAACTTTATATGAAACATTTTCTCAATTTCTAAGTTAAAAAGTTATTTGAAAATTAAATATTTGTCAAGGTCTCCACAACATATAACTTACTACAATTATTTGATTTTTTTGAAAAACAAAAGCATATCTAATATTACTTCTCAAAGGTAAACAAAAAGTCTCATTTAATGTTGATTAAGCTTTTTTTACTCATTTTGGTCAGTACTGTATGCCTTTAAAGTATGGGCTCGAAATTGCGATACTCTCAGTATTAAATTTTTATACTCCATATAAATTTCGAAAACGTACAAGTTATAAATACAAGTATACAGGGTGTTTCACGGATATGGAACATCCCAATTATTTTCTTAATTATTAAGAATAGAAGAAAATCATCCAAATAAAAGTTGCAGTAGATTAAGGGGGCATTCACTTATTGAAGAAAAAAAAATTAAACCAGTGGTTCTCAAGTTACAAACCAAAGTTATATTTTTTTAAATGGGATATTATACATTTTTTAGTCTCATTCGACAGAGTATGTTTTTCTGAATTCAGCCATATAAATATTTTATGTTCTTGCATAACAAAAATATTGAGAAAAATTCATTTGAAAATTAAATAAATTTTATAACATAACACAAAACAGTAGGCCATGCTCAATAACAAAACAATTAACTTATACTAAATTGCTATTGTTATGTCAAAGTATCATTATTTATAATAAGTAATTGTGATTGTTGTGCTTTTTGGTGAAAAGTAAACGTTAATTGTATTGTTATTGATCATGGCCTATTGTTTTATGTTTTGTTAAATAAAATTTATTTAATTTTCAAATGAATTTTTCTCAATATTTTATGTAAGCACATAAAATATTTATATGGTTGAATTCAGAAAAAAATACTTTGTCGAATGAGCCTAAAAAATATGTAATATCCCATTTAAAAAAATCGGATGTGGCCAACACAAAACCTCCCGCTATTTAATTTTTATTAATTTAAATACATACCTACCTACGTATTTACAAACGCTGCAAACTGTTCTATTGCAGAAAACTATTGCTTTATTTACTAGTTTCTTTTTAAAATGTCACTATTATTAATTTGAAGTGATAAGTTTTCTGATAGTGACATTTACTGTCAGTTACACTCATTTGAAAAATGAACTGTGTAACAAAGGAATAGTTTTTATCTTAGGCTTCGCGACTAATAAAAAAAATTATTTTTAAATTTATCTGTAAAATATATAGAAAAAGTATTAATGTATTCCAGTAGAAAATTCAATAATCTTTAATTTTCATAAGACATAAAATTCGAAAAAATGGCATTTAATGGTATTTTTTGAAGAAAAACCATTATGAGCTTCAAGTAAAGTACGATTTCCGTTTATCCGATTTACACCAAAATCTAATGGCTTCTATTCTTATTAGAATAGGGTAAAAATACAAGGTTTCAGAATTTTCTGAATGATAGTATTTGAGTTAGAGTGCAAACAAAATTCGTACACATACACACATACACACACACACACACACACACACACACACACACACACACACACATACACATACATACAGACATCATCGAGAAAATGTTAAAAATGGATTCCAGGGACCTTAAAACGTGGTCATTTACTAAAATCTCGATATGAGATTTTTAGCACGATCCCTGTACCTCCCTTACCAAGGGTAGCGGGTGGTAAAAATATAATTTTGGTTTGTAACTTGAGAACCACTGGTTTAATTTATTTTTTTTTGAATGATTTTCTTCTATTCCTAATAATTAAGAAAATAATTGGGGTGTTCCATATCCGTGAAACATCCTGTATATGTATGATTTATTACAGCAAAGAAACAAATGTACGCTAAACAAATAACTATTCACTATGCTTATACGTTATTATAGCAGGTTTCTTTTATTTTTACTATTTGTAAAATTCCATTAAAGTTCATTTCAATATCAAATCACTTAGATTCTTTGCATATTCAACCTCAACCCGTACGTGCACCAATCTCTTCACTGAGACTGACTCGAGATGAAAATATCATTTCAACTTTCGACCTAGATTCTCCATGTCCGTTGCAGCTGGCTGTAATCCGCAGACGTGCACGGCTCACTACACTTTCACCTTCCCGCTGCGAGCTTCACCGTGTTTGTCTCGAGCAAACCAGCTGTAACTGTACTTAATTGAAAGTAGTAGATGCATTTTTTGCACTTGCAGTTCTATATATTCATAGAATTGATTAAAGATTAAATTAGCAATTATTCATGCTAGATAGAATTTAAACAAAAGTACAATAGCGAACTCTCAGTGAAACAATGTCTAATAAAATAAAAACGCTCATCATGTTTTACAAGATTTCAGTATACAACCTCTCGGTCATTTTTCTGATGCTGGCCAAGCTCAATTAGAAACCACAGACGCGTTTCGCTCTCATTGCAGCTCATCAATGTGGTGTGACTGACGTCTCTTTACAGAGACAATGATAAACTGGGCACGGCATGAGATTATATACTGTCTCTTACAAGGTAGATGACTTTAGGGGTAACGAATCACATGTAGGGCCATCTACCGAAGAACGCCGTAAAGCTCTGGCAACTAATGAAATAAAAGAAGTTTTTATTCCTACAATAGCGAACTCTCTGTGATAAGGGAGTTATTAAATTTTTTAACAGGAAAGAACGTATACTGTAACGTTTTATGTAGAAAACACCTTATTTTACAAATAAGGGACTTTGAATTTTATTAGTATTTACGTTAATGCTAAATGCAACATAATAAACGAAGTTACAGCCGCACTTTTCCCCGATACATAATCTGAACACATCGTCGGATTTCTGGTAAAAAGACTTAACCGCCAAAAAATGATAAAATGAGTTATGCACATAAACGGATACGTCTCTTCACGACGCATGGTCTGAACACAATATCTAAGCGCTAAAAAATTTATGTTAGAAGGTAACTCATTCTAAAGTTTCGTAAACGCCATCTAACACTTTTCGATGCGCACTGAATTTTATACGAAATGTCTTAAACGCCATTCTACGTGTTAATGTAATGGGTGATGTTAGCGAGTTGTGTTCCACAAAAGTTAATTTATTTGCATATTATTTATTACTCTGATATTCACAACTATATAAATATTAAAATTTAGGTATTAAGCTATATATTAACAAAAAAAAAAAAAACATTTTTATTAAATATTTCATGATATATGCTTCAAAATGTTGCGAAAGTATGTTGAAAAATGTATAAAATATTAATCTCATCGATATAACACAATATCTTGTTAAATAAGTCAATATTGTAAATAAAAACAAGTTTTTCCTGTTTATCTCAAAACTAGTCAAAAGGCGGTTAAGTCTTTTTACCAGAAATCCGACGACATACAGAATACAGAACGTGCGACGTTAAACGCTCGCTATTTAGTCGCACTCAACGTGTGGTTATTCATTTAACGTGACCTTTATTAGTAGGCATGCGCATTCCCGCATTCGGGCTGTCACGTGACTTTAAAGTGCACGTCTAATAAACTATTAGAAAAATGGAAAAAGACGTCAGTTACACCACTGATGAGCTCCAATAAGAGTGAAACGCGTATGCGGTTACTAACTGGGTTCGATCAGCATCTGAAAAGTGACCGAGAGGTTGATTCAGGTGTTGAAATTTTGTGAAACATGGCGAGTGTTTTTCTAATAAGTTACTATGTAGAATTATTGAGAATAAAACACATAATTCATATTTTTTAGAATTTTAAATATGTTCAAAATATGTAGTTCTCTTCAACATTAAAACACTTCAAGATTGTTTCCTTCCATGTCTTACTCTCAATCAATCTTCTTCTGGAATGGTTTTAAAATCATTTCTGAGAGACTTCAAAACTGCCAGAGCTATCAAATTAATTTTTGGACTTAAAAACTGTCAAAGCTGTAAGTAAAATTATAAACAGAAGTACAATAGCGAATTCTAGGTGAAACAATATCTAATGAAGAATTAGGAAAATACTCACCATGTTTCACAAGATTTCAGCATCTGAATCAACCTCTCGGTCATTTTTCAGATGCTGTCTGTGCCCAGCTAGTAACCACAGAAACGTTTCGCTTTTGTTGGACTTCTGTTTTTCATTAGCTGCCAGAGCTTTACGGCGTTCTGCGATAGATGGCTCTACATGTGGTTAGTTACCTTTTAAGCTATATATCTTGTAAGAGATGTATATCTTACACCGTGAATTGTCTCTGCAAAGAGGCGTCAGTTACACCACGACCACGCTGATGAGCTCCAACAAGAGCGAAACGCTTCTGTGGTTACTACACAGAAAAAAATAACCATCTAAATTGTAGTTAAATTAACTAAACAAATCTGTAATTTTCAGCCTACAAATATGTTTTCATTAAATTATCTAAGTTGATTTAGTTAAATTTTCTAAATTTGTAATAACAAATTATAGTAAAATTAATTACAAAATTAGATTAAATGACTACATTTAGTATTGAACTACACATAAATAAAAAAATTACTAAATATATATTTAAATTTTCTATTTACTTACCTAATTCATTAGATAAATCACCGAAAATTGTTGGACAAAAATAATGAAGCCAAAATATAATAAAATTAAATAAAATAAGTAATTAAAATAACTATTTACATATTTACATGAACGATTTTTTACAAAATATTTATTATCTATTTCAGATGAGTTAAAATGCTTAATTAAAATTTGTAAATTGTACTAAATTATTAGACATATTGCCTAATAAAGTAATATCTAATTATAATTAGACAAAATTTCAATTCTTTTTTTTTGTGTAGCTGGGCACGATCGGCATCTGAAAAATGTCCAAGAGGTTAATTCATATGCTGAAATATTGTGAAACATGGCGTGTGTTTTTCTAATTCTTTATTAAAATTGTAAATCATGAGTCGAAAATGCTCTCTGGTTAATTCCATTTTTTCACTGATAACAATACTTTAATAATCTGATTAACTAAGTTCTAACTAAACTTTGTGCAATTTAATTTCAAATGTCAAATAATTAACATGAAAGTGCAAATACATTATTTTTTTCTATTCATTGTATTTACTTTTCTCAGACGTTACCCATTGACTTTTGAAGATTGTTTCTATCTGTGCGAATCACAACACGGAGTCGTCTGACCAAAATTCCGATTTTTTTAAATTTGTAGTCACGGCCATCATCGGAGATTCAGATGCAGTCTTCACATTCGTGTCTAACGTGTTAAACAAAGTAACGGAAAGGAACGGTCATCGTACGGTAGTTGTCGGGGTCACCAATTCTAGTAGGATCAGCTACTATAGTCTGTAAAAATATTTTTCATGTTAAAATTGTTGTTTATAAATAAAGAATATGTTTAATCATTTTGATGCGTTTATTGCTTTGATTCAAATGAATGAATTTTATTTCGAATTATGTCACCAAGTAATCAACAAAAGCAGCTCAGTAAAATATCGACTTGATATATGATTTTCGGTTTTATGAGTAGCTAAATCTCTACACAATCTTTTCAATGGTGTAACTCTGTACTATGGCGTCCATATAAAAACTGTGGCTTTATAACTCAAAATCCAATAGTGGTAACAAACTTATCGCTACTGAAAAAATGCCTAAAAGTTATTTGCAAAAATAAAAAACTGCAAAAATTTATATTTTCATATATTATACAAGAGGATTATACGAAACGTATTGCCGAGAATTTTCGATTGTTGAGTTGTGAACAGGTAGACTATATCATGAATAAAAAATCTAATGTGGCCAGCACAGTACCCTCCGTCAATTCTTTGTATGTTATACAAATCCCATATCAAAAGTTCCTTCAAAAGTTTCTATATATCCAGTAAAATTGTAACACGAACATATGCTATATAAATTGCACTTGACACTGACATCTGTCAATTAGAATTATTTGAATAGCTGTCTGGTTTATGAAAGTTAATCTCTTTATAATTCTCTAATAAGATATTCTTTCATATTGATAATCATATAAAATGTCAAAAAATGATATTTACTTCCGGTTGGCCAATTATAACCAAATCTAATCAGTTCTTCATATGTACGCACGCAAAGAAGAGGAATACGAAAGAATTATAATTTTTAGAATAATTGTAGTATTGAAGTTGACTTTTGTCACACACACAGACACATACATATAGGCATCATCGAAAAACTAGTAAAAATCGTATTCTAGGGACCCTAAAACGTGCTTATTCATTAAAACTCGCCACCTAATTTTTTAATCGAAAACAATAGCTTCCTTACCTAAAGGTGACGGAAGATAAAAATATTACCATATTTGCAGCACGAAGAGATTTTAAATATCAATAGTCTACCTCCAGAAAATATTCTACGCTACTAGAAAATTCCAAAATCAGAGTTGTTGCATGTACACTAGCTCACTCCGTTTAATATACCAGAGTTCCTGTATAAATTTATTATGAGTGAAACTAGTCGACGTGTAGTCTGTAATTCCGTCTTTACAGTACAATGAATAATGGATGACACTAGTAATAGGCTCTGTAGTATGCATATGTAGTATACCTTAGGGACGACGCGCCGTTAGGGCTGTAGTGCTATATTTCGTATGATTTAACATGACATGTACCGTGTCATGTCACGGCTCGCTTCACAATGGACGACATACGACGTGTTTCCTACTATAATTTGTCAACTTTGTCCAAAGGTTTAAGAGAATTACTATAATAAAAGGTTGTCAAGGGAATAAGGACATACATAGGACAATCTAAGTTTAAGGAAGGGCTGAAGTTATGTACGAAGTCTATTAATTGCTTATAGATTTCCCAAGTGGTGTCTAGATACTCTCTATACTCATATATGAATGTCTGAGATTTTAGTTCGTTACTGTTACACGAGCATAGTTAAAAAATTCGTGCCTTATACAGAAGGAGTTTATTAATATAGATTTTTTACGTCTGTTTAAAAAGTACACTTTTTTCATTAAATTGGATTTATAAAGTACTAGCTGACCCGCCTCGGCTTCGCACGGGTTGAGCTAGAATAACGATTAGCTACACGTGTACCAGTAATTTTTCACATTTACTTCGGAGACATGCGCTGCGTAGGGAGCCGGCAACCTGCCTCGCATCGTACATGTAATAGGCTCCGCCCACTGCCCACCCGATCCCCGCATCGCACCAAACACCATTTTTAAAATGTCTCGGCTACTTTTACTTATGTACATATGATGCAAGCTATTTCTTCGACAAATATCGAAAATCTGCTAATGGTTAAAACTTAACTATAGATACAAAGATATAAAAATTAATTGAAATCACCCCCTATTGTACCGCCTTGAGGGATGATTTTTCAAAAACGCTAAAACACTTTATTTCTTACCAAAAGCATAAATAAGAATTTTTATATCCCTAACTTGAGAAATGATGGGTTCTCCATACAAACTTTCATCCCCTATTACACCCCCTTCAAGTTTTATTTTTGCGACAAAAGGTAGCCTATGTCCTTCTACAAGGTCCAATCTATCTATACCAAAATTCATCAAAATTGGTTCAGCAGTTTAGGCGTGAAACCGTAACAGACAGACAGACAAACAAACAGACAGAGTTACTTTCGCATTTATATATTAGTATGGATGTCCTGTCACAATAAAAGTGTGAAAAAATGCACTTTTTTAACGAAAACGCGTGAAATAATAAAACTACGGCACTTTTTTACCTCCCGTCATATCGTAGGTAAGGGAGGTAATGTTTTCGGTCAAAACATTCGATAATGAGTTCTTAGTGAATAAGCACGAATTAGGGTCCCCACAATAAGTTTTATTTTTACAATGATATGTGTGTGTGCGTGTGTGTGTGTGTGACGATTTTTTTCGTCCACCATAACTCTTATATCAAACTTTCAATAATTTCCATTTTCCGTATTTAAGCTTTCTGCATTAATATTAAAAGTTGATTAGATTTTCGGTAAAATCAAATAACCGGACTTTACTTGCAGCCTGTAACAGATTTTAATGAAAAACTATATTAAAATATAACTCAAAACTTTCAAAGTGAACAACATATTAGATTTTGTTTAAAATTGATACACCGGAAGTGATACTTTTCTTTGAAGCTCTGAACAAATGTTCGTGAAACTTTTGTATTCATGAGAACGATATAAGATTTTTTTCTAAAATTGATAAACAGGAAGTGGTACTTTACTTGAAGCTGTGAACAGATTTTCTTGAAAAAATAAATTAAAATATGATCTAAAACTTCTCAAATTTGGTATTTAAAACTCACACCTATATAATTTGAAACAACATATTATACATTTTGTCTATATAAGATATACTCGAAGTGGCACTTAATTTGGAGCTCTTGACAGATTTTCGAGGAAAAACATAATAAAATATAATCCATAATTTCGTATTAGGTACAGACTTTTCTTTTTATTTGAACAACAAATTAGATTTTGTTTACAAACGATCAACCGGAAGTGATACTTTACTTAAAGCTCATTGCTATTTTAAAAATGGAATTGGCGGGAGGTTATGTGCTGACCACATCAGATATTTTCACAATTTTATTGCAGACGTAAAAAAATTGTTTGCAACTTGAGTAAAAACTAAAAAGTGTCTTATTGCATAAATAACTATTTCCGACGACCACTACGAAAAGTACATAAATTCACACGCGAAACTATTACTGAAAGTTGGTCATTGCACATCACTACCAATGCTGTGTGAAATGAAAGCTCGTTAGCCAATCAGATGCGTCCGCAACTGTGTGATATGATTTTATCACACGCTGCGATAACTGAGCGAACTAACCTAAAAATTTGTATGTAAAAATTTTACAGTTGCAAATAATTTGCTGAATTTACACGGATTAAGAAGGCTGGATCCTGATTTATCAGATTTTAACATAATTTTTGGTGAATTCTGATAGCAATGATGTAAACATAATCTGTTTTAATATTTTTATGAAAATTTTATATTGTTTTATTTTTTGTGGTCGTCGGAAAAATATCGTGTACAACACGTGCTGAAAGGGTATTTCACACTCACGTGATTAAACCGCTCGCCTTCGGCTCGTGGCTCAAACTTCGCGTTCGTGTGTAATATCCAACTTTCAGCACTAGTTATACAATATACTATTTCTGTTGCCCGTTTACAAATTAAATTTTGTGGCACTGCGCTTTAATCAAAAACAGTGTTATAAAGTTCAACTTTGTACAATTGTTTTTGGGGATTTTTTTATTTGTGAAGTTGGTAACTTAGTCTTAAGTGTAAAATATATACCTTTCATTTTAGTTGTCATTATTCATAGAAAATTATTGCAATTAAATTTTTTATAATAAAATAATTAGAACACACAGTAAAGCACTTTTTTAAATTAAAATTCGCATTATATACTTAACAATATTTATATTTTTAACTCTAACCTAATTTCTAAATATTTGTTAAGAAATTAACCTTTTTGTGCACGCAAAACAGGTACGAAAAAGGTCACTTTTTAGAGAAGTTGGACAAAAATAAATTATTTAGCATAATCCACAATGTTATAACATTTTTACCTTAAATTTTACTACGTTAGAATACTCCATTAATCGGAGCATGTGTACTTTAATATAAATAAAAAACTCATCGATTAAAAGAAAGATTCATCTTATTTAAAAATTAAATCCAACGCTCTTGTTTGAACACCTTTATACATTTATATTAATGTCCTCTTATTGTTATGCCAAGTTTCTATTGTATTTTGCATAGAGAACAAATTATTCATATCTGAAACATTAGTAATGCCGTAGATTTGTATACACCAACGTAATGTGCTAGTTTAGAGGTATTTTCTATCTCTGTAAGCCGTAGATCCCGTCTAGTGTAATTGGGATGTAAATCCTGTTGAGTGCTCAGTAGTTTGTAAATAAATAATGTTGGATTTCGGTTTGCATCTGTCAAATTACGGACGCTGTGCTATTTATAATTGAAACGCCAACACCCACTATTCATTCTAGAATTAACACTAAATGTATGCAATATGCTACACAATAGGGAATACAATGTTCTATAGAAAGTGTTCTGTGATTTGGAGATAAATAGAATAATACAATTTCAATACAAACATTCAAATATCAGAATTAGACATTTGTAGCTATATTCGTAGAACTATATTCATTAAAGGCTATTGTTTGCAAATCATTATTCCTCTATCAACAAAACAATGCAAACCGAAATTTTGACAGCAATACTTAATTCATTAGACATTGTATGTCGATACAATATTATCTATTTTCCCCAACCCAAAAAAGAACCACCCGGATTTTTTTAAACAAAATAAATAAACCCAATAAAACCCAGATTAGCTATTTATGTATTTAGTTGCAAAATTTTGTTTTTCGCACTAGTTTGGCAACACTCATATGCGAAAAACACGATTTTGCAACGAACGTACAAGGTTTTTGTGTTGAATTTAAATTTTTCAGATTCTGAAACTCACCGCGAAGATTCTGATAAAGAGTTTTGACATACGGTCATGGAAACCTACTACAATATTATTATAATTTGTAAATTTATATAGGTACTTAAAATTTTTAAATATGTATGTTCAATGTAATCCTTGTAACTCGCGTACATTTATATTTTGGCATTACCAGGTACTCAGTTCAGTAAGCGTTCATTGTTATAGCAAGCATAACTTCTTGGATAGGAACTTTACTGTGCAACTACGGTCCTTCCGAACCCCAATAACATTTTTTAAATAGTTTCAAACAATTTTCAACTTTCACAGATATATAATGTAACTGAAAAGAAACTATATTTGCGTGAAACGCAAAAATGTGCACAGTAGGAACGTTTAGTAATTAGTATTAATACGAAGGATTTAAAAGACATTTGTTCAAACGATAACGGCAATCTAAGAACACGTCATTTTATTAACGAAATATGCCATGCGCAAACAAGGAGGAAATTTGAAAACCATCTTATATTACATAAATAAAATATTGAAACAATTATTTATTTTCAAATTTTTATTGAATCAATATTAAATAACGTACAGGAGGTAATGTAATATTATCATGTTCAATACCGTGGCTTAATTTTTACCCGGATACTTTTTATTTACAAAAAACTGTTTTCCCCTGTTAAACACCTATGTCAAGGACAGCTTGAGACACCTGATATGTACAGTGTGAAAAAAAAACGAATATATATTTAGTAAGTATATAATTAAATGTCAATTTGCCACATATTGTTAATGAGGTATTGCATATTTTTTTTTCTTTGCATTATTTGATAGAAAACTAAAAAATATTTACCCCGTGTTTTTTATTCAAATTAATATACGAGTATAAAAAGAGAAAATAATTATTAAAAGTGATATTTTCGGGAAACAGCAGATTTGCACCGCTTCTCCCCTTGCCTACTGACGTCAACGGGTACAAACCAATAAGGTAACAGTATGTTCTGTGGCTTTTGTTGTCATTTTAAACTTCAAACGCGTAGTAAAAATATAGGTTATAGAACCATAAACGTTGCAAGTATGGATTGCTCCTAAACATATCGAAATTTTTAAATTTTGCTATATAAAATATGTCGAATACTGTATTAATTAAATTAATTATATATTAATTACATTTAGCCATGTTCAGACGTTTGTATTAATTTTTTTAATTAATATGCGTATTTATATATAAGACGTAGTGATAGATCCATCTATCATGTAAGATCTATGGCGCAACTTGCTTTTCATTGGTTTGTATCCGGATCCGTCGCAATGTCGGCAACGTTTTGCATGCATAATATTTTAAATTGTTTTTTCTAATCCAAATAAACACATTTTTATACAAACTGTTATATTAAATAAACCAATGAAGTTGACATATTCGTACGAACGAATAAAATAGACATGTTAATATTTTTTGCAATACCTTATTGTCAAAATTTCTTAAGAAATCAAAGCTTTTCTTCTTGAATCATATTTCTTTCTTTATCTTTTGTCCTTAAAATTACATTTCATTTCAAGATTAATTTTGACAACATGACTTTTGAATTAAATAATGATCAGGCATATTACATACGTTTCTCTGTTCATATTGCTTACTCCAAGTTAGTTAGTTCTTTTTTTACACATTGTATTTATGCCGAAAACTATTTCAAATAATAATAATGAGAATATCGTAAACTTATCTCTAATATAAATCAAGCCTAATAATAATTATTATAAGCCAACTTTTTGTGTTCAGTGGTAAGCGTAAGCCTTTTTCGTTTAACTGGCCTCGTCTTTCGTCTTAGCCCCATAATCTCCCTTCCCTATGAAAAAGAATTGTTTATATAATGAATAACTATTGTTTATAAACTTGTAAATACCCAAAATATAATAAAATTATAAAGTGGAAGTAAATGTTCAGAGTAATACTATTAAACTTATGGAAGTCGTAAAAACAACTGCACCCAATTCATATTCTAATATCTTGTACAAACTTTGTTTTATAAACTACTGAATGAAATTGAACCATTCCAGATCCAAACTTTTCCTTCTAAAAATATTTCAATCTTTCCGTCTCCATTTATTGTCAAACCCCACATTTTCCAATTTATATTTCCTATAAGTTTTATACCCATTTCATCCAGTCCGACTCTATTATAAATGATTGATTGAAGCATCCGAAATCCGTTGTGCGTCCATAGCGCACGGCGCACTTTCTCGCCTAACCTCAATCCCGGGTTCAGTGGCCCGTCATCGACCTCGAGCGCGGAGCAGGCCACGGAGCCGCTCGCCGACGGGCGTCGCCACGTGACCTCCACGCCAACAGTAAACAACTTCGAGGACACTCTAATGGCACAATACACAAGTGTCGAGTGGCGTTCGTTCGGGTCGGGCTACGCCTTACCCACACATATTGTTGTTAATCTTCTTTTGGGATAAACAAGTTTGTCTAATGTGTCTTGTAGGTGTTGTGCTTTATTGGTATCTAGTGAGAAATAACTAAACGTAAACATTATTTTTTTGCACCCAGCTTTTATTAACTCCTGTTGATCTAAAATGTTATTTGAATAAATTCAGTACGAAGACCTTAATGATGTTCTGCGATCTCCAATTTTGACTTGCAATGTAGAAAAAGATTTAATTATAGTTGAAGAAAATATAAGAATCTAAGTTTTCATTTACAAACACATAGATAAGAACTATTAATCGCATTGATTCTCGCAAAAAAAATAATTATTATGCACTACAAAATTTATAGGGCATTTTCAATTACTCGTACTCACGATTTAAAATATACTGGTTATGCCACTTGTCATGTTTTTCATTGTTTCTGATGGTCCGCTTGATACTTGTTTCCTTGAATAATCCGCTAGATGCGCTACGTGAGAACGGCCCTACCACAGCAAACTATTTTTACATAAAATAAAAAAAATGAAATGCATAATGAATTTATTTTTAATATAAATTTATATATTTAATATAAATTTATATATTTAATATAAATAAATAAATAAATACATATATCATCACGGCATATTACCCATTTCTGGGTGTGCCATTATCTACAACACATGTAGACATCGGTAATGATGATGATATATTTTACCGTGTGGGCGCTTACCAGGCGTTACCTCACGGGCACTCATAGCTGGTGTGGAGAGTGCACCACAGGGGTCACTTTTGTGCCTTTTCAAATTGGAAATATTTGGCGTCTGTCGGGATCGAACCCGGTTCTCCCAGGTTTGCGACCAGACACTCAGGCACGTGGCCACGGGGCCCCATATTTAATGGAAACCTGAATCAATATATTGTTAGAATTTAAAATTGGAAAAACTAAATAAATTGATAGAACCGTAGGTAATAATATCGTCTTCCCGAAAATGTTTTCGACAAACATCATTCAATCTTAATTCGCGTTCATCTCTACTAAACAGAGATTCTTTTTCAATGGATTTTTTGTAACCGGTTTCACATCCAGGAATAAAACATTTTCTATTTAATTTTCTTTTCATTTTGCATTAATTGCAATATCGTTCAACAAAATATTTATATTACATTACATATAATACGCATATGTACTTCAAAACCTGTTTTATTTACCTTTCTATAATATATAACATGTAATATTTTCAAAATGACAGGTGCCAGTTGGGTCGTTCTCACGTTGCGCCTCTAGCGGAAAAAAGAGGAAACACGTATCGCTTTGGACTCTCGTTTTGTGCAGAGTGGCACAACTAGTATATTTTAAATCGTGCTCGTACTTCTTATAGCGTTTTTCATTTATTTATTTATTTATTTATTTATTTATTTATTTATTTATTTATTTATTTATTTGTTTGTTTGTTAGTTTATTTATTTATTTAGTTTTGCAATTGGTTAATCAGATCATGCCCGATACTAGTTATTCTTATAACACATGCGTTTTGCATTTTAATTGACACAGGATATGAAAGTCCAGTGCATATTACTACATAAAATTCGGCCTATGAAGTATGAAGACTTAATTTTTTTACATCCACTGAACTTACACAATAGTATATATTGTGTTATTAGGAGTAAAAGTGATTCTTTGTGTGGCGAGCATGTAAGTTTGCACGGCGAGCGTAGCGAGTCGGACAATTACATGCGAGGCACACAATGACACTTTTACTCCGAATGACATCAAATTTTTTCTTCAAACATACGTATTTAAATAAAATAATTACAACTTGACATTACAATAATTATAAATATTTGACGTAAAGGACGTTTGCTGATTTCAATTGCTCTGTTGCTATGGATACATTCGTATTTATTCACTTTTTGTTATAAACATTCAAGTGAAAATTTTCACGTTTTGACGTTTAAATAAAAACTATGCAATTTTACATTCTCCTTATGTGCATTTATATCAGAATTTGAAGTATTGCCATGTACGGCCCTTGAAGTTGTTCAGTTGGATGGAAGGTCAACAATATTGCTGAAAGATATATCTCGAGGAATCGATGAAAAACAATATGAACTTTTCATATCACTTTAATTCTAATTATTCTTACCGTCATTACTATTACGTAAGTCTGCTATTTTATAATATGTTATTTCATTAAATATAAACTGTTTATATTTCAATTTGTAGGTTATCTTGGTTAACTTGGGGCGATATGACAGGTTCCTATTTTACAAGTTACTTCTTATGCCCAGTTGCACCGCTGACACTTACAGCCCGATTCACAAAAAGGTTAAGCTAATCCTCATTTTTGGATTAGTGAATTCTATTCTATTCCGGTATTTAAAATTTAATTTTCATGATATTATCAATAAAGGTAGATACTAGGAATGGATTAGAGTATATTTTAAGATATAAACTTTCAAAATTAGAGTAGAATTCGCTAATCAAAAAATGAGGATTAGCTTAAATCTCTTTGTGAATCGGGCTGTTAAATTTTAAGTTAGACTTAAACAAAGAAATGCAAATCGAAATTTTGACAGCGATATTCAATTATACATTTGACGTTTAGTTTCGATACGATATTGTCAATTTAAGGAAAACTTAAAATTTAAGGGTCGGCTGTGCAACCGGGCATTATTCGCTCATTTTATGTAGTTGCTATGGATATTTATCTATCTCATTTCTACGTCGGCTGCGTAGAAATTAGCTATTTCTACTCCGGCGGCGTAGAAATGAAACTTCTAACTTGTGAATCAAGTCACAAAAGATGCTATTTTTATGACGTTTGAAGAAAATAGCTATTTGTATATTACAAGCGCAAAATGGGACATTGTCGATTGAGAGGTTGTTGGAGGAGCGCGGCATTCTCTCGAAATCGACAATGTCGATTTTCACTCGAAACACACAAGATTTTTTTCTACAGTCGCCACAATGGGGTCGTCCACCATAACAAAAAATAATACAATGTACACTTTGTACCTACAGCACTACTCAATAAATAACGATTGGCTAATATAGAAAATACGGTTTAAACTCAAAATATTTTTAAATGATTATATCTCTACATTAGCCTTCTATTCCATAAAATAAACCAAAATCAGAGCGCAGTAGCAAAATGTGTCGTTAGTTGTCACGCCTGTCACACTGAAAAAATTAACAAATATTTCAAGGAATTTGTGATTATATAGATATGTATGTTACCTGGTGTATTGACCGACTTCTCGCAATTATTTAAGCAACGAAATAACTAATAACTTTATTCTAATCAAAGTAAATACAGTAAACTTAAGATCAAATGTCACAGTACGACTCGCCACTATACATACATCTACCGCCATCTGTGTACAATCACTCCTATTACTAAACATAAAAACTTCACACAATTTATTTTATATTTAATTTTATTTTATCGTTATTTTCCATTCTTCTTGAGCTATTGCTGCAATCTAATCGTTTTTATAAATGACTTTATTTTGATAGCAGTGCGGCATTTTGTTTGGTTATGTTATATACCGACAGAGCATATGTCAGATTAACTTGTGACCGTGATAAATGTGTAACTACAGTGCCCTTAGCCCTTAGTTCCTAACTAAACGTTTCCATTAAGAATGTAGACAAGTGACATTTCTCAACATTGTATAGTTAGAAATTTGGAGAGCGGGCGTTTTTCTACTTTGTCGCACATGAGCGGCAAAGTGATATTTTGTGTTGACAAAAGAGAGCGCAGATGGCTACTTTAAATAGTGACTGTAGAAAAATATTTTTTTACAATTCAACATATGAATTTGATAGACTGCACTTGCAACAACTGGCGATCGTAGTAAGTGCACATTCTATAAGGTTCATTTCACTCGAAAAGTATAAATGAAACACGTAAAACTCAACTAGTGCGCACTGAATACATAAATTGAAAACTAGTTTGCACTCAGTAAAAAAAATTTGCGCACTTAATATATAAATGGCAAACGCTATTAATGGATTATATAGTCAAAAAAATCGACTCTGTCGGGTCCAACAAAAAAACTACAAATATCGTAATTATGACAAGCGGCATATCGCTCACTATTAGCTTTATAAGAAATTATTTCAAACAAAAATAGCATTTATGTCAAAGGAACAATAAGATTATTTTACTATACGAAATATGTCTTCATTTCAACAGCGCGGCGCAAATTATAGCCCGTTGACTTGCAATGTTATAACGTAAGCAGTGAACGATATGTTGCTTCGTCATAATTACGAGATTTTTAATTTTATTGCTATATTTATAAATAAAAAAAATTATTCCATTTTTGAGTGTGCCAGTCTACTTTGTATTCAGATATCAGTAATGATTGTTGACATTCGTACCGTGCATGCGTTTATAGTTCTCGTCACCAAATATCGAGGGACGGTCATAAACAGCTTAACTGCCCATCACTTAAGTTCGCAAAGAAACCTAAATCTTCTGCCCATCATACATAAAAAGAATGAATACTGTTACTGTTTTGCATACAAAACTAAAGCAGTTTGCGGTGTACCGTACTAAACTGTTCCATTCTAGTTTATGGGCGGTTAAGCTGTTTGTGACTGTCCCGCGATTTTTGGTGACGAGAACTATACAAAGCACCACGGCAGGTACACATCTTGAAAATAAAATTAAAAATTACCGCCGACAGTAAAATAAAGTGAAAATTAAAACTAAATTTTGAGAATTGAGAATATAATGTTCTCATCTTCAAAAGTAATTTTTATGCGAAACCATGTTAAGGAGCTACAGATAATTTAGGATTACTCAACATGTCAACCATACTACAGGTCCTAACAGCCATTTTTTCACAGAGTGATTAAAATTACTGAACATGGAAACTATTCCAGAGCATAATATTAGTTCTTATTGTTAGTTAATTTTAATGTTATTTTAATAATATTCAATAGTATTCTTCACCTTTCTTTCGTACCACTTTTTAAAAGCTCCCAACCAATTTTCTTTGGGAATTCTTTCAAATTCAAACTAATCATGAATTCCGCGTCAATTTCTTTTTCAAACGAAAATCTTCGTCCCTGTATTTTTTATAACTTGAATCTATAGCCAAAAGCCGTACATTGCCAAATCAGGTATGTCGGGCGTGCTGTTACTTTTTTGTCCAAAAACTGCAGAAAATGCTTTTTGGTTTTTTCATTTCAATATTTTCACATCATTTAATTACAATACAAATGACTGATAAATAATAAATAATTTTATTCTCAATAATTCAGTATTACTTATCACGTAATTATTTAAGACTTTTCAAAAGCTATGCGCTCAGATATGCGTAAAAAAAGAATAAGTATATAATGTTTTATTCATTTTTATTATGTTTTTTACACTTATTTAATATCTAGGCTAATTGCTTATAAAATGATCGCGGTACATGATAATATACCCATTTTAAATTTGAATTAAATTCAACTAGAGCTTAGTCATAGTATATAACTAATTACAAATTACACAATAAGATTCAGCACTTTTATGTAATAGTATGAGTAAGCGTTCCTGAATTTGCGGAACACCCCTGGATATCTTAATCATCTTCATGACCACCATTCGTAGCTTCTTAGAATACACTGGCACAACTTTATGACATATTTCATACTTTTTTTTAAGGCTTTTGAGCCCCATTCAGATAGAGCTTAGTGCAGTGTTGGTAGTGTGTTTGTATTGTAGTGCGAAAGTATCGTTCACATAGAAAATTAGTGCAGTTGTCTTTGCAATACAAGGTAGACACGCGTACTGAATTTGTATTATAAATTATAACCTATTTTCAATATGTCAAATAACAATGTTTCTTGCGCCAATATGACTTATTTAATAGCATGTACAGCATTACTATTATTGAAAAAAAGAAAAACAAAACGTCGTCGCTGGTGGGTTCGTCCAATATATAAAAAAAATATTCACAAGATGACTATCATAACCTGTTAAACGAAATGCGTCTGGAAGATACAGGGAAGTTCTTTGTATATACAAAAAATGTCATTAAGTTGTTTTGACAATTTATTAGCAATGGTAGGCCTAATAATCAAAAAGAAATCAAATAGATTATAATGACATTTCGGATTTTTACATTACCTACAGATTCAAATAATATGCCTCCTCTTGATTGGTCGTTGCATCGCAGCGTCGATAGTGCAATGCAGAAGTTTAAACCTTGCAAGTTCTGCACTGTAATACAACTGCACTACCACGAAATTCTGAATGTGAACGCTTTCGTTTACTGTCCCTATACAATCTTTCTGTACTACAACTACGCTACAACTGCACTAAGCTCTATCAGAATGGGGCTTTAGAATCGTGGTAGACATATAATTAAGTGATAAAGTACTTTAGGTGATCAATCCGGGTTCAATTCGTACTAGTGCAAAGTGTAGAGTTCTTATGCCCGTATTCATAGTCGATGCTCAATTTCGTACTTGAGTATTACTTCGCCAAGCATTACTCGAGTCGTTCTCGACCTCAAGCACATTAATGTTTCATAGTCTTTTCTAGGGAGGATTGTAGAGAATTTGTAATAATTTTGTTGGTATATTTGTAAATTTTAATATTTTTCTATCAAATACTATATTTGACATCTACATAATGTCACAGGTTACAGATATATGAGTCATATATCTTCTTCAAGCAACCCTATTTCATAGTTATTATTTAAGGCTTCTTTTATTATGTCAACAAATTTTAAAAATTCTAGATTATTTTCATGATTCATTAAGTTTACCTTTTTTTTGCTTGGAGCTCGCCTCAAGTAAACACCTTCGATCGAAGTACGAGTGAAGAAACAAGTAGCGACTATGAAACGAAATCTGGTACTCAAGGCATACTCAAGTATTAATATTTTAACAGAGCGGCAACGGGGTTACTCTTCTCCCTTCTCTTTGCATCTGCTAGCTCCATCTACATTTAAGAGGGACAACTAACCAGATCGTTACGCCTGAATGCGTTACGTTTACATATAATCAATGACATAGCACACAACCATCGAAATTTAATATGCCTGACGGATCTTAAAACCCTCGCTGCGCTCGTGTTAATTAATCCATCCGTGACTAAAGACTAGCTTTACGTACATGTCTCGTAAATAAATTTAAATTTCGAAATAATTTTTACCTCCTGACATACCGTAGGTAATGTTTTCGGTCCAGAATGTCTATAATGAATTTTTACAATGATGTCTGAGGGTGTGTGTGTGTATGTGTGTGTGTGTGTGTGTGTGCGTGTGTGTGTGTGTGTGTTTGTGTGCGTGTACATATTTTTAATTAGTAAATGGGCTTATGTTAAGGAATAATAGGTTATTTAGTCTTTATACATATAAAAATAATGTGTCATCATTGTGCTTTCTTTTTGCATGATGAACATGAGCGATGCGTACGGAAAGACAGGATACGGGAAAGTCTACTGTATTTTTATTTATTTGGAGATACTTCGTTATATAAATACAGAAAAGTATAACTTGTTGAAAGGCAGAAAGTTTCATAACAAACAATAAAAAGCTTCTCTTTTTATTTCTTTCCGGCAATTCAAACAAAAATATTATTTTTATGTTTTAATATTTAGCATTTACATATTTACAAAGTTCACAAAAGTTTGACATAAATTATTGGTCAACTTTAATCACTCACTTATAAATAATTACATTTAGTGAAATGTAATTTGATTTGTTTACGATGACGATTATTTGTAAGAAATATATTTAATCACAACAAACTACACGTGCAAAAACATTTTGCTCTAAACAGTAGTTGCTATATTAAATCAAGTACTTATTTTTTATTATTATTATTTTAAGTTCAGAGATATTTCGCCACTTTAACCACTAATATCTCGGTACATTAATTATTTACAATATAATAGAAGTAATTTATGTGGTATATTATGCATATTTATATTTTATTAAGAATATTTATGATTTGTTTGCCAATGCTTCTTCCTTCTTCCAGTGTTGCTGGTTTTTGGTGTTGTTGTCTTTCCACGGTTTATCTGTAGGTATTGCAGTTTATTAGTAAATGTTCTACCGTAATTTGTGTGTCACAATATGGTAGTTACGCATTTTCAAATTATTTTTTTTTTTCTGAAAGTATTGCTCAAGTTATTCACTTTAATACATGTTTTATGTCTGGCAACTATATATTTTTCAAAATATAATTTAAAAAAAAATCTTATTTCAAATTTTCCCATGTGTGACGTATATTATTAATAGTAATCACAGTCTTTCTTGCCCTAGCGGTACCCTCTCGGTAGTACACTCTATACTAACGTTGTTTACGCTTATGGCAGTTTCGTATGTGTCAAATTATTTGCATATTGTTAAAGATATTCATTCAATTTTGTTAATATAGTTGTTTTTGCAACAAGGAACAATACAGTAGTTGACTACCATTTTTATCTGAAAAGATTTATATTTTTGAGAGAAGCACTATGTATTTCAAAAGAAATTATTCATTTTTACACAAATTCATTAGTTTCATTACCTTGTCTTAAATTTGCTGATATAGAAAAGAAAAATAAAATATGATTTTAACACGAATCAGTCGTCTTACACCTACACGTAAAACATATACTTCATTTCACGTAAGAAAATAGCAGATGGCGTTTGAGAGCCGACCGTTTTTACATGCATTAAATAAATGAAACCAAACTTTGTCAATAATAAAGATATTTTTATCCTTAAAATGTAGTCCAGTAAACGGGGGCTAAAAAAGGGGGGTATCCTACAAAAGGTCGGGTAGTTCTGAATTTTTGATATGTTGTATAGAATGGTTGGTTAGTGAAAAATCCAAATTTCCACAATCACCCCACCACCGCTTCCTCCGCCATCTTGTAAAAACCACCGAAAATCGGCACTTTTTTCAGTTTATTGCGTAGAACTTCTTTCTGGTGCATTTTAGCACAACAAAAGTTATTTGCCGATTTGTAGAGGACAAAATTTCCTGTAAAATAGTTATGTGAAGTTATTTTGTACGATTAATAGCAACGGAGTTATGATGCTGACAAAAAAGGTTAAAATTGCGTACTTAGCAAAATTTTGAGTTTCTTTCCACTTTACATCGCAATAGCTCCGTAACACATCATTTTAGCATAAAAGTCCTCATAGTCAATCTTGTAGAGAATTTAATTACCTACATAATCCAATTATTTTTTTACGATCAATGCAACGGAGTGCGGGTCAATTTGCAAAAAACGATAAAAATATTTTTTTCTAGTTTACTGCACAACACTTTTTGGTTTATTATTTCTAATTATAAAAGTATTATTCAAACAAAATAATCTGTATAGATACAAAATGAACGTAATTATGTGTTGGCAAACGTCAATTAGTCTCATGGGACTATTAGAATTTTTTTTTTTAAAAAACAGCACTTTCTTCTTTTATTTGTTTGCGACTTCTTTCTACTGCTCTTCAGCTCAGAATTATGTCCGTGGAATCTGTATTATGTTAATTCCGTATCATAAAATCAAGTATGGTGACAAAAATTGGAGGGACAACGGTGCTGCACTAAACTTGAAAAAAAATCACTTTTTCGTATTTTTTTATAAAGTTACCCCCACTACGTTACATTGGTCATAAAAAAAAAATTGATACATGTATTTTGCAGGCAAGTGAGCTCTCAAGATTTATCATAAGTACTTTTATGCTAAAATGAAGTGTTACGGAGTTATTGCGAAATGTAAATTCGAAAGAAACTCAAAATTAAACCAAGTACGCAATTTTGTCGCAGACAAATGAAAGAAGGAAGTGCTGTTTAAAAAAAATATTTTCTAATAGTCCCATGAGACTCATTGACGTTTGCCAACACATAATTACGTTCATTTTGTATCTATACAGATTATTTTGTTTAAATAATACTTTTTTAATTAGAAATAATAAACCAAAAAGTGTTACTGCACTAAACTAGAAAAAAATATTTTTATCGTTTTTTACAAATTGACCCCCACTCCGTTGCATTGATCGTAAAAAAAATAATTGGATTATGTAGGTAATTAAATTCTCTACAAGATTGACTATGAGGACTTTTACGCTAAAATGATGTGTTACGGAGCTATTGCGATGTACAGTGAAAAGAAACTCAAAATTTTGCTAAGTACGCAATTTTAACCTTTGTTGTCAGCATCATAACTCCGTTGCTATTAATCGTACAAAATAACTTCACATAACTATTTTGCAGGAAATTTTGTTCTCTACAAATTGGCAAATAACTTTTGTTCTGCTAAAATGCACCAGAAAGAAGTTCTAGGCAATAAACTGAAAAAAGTGCCGATTTTCGGTGGTTTTTACAAGATGGCGGAGCAAGCGGTGGTGGGGGGATTGTGGAAATTTGGATTTTTCACTAACCAATCATCCTATACAACATATCAAAAATTCAGAACTACCCGTCCTTTTGTAGGGTAAAATGCTTCATTCACTGGACTAATGTACGAGTTCCGATTATTAAATATTACATCAAAACATGGTTAAATATTACTTAATTCTATCGATGTTATTTGATAATTGACAGCTGACAAGTGATATTTTTTTCCGCTTTTGTGAACTAGTTTAGCATTCTGACAAATGAAATGGCAGAATTTATGTTTAAACGTAGCCTACGCTATTAAATACAAGGCCGGGAAACAACTCAAATTTTGTTTAAAAATCTGGCCAAAAATTCTAGTTCCAAAACCGCTGATGAGGGCGCGACTTATTCCCGCTGTCATTCAAATGTCATTTTTAGACTGCCAAAAAAATATATTGATATTATCAATTTAGCGGTTATAACCACAAAACACGTACGTCAAAAAATACAGCCATATGACAGAATAAGTCGCGCCAAAACGGCGAGTTTGGAACTAGAGTTTCCATTTGACAGATATTGTGATGTTTCCCGGCCTTGTATTTAGTAACGTAGGCTACGGTCTAAACCAACGCTATTTTCTTACGTGAAATGAAGTATGGATTAAATGTCAACTAAAAATGACATTTATGTACATTCCCTGAAGTGTACAGACTAGCGTATAAGTTTGTTATTGTCGAAGAAAATGTACATACTCGTATCCACCTGGTGGCAAAATTATGAAGTTGTCTATGTAAGAATTACACATCTTGAAAATATCTGGTATTCAAGTAAATAATTATAAAATATGCGTACTGTTAATAATACTTTTGTATCTGTTTTAAGGCCCATTCCCAGTGCCTGTCATAGTCATAGTTTTTGTTAGTTGTCATAGTTTCAAACAGTTTGATAAAGCGAAATACATATATTCATTCCCAATGCTTGTTTTAGTCATAGTGTTTAGGCATAATATCTGCTTATGTTTATGATTAAAACAAAAATTTACGACAAAAAACTATGACTATGACAGGCACTGAGTGCCTTTAGTATTATACTGTAAATAATGTACAGCCCGATTCACAAAAAAGTTTAAGCGAATCCTCATTTTTGGATTAGTGAATTCTATTTTATTCCGGTATTTAAAATTTAATTTTCATGATATTATCAATAAAGGTAGATACTAGGAATAGATTAGACTATATTTGAAGTTATAAACTGTCAAAATTAGAGTAGAATTCGCTAATCCAAAAATGAGGATTAGGTTAAACCTTTTTGTGAATCGGGCTGATAAATATTTGTATGATACAAGTAAAACATAATTCAACTTCTTTGTCGTGGTATTACAGTAAGTTTGTATGAGTTATACAGACCTGATCGAACAATATAATTATTAATAATCTAGGTCACAAGAATTTCACCGCGAACTTTATTCATGGAAATTATGAATGAAAAGTTTTATATTTTCTAATAATTTTTACATTAATATCTTTAGAATTAGTTTATATTTTATAATTAATAGGATAAAATAACATTTATTTTTTCGAAACTACCCTATTGTCACATATTTCGGGTTGGGCTTTTTGCAATAGGTAGCTGTGTGCGAGACGAGTGTGTCCAATTCTTAGCCTATTAATTAATGTTTGTTCTCTTCTTTCTCTAGGTGTTTGCCATTTGAAAACTTGCTCTTTTATATTTCTGAGTTTGTTATTTTTCCGTCCTTTGCCATGCGTTTTGCCAAGTTTCCATTAGTTTGTTTTTTATTAAGATTTTTTGATCTTGCGGTGGTATTGGTACGTTGAGTAAGCTTCCTTTATTTTTTTTAGTAGCGTGTAGGATGGCATTTTAATTTACAATATTGGATCCAATACGGGAGTTTAACTAAAATTTGGCAGATATAAACTATATTTCTTTGATTTCCAGCATTATCTCTTTCACTCTCAGTACTGGTACTATGACGATGACGCGATGCGACGCGACACTACGTGCCATTCGGCCAGTCTCGTGACTCGTCGGCTCTATCCGTCTCGTCTCGCAAAGTGTCGCTCTCAGAACAAATATAAATTAGACGCCGCATACAACCATTTGTTGTGAAGCACGAACTTAAATGGGCGTGCCGAGCTAGCTAGCGGCGTTCATGAAATGCGGGTTGCATTTGTAATAGTTTGAAAGTAACAGTAGCTTGTATTTTGTAACCTATTAAGTGATTTAAAAAAGAAAAAATATATTTACAAGACGTTATCGAATATTTATATTTTACCACACATAACCTGACAAAATCACCTTCGCACGTAAAATAATAATAACAAACTAGGCAAGCAACACGCTATACAAAACAGACGCCTCGTTCCCTCCTATCCCCACCTAACCCCTCACCCAGTAAGGAATGGCTTCACAACAAACCGGTTCGCAATAGCACAACTCGACAACACACAATATTTGGAAGAATATTTTTATTGGTACGACTGTATTTCTACCCTATTCAAATACGGAAAGAAACCATTAGATTTTGCTGTAAATCGGATAACCGAATATGGCACTTTACCTAGCCCATAATGGTTTTTCTTCAAATAATACCATTAAATGCCATTTTTTCGCATTTTATGTCATTATGAAAATGAAAGATTATTGAATTTTCTACAGGAATACATAAATACTTTTTCTATATATTTTACAGATAAATTTAATTTTTTTTTTTTTATAAATCCCGAAGCCTAAAAACAATTCCTTTGTTACACAGTTCATATTTCAAATGAGTGTAACTGACAGGTCACTGTCAAAAAACTAATCACTTCAAATTAGTAATAGTGACATTTTAAAAAGAAAATAGTAAATAAAGGAATAAAGCAATAGTTATTGCAATGGAACAGTTTGCAGCATTAATAAATACGTACGTATGTATTTAATTTAATAAAAATTAAATAGCGGGCGGTTTTGTCTTATGGCCACAACAGATTTTTTATACATATATAATCAAATACGTGTATATTATTTTAAGCCCTATAATGGTGTCCTCCTCCATCAGGGGTTATTTATATTAAAACTAGACATTAATATTGTATATATAACTTTAAAAAATATATATATACCATTCGCGATAGCGAAAGAATGTGGAACTAATTCTTGTACAGAGACAAGTCATTCTATTGGTCAGAAGAGAATAATTTTGAAGCCGAATCAATAGACTGACTTGTTTCTGTTCAAGAATTAGTTCCACATTCTCTCGCAATTGCGAATGGAGTATAATTTTTAAAATATTCGAGTTTTAAATAACTTCTACTCTATTTCAAATTTTTACTATTTTATGCCAACTTTTGAGCTTTCTGCTATCGCCATTTTGAAATCTGGTATCATCCTTTAAGTTCGGTGTTCTTCACTAGTTTCACTTGTTTATAACTGAATCAGTTGGTTGTCTCTAAGTTCTGTTTTAATTCTAAATTTTATTGGGGCCAAATAAACACCAGTAGCAGTAAAGTGGAAAGTAATGTGAACCATTCTGATAGATCGGCCATAGTTCAGTTGGTAGAGCGGTATTGGTCCCAAGTTCAAATCCCGGTGGCTGACATCTTTTCACACTTTCACAAAATTTATTTCGAATACATGTTCTGCTTGATGACATAGCACTGACATAACAAGACATTTAAATACACTGTATAAAAGCATATTTAAAGTAAACAATAAAAATTTGTTGGCAAGGATTGTGCAATATTTAGGTGAACTGTTGGGATCAAAATGGCACCACGCCACCAGTAGAATCTATGTCACAGAATATTAAAATAATTACTACGGCTTACCGAATAACATTTCAATTTACATGAAGTTTTTAAACAAAATTTAAAAAAAATAGTGGAGGACCGCATTCCATGACGAGGCACTACCTCTTCTAACAGTCCACCACGTATTGACTGGAAAAAATCCTGTTGTTGTATTTGCATGGTGTGGGGCCCATACACATCTACCTGTGTCAAGGCCAGCGTCCTTTCCTAGAAGTGCGAGTGGAAGATTCCCAGACCTTCACCACATTCCGCAATCAACCGCCTCGAAGGTTGGACCCTCCATGGTCGGCTCGAAGTTTAGCAACACCATTGCATTCTTACACAAAACAAGCATATGTCACATGCATTGAATTCAGTAAAAAATATAAGTAAAAATAGGACCTTGAAAATTACAAGAATATTGGTTTCAAGGTTTTCTATGAAGTAAACTGTAAGTAGGAATAAATAAAGGAACAACGCAAACATTTGACACCAATCCGAAGTATTGATTTCACTAGATCTTCATCGTAAATATATTTGCATAGTGTTGATATCTGTATACAGAGTAGATTGGCACACCCAGCGATGGGTAATATGCCGAGATGATAAAAAAATGTTAAAGATGTCCTATAAGAGCGCTGGGTGCTGGGTTTAAGTTTTAATTTTAAGGTCACTAGAATCCGATTTTAACATTTTTACAATGATGTTTGTGAGTGCCGATGTTGGACGAACAGTCTCCCAAATTCTATAAGACTAAAGACCAATTTAACATCTTGTTCCTTAATCTGACATTAATGGGAAGAGATGAAAAGGTTTTGATAACAATGGGGGATTACGGCTCAATCGAATTAAAGGAAAATAGTAAAAAAAATACGAATGTATATGCTGAATAACGAATATTAATAAAAAAAAAAATGAAATGGTATAATTGAGATATTTCGGAAATAAAGGGTTTTTGTTATAGCGCTTCGACACTAATATGAAAATATTTTGATTGGCGACTGAGAGACCACCTATACATGCATTACAAATAGCGTGTTAGGAGGTGGGAATTACTACCAATGGAAGTTAAGAAATTCAAATTCGAAAGGCGGGGCTAACATTCTTGTACAGCAGTTTTCAAACAGTTTTTACTTTAACATAAATTTCTTGCATTAAACTTAATAATTTAAATACACCTGTAATTATAAAGTATGTAGACTTATACAGTGTTATAATATTCATTTATTTTTATGTAAATATAACTTAAAATAGCATATATTTCAAGAACATTTAGGTCCATGATGAAAACAGTTTGATATAAAAACACATAAATGTGACGTCACGTCAATCTTTTCAAAATTCGGGAGAGCATAACTCGCTTATTAATAGGAATTTTTTCACCGGATTTTCATCAATAGTCTTAGTTTTTCTAATATTTTCAGAAAAAATTATAAAAAAAAATGGTGTAATCCCCCATTGGACAAACGGAAGTAGTAGTTCCTTGAAAAAATCTTCTAAATATTATTGTATGTAAATTTATGTTATTACAAATATTAAAGAATGTAAAATTCTATATCCGATACATTGAACATTTTTATTATATCTTCTATAGATTTAGAGATAAGGAATTATAAATATATAAAATGATCCGTTATAATGAATCTCACCCCAAATAATTCCTTAGAAACCACTTGAAAAATTAAAATGTTGGGCAGTGCGGGAATCATATGTCACTGAGGTCTATATCAAATCAACCATGTGATACTAAAAAAAAAAAGAAAACACGTTATCATTTTGCGGTAACGAGTACCATTTACAGTTACAGCTGTTAACATTCTCATTTTTAACAAGTGTTATTTCGAACTATGGTTCAGAGATATCAACTAAATAGAAAAAATGGCGCTAATTTAAAATCCAATGCTCTGGGGACACTTTTATTTCATTTTTACATGAAAAGATTCGGTGTTAAGCTTAATATTATTGAAATGGTGTTATTAGAGATTCGATTAATCTTGTCGAATTGGTCCAATCCAAAGTTTGGGTTATCGAAAAATTCGGTCTATTTGAAAATGCAATAATAATCGAATTTTATAAAATAGCACCAAAGCGGACTTTTATTCTTGGTGAGTCAGCTGGACCGCCCCCTATAAAAATATCCTGTGTGCGCGCCTGGTTACAGCTATCGTTATTGTTTCCTGCAAAATGATTATGATTCACTGTCCTTTAGGGGTTTGTCATGAATTTATTGTAGGTTCGCAATAGAAAAATTGAAATTATTACCGTGAATTTAAAATTAGGATAACTGAGCGCGACAATGAATAGTTTACCACTAGTCGCGTTGTAAGTAGCCAGTTATTAGTGATTGTAGTCTCGATTGCTCATGTACTTGATTCCATGGTCAAGATTACAGTTACCTATATTCTAAACCTAAAGTAATTTTAGTCAAATTATTTCGTTATCATGTTCTTCGCGAATCGTGTTTAACATTTAGAGAGCTATCGTGTTAGTTTTCTTTAAAATTGCTTTTAAAACACAAGACTATCTGATTTTGTGTTTTTTTATGAGATCGTCATAATTGCATGATATTGCCTCTCCCTTTCGAATAAAATTGGAAATACATTTAACGTTTATGTATTATCTTAAAACATAACAGAAACAAGTTGTTTTCACCCTTCCTACAAGTTATAATATTTCATTATTTGCACTTAGGTACTTTTAAATCAAAATCACTTGTTGCAAGCTTAGCATCACTTTCAAAATTGAAAGTTATGTTAGTTATGTTAGAAATTAGAATAACAGTAACAGCTCTGAATTTGAATACTCCTAAGCTTTAATGTTCAACATGCGAATGTTTTGGATTTCATGAATAAAAATCTGTTGTGACCAGCACAATACCTCCCGCCATTTCCATATTAGGTTGTATAAGTATTGTACATACTAACATTTCCGGTACACACAAAAATTCTATTTGCATCTCTTCTTTATATATTTTTATATTTTTTTAATTCATTCTATGAACAAGTTTCCTCTTACTCTTCTAAATGTTCGAGATTCTTCGAATTCATTGATAAGATTGGCGGTATTTCTGAACGGTATATGTAATATACAATATGTACCTATCTATAATTTTAAATATTTAACTAATTATAAAATAAGCAATATTAAATGTACTTCCCAGAGAAAGTCTTCAGTAATGTCTCTGGATTTTTTACACTGTCATTTATCTGTCAATTACAAACATTTAAATTTTTCATGGAGTTGTTTGGGCTGTGAGTTTCATTACAACATATTATTATTTTATATATTTATCTAATCCCGCTTTAAAAAGTTGAATTTTACCTAACCTTTACAAAATAAAGTTTTGTAAAAATCTTACGTAACGGAGTTACGTAATAGTTTTTTATGTATATAGGGCCGAAAGAAAAGGTTTAAGCCTGCAGCCGAAATTTGATAATAATAATGATTTCTTTAATATCAATTTATGAATTATTGACACACCCAATTCCTCTATATCAGAAGGAAGATTTATATCGGTTTTAGAAGACATTCAGAACTTATTTTTAATGATGATACGTATGCCTGACATAAGCATTAAATTAAAAAAAAATATTTTATTTTCACGGCAGTGCTTTAATAAATTAATTTTGAAATATGTATAGTGGACTGTCATAGAAAAGCCTAGAATTTTGAGTATTTTAAAATTATTTTAGCGGAATTAGATAAAATTTTGTGCACAATATGTTATGGAAACGTGATATTGTTTGACTCCCATAATGGGGATTACACCATTTTTTATATATAATTTCATCTGAAAATATTAGTAAAACTAAGATTATTTATTAAAATCCGGTGAAAAAATTCCTATTAATAAGCGAGTTATGGTCTCCCGAATTTTGAAAAGATTGGCGTGACGTCACATTTATATGTTTTATATCAAACTGTTTCCATCATGGACCTAAATGTTCTTGAAATATATGCTATTTTAAGTTATATTTATGTACATAAATATAAATGAATATTATAACACTGTATAAGTTTACTACTTTATAATTACAGGTGTATTTAAATTATTAAGTTTAATGCAAGAAATTTATGTTAAAATAAAAACTGTTTCGAATTAGAATTTCTTAACTTCCATTGGTAGTAATCCCCACCTACTACCACGCTATTTGTAGTGCATGTATAGGCGGTTTCTCGGTCGCCAATTAAAATATTATCATATTAGTGTCGAAGCGCTATAACAAAAAACCCTTTATTTCCGAAATATCTCAATTATACCATTTCATTTTTTTATTAATATTCGTTATTCAGCATATACATTCGCATTTTTTTACTATTTTTCTTTAATTCGATTGAGCTGTAATCTCTCGTTTGCAAAACTCGCTTCGCTCGTTTTGACAAATGTTGTGTTTATCAAACAATATCACTCATTTCATAACTGATTATGTAAATTACTATTATATTTCTCTATCTCTAAAGCTGTAGAAGATAAAATAAAAAAATTAAATGTATTGCATAGAGATTTTTATATTCTTTAATATTTGCAATAACATAAATTTTCAAAAAATAATATTTAATTTTTTTTTTAAAACTAATACTTCCGGTTGTCCAATTGTTACAAAAATCTAATCAGTTCTTCCCATTAATGTCAGATTAAGGAAACCGTAGTTAAACGTGTCTTAAGTCTTATAGTATAAGAAACCATGTTTCCAACATCCACACATATACACCCACACACATGAACATCATCGTAAAAATGTTATTATTGGATTCTAGGGATTTTAAAACGTGCTTATTCATTAAAATCTACATCTGCGATTTTTAGCATGAATCCAATACCTCTTAGCAAGAGGTAAAAAGTAATTTTTATTTATACTTTTATTTATACTATTATTTTACTATGTGTATATTAAATAAATGAAATGAAAAGTAATGATGACTTACCATTAAAAATTATTATTTTCGTGCCAAAAAATATTGACACTGGCGCGAATATAATCAAAACGGACCACATAAATCTAGATATGATTCATATAAAATTCATCGAAATTTTGCGTTGGTTTTATGTTACGGACTAGCATTAGCTGATTTTGGTAACTATGGAGACGTCCTTGAACCAATCCCCGCGAATGCTGTAGGCCTATTCATGCTGTAGGCCTATTCAAACTTGTTATTGTCCAAATATGACGCAACCAGTACGACTCTCCCGTTGTGCGTGTTGCATCACGCTTGTGTTGGGCGTATGTTGATTTCACACGCGATATAACCTTGAGCTGTCGCCGATGACCTTTGAGCACGGACTCGGTTCATGTAGTCCGGTGTTTCACCTCACCACCTCGACGTAGAGGACGACCAGAGGTCAATGGTTCAAAGTGCAAGGGGACAAGAATTTTAAATATTCTGTTTTGCGCACATGAGTTTTTAATTACACATAATAAGACATTACATACAAATGAACATATTAAAATTTTTGTGATTAAAATGAAAAATGATTTCCTTGTTACACATATTTGTTGCATATATTCCAAAATATCTTGTAAGTATAATAATACGTGATTTCTTTTTGATTATAGATATTATTTAACAATTTGAGCAAAGGAGTTCCAAATAGGACTTTTCATTTTTACTTACTTAAAAAATTGGATATGGCCAACCCATTACCTTCCGTCAAGTCTATGTATTTTGTACATATCCCATACTGAAAGGTCCTTGGAAAAGATGCAAATATAACACGAACATAATATACATCTCCCCAAAGCATACAAATGCCCCGGATAAAATGAGAACTAAATTTGTAGCGGTAACATCTACATCAAATCAGGATATCAGAATTGTGATTGTGAATGATTTTGACAGTATGTTAATAGTTATTTACATTCGAGTGCGTGTAAGTTGTATTTTATAGCGCGACAGCTTTGTTTAAGGCACGAGCCCTTAAGGCGAGTGCTTTATTAGCTGGAGCGCTGTAAAATACTTCACGCACGAGAATTGTATCAAATTTTTTAGCCGACGATAATGAAAATCACTTTTTTCAATGAGATAGGTTGTACTTCTGAAAAGGGTTAGTTTAAAATACTGGGGTTGTCAATTTTCAAATTTGATTTTACTTACCTTCATTAGAGTACTTCTTCTAGCAAAAATTTATCTGTAATAATAGACGTTGTTATGATATATTTATTTGCTCATGTTTTCTTCGTAATAAATAATAGGTAGGTGTCGATATTTGACATTTCAGCAATGCTCGCGTATTTGACAGGTATATCGATCGGTGACTATGTCGGTAACGGCGGATTTTTACAATAATGATAGATGTCGCTACCGTGAATTTGATTTATATAAATTAATTTTAAATATAGGAAATGTTAAAGTAAAAAAATAACTTAAGTAGGTAGTACTTTTTTACATGAACTTTATTATAGTAAAGATGATTTCTTTTCTAAATGCCCATAAACGTCCAGTGTATTTTGATTATTTTACCGCATAGTTAGACAAGTTACAACACAGTAAGCGTAAAATGTAGGTTACACTTGCTGTGTATACAATTGTAAAGTTCCCATTACACTTCAGGAGGGTAAAAAATCATTTACAGTGACTGCAATACGCGATTTTTAATTATTAACTCAGTTTTGGGAAAACAGTATTTTTCTTTGGCCAGTGTTTTTAAAGAAAAACAGTATGTACAGTAAAATTTTTGAAAGAAGTCCGATCAAGGCCATCTACGAATTGCATCTATGAATTAAGATTTTATGCTGTCAAATTTAGTAGTGTCGTTTACAGAGTTTTTATGAGGTACACAAGATATTATGTACCCTCATAAAAACTAAGTAAAAGACACTACTAAATTTGACAGCACAAAATCTTAATTCATAGATACAATTCGTAGATGGCCTTGATCGGACTTCTTTCAAAAATTTTACTGTAGCTATTTTATTTTTAAAAACTTAACTGATTTTACAATGCATAACCTCAAAACTACTTTTTATTCTTAGTGTACCGTGGATACATACGAGTGTGTGTAGCGACCTCAGGTTACGCCCCTTCAGGGACATGTTTGCTTTGACGCTCTATACTTTTTGTACAAACCATACCAAAAGTTTCTTGAAAATGATTCTATATGTATATCCAGTAAAATTGTAACACGAACATATACTATTTTCTACAAATTCCATCCCGAAAAATCATTGGAAAAAATTATACAAATCCAATGAAATTATAACACGAACATACACTATATGAATACGATTATGAATGTGGCTGACGCGAAAGAAGTATGCCTGGATAGGAATGTGTGGCGAAGGATGATTGTTTCGTAACTATTGTGATATATAGTTAGTAAGAATGTTTTATGAGAATGGAGAGACAGATGAACTTTTATGCGGACGAGGTGAACGAAGTATGTTTGTACAGGAATGTGTGGCGAAGGATGATTTTTATGTAACTATTATTGTGGTCCGGATGTGGTTATTCGCTACCGAAAATCGGTCTCTTTAATATGTTCTTATGCTCTTATGTATGGATACGTTTATGAATGTGGCTGAGGTTAAAGAAGTGTGCATGGACAGGAATGTGTGATTGTTGCGTAACTATTATTGGGGTCCGGATGCGGTTATTCGCTCCCGAAAATCAGTCACTTTAATATGTATGAATGCTATGATGATTGTGGACAAGGCGAAAGAAGAATGTTGTTAAAGAGTGAAGTGAGTCAGCTGAGCTCTTACTCTTTCCCTTTCTTATTGTTACTACTGTTTTCGGGTTTTTGCTAACCCACTGAGTGGGATATGCGTGATTTTATGTATGTATGTATATATATGTACACTACATAAATTGCACTTGACACTGACATGCTTCAGTTAGAAAATTGAGTATATCAGAAGTTTCCATTTTTGACAACAAAGGAAACAATGGGGTCATTTCACATTTTCTGGTTTATTTTTTTCTTGAAAAAATAGGTCAAATTAAACATGTATGTGTATGTTTTATATCTTACAAGTCTTTAGAATCAGAGATATGATTTTTTAAAAGTTGCGTTTAATTTCAAATATTTCAACGGCTGACGACACATATTCACGGATACGACAGTCGAGCTCTGCCGGTTTAATTTAGAACTATGATTATTTGATTTGGTATTTATTTAAATAAATGGTTTATTTACATACCTTATACTGCACTAGTACTTTTAAAGAAATAGAAAGTAAAAATAATCTTCTCTTTTGTATATTTTGCTGTCAGCTGTCACACTTTTAGGTTAGGTTACTGTTTCATGTTGTGAAGCGTGTGTGTGTGAGAGAAAATTGTCTTTGTGTGAGTATGAATATGTGTCGTCACAAATTTAGTCCGTGTTTAAAAGCACGAAAGTTTATTAGCAAATTTATGAATGAAAAGTAGCATATTTCAAATTATTTTCTATCACTACATTTATTAAATGAGATGGATTTCATGATTTTATAAAAAAAATCGACAATTATTTTTTTTTTTTTAAATGACCCCATTTGTTGTAGCATCTCTTTATAAATTTTTAACTCTATATCTGTTGAATATAAAGGAACTGTGTAATCATATCGTAATGAAATATTCGTTGATATTTATTATGATATGAAATGTCGACAAATGATAATTAAAAAACTGTTAAGAACTTCAAATATGGTACTTCCAGTTGTTCCAAAACGTGCTTATTCATTAAAAACTCCCCACCGATTTTTTTTGACCAAAGACAATACCTTCCTTACCTAAAGGTAACGGAAGGTAAAAATATCGGTTGGGAGCTGTTAGAAGTGGAAGGAAGAATGTTGAAGGGTTTCTATACTTATATTATTTAATTAATGATACAACCCTGAAATATTTAGTTCTTGCTAGAGTGTAGCTAGACGATGTTTAAGGTTATTAGAAAAAGATTATCATTTTGCACAATAGATAAGAATGAAGTGTTCTTTAGTATGACTAATCTATTTAATATTTGAAGTATGCAGTTACCTTTACCCATTAGTTCATATCATAGCTCAAACATTTTGTAATGCAGTCACTCAAACACAATAATTATTTATTTCAAATATTGTGTTAAGGTTACTAGCACAATCACATATTACGAATTTATTTACATGTGACAAGAAAGGAAACTGATATGTTTTTCTAAAGAAGTTACTCAGAAAGTGTATCTAGAAAACAAATATATATTTGCAACATTGTATTTTTTTTTTTCAGAATATAATGGTAAAGAATTTAATTAGAGAAAATTTTTATTGTGATACTTGTATCTCCCACGTTTGTATATCGACGTTACATGTTGACCTATTTTAGAACTAGAATATATAGTCAGAAAAATTCACTGTCGGGTCCAGTAATAAAACTATAAATATGGTAAGGTAATTATGACATATCGCATACTGCTTGCATTATAACATTGGATATCAACGATCTATTATTTGCTCCGCTCTGTTGAAATGAAGACATGCTCTGTATAGTAAAATATAGTAAAATAATCTTACTGTTCCTTTAACATAAACGCTATTTTTATTTGAAATAATTTCTTATAAGAATGAAAACTGTAATTCCATATATTATTTCAAACAAAAAAGGCATTTACGTTAAAGGAATTGTATACTTAATATTATTTTTACTCTACAGAGCACTCAGAGCAGGTAGAAGTACCAGGCGATGCATGCCTTCATTCCAAAAGAGCGGCGCAAATAATGGCTTGTATCAATATTATAAAGCAAACATTAAGCGATATGCCGCTCTATCATAATTACGATATTTATAGTTTTATTGCTGCGTAACTTTTTAAATTATAATTAGAAAAGCTGGCTTTAATTGATTGTCACCTTTTAACACAGACAATTTCTTAAAAAGATTGTAAAGGTTAGGAAATACAACCATATTCGGATTATTTACTGGGGTCCCGCTAGAATTTGCCGAAAGTTTAAAACATAGTTAATCAATTTTTAAATATCGTTATAAGTGAAAATATGGAATTAACCAAAAAGCATTTTATTCATTTTTTATGAAAAAAAAAATTGTGGTCAGCACAAAACCTTCCGTCAATTTGATTTGATAACACGAACATGTACTACTTTTTGCAAATTCCATACCGAAAGTTCATTGCAAAGGATTCTATAAATCCAATAAAATTATAACACGAACATACATTATGTAAATCGCATTTGACACTGATATCTGACAATTAGAATTTTTTGAATATATCAGCTGTTTTCATGATTATAGCAAAGCTGATTGATTTGAATGTATAAACAAACCGTATAGAGAATAAGATATTCTTTCATATTGATAACATAAAATGTCAAATAAAAAAAACTGTTAAGAACTTCAAATAAGAGAACTTCCGGTTGACCCATTATAACCTAAATCTAATCAACTCTTCATATGGAGGTAAAAAAGAGGAAAACGAAAGAATTATAATTTTTAGAATTGAAGTATTGGAGTTGTCGTCAAAGAAAAACTTGTTACACACGAACACACAGATAAACAAACACACACACACACACACACACACACACACACGCGCGGACACAAACACACATGCCCACACACGGACACAAGCATACACGCGCGTGCGTTGACACAAACACACCTAAAGGTGACAGAAGGTAAAAAATAATAAAACTTCCACCATACTCACCCAATTTTGCAATGTGCAGCTGTTGGCTATTGTTTATTTAAAAGTTATTTAAAAAAAAAATGTTCTGAAAGAAATATTGATGTGGCAGAAAATTGTTTTGAAAGCATCCGAAAGGAGACTGGTTAGAAGCTTTTAAGAAGTGCGGAAGGAAAGAATAGTGAAGTGTATTATTGATGAAGGGTACAATTTTGAAAATATTTACAATGAAATTATAAAAATATATAAACTATGTATTTTATTTTCAATAATTCTAGCGTGACCCCCATAACCACATTTAATTTACAATTTATGGTTTTTGTTTTAAAATTGATAAATCTGTTGTGGCCAGCACAATACCTCTCGCTATTTTCATATTAGGCTATATAATTATTGTATTTAACATTTCTGGTACACACAAAAAATTCTACTTACATTTGTTCTTTATTTTTCAATTCATTCTATGAACAAGTTTCCTCCTACTCTTCTAAATATTCGAGATTCTTCCAATTCATTGGTGGTATTTCTGAAGGGTATATGATGAATTATATGTATAGCAAGCGCGTATTTAATTGACACTGATGCTGTGTATAGTTTGGCTTATAAATGAATCCCCTTTCTTTTTATTCCAATTTTAGATCTTGATGGAATCTTTTCCTCGTTATAACAACAGCATATTATATTTCTATTACATTTCAACTTGTCCATGTACGAATTCTGTATCTAATTATAATTTTAAATATTTAATTAAAGATAAAATAAGAAATATTAAATGTACTTTGCAGAAAAAGTCTTCAGTAATGTCTGGATTTTTGACATTGACATTTATGTCAATTACAAACATTTTAATTTTTCAGCTGGTTTCCATAGGCTAATTGATTCATTATAGAATGGATTATTTAAATATTTATGTTAAATTTATTGGATAGAGAATTTTATATTCTTTAATATTTTGTATTACCTATAAATTTTCAAAAAATAATATTTAGATTTTTTTAAAGAAAATTTTACTTCCGGGTGTCCAATTGTTACCAAAATAGGAATGTCAGATTGAGAAAACTGCAGTTAAATATTTTTTTAAGTCTTATAGTATTTGAGAAATCGTGGCTCTAACATTCACACACACACACACACACACACACACACACACACACACACACACACACACACACACACACACACACACACACACACACACACACACACACACACGCACACACACAAACACACATACGGACATCATCGTAAAAATGTTATAATTGGATTCTAGGGACCTTAAAACGTGCTTATCCACTAAAATCTGGATATGCGATTTTTAGCATGATTCCAATACCTCTCTTAGCGAGAGGTAAAAAAAGGAGACTGGCTTTCCTGACGAATTTAATTCGAATGCTGATCACTGAATTGCTTCAATATTACCGGCAAATGCCGAGTTATAATTTTGACCTCACACGCAAGGAAGAGAGTGTTGATGTAAAAGTTGAGATGGAAGATATTCGAAATCTACATAATTAATTGTCTTCAGATACCTGTGGAAACTCAAACAATTTCACATTTGTCATTCTTTATAATTATAGCGGGAGTCACTATTGCAAAGACCTTGCACTCAATTTTTCATATTGACACCATCTTGTTACAACTGTCATCATGACAGCGATTTGTTTGTATTATAGCACCAGAGTCATCGTAGCTCAAGGAAAATAAATATCAGTAGGTGGCAATACAAAAATATGTCGCTATATAACCCTCCATCAGGGTTGGAAAAAATCAAATAAATCATGATTTTTTGATTTTTTTTTTTATTTTTAAAGGTCTATTGGTGTTATTGTAATTTTTAAATTGTTTTAATATCAATAAAAATATTTTATTTCATAAACGAAGACGAAATCTGTAATAAACCCCAAAAGATGCATTTGAATTTTTGCATAAACTTAGTATATAACTTACCCACGCGCGCACCTCTTTTTAAACAATACGAGGGGAGTTTTTTATGTTATCTACCTAGCTATGAAAACAACGAGTTAGAGAACAAATAAAATATTATTTTTCAACGTAAGAACCGTTAACACCAACACACTTATTCCAACGTTTTTCTAATAAAGCTACGCCTCCAAAAAAAATATTTTGGTAATTCTGCAAAATACGACTCCACTGCGTTTTCCAAGTCATCATTCGATAAAAAGTGACTCTCTCTCAAATGTTTTTTGAGTTTTGGAAAGAAAGAATAGTCGGACGTGGTCAGGACTGTAAGGTGGATGTTGTAATTCGTCAAAGCCGCATTCATTGATTACTGCTTGAACAATTCGTGCTTCATGCACCCTGCAGTTGTTGTGCAGAAGCAGCATTTTCTGAACATAATTGTGGGGTCTTTTTTTCGCGTATAGCCGCTTTCAAGTTCTTAATTGTGTTTTGTAGACTTGAAAATGTGTCAGTAACTTGGCATAAGAAAATTGTCGCGATAGCATATTGTTTTCATAGCTAGGTAGATAACATAAAAAACTCCCCTCGTACATACCTAAAGAAAATAGGTCAAAACATGTAATCAGTAATCTGTTAGAATTCGAATACAGTCCATATTTTTGTTGTTATTTATACTTTTGTAGCAAATAAATTCATTTTTATTACAATTTGAATCTTTTTTTCATCTGTGTTAAAAATCAGTGATTTTTTAAAAAAAATCAGTTGATTTAAATCATTATTTAAATCAAATAATTTAAATCAGGCCAACCCTGCCCTCCATTCGCAAAATATCATGTAAAATTCCACTGAAATGGGACCTATCTTACCATTAATAGTCACTTTTGACTTTTATATCTCAAAACTGTAAGTAGATTTAAAATATATACACATATGAGGTAATTATTTTTTGTTATACTTGCCTTCAAATAAATATGGACTGGAGATTTCTACACTGTTGCCAATTCCATTGATTATGTTGAAAATACTAAGTTATGAAGAAGCGGCAACACCAAAGGGCAAGGGTCAAGGTTGGGGAGAAGGGAAAAAATTGAGCATCAGTCCATATTTATTTGACGGCGAGTAAAACTATTTCCAATATATTGATTATATATTTTGTTTGTGATTATATAATAGGTATAGTTTGTTTATTTGATTATACATATACATGTTGGCTGGTAGTGCAAGCTTTGGTTTTAACTAAAACGCTGTTTTAAGAAATGTCAAATTCAAATTTCAATATTTAATTTCACCCTTTTCTTTAAAGAACGATTTTTTAAAAAATATTTGTTTGAATACAAACTATGTTCTCCTTAAAAATCATATTTTGATAAATTTGATATAACTATGTTTAGTAAAAGAAGAATTATTAGAAGTTTATTTAGCTCTGAGACATAAAGGTTTATAAAATTCGTGTCGTCATCAGGATTAGTTTTGAAATAAAGCTTCTCATTGGCTAAACATTAAAAGCTCGCTCTCGCCTTTAATTCGGAATGACAACAGTGGATGGTTCATACAAAAAGGTTGTCAATATGTATGGAAAAGTTTAACTAGCTTTCAAAAAGAATTTTTTAACAATACCGAAGACAATTACTTGTTTATATTTAACAAATATAAAAAGAAGTACATACAAGTAACTGATTGAGTACCACTGGCTAGTACTGATGACGTCACAAATTAATCTTGAACTTAAAAAATTATATCTTCCATAATACTAAGAATTTTCAAACCGAATTTTCATTAACCGTTATATTTTGATATAAAGTTTCATAAAGAAATTTAAAATAAATTGTGGATGGTCTATTCCCCTGTGATGTAATTCGTCCACTTTAACATTGTGATTAAATTTGAAATGTAGCAAATATCTATCCACATCCATATGGAAGCAACGAAAATATATTTATTGATCCATTATCCATTTTAGGGTCACATAAATATATCTAAACTCTACGCCATTCACAGTTATTATTTAATTGTAAATTAACAAATTTCTCCCCTAACCATAAAACTTCTCTCGGGTCCACCCTATAAACTTTAACCCCCATCAATAACCCAACCCCTTTGTTTAGCCCCCGTCCCCTGTGGGCTTTCCCCCTCCCCCACCGTGCACGTGCGCCAATGTCCCACGAGCGAAACAAGCGAATAGCGGCCCAACGCGTCAGTCAAAATCCCACCGGTTTGCGGATAGCACGTTGTGTGTGTAGTGCTCACTTGTTTATTGTCAGGCGATTGTTACTCGATGCGTGATTGTTTGTTTGTGAAATGAGTCAGTGTAATTGAATGGACAGGTATTTGATTTTGGACGAGAGTTAATTTGGTAAGGATATAATTAAAATTGATTTTTGTTTGATCGATATTAGGAATTGATTTTTAAGAACTGGTAACATGTATAGAATTCAATTGTTATCAGTGTTTACTCACATCGTAGTGTGTGTGCATGTGTCACTTTTTGTTTTTTGTTCTTATCTATAGTTTGTTTATTTAATATTTATTTCCTTGTAATGCTTGTTAATTATTAAAATTAAAAATAATATTCGGTTCAAATTAAAATCACATACATTTTAACATTTTACAACCTAAATTGCCCCAGACTTTTTTGTCTTTCTTCTTTCTTCTTCTTTCTTCTTCATAAATATTGATTATATTTTTTTTAAATCGATGTATTGGAATTGTGAAATTAATCATTTTAAGATTTATTTCGAAATATTTAAATACGGATTAAATCATAAATTTAATATAAATTAGTTTGATAATAGATTGTTACTATTTTGCGGGTATAATAAATATATTCTGTAACAAGTGAGGAATGAAGCATATTTTTCCTCCGACTCGTTTAACAGTTTTACAAGGACAAAGTCATTTCAAACTGCTTACGGACTATACTTATTCTACGACTATTAATTATTGAACTTCATTATAATATTTATTTATGAAAATAACAAAATATGTCATGTATAGTATTCTTCACGAAGAATGTCGTTGCGCAATAAAAAGTATATGATTCTTGATGACATACGTAAATGAAGTAGTCTCCTTTTGCAACACAGGTCATGAATGAACAGATTCTATGACCTGTGTAGCAAAAAGAGACTATTTCATTTACGTATGTCGTCAAGATTCATACACTTTTTATGCGCAGCGAGATTCTTACGTGAATAATACTAAATGTCACTGATTTAATGCTACACTGTGACATTTACTTTCGTTAGAAAATTTATACATTTTATCATTTTAAATATAATTTTTATTTTTATGTTGTATTATAGGATAATATATTAGAATAATTAATAAAATACTATGTCGCTACTTGTGTTTTTTCGGACATTTATACCCGAGACAGACGACAAAAATAATGACGGTTAGATATAGTATGCACACATGAACTTGAGACTATTGACAGATATCAAGAAGTCCGATCAAGGCCATCTATGAATTAAGATTTTATGCTGTCAAATTTAGTAGCGTCGTTTACATAGTTTTTATAAGGTACACAAGATTAAGTATCCTCATTAAAACTAAGTAAAAGACACTACTAAATTTGACAGCACAAAATCTTAATTCATAGATACAATTCGTAGATGGTTTTGATCGGACTTCTTTCAAAATTTTTACTGTAGGTACTGAAATTGAACATTACATCTAAAAGAAAGATTGCCCTCGCTTTGTTTCTGAATTTTAATTGTCAATTTCTCTTGATATATTATACCAAAAAAATCCATTTTTAATAACAAAAATTGTACAGACATAATAATGTTAACAGTTAGTGTGGGAAACTGATTAAAGATAATTAGCGAGAAGTTGACTAGCATTGTTTTTTTCTCTTGTCAATCATTCATAAATTATTTTTCAGAAAAATACTTCCAATAAAAAATGCGTACAATTAATTTTCCTATAACTTTTATTTGCATAATTTTTGTCCGATTTTTCTCTACAAATACATTCTCCACTAATGGTAAGCAATTACTTTTATTCTCAATCATTATAATAATATACCGATTCCTAACCTTTTGGAGGTTGGGAAATACGTCATTTCTATCTTTAATGACAATCTCTTGTGTTGAAAATAACAGGTTTCACGTTTCACTTCCATCTCTTGGGTTGAAAATGTTTATGTAGACGTTGTAGAGATTGCCTAGCAACATTGTCATAGATCCTTACAGGCTAAAACAAATTTTTAGAGAGCTGTCAAAAATATTAATAAAATTATAGGTTATAACAACAACAACAACTCATTGATTTATTTTGAAAATTATTGATTGTAAATAAAATGGTATACATAACCTTGGTTGAAGTTTCATCACAGCCTCACGCTTTATCTCACTTCGAGGCTTCGCCTCTCGGTAATATACATAAACCCTCGGTTGTAATGAAACATCTCCCACCTCAGATGTAATAAACTATTAAATGGTAAATATAGATTTATTAACAATGTTTTCATTAATAACTCTTTATTCTACTAGTAAAATGAAATAATTAACACTGTTATGTAATTCACTCATAATAACTGGACTATATTTATATCAAACTGAAAACAATTGTTATGCAAATAAAATTCAGTGTTTAATATATTGCCTATAAATCAGGGATTTGTTAACTACTGGATGGAGCAAGTGTATATCGATATATGTATTTCTTGTGTACCCGGCTAGATTAAGAGAGAACACAGGAAGTGTGAGTGAAAAAGATATAGATAATTCCACTTTAGACAAGTGAATTTGACATTCATATTTGTTATATTCACATCTGTCAAATTCACGCCAAAAATTAATTGTGTTTAAGTATATTTGATCATGAAACGTGAAATAAGTACGAATACAACCAATGCAACGCTTAATTAGAACATATATAAGAATATAAGTCAATTAGAGAAGGTATTTTTTTTAGAAGAAATCATAATTTTAATCATAACTTACTAATGAAACGACACAGCACCGTCCATCACATATTTTGATACACAATTTTCAACACAACACTTTCGAACCATTGTCATATATTAAAATAACTATATTTCAATAATCTGTCAAACCTGTCAAACAAAAGATTTGACAAGTAACGGAAATAAAGACAACAAATTGGAATTATGTATGACTATCTTTGTCGATCTGGCCGGGTACATGGTAAAGATTCACTCGCTCCATCCAGTAGTTAACAAATCCCTGCTATAAATGTGTTTCATATCCAATGAATCACACACATTGTATATTGTAATAAATAGTCCTTTACAATAACTTTGAAATAAATTACTAATTAATCAAATTATAATTGGCATTAAGTGTGTAAGTATTATTTTATTATGAACAATAAAAATAATCTACCTACTACTGTTCATTTTCATACAGTATTGTTTGTGGTTGCTTATTACTCCAACAAATAAGAATTATTATGATTTAACATTTGATTATCTCGATTTTCTTTTTACCTTCCGTCGTCTTTAGCTATGGAAGGTATTGTCTTTGGTCAAAATATTCGGCGGTGAGTTTTAATGATCATGCACGTTTTAGAGTCCCTAGAATACGATTTACTAATTTTACGATAATGTATATATATATATATATATATATATATATATATATATGTGTGTGTGTGTGTATGTGTGTGTGTGTGTATCTCGGACGATAACTCTAACGCTACAATTCTAAAAATTATAATTCTGTCACATTTCCCTCCTTTACATCCATATGAAGAGCTGATTAGATTTTTGTTATAATTGAGCAACTGGAAGTACCTTTATTTGAAATTCTTATTTTTTGACATTTTAATTTAAACAAAAACCAATAATTTTTATCAAATGTTCAAATGTACACAAAAAATTATTATATGTACTTGTACAAATAATATTGTTCATTTAACATGAAAAAAAAAAGAAATACATAACTATTTGATCATATTTATGCTACAGCAACAATGTATAATTCATATAATTCTCCTTGATGTAATCCAAAAGATTGCGGCAACTACTTTCGACATTTCGATCATGGTGTTCGTTGTTCGTTGGATATACCTGCAAATACCTATGTGCAGAAGTTGGCATGAAACGTTGTAGTAGCATATTAAACTGGACCTAAAGGGTTAAAGGGATTGGATCTCTAGGGCCTGCTTCAATGAGGTCATGCACGACTTTTTTTTATAACTTTAATCGATAGATAATAGACCCGTATTTTTATTTTATTTTTCCTCAAATCGTTCTTTAATCATGAAAAAATTGTAATTGAAAATGACATTCTTTAAAATGAGGCTGCTAGATCCTCGCTTCGTCCCTTGTCAAATGACGTCACAGAGTGAGAGGCACGACCATTTTGATTTTCACACTGTCTTACACGTCAAAGTGACATTTAAAGATAACCTAAAATTTATGAAAGTAAACATGTCGATGGAACGTTGTTTCGTGCCAAAATAAAGAATAAAATAATATTCTGCAATATATTCAATGTCTCACATGCGTTTTTATAACCTTCTACCGTTTAATTCAAAGATTCAAAAGTGAAAGAAACATGATGTAACGTTGATAAGTTCACACCAAATGAAAATTATATTTATAAAAATAAATAGAACGATATTATATTAATATATTATAGCATATTCAGATATGTAATCCTCAATTTATGGATTATATATATTTTTACCTCTCGCTAAGAGAGGTATTGGATTCATGCTAAAATTCGCATACCCAGATTTTAGTGAATAAGCACGATTTAAGGTCCCTATAATCCGTTTATAACATTTTTAAAATGATGTCTGTGTGTGTGGATGTGTGTATGTCTGGATGTTGTAGCCACGATTCCTCAAAAACTATAAGACTTAAGAACTGTTTAACTATGGATTCCTCAATCTGACATTCCTGGGAAGAGCTGAAAAGGTTTTGGTAACAATTGAACAACCGGAAGTAGTAGTTTTTAAAAGAAATTCTTTCAAATATTAATTTTTGATATTACTAATTTTGAAGAACAAAATTCTACACCTGATACATTTAAATTTTTTATTCTATCTTCTATAAATTTAGAGATAAAGACGCTATAATATATAGAATATCGGGATATAACAAGTCGAGTAGGCGAAACTACACTAGGGACACCAGTTGACAAATTCAAATGTTTATAACATAATTTGTAAATGACAGATTTCAGTGTCAAAAATAAACAGTTTTAGTGACATTTTGATAGCTTTTTCTGGGAAGTACATTTAATCTTTCTTATTGTTTTATTAATTAAATATTTGAAATTATAGGTAATATGCATATATCCATCAGAAATACCGCCAATCTGGTTAATGAATTGGAAGAATCTGTGACATTTAGAAACATCCTCATACAATGAAAAATAGATATAATTCAAATTATATGTGTGCAGAAGACATGTTAAATACAATAAAAGACAATATTTGGGTAATGCTCTGTAATATTTTGTTATAAAACAACGGTTCGAAAGCGAAGTGCAGTACAATAATTATATAGCTTAATATGGAAATGGCGAGAGGTCTTGTGCTGGCCACAACAGATTTTTCTTTTACAGATTATGTCCACATAAAATGTCTGTTTGAAATGAGCCTGAACTTGGTTCGGGACGTTGTGACGACAAAACATGGCTGGTTTTTGCAACTTTTTAAAAATATCATACTTTAAAACGATTTTATACAACAAAAAATGTAAATAAAAAATAATTTAATCATACTGATCGATGAATTAGACTACCCTTTTTCGATTTTAACAGAAAAAAGGTGCAATTATTTTTTTTGCATGACCTCATTGTTCTGTAAAAATTTAAGGGTTTACTGTCATTGTCAAAGAAAAGTATGTCTATAACAAAAAATATGTTATAATATTTAATGATTGGATTATTTTCATGAAATGTCATTTCTACGACGATCTCGCTGAATTATTGAGAATAGGACATGGTTAATTTTATAGAATTTTATTTTTAATATATTTCAAAGTTCTCTTCATAATACACTTTACCATTATTTCCTTAAGCATCATTCACAACACGAAATTAGTGGTTAGTATTAGTAATTATGCTTAGTGATTATAATTAGTAGTTAGAGATTGGAAAACAGCGTTCAAAATACATGAAATTAACGTCTATCTCTATCGCTTAGTTCGTAATTTGGAGTGCTCCTCAAAACTATTACAGATTGTCACAAACTTCGAAAACAAGTTTTGAAGGTTGCATCTACTTTTTTCCATCTTTCATGCCTACGTGTGGTGTTGTTGGGTTGACAAATTAAAATATTTGTGTAATTATTAGATAACAATGGCAGAAGAAGCATTTATAACCCTCATTGCAGAAAAATTTTAAAACCGCATCTTTGAAAGAAGCTGAATGGCAAGTGATTAGGGTTCGAAAATATCATGATATTTATATAAACATCATATCAAGCGATATATATCGGATATATATCCGATATATATCATTCTGTGAAATATTTTATTATTAAATAAAAATACACACATTTCAGACGTAAACTTGTATTTAAAAACTAAATATGTACATAAACTTAATATATGACATAGTACAAAAGAATAATAATTTATAACAGAGTTTAAAGAGGAATTTCTTCATCTGAAGAATCATTTATGAGATCACTGTGACTTTCAGTTGAATCTGATGATTCCCATACCCATCCGAGGTTGGTCTTCTTCTCATTAGTCTTAGGGAGGTATTAAGCGATCTGCTCATGTGTGATATTTTCGGAAGAATCCAGATTTATTCAGAATAAAATAAATGAATATATCGTGATATATATCAAGCTATAAATATCATGATATATATCGTATGATATATATCCTCCGAACCCTGCAAGTGATTGGACAAGTTTTCAAAATCAGTCAAAGAACTTCATTTGCAGATGATTTCGATTTCACTATTTTCACACAACTGTCTACTCTGTGCTGTGATTAGAGATGGGTCAATTCCCGAAATTTAAAGTTACGGGAAAATTCCCAGGAATTTCCCCGCATTTTTTTTGAGAATTTTATTAATATTGAAAAAGTGTACATTGGTAATACAAGAACAAATAATTTAAAATGTAAACAAATATGTAATTAGACATCAGAATCAGTACTGTGCGTATAGGTATAGTCCATTTCAGAATGGGATAGGCCTTCGCTTATTTTTTCTCAACAAAATCCGGGAAAATACGTAACAAAATTTCTTCCTGCAAATCGTTACTGAGGGAATTTTCCCGGGGGAATTTTTTGGTGGCATATCACTAGCTGTGATTAGCTATTTTTGTTAACCATTAATCAGGAAATTTGGCGTTTACAAACTCGTAAGTTAACTGAACTTAGCGCAGACCTGCACTGCACTAACCAATAATTTCGTGTTGTGAATGAGGATTTACAGTATTTAACACTTCAGTACACCCACCCGGTACCCTGTCTCAGGGTCGAGCGATAGTTTAAATTTTTATTACTACTAAAACATAATTTACAGTTTATTTTTAGTCCTTTAACAATTACTGGAGATTGTTGTGTCGATAAGGCCATATATAGCAGCCGCGGGTTAAGTTGACACTAGACCTGCGCATCCTAGCCAATCTGAAAACATTCACTAGAATTTCTGTGGCTTGAGAATGAATCGCATTCCCCAATTCTAGATGGTGAAGTGGAGTGCTTTCCTCGTTGTTAGAATAGCGTATAATAATTACTAATAAATAGGTTTCTACTATTACATTTCGACTCGTCCAGGTATGAATTTTAGGTTCTGCGCACACAAGATCAGTGTCAACTTAACCCGCGTGGGGTCATGCCAAAAAAAAATATTGCTAATATTTTTATAAAAATAGAATCCTTGACACTTATTATCCATATTACAACATAAAACATCCTAAAATATAATACTTTTCATTCATAATTTACTTAAAAGATATTCGCGCTACGATTTTCTGTGACGTCTTGTATCGGCTACTCACACAACGACACTTGTCACAAGTACATGAAAGTCACAATGTCATAAACTTCAAACGCGAAGTTAAACGTCAGATCAGAGTAAACTAATCAAATATTTATAAAGCTGTCAGAGGAAAATGCGCTCTATTCAATCTTTTTGGTTTCATAAAGATTTAATTATTTCATTAGAGAAATATTATTTTGAATTGTAGGTTTGTGTGTTTGATATATAATTTAATACATAAAAGTGCAATAATTGTATATTTATAATGATAATAATGATAAAACATGGTGAAGAAGAACTGTGCAGTTCCAATTTGTGGAAACATTTATTTAAAAACCCAAAAAGACTATTTCAGGGGTCTTAGTTGTCATAGATTCCTAAAAATTCATAAATTCACCCAAAAATCCTAAAATTGTCATAAATTAATAAGTATGCCATAAAAAATCATAAATTCAACAAATTCGAATAACTAATGCAAATCGACATCTTATATGTACGAATAATTTTATATATTTTTATTCAATTTTGACGTTTTAAACTGTCATTATTAACTCCATAGCAACAACTACAAGTAATACTTTTTTCACATGTGAATTAAATTTTTTTAAATCAATCTCACATGTTTTTAAATTCACTCTGCAACAAATAATTCATTTAAAATAACATCAGGCGCGAAATTAATACTTACTTAATAAATAGTATTTATAAACAATCTTAATTTACATTTTGTCCGCCAGGGTGAACTGGAATCGTTCAGATACATGACGTATGCGCTCACGTGACCTCATTGAGATTTGAAATTGTCCCCTATTTTTAAAAAAATATATCTACTAAAATGGCGTGAAAATATTATTTACATATACTGTGACCGGTAGACTTCTAGGAAAAAAATAAAACAGAAAATGTGGCATGACCCCATTGTCTGACACCGGTGCGTGCACTCGCGTGTCAAATAAATTTTAATGCGTGTTCTTGAGGGTTAAAAGCTCTTAATCTGTCTTCTTTTGGAATCCTTTCAAACTAATTTTTGGGGTCTATAAAATCAATTTTTATATTTTGGTTAATATGTGTGTACTTTAACTTTATGAAACTTATTTGAATATCATAAAGTACTTCTTTAAAGAACTCAAACTTAATTTCTGTTAGGTTGATAACTAGAAGACTTATTGAAATGATGTAATAATATAAGTGATTGTAAATCACTGTTACCAACAGTCAAATAAAAAATTAAATCAATGTTCACAAATTAGAAAATAATATTACGAATATTTTTTTTACAAAAGAACCAAAACAGAAAAAATAGTCAAAAAATACACGTTTCATAAGGCATTTTAGCGCACTGTGCCTTAAAAAACACGTGCGCTAACTTCATGTCTTCTGAAACTTGTGTTCTGGTGACTTAAAAACTGTCGAATTAATTTCAGGCAATTCTATATTTTCACTCACATTACGTCTCTTTAAAAAATGATTAACTTAGTTTTGTAACTAACTTTAATTTTAAAAATAGATACCTAAATAAGCGTTTAAAATGATATTCCAATTTTGTTTCTCATAACCTTCCTGATTTTTTCTTTCTCAATAATTTTGATTTGTTCCTCATCTTGATATTGAAAAACTATGGACATACCTAGGCTGTGTCCGATGTCGCATTTTGGCATTTAGTTTTTAGAATTTAGGTCTTCTTCATATAAATACAACTCCGAATTGCACACTAATGACATCCATTGGTTTGTATGGCAACACTTGAATAACAAAAATTAATTATACAATTCAATTTCATTTAATGCTTGAGGTTAAATGATAATATTATATTTCATGAAATAAAATCTAAGAAGCTATTCTTTGACTGTAAATTTGACGTTTTGCACAAATTATAGCATCGCAGCGAACATGATTTGTTTAATTAGTGCGTGTCAACTTCATGGTATAGTGTGCTTCTGCAAAACCCTAAAATCTAGTTCCTAAAATCCTAAATAATGACATTATTTAGGGCATATAAATTTAGGATTTAGATATTTTGGCGAGGTGATAAAAGTACAACATCGGACACAGCCCTATTGTCATATTTTCTTGTATAGTGTCAGGTTTTACCTGGTAAAATTTCGAATTCACTATTATTGGGTTATACAGGGTGTCCCAGATTTAAACGGCATAACTTGAACCATGGATTAAACACGTAAAAATAAGGTGACAAGTTCATTTGTGCAAATGTCCGTAAATGCTTTGTTTCAGAGATATTCATGTTTTTCTTATTGGAGCAACGCTACCTAATAAATCAAGTTTATAAGGAGATAATAAAATATTATCTTATTAAGTTATGACATAACAATTAAATTAATTATAGGTATACACTATACACAACAGTGGATTGGTCGCAGGGGACCTGTACCATGGCCAGCCCGTTCGTCCGATCTAACACCTTTAGATTTCTTTGCATGGGGTGCCATAAAAGAAAGAGTTTATGATCAACCGATAGATAATTTGGACACTCTACGCAGAAAAATTATTCAAGTTTGTGAAACTATATCTCCCGAGCAATGTCACGCTGTCACGCAGAGACCAATGCAGTGGCAAGTCGTTGTTGTGTCTGTTTGCTTGCTACAGGTGAACATTTTGAACAAATGTTATAAAAATCGTTATTATTTTATTGTACATAAATAATAAATTTGTTTGAATTCATCGATAATTTTCATTTTTGCCCTGACCTTAGGCAAGCAAACTAAATTTTGTATCGAAATTAGGTAATAGCCAAATCATTTACCTCTAATTAACTTAATTGTTATGTCATAACTTAATAAGATAATATTTGATATCTCGTTATAAAGTTGATTTTTCAGGTAGCGCTGCTCCAATAAGAAAAACATGAATATCTCTGAAACAAAGCATTTACGGACATTATTTGTTCAAATGAACTTGTCACCTTATTTTTACGTGTTTAATCCATGGTTCAAGTTATGCCGTTTAAATCTGGGACCTCCTGTATATTATGTAGGTATATTAAGGTTTCAGAAAAGTTTTATAAAAATTCTTTACGGTAATACAGCACCATTTTTTCGTCTCGAATTTAGCCTCTCGTGTTGTAAGGTTTCCCACGGCATTTGATATCAAATCGCAAACAGGCAAACACGAACCTCTGCTCTAGGCGGCTGGTAAAACAAACGAGCGTCGGTTCAATGGCCACACAGACACAGCAGGCTATACCCGCGATACCGTCTGGATTATATTTAAATTTCGCACTGTCCCAAAAACATTTCGGACAAGCCGCGCACTGCCTGAATATCAGGTCAACCACACACATATGGACCAAGTTATGTGACTCGTGTGAAACACACGAACACGTGGTGGAGAACAGCTGCAGCTGATTCACTTTTGTTTTCGCTACAATGAGAACCGTTCGTGAAGATAAAGATTAGTTTTATGAATTATTCGTATCTTTTTATTTTGCAAATAAATGTGACAACTGTCACATTTTTTAAAATGTACAACTGAGTATTTAAATCATGTGATAAATTATTTCGCTTGTATTTATAAATTATTAGATAACATAACTGGTAACATTTTTATAAAAAAAAGATTTATTGTATAGTTTTATTTAAATTAAAAATCTTCTGAATTCTGAATACATTATTAATCATTTGATTACAATACATGTTGACAAATACTCGTTATCAAACAGAAAATGTCAAAGTGATAAATTTATTTGATAAACTGAGTGATATGTATAAAAATAATTTATTAATATTGCATTGTCGTTGATAGTTTATAGGTTTTATTAATGTACACAAAATTGTTTTATTTTTATTGAATGATTATATAGAATCGTTTACTAATGACATTTATTAATACTTGGTACTAACTTAACGTTTTAACACGATTCATTTCTGTAATAAACCATTTCAGAAATTTATACGCGATTCCTGCATATACCTAGTTTTAGATTTTGGATCTACACAAAAGTTTTTAAAATGAATTTGAGTATAAGGTATGGTTTAAATTCTTATTTTACAAATAAAAACTTATTTTAGTATGTGAAAAAGTGATGTATATTCATCAATCCAATATTGTATTACTTTCATAAATATAGCCTCACTTTTTATTTTCCAAATCAAACCAAATATTTAAATTACGGTATTTTAGGGACCAGAAGTTTAGTACCCATTCATAATTAATTGAAAACCGAAACCAATAAAAAAGACAATTATGGACAGATACAACTATCATAAAACAAGAATGTATATACGGCACATCGGCACTATTTATTGCAGTCTGCTCTCCAGTCTAACACTCGGCGCATGCGCTTTGAATATATGAAGTGATCTATTAAGAGGAATCCCTACTGTACTAGGTTTATTCTGAGGGACGGGTCGGGTGTGCGAGGGGTAGCACTGTGGGCGTGAACAATTTCAACCTAGTAGTACCACGTGATATATCTGGTACAGTCAAAATAGTAAATATCCTGGGTTCTGTATTCTACAGCTTTCGTAATTTTCAAGGTCAAGCGCATTCGCAGGGGGAGAACCCCAACGTTAATATTTATAAAATAGAGAACTGAGCCAGACTGAGCACTTGTTACCTCTCGCTAAGAGAGGTAGGTATTGGATTCATGCTAAAAATCTCATATCCAGATTTTAGTGAACAAGCACGTTTTAAGGTCACTAGAATCCGATTTTAACATTTTTACAATGATCTCTCTCTCTCTCTATGTGTGTGTGTGTGTGTGTGTGTGTGTGTATGTATGTGTATGTGTGTGTGTGTGTATGTATGTGTATGTGTGTGTGTATGTGTGTGTGTATGTGTGTGTGTGTGTTTGTGTGTGTGTGTGTATGTGGATGTTGGACGGATGGTATCTCAAATTCTTTTAATTTAACTTCTTTAATCTGACATTATTGGAAAGAGCTGAAAACGTTTGGTATCAAGGGAGGTATAGGGATCGTGCTAAAATAGCATATCGAGATTTTAGTAAATGGCCACGTTTCAAGGTCACTAGAATCTAATTTGAACATTTTTACGATGATGTCTGTGTGTGTGTGTGTGTGTGTGTGTGTATGCAAATACTATCATTCAGAAAATTCTAAAACCTTGTATTTCGACCCTATTCTAATATGGAAAGAAACCATTAGATTTTGGTGTAAATCGGACAACCGAAAATGGCACTTTACTTGAAGCTCATAATGATTTTTCTTCAAAAAATACCATTAAATGCCATTTATTCACTTTTAAAGATTATTGAATTTTCTACAGGTATACATTAATACTTTTTCTATATATTTTACAGATAAATTTAAAAATTAATGTTTATTATAAATCCCGGGGCCTAAGATAAACACATTTCCTTTGTTACCCAGTTCATATTTCAAATGTATGTAACTGACAAGTAAATGTCACTGTCAAAGTCCTATTCACTTCAAACTAATAATAGTGACATTTAAAAAAAATAGTAAATAAAGCAACAGTTAATGTTAATTATAAATCCCGGGGCCTAAGATAAACACATTTCCTTTGTTACGCAGTTCATATTTCAAATGTATGTAACTGACAAGTAAATGTCACTGTCCAAGTCCTATTCACTTCAAACTAATAATAGTGACATTAAAAAAAAAAAGTAGTAAATAAAGCAATGGTTATAGTATTATTCCGAACATAATATAATTTTTTGGAAATTTTTGTTCCTACAAATATTGAAGAACATAAAATTCTCCATTTAATACACTTAAAATTTTTATTATATCTTAAATAGATTTAGAGATAAAGACACTATACTAAATATACAGTAATCTAATGTAATACATCGTAGAGGCTAAGGCACTAAGGAAACCAGCTGACAAATTCAAATGTTTATAAGATAACATAGTACTGTTTATAACATAGTTTGTAAGTGACAGATGTCAGTGTCAAAAATCAACAGTTTTAGTGACATGCTGAAAGCTTTTTCTGGGAAGTAGGTACATTTAATCTTTCTTATTGTTTTATTAATTAAATACTTAAATTGTAGATAAAATGCATATATCCATCAGAAATACCGTCAATCTAGTTGTTTAAGCTTTTTTTTACTCATTTTGGTCAGTACTATATGCCTTCGTAATTTGTGACACTTATTTTTAACAACCTGTATAGCTAGGATTGTTCATATTCCGCTTATACATTGAATCTACTACCTCAGGCAATAAACAATACATATAAAGTTTGACCAATTTTTCTTCCATATTTTCATTCCAGGAAACATCGTTGTAAAAGTTTTATACGGGCCACTGTTCTGGAGAACATAGCCAAAACCAGAAAAAAAACTTATTTCTTGCACCTTTAATCCAAGATGGAGGCTCGCGCCTAGTTTCCCCATGGTCAAAAACTTTTGTCATCCGTGTCCCGACCTAAACAATAAGTTAAAATCCTTTCTTCCCCACCTTTTGTAGGGTAAAAACCTTTATTGACTGGCCAAATATAATAATTGAGATGAAAGTGTTACTCTGTATTCTGCTAACGTGGTATTGATTGATTACAGTTATTGTTTAAAAAATTGACAAACAAATATAGTATATTTTAACTGCCTATTCGTATTTTATTTATTATAAGATTTTTAAACTTACATCGAATTGTCGGATTTAGTTGTTCTAGAATCTGTTAATTTTACAATTTTTGATGAATATGGATGGATCAAATTTTCTGTATCTATTAAATAAACAAAAGATATTAAGTTTTATTCTGAGTAACGTATGCTTTATTTGAAAAAAAAAGAAATTAACAAAATTCAATTCTCTTTAATTAATAAAAGTTATAACAAATGAGTGTGTTATTTTGTACCTATTGTATTCGTGTAAATTCGTACGCTTTTTTCGTCTGGCAGACAAATGCAGTCGAGATTTATTTCCTTTCCGATTGCCCATCATTATAAAATTATTTTTCTTGTAAAGCATACAGAATAGACTAGCGAGTGAATATCTTTCACAGACTGTATTAGGCGTGGCTTAAGGTTGATACTAATAAATTCCGCTTGTGGCGCTAGTTAGCAGTAGCAACTTTTACATAGAAAATGGGTTTTGTTTAACCAATGAAACAGACACTAATTTTAAAAAAATACATAATTTTTTTTTTTACTCGAAAGATAAAAGTCTGTACTAGGTCTGTATAGTAACAATTTTTTTATTTTCATTCTAGTTTTTGTAATATATGGTAGCAAAAGTATACTAAATTCAAAGCCTTATAAATCGAATAAAAAAATAAAAATTAAAAAAAATGGCACTAGACAGACATGAAGGCATCCTTTAGCTTTTTATTAAAAAAAAAATTAGTCAATTCGGACCAAAAATAGTGTAAATTCCGTGACCCTAGCTAGAACATATTTTTTGCTTCATTTTGCACGGGTGGGTATTCCTCTTAACGCTAGATATTATATAGTAATTTTATTATTACTTTTACAATAAACTAAATGCGGACAATGTTTTTAACGTCTATTACATTTTTTAATTATGTACTAATATTTAAAAATTGTTATTTGCTTTATTTTTATTTTTTCACTTATCTGCGAACTTTTTATGAATACAGCTACAATCTTTGTACATTTATTGATTTATCTTTAAAAACGAGGGTCATGATCAAGTGGTGCATTATGTATACTTCATTTCATTTAATAATAAAGTAGATAGCGCTAGGGTGTTTCCTTTAAAACAAGCAGTGCTTTTTGGGCGAACTAATTAAAAAAAATGGTATATACAAAAAATGATCAAGAATAAAAGGGCTAATTTATCAGTAATAACAAAACGAAAATTTACCCAGAGTGATCTCAAACGAGAGAACAAAATTATATATTTTTTAAATGGTACCCTACATAAATTTCAGTCCATTACATAGAGATTTTTTTTCTGATTTCAACGATATAAATATTGTAAAGCTATTATTTCGAGAATAATGGTATTAAAAATTAGAAATTATGTAAAAAAAATCTGATGTGGCCAACACAAAACCTCCCGCTATTTAATTTTTATTAATTTAAATACATACCTACCTACTTCCTACGTATTTACTAACGCTGCAAACTGTTCCATTGCAGAAAACTATTGCTTTATTTACTATTTTCTTTTTAAAATGTCACTATTATTAATTTGAAGTGATTAGTTTTCTGACAGTGACATTTACTGTCAGTTACATTCATTTGAAAAATGAACTGTGTAACAAAGGAATAGTTTTTATCTTAGGCTTCGCGACTAATAAAAATAAATATTTTTAAATTTATCTGTAAAATATATAGAAAAAGTATTAATGTATTCCAGTAGAAAATTCAATAATCTTTAATTTTCATAAGACATAAAATTCGAAAAAATGGCATTTAATGGTATTTTTTGAAGAAAAACCATTATGAGCTTCAAGTAAAGTACGATTTCCGTTTATCCGATTTACACCAAAATCTAATGGCTTCTATTCCTATTAGAATAGGGTAAAAATACAAGGTTTCAGAATTTTCTAAATGATAGTATTTGAGTTAGAGTGCAAACAAAATTCGTACACATACATACACACACACACACACACACACACACACACACACACACACACACACACACATACATACAGACATCATCGTGAAAATGTTAAAAATGGATTCTAGGGAACGTGGTCATTTACTAAAATCTCGATAAGAGATTTTTAGCACGATCCCTATACCACCCTTACCAAGGGTAGCGGGAGGTAAAAATGACTTTATTACTAGTGCATGTAACTAGGCAACAGTCGTATCAATAGTTGTGCGTTGCATAGCCTATTTCAATATTGTAACATTATTTCTATTTTTTTATATTATTTTTCTCGAAATAATTGTTATAAAACCCTATTCAATATTTATATTAAAAAATTATATAGGGTACCATTTAAAAAAATATAATTTTGTTCTACCGTTTGAGAATCAGTGGTTAAATTTTCGGTTTGTTATTACTGATAAATTATGTTTCTCTAAAGTCATTAGTTCGCCCAGAAAAGCACTGTTTATTATAAGGGAAACATCCTGTAGAATTGGCCAGATTTACACTCATTAAATGAAGAATTTATATTCGTGAAATCAAACATGGTTCTTATAAAAATATATATCATCACAGCATATTACCCATTACTGAGTGTGCCATTATCTACAATGCATGTAGACATCGGTAATGATAGTTCTTACATCACATTTTTGTCAGAAAATATCTGATGTGGACAGCACGTTATATGTACCTAGCACAATTTAATTTTATTCCTATAGGTAGGTAAATAAAAAAGAATATTATTTTTATTAATTGTAGATAAATATAATTTATTGATTATTTTTTTTGCTGCAATTACCAATAATGTAATTAAAATTAAATGTAATTACATTGTAAAACTAAGGAAATGTAACAACTATTTTTTATTTTAATAACTACCTACTGTTGCTCATAATATGCTATTTTTTGTGCAAAGTTATATTTGTTTCAAAATAAATATAACCTATAAATTTAAGTCCTCGATATTGTATCAATATATTGAAAGCTCCCAAAAAAATCATCTCTAAATATTATTTTAGAACAATATCATTTGAAATTATTTTTTTTAAGGGTACGATGATGTTCGTTTGACCAAGGATCATGCCAACTACCATGATTTGTGAGCTCTTAATGGTCAGTTGTACCAACAAGGCTATTATATTAAGCTAGGTTTAAACAAAAAAATACGAATCAATCGAAATTTTTACTGCAATATATTATAATTCATTTTACATTTCATTTCGATGCAATATAGTCGATTTAAGTCATTAAGTCAAGTTTAATATTTAAGTAACGTTGGAGCAACCGGTCATAAGCCTAGTTTACAAATATAACAAGAAATATTTTTAAAAAATCAGTGTCGCCCTGTGTTATATGACGAATGACTACTACACTCTATTTTCAATATTTTTCTTGTAAACTACAAATAATTAATCGATTTAATGTTAAAATCAAAATATTGACACACATCACAGACCCTATTGTAAATATAGAAAAATAATAAATAAAACTATGCTGATAGCTGATAATATTTTGCTACGGTAAACTTCTCGGTTTATGTTTTGAAGAAGGTTGAAATCATCTAAATCTATGATTCATTCTCAGCTGAAATTAAGTGATAATGATTCTGATTCACCGATCGAAGACAACTCTCCCATTGAAGATAAAAGTGAAGTGACCCCTTTTATTCTCCTCTGCTCAACAGAAATGGGTTTCTATTAAATAACAAACGCTCTTTACTTAGAAATTCGTAATGTCGATCAGACATTGTCAATATTTGCATTAAAACCATGGCATCGAACCCGCCAAAAACTTGGTTCGGTTTAGGTTCAGGTTAATTTGTTTTTTGAAAGATGGGTCCGGGTGCGGTTCTGGTTTAAGCATTAATAAAATTTGCGGTTTTGTTCGCGGTTCAGGTTCGAAATAATGTAAAATGAGAGCCGGAATTTACGCAAAACGCAACAAGAAACGAACACAATTTTCACGAAAAGTCAGCCCAGACAGCAACGCAAACGCCTGAGACGTCGATTATCGGCTGTATTTACTTTTCGAACTAAAAATTAACCTGAACCGGAGTTGAACCCCGAACCTGAATTTTAATACTCGGTTCGGTTTCGACTCAGGTTCAATTAAAAATATATCTGAGGTTCGGTTCTCGGTTTGGGTTCCCTAAAATGTTACGGTTTGGTTCCGGTTTTGGTTCGGTTCAGGTTCGGGTTCGATGCCCTGATTAAAACATTATAAAAGACTATCCATTTTTCTTTCTTTGTAGGCAGTTTGTAAAATTTTAAATGATAAGATCAGTAAGCTGAAGGTAGATTAAATTGTTTTCAAGTTGTGATTATAGAATGTTCGTTTTGAGGCGATACTGACCTTTGCGGAAATTGCGCATTTTTGGCATGTGTTATTGTTTGTGGTATTTACTACGTATTTACAAGATTGTGTTGATTATTCACAAAAAGTACCTAAAAAATTCTATTTAAAATTTAATATTGAAGTTGCGTCATTTACAATTTGATAAAAGACAAAAATTTCTTCTATAGTTTTATTTATTGAAAATAGATACACTTACACATAATCCTATGTTGTAGTTCGATTTTAAATCCACAATTTATTTATGAATTACTTTTTATAATTTATAAAGCTCAAGCGAAAGAAATGGTTCAGTTAGATTTTATAGACGAAATACAATTTCATAAAGATTATATTATTTATCAATATCAATATGGGATCGCGTGTCTGAATACATTATGCGTCTGGTTGTCAATCTGATTAATCGGATTACAGTCAGATCGACTTCAACCATAATAATTTGTTTCCAATTTTCAAATCGTACAAAAGTGACTCCTGCGATGCTGTCTTCGCTTCTTCGCGAAAACCAAATAGTCTTTACCGAAATATGTGAATAAAGGAAGATTGGCACAACCAGAAATGGGTAATAAGCCGAGGTGATTCAAATTTCAATTAATTTTTTATATCATTAAAAAAAAAATAACAATGGATTATTCAGTGACGATTTGCGGGAAGAAATTTTGTTACGTATTTTCCCGGAATAGGCGAAGGCCTATCCCATTCTGAAATGGACTATACCTATACGTACAATACTGATTTTTCTGATTCTGATGTCTAATTTCATATTTGTTTACATTTTAAATTATTTGTTTTTTTTTTTTATTACCAATGTACACTTTTTCGATATTAATAAATTTTCCCTTGGAAATTCGGAGAAATTCCTGGGAATTTTCCCGTAACTTTAAATTTCGGGAATTGGCCCATCTCTAATTCTACCATAATATCAAATTAGATCTTCAACTGTTTTATAGGAATTATTACAGTTTTAAAAAAGCTATTAGTTTTCAGAATATTCGAGATTTTAATATTTAATGCCCATAATACTTCATACATTTATTATTCTATTCCAAATTTTCACTACTTTCAAGCCTTCGCTATCCTCTTTTTGAAATACAAAAAATCCATTTTCAAAAAGATGTATTCAGAAAATAATGAAATAAGTAAACCAAATAATACTTGTTTGAAATTATTATAACACGCCTGAAAGAAATAGAAACATATCTCTAATCAAATTTTGAACAAAATTAACATAGTTATTAATTATGTTATTAAATTTCGTCTTTAAGGTCGTGTCCCGGATTCCGGTCGGTTTACAGTATGTCCCGGTTTTTCAATTTCTTTTCGCATTGTCGTACATTTTATGTTGGGAAGTAATTTCCTCAGATATTGAAGGACATTCATGGGTATAAATTGAACTAAAATTGTGAAAACCGCCGAAATGATCAATAAAAATTATAAAGGTCCATGAATTGATATAGGCAGGTTTTTTGATGAGGTGGTTTTTGCCAAAAAAAAAAAAAAAATTATGACCAACAGTGGTAGAACAAAACAATAGCGAGAAAAAGTAAATATTTCATTTAGTATATTATTTTAAAAAGTTGTAGAATTCATGTTTAAAATAATCAAACTCTTCTTAAAAATTATGTCAAGTGAGAAATACGATTAGTTTGCGAAACAATAAAATATAAAATACCTGCCTACTATAAATTATTAAGCATTGCTTTAGCAACCTGTGCTGGTTGCCTTTTTGGCGACCGGCGGTGGTTACCGGTAACTTACTTAGCTTGTACATTTCTCTAAAAATAACAAAAAACTTAACCTAACGCACAAAAGTCATACTTAAAAAACTCGGACCAGGTTTTATGCGTTAGGTTATTGTTGTAGTATGAGAACTGTCATTTTACTGCCGACTCGTGAGACTTCGCGTCGGCTCCCAAAAAAAAACGGTGCTCCGATTTGGACATTTCAAAATATTTTAACCCTACTTATTATTCATGTACATTTTCAATTATTGCACTTGAAAGTTATTTTAAACATATTTATTTGAAGTCGTCACTAAAGTGCACAAAAATCGTCATTAAAAGCTCAGAAATCGGCACTAAAGTAATCCATTATAGATAATTTGTACGTAAAATGATAAAAAGATATGCAAGAAGAACGTACTAAATAATTCCGATGAATAAGTTTGAGATAAAATATATAATTTTGATTTTTCTTTTTTTTTTCAAAACCTCTCAACAGAATTAAATCCCAATACCTGGGTAGGTTCATATATACAAACATTCATGCCTTCGTGGGATTCAAACCCAGAACCCCGAACACACTCGTTATGACTAAGAGGCGTTGCTCTAACGGGAGCCGACTGATAATTTCACTGTCCGATGTTAGCGACATTGAATGTCACTTTGACAGATTATATTTAAACATAACCTATAAAAATAAATATTCCTTTTATTTTCATTATTTTTCAACTTCAAATAAAATTTAATATGGACCACGGCACTGTAGTTTCTTTTTATCATTCATGGTTTATTTTCTTCGGCCCTGAGGGCATCGACAAATAAATTCCATATTCGTGATAAAAAATAGAACTTCACTACCTTGATACATAAATAACTATTATATGTTTTTATAAGTGTTGAAATAGATCAGTTTCTGTGACTTCAATTATTTACGAACTACCTACTCTGTTTCAGAATAAAATTAGCTAACATCTACGTCATAGAATATTGGAAAAACTATGGGGCTAAACGCTTAACTAAAGGTGGATTTATAACTGATACAGAACATAATTTGGCATAGAAAACATACAATTTGGTTATACGGATAATATATCCCATTTATAAAAGACATTTTAAATAATACTGTATATTTCAACGATAGCTGAAGATGGGCTTGCCATAAGCCCGAAACGTCCGTAATAAATAATTTTTAAAATACACGTGGACCATTTATGCATTCTTTTATCATCTTTAAACCATTCAACGGTTGGTCCTTCAACCCTTTTTCTTCTAACTATGAAATAAGAAGACAAAAATATACCTAAATTAATGAGTATTAGTAAGAAAAAAAGTTTAAATATTGATTAGGTCGCAAACCACAAGCGATTGAAATTGATTATTAATTGGGTTTGACGCGTTAGGAATTTGATTGGTCGCCTGGTCACGGCAAAATATTACAGATACTTTATGTGAATACTTTGTCAGATCTAGGGTCGACAACATAAGGTTATAACCGAGGGATTTTTCTTTGGACAGTGTAATTTTTGCAAACATTATTTACAATTATTTCAATGATCATACTGTTATGTTTTAGATCATTGAAAGTCGTTAAATATACATTTATACATGAATAATAGTAAATAAAATACATTCTAAAAATTATATAACAAACAAATTAATTATTTTTAAATAAAATTTTGCAAATTTCTTGCATTTTTATTTTTTTCTCATGACTATCCTCAATCATTATCAGCTGGGAAGCCACAAATTTCCCAAAAATATCGTAGCTGTTAGCTAGAGGAGCTTCTGTTTCTTTTAATTTGTTTTTGATTTCTGATATTGTCTCATTCAATTTCGACAGCAACTGTTGTTTCGGGGTCGGTTCATCAGTTGTCTCAATTGATGCCACAGAGAATTGTTCATCCTCTGTCATCATCTCCTGAGACAGAGGCCTCGGACTCCGGACATATGATATGGAATCCCAGGTTGAAGGAGAGTCTGTGTCAATTTCTAATATTTTCATTCTTGGACTCCCTATGCTCCTTTCTTCCACCTTTTGTCTTTTGATGTTTCTGAATGTTCTGAAACACATTATACGTACTCAATAATATTCTACGAAACAACATTCAAATCACATAGGGTGGTAGCACAAGCCTTGTTATAACTAAAACACTGTTTTAAGAAATGTTAAATTCAAATTTCAACATTTAATTTCTTCCATATGTTTAAAGAACTTTTTTTTTAAATAAGAAATTCTAAATATATAAACAAATCCCAATGATCCGACGCTTCTGCCTCAGAAGATTGCTTCTTCTTTTTCTCGGGAATTTCTGCTTGATGTAGACCCATCGATTTTTCACATATTCTACTATAATTTCAATAAAAAAAACTATTACGTATTTTATTGCAATTAAAAAGAAACAGGTAATAACCTACCCTCTTGCTCCAAACTGTTAGCAATACTTGCCCACACTGCTTGTTGTTATACTTTATTTTTATAATCGGCTTATATGGGATTTTTTACCAACAAGTGACAATGACACGTTTCAGTCACTCTTGTAGCGATATTTACAAATAATTATTAGAACTATCACGAAATGTTCGAAGATGCACAGAAAACATAGGGCGTAGACAGAAAACTGAACATTAGTTAATTCCTATGCTATGCCAAATTACGTTTATCATCTTTAAACTATTTGATAGTTAAAATTTGACTATGGTATAGTACCCTATTACTAAATAAATAGCTGCAGTCTGCGATACATAATGTCGCTGCACATGTTAATAGCATTTCCTTATCCATTTTTCTATAAATTTAATCATAAATAACAAAACCAAATAATAACAAGAACTCGAAATCAAATCTGACAAAATTTCACGGTCAAAGATCAAAAACATGTTTTTCTTCTTATTATTATTTGAATATGACAGGTACTTCTTCTTTTACTTATTATTTTCACTGTGTTTTGTGTGGCATTATAAAACCTCCTGACAAAATTCTTTACTAAATTAGTTCTATGTTCTGTGTTAGTTATAAATCCACCTTAACAATTAATACTTTCTAGAACTACAGAACCCATTATTCTCAAAACATCATTTATCATTTATACTTTTCCACGAATAATAACCAATCATCTCTTCACCTAACCTCAAACAACGCCAGTCCCTTACATTCAAACATCAAACTTCCCAATCATTATTTGCAAATTTAACCATTCTCCTAGCCTTTCACTTATGACCCTGTCTTTCTTCCTCTATAACTCTATATCACACGTTCATGTTAGCTGGCGAAGTCTCATGAGTCAGATCGGTCGCATAATCCCGACCAAGTGTCGAGGATGACTCACTGCAGTGTGTTGTTGTATTTCAGCCAGAAGCTGCTGGCATTTCCGGCCATGTCGAGGTTATGTTCGAGGGGAAATGGGAAACAGTGAGGGTGGGATGGGCTTTATAGAGCTCGAGGAGCGATCGATCAGTGACCAGAACCGGAGTTGGTGAATTATTACTTGAAGGGAGGAGGGTGTTAATGTACATTAGAGTAGAGCCCTGTTTTCGCCGGCGTGGGAGATTATTGCAGATATTTTCTGTTTTTTTAAAACTTTATTGCAAGAATTGTTAATAATAGTTTAATAATTTAATTATGTATCAAGGTACTGACGTTCTATTTTTTATCACGAATATGGAATTCAGTTGCCGACGCCGCAAGGCCGACGAAAATAAACCATATGAGTAATAAAATGGAACTTCATTGCCGAGTTACATATTAAATTTTATTTGAAATCGAAAATTAGTGAAAATTCAAGGAATATTTTATTTTTATAGGTTATATTTATGTAGCTGTCAGTTTGACACTCAATGTAACCTCCGAACATTGAGGTTTGAGGTTATCGTAAAGATCACTCAAAATTATGTTTTATTTCAATCTTCTTCATCAGAATTGTTTAGTACAAATTTACTATTATATATCGTACACCTATCCAAAATATCTTACATGAACAATAATTATTATAAGGTTAGCAGTACTGCATTTGCTTGAAATCGTCGTATAATGGATCTGGAGCTGAAAAAATGCTGATATAGTACGAAAAATTGACTCTGTCGGATCTAGCAATAAAACTATAAATATCGTAATTATGTCGAAGCGGCATATCGCTCACTATTTGCTTATAATATTTTTTCTGATTATATCATTCATTAAATTATAAAGCAATAAGAATGCGTGATTTTTCTTATTTAGCACGTATTACAGCGGTTGTTATTATGTAACCATGAAGAACGAATATATGTCCTTTTGTATATTCGAATATTCCTACCTTCGTATATTCACTTATAGGTGCATTTGGATATTTTGTTCAATGTACACAAAGTTGTCAGTGTCATTTTGAATTCTATTTACGCACCGTATTGACAACTGTAGAGCATCGATATGACATCTGGTGACTAAATTTTGAACTAGTGCATGACGGTAGGTGCGAGAAAATACAACATAATGTTAGTATACATTTTTTAAAAGTATTTCTTTTATACGAAAATGAATGTTGTAAAACACGGTAAAAACAATATTATGTGTTGTGTATACGGGTGTCATTCGCTTAAGAGTAGGGAAACTCATTTAAGTTTCCACATTTTTCCAAAAATAGGTAAAAATAAAGTGAGTATAACCACAAATGCAGGTATTCAACATACATTGGAGCTTGGAAGTATGTTTTACGTTCTGGAAAACAAATTTCCAAGTATATGAGAGTATGTTCGATAAGACAGTGACTTGATTCTTCCAGGTAATATTATTAATAATTATATTTGAAACATATTTATGATTATTTAAATTTTTAGAAATTCCTTCTCAACGGAGAAATTTAAAAAAAGTGCTGTACCATCTTTGTGACGGCAGAGCACTTTTTTGAAGACAGAGTGATGTTACATTTATAATTTCTCGATAACTATCGGTAATTCCACATAACATAAAGTGATTCGCATTCAGAACTTCTTCGCCTAATATTTTAAATAAAGTAGTAAATGAACATTATATACAATCATACCTTCAACAATAATCCTAGAATGATGAGTAGCATTTAGAAAGTCAAATATCTGAACAATACTTAGATTCATTTTGAAGAAACACAAGCAAAATTGTATCATATGACAGTGACAGATTGTGCACCTACCGTCATGCATCCGCCATATTGAAAGTGCTTGCAGCGCCTCTATCGGTCATTTCAGTTGAGAATAGAGTACGATCGCAGTAACTACTACATAAATGAATCCGTAGTTTGACTTTGAGGAGAAAAAATCATGCTTTTTATGCTTTAAATAGACATCTAAAATGATACTGATAGCTCCGAATGCATCGAAACAAATAATTGAACGCACCTATTGTTTGGCAGCAAAGCCTTATTGAAATAAAAATTTGACAAGTAAACATTTAGTTATTTCAGCATAAATCTAGAAACTCCGTTGTTGGTACTGCGAGTTTATTTCAAAATACGAGCATTCCAATATAATATAAAATTACATAGCAATATTTAAAAAGATAGGTTATGTGGCGTTCAGTTTGGCGTTTCATGCAGAAGAAATTAGACTGCATGCCTACGCGAAATTTACTGTTTACTTTTTAATTTCTTTTTATTCATGATGTACAACTCGACAATAGAAAATTCTCAACAAGTTGCCTTTTGGAAATACCACTCGACCTTCGGTTTCTGTGTTTCCAGGTAACACGTTTCGTATTTATCGATAATTTTCTGTCGCCTTATTGTATAATATATGACTATATCGTTAGATTGTGTTTGTTTCAAATTATCATAAATTACACGTAAAGTTGAATTTACCTAACGAGAACGACCTCGTCATTCAATAATATTGATGCTCTCCCTCTTCCTATACTATTCAATAAACTAAATTGAATTGTGTAATAATTCAGTTCATTTTTCACTCTCCACAATCATTTTTTAAAATTAATACTTTTATGTTAGGTACTCTATTGTGCATTGCGGATACCTGTTATGTTCTCTCTTTTATTCTACTTGAATGGTAATATGTACACCTATGTAGATTTAGTTATTTGGTGAATCATGTAAAAATAGCACCTGTGAGGAATCGCTAATGGGATAAAAATTATCTATCTATATTTATAGACGAATAAAAAATATAAATATCAATATATTTTATCTCATTAGATAATAAAATATTTGCTTTATGATTAATTATGTCAACCGGAAATATTTATCCTTTTTAAAAATTTGTGGTTCTTTCTAAAAGTAAAAGTAACTCTACTCGTAGAATATTTCTTTAAAAGTGATTATTCATATAAAGGAAAAATCAATTATAAATTCATAGTTTGATTTGAACCCCTTTTTTAAATAACTATATTTGTATTGCTTTCCGTAACTATTGATAAATAAAATATTTTAAAAGTATATCAGTACAAAAATTCTGTATAAACGAAACTTACATAAATAAATTAAAGCAAAAAGCATTTATTGTCTATACGGTTTGATTATACATTTTCCTTCATATCCAATAAAGTCGAAGAATTTTAAAGAGATTAACTTTCATAAATATTCTAGTTGACAGATGTCAGGGTCAAGTGCAATTTATGTAGTATATGTTCGTATTACAATACTGAATACATAGTAATATTTTCCAAGGAACTTTCGGTAAGGGATTTTGTGCAAAATACAGTAAAATTTTTAAAAGAAGTCCGATCAAGGCCATCTACGTATTGCATCTATGAATTAAGATTTTATGCTGTCGAATTTAGCAGTGTCGTTTACATAGTTTTTATGAGGTACACAAGATATTATTTACCCTCATAAAAACTAAGTAAAAGAAAAAGACACTACTAAATTTGACAGCACAAAATCTTAATTCATAGATACAATTCGTAGATTACCTTGATCGGACTTCTTTCAAAAATTTTACTGTACAGGTGTCTCATTTTCGATGCTTTTTTAGGGTATCTCGGTAAATATTAATGATAGAGCAAAATCGTTTGCACATTCCAGAGTCAACTTTTTGAGAAAAGTTTAATAGTCACCACAGGAATTTTCGATCTCATTTATTATGGTAGTTAGAGAAAAATTGTTTTAACAAATTTTATACCGTTTTTTAGGTAAAATAAAATGGCGTAATTAGATTTTTTGGAAACTTCATAATTCTTGAGATATAACACAAACTTATGATTTTTTAAATGGCAACCTATGTTGAAAATAGTTTCATCTTTTTGCTTATTTTTTAAGCTTTTCAATGATATGTAACAAGTCTACATTCTTTTGTTTTACACATGAATAAAAGATGATTTATTAATTTTTTGGGGTGAAAAAATTGAAAATTATTAAGAAACAAATGAAATATACTGTAATACTTCATCATTTGTTTATTTTGATTCCATATCTACTAATTATGTTTTCAAAATTATTCTAAACCAATTACTTTCGGATTAGTTATATTATTATTTATCGACGTCGCAGGTGGCCTTGACACAATTCGAAAAAATATGATTTTAAAGTAAATAAATTAAAAATATGTGTAAAACTAAAGCAAATAATATTAGAAATAAACAAATGACGAACTATTATAGTTTTTAAATTTATTTCTTAATAATTTTCAATTTTTTCATCCCAAAAAAACAATAATTCATCTATTATTCGTGTGTAAAACAAAAGAATGTAGACTTGTTATATATCATTGAAAAGCTTAAAAAATAAGCAAATAGATGAGACTATTTTCAACATAGGTTGCCATTTAAAAAATCATAAGTTTGTGTTATATCTCAAGAAGTTTCCAAAAAATCTAATTATGCCATTTTATTTTCCCTAAAAGCTGTATAAAATTTGTTAAAACAATTTTTCTCTAACTACCATAATAAATGAGTTATAAGATATTTTCGAAATGTACAGGTGTCTCATTTTCGATGCTTTTTTAGGGTGTGTCGGGAAATATTAATGATAGAGCAAAATCGTTTGCACATTCCATAGTCAACTTTTTGAGAAAAGTTTGATAGTCACCACAGGAATTTTCGATCTTCTTTTGTTTCTGAGCTACAGGCAAAAACTTGTTTTTCGCTCATTTCGAAAATATCTTATAACTCATTTATTATGGTAGTTAGAGAAAAATTGTTTTAACAAATTTTATACCGTTTTTTAGGTAAAATAAAATGGTGTAATTAGATTTTTTGGAAACTTCATAATTCTTGAGATATAACACAAACTTATGATTTTTTAAATGACAACCTATGTTGAAAATAGTCTCATCTTTTTGTTTATTTTTTAAGCTTTTCAATGATATATAACAAGTCTACATTCTTTTGTTTTACACACGAATAAAAGAAGAATTATTGTTTTTGTGGGGTGAAAAAATTGAAAATGAAGTGCTGTAGAAAATAATGAAACAACGAATGTAAAGAAAATGTATACTATGACTATAGTATACGTTATTATTTATCAATTATTTTACCTATTAAATTTTGTTTATTATTCATGTATATTTCCAATTATTGACCAGGAGAGTTATTTAAAAATTACACCTAACCATATCTAAAGAGCAAATTATTTAACTGAATTCTATTATCCCAGAACGGTTCTTTTAAATATTGCTCGTATTTGAAACAACTATTTGCCTGTAGCACAAACAAACTGAAAATGATAATAATAGATATTTGCATGTTTTCTTCTAATAACGGTGTATATTAGAAATTCCTACCTTAACCTACTACAACATTACAAACAAATAATAGTATCCTTGTGTTTTTGCAATGCAATATTAGAGAGGCACTTCATATACATCCTGCTAAATTAGCAAATAAACCACAAGGACATAATTCCCTGTTCAGTCAGTAATCCAATCCGTAGTCGTAATCCTCTGGCAATGAGGTCACGTAACGTAACCAGGGCCAGGGTGTCCTTGCGTTATCGTATCGTGACATACTTCCTGTTATCAGCCGCAAGTCGCTGGCCTGCAGCCACAAGGTCGAGCAAAACACTACAATACCTATACTACAGCCACTTTAGCGCAATCAGCGATAACAGTGGAACTAGATAGATAATAGATTGAAGGTTTTAAATATTGAGGTTATGTACGGGCTAGTATCGCAAAAGGCATGTTTTTTTTATTCATCGATGTATAATGCGCTTAATGCGCATATCCATCAGCGAGTTCTTAAATTATTTAATGAATTTTAGATTGAATATGTATCAAGTTTTTAAATTCAGCAATGAAACATTCGCTTACTCATCATATCCATCGAACTGAAGAATCGATGGATTTTCAAACTTTTGCTGTATTCGTGGTGGGGGTAAATGTCATTTATGTTTTTAAGTTTAAATTTAATTGCGGATTATAAATAATTGCAGTACAAGAGTGTTTAATTCGCGAAACTGTTGCAAATACATACATTGTAATGGAAATGTTACAGTTAGAACACAATGGATTGCAATTTCATGTCGAAGAAAATAGCGTTGGTTTAGATAGGAATATAAATTCTCCTCTTTGATTGGTCAGAATGCAAATCAAATTCACATAAACGAAAAAAAATATCACCTGCCAGTTGTCAGTTATTAAATTAAATCTATAGAGTTAAGTAATGTTTAACCATGATTTGTTGTAATTTTTAATATTCAGGTTTCCTACATTTTTACATATAAAAATATTTGTTATTAACAAATTTTAGTTTCACGAATTTAAATTATTTTTTAATGCATGTAAAAACGGTCGGCTCTCAAGCGCCATCTGCTATTTTCTTACGTGAAATGAAATATAATAAACTTAAATGGTATTTTTTCTTCTATAATTGTATTGTACTAAATTTTGAAACAAATTCCTGGACAAAAATAATTCTGCCATTTTTAATTTTCAAGCGCATTTTCAATAGAGAGTTCGTAAAATGACCCTTTGCGCTGTTTCATCGGTTACATCTGAAATCCATTGATGACGTCATTTTAAAATTTGATGGAATTCAGCGCTTAATTTTCTGTTGAATAAAAAAACGTGCCTAAATTATAAAAAATTGAAAAGTATGTACATTGTTTCTGGGCCATGGTCTTTTAGGTATAGCACCTAACGTTTCGCCCAACGATGTGTTAGGCATCATCAGAGGTTTTCTGAGTGTTTACATTCAAAAAATTTTTTTTTCTTGAAAATTTTTCAAAAGTTTTGGATTCTTTAGCTGTTGTTTTCTTTAAAGCAGGAATCCAAGCCCTGTTAATTCTTATATCTTCTTGAAAAATAAAAAATATCGATCATTAAAATTTGTCAAAAATACATCAAATATTGACATTAAAATCTGTCATTTTTCAAGAAAAAGATAATTTTTGAATGTAAACACTCAGAAAACCTCTGATGATGCCTAACACATCGTTGGGCGAAACGGTAGGTGTTATACCTAAAAGACCATGGCCCAGAAACCCGAAAAAGTTCCAGCCTATGATAATTGCCGACCATGAAAGCCTAAGTAATTACTTCAAACTTAAATTTATTGCATTTTTTTGTGGATTTAAATGGAACGCATATATTTGACAGTAATTATTGATAGAGTATTTGTAATCGGTTTTTGGTGGAACATTTTGTACAAATAATAATAAAAAAATAAAAAGAATACTTGATTTTCACAAATTTTATTAATATTTTTTGGAGTAACGATGATCAACTGGAGATTGATGTGTGGAGAAGAAAATAAACTGACTGCAGTTTCCGATTACTTTATTTTCTTCTCCACACATTAATATTTTTATTATTTATTTTTTATTTTTCTACTATTATTTGACGGTGATCCGTGCTAACATTCTCCCCGGAGGTTATGATTCGTGTCCCTTACTGTACATTGTTTACGTTTTGATGCTGATACACTGCAGATTATGATAAGGCCTGAAATATTTGAATTTAGTATTATTTGCTGCCTTGGTTGTTGATCGAATTGAGAACTTTTTAATATCTATAGCTTAGATAGGAAAATTAGCAGATGGAACTGTAGAACTAACATTTTTACATGTATTAATTAAATTATTTTTCCGTTGTATGATTTTCTATTAATGATTGATTTTAGTATAAGTACTAAAAATACCTCGAAAAATACTAACCTAAATTTTGTTTGTCATGGAATTAAATTAGGTTTTCTCCATTTTTTTTATATGAGGATATATTTTTATCATGTTTAAATCTATTTTTTATGGACATTAAATCAAGACTTGAAACTTCGACTCCGCAAATCAAAAGACCCAGCCACTAATAGTCGTCACGACGTCTAGCGTCGTTTAGAAGTATAATCAATTCACAATCTCGGGAATCAAATGTCGCGACGCCAATCTTCGTTTCTCACATCCACTTATTGGGAATCGACTTAAAATAGTATCAGAAGATACAGACTTCTAAAGACGTCGCGACATCTGAAATCGAGACAGACGAATGCCAAAAGTCCATTTTCGATTAAAATGTGAATTTCAACTATTAACTCTCGATTATTAATCGGTAGTTGCCCTTATTAACAGACTATAGTAAAATAACTAACTTCGGGAACCCAAATTTGGTTCATAATACATTTTTATTATTTATTTACTTCTCTGAAAAAATGACATTCTAGTTTACGTATAACCATTTAATAAGTAATATTACTTATTAAATGGTATAACATGAAAATTAATTTGTTGAAATCGCTAATACCTTATTTGGTGTTGGTTTTATAATAATTGAGATATGTTTTTGATACAGAAATAAAATGAGTAAGCAATAGAAAATAATTTTAGAACAATTTTCTTTACATGTGGTAATTGGTAATATTCTTGGGGTCCCGTGGCCGCGTGCCTGAGTGTCTGGTCGCGAACCTAGGGGAACCGGGTTCGATCCCGGCAGACTCCAAATATTTTTCCAATTTTAAATGGCACAAAAGTGACCCCTGTGGTGCACTCTCCACACCAACTATGAGTGCCCGTGAGGTGACGCCTGGTAAGCGCCCACACGGTAAAATATATCGTCATCATTACCGATGTCTACATGTGTTGTAGATACTGGCACACCCAGAAATGGGTAATATGCCGTGATGATATATTTATTTATTTAATATTCTTAGGGTAAATCATTATAAAAGATGAATACAAGATAATGAAATCTTTTATAAAAAATATTTGCAAATTATGAAGAATTTAACTCGTTACAATATTCAAAAAGAAGCTTTACCTTAATAAATGAATGTTAGAATGTTAGCATTGGTACTGATTCAATTCATTATGCGTATTACAAAATCAATCTAAAATCAATAGTTTTACTTATGCATTGTATATTATGTGCTACTTAGTACTATATGCGCAATTTTCACTATCGACATCAAGATTTGCATATTTACCCTCTGGCTACCAAAACTATCGAGAACAGGAGAACCAGATCATTGTTGGCAAACGTTGTTATATCGACCCTAGGGATAGTTAGCAGTTGGCATGTTGGCAACAGTGTTTAACTTGTAATGACAAGAGGGTGCATTGTAATGAGATGATTTGCAGGGGCGGTGCAATAAGCTCGGTATCTCGGTCTACAGTTGCTGTTAGGCTAGAGAATGTTGAGAGAACAAATGTGTTCCTTAACTAGATGATCCAGGAAAGAATGAAATATTTTCCTCTATCAAGCGTAATTGGATTCATAAATTTGCATAATTACACGTCATTTATGAAATGAACGAAATTATTACCAAGAAGGAAAGAAATTTTTTTATTGCTCAACGCTGTTCTTTTATTAAAGCAATATTTCACGTTCGACCTTTCACATATTTTACCGCAAAAAAACATCAATTTCCGTAACAATGAACGCTGGTACCCTGTATTTCCTGTACTACCATTCATACTTTAAATTATTCAGTGCTTATGTGTACCCAAAAGGCATAGACATTATTTTCATAAAATATAACCGGTAGTCTTTCAAGATAAAAAAAAAATATCTGCTGTGGCCAGCACAATACCTCTCGCCATTTCCGTTTTGTTATGTAAATATCGAATTTAATATTTCTTGTACACACAAATAATTCTAACCTATTCTTTCAAATTGTAAGGAATCTTGTCCTACTCTTCTAAAATGTTCAAGATGGTTCCAATTCATTGACGGATATTTCTTTACGATATACATATGTATAGTCCAGTCAATGGAGACTAAAATAGACCTTTGCCTTACAAAAGGTGGGGAAAAAACGATTTTCACATATGTTGTTTGGGTCGAGACGGGGATGAAAAATTCAAATTTGTTACCTTAGGCTCGGCGTGACCCGCCATCTTGGATCAAAGGTGCATAAAATGAGTTTTTGAGTATTTTCTCGAAGTGAGTGACCCATATCAAAATTTTACAAGAATACAAAATTAAAGTTCGTGATCTTTTGTACAAAAAAGATTGTCACATTTTTTATCTAGGATGAACTGTCAATGAGTTATGTTCAAAAATGGTTAACCAGAACAACAATTTATGAAAGAAAATTTAATCATTCAAAATATAAATAATATTAATTTTTTAATACTTAGTCTAATAGAATTATTTATAATAGTTTACATTCGTCGTGGCATCAAAAGAAGTAAATTATTATCGATGATTTTTAAATAATTTTTGTTAACGCTTTCCCGCAAATTCAACAACCACTCTGACCCGGGTAAAGCTACGATACCGCGGTTTGAAAATTTTAATTCTGCTTGGAATTCTCCTTCATGTCATGTTAAACGATTTTTGCTCCGAGTAGCGGTTCGCGAGTTATTAACAATTTAAACTTATATGAAATTTCTCTAAAATTTGAAGCATCTGCAAATCGGCTTAGTTTTTATATTTTCATCTGAAATTTCGACACGATTAAATATAAACATTATTCTGCATTTAATACTTGTCGAATGAAACACAAACACACACACACACACACACATACACACAATCGTAAAAATGTTAAAATCGAATTCTAGGGACCTTAAAACGTGCTTTTTCACTAAGATCTGGATATGCGATTTTTAGCATGAATCCAATACTCTCTTAACGAGAGGTAAAATTAAAAAAAGTTGTAATGACCTTAATTAACCAATCATCTGGATGTGAAATCCATACTAATATAATAAATGCGAAAGTAACTCTTGTCTGTCTGTCTGTCTGTTACGTTTTCACGCCTAAACGCTGAACCAATTTTGATGAATTTTGGTATAAAGATAGATTGGACTTTGGAGAAGGATATAGGCTACATTTTGTCGCGGAAATAAACCTTGAAGGGGTGAAATAGGGGATGAAAGTTTGTATGGAGAACCCATCATTTCTTCGCTGAACCAATTTTGATGAATTTTGGTATAGACATAGATTGAATCGTAGAGAAGGACATAGGCTACCTTTTATCGCGAAAATAATACTTGAAGGGGTGAAACAGGGGATGAAAGTTTGTATGGAGAACCCATCATTTCTTCCGCTGAACCAATTTTGATGAATTTTGGTATAGAGTTAAATTGAATCTTAGAGAAGGACATAGGCTACCTTTTGTCGCAAAAATAAACCTTGAAGGGGTGAAATAGAGGATGAAAGTTTGTATGGGGAACCCATCATTTCTTCGCTGAACCAATTTTGATGAATTTTGGTATAGACATAGATTGAACCGTAGAGAAGGACATAAGCTACCTTTTATCGCGAAAATAATACTTGAAGGGGTGAAATAGGGGATGAAAGTTTGTATGGATAACCCATCATTTCTTCCGTTGAACCAATTTTGATGAATTTTGGTATAGAGATAGATTGGACATTGGAGGACATAGGCTACCTTTTGACGCGACAATAAAACTTGAAGGGGGTGAAGTAGGGGATGAAAATTTATATGGAGAATCCATCATTTCTCCCGCTAAACCAATTTTGATGAATTTTGGTATAGAGATAGATTAGATCTTGGAGAAGCACATAGGCTACTTTAAGATAAACATTATTCTGCATTTAATACGTGTCGAATGAAACACACACACAAACACGCACACGCACAAACACAAACACACACACAAACACGCACACGCACAAACACAAACACACACACAAACACACACACACACACACACACACACACACACAAATACACACACACACAAACACACACACACACACACAAACACACACACACACACAAACACACACACATACATACACACACACAAACACACACACACACAAACACACACACACACAAACACACACACACAAACACACACACACAAACACACACACACACATACACACATACATACACACAATCGTAAAAATGTTAAAATCGGATTCTAGGGACCTTAAAACGTGCTTTTTTCACTAAGATCTGGATTTGCGATTTTTAGCATGAATTAGGACCGGATTAAGGTATTTTCGGGCCTGAGGCGCTAACAATTTTCGGGCCCCTAGAGTAACATATAAGACTCCAAAAATATAATTTATTTCAAAAATCAAACAGAAAAACATTTACAACAGAAATAAACTCATAAAGTAAATAAAATATAACTCTAAAAAAAATAAAAACTCGACAAAATGGTGCCGTGTCCGGGCCCCTAACAGGCCCGGGCCCTGAGGCGCGCGCCTCATGCGCCTCAAGGTTAATCCGGCACTGGCATGAATCCAATACTCTCTTAAGGAGAGGTAAATTTTTAAAAAATTGTAATGACCTTAATTAACCAATCATCTGGATGTGAAATCCATACTAATATAATAAATGCGAAAGTAACTCTTGTCTGTCTGTCTGTCTGTTACGTTTTCACGCCTAAACCGCTGAACCAATTTTGATGAATTTTGGTATAAAGATAGATTGGATCTTGGAGAAGGATATAGGCTACTTTTTGTCGCGAAAATAAACCTTGAAGGCGTGAAATAGGGGATGAAAGTTTGTATGGAGAACTCATCATTTGGACCTCCGAAACGTCCAAATAAATGTTAAAATCAAGAGAATTGTGAACATGATTTATCCCTCTTCTCGACACCTTGAGTAGGCGAATTAAGTTCAACATCTCCCATTAATTTAATAATGATTGTTTGATATACGTATTCTAAATTGTTATCAATTTATTTATTCATGAATGTGCCATATTTTCAAAACAGGGTACCTATTCTATAACTTTTCTTACTTTATCAAAATCTTGATACGGTATATGTCATCGTTAGATTTCCCCCCTCTCCACAGATAGAGTATATTTTTGGTGATTTGAAAATGGAATGGCAATACATTTAAATCTGACATTTGCAAATTAACGAAGAAATTCAATTTTTATTGTATTGTGGTTTCGCTCAATTTCAAATTAAGAATGGATGTTTTGAAATTGTTATGAAATTATTTTATTTCTAATGAATCTAATTAATGGGTACTGTATGTGAGTACATATATATCACGTCTCGCAAATCGGTCATGATCGCTGATGTTCGACGATACCCGTAGGGAAAAATATCAAGATGGACCGCGTATCAATATTGATAAAAGTTATACGAGTAAAGGTATATATGCTCTCAGTAATTTAGCAGGTAGAACAGGAAGCATAAAATATAGATAAAATTTGTAATATTGTAAGTTCCAAATAAGTTCAAAAGTTTTCAAATTTAAGAAGTTGAAAGAATTTTTAATTAATAAAGCCTATTACAGTAGCTAAGGTATTAATGAGTTTATTTAATTTCTATAGCAAATATTTCCTCTGATGAAATGTTCTTTGTACGTATATAATGCTTTGATCGATTAAAATAAATTAGACTAATTATAAAAATATTCATATTTTTCTTTTCAGAAATTTTGGCATATTATTGATTTGCGTTTCAATTTTATTTGTCGTTTTAAATTAAGTCGGGAAAGTTTAAGTTACTTAGGATAGAACCCAGTTAATCAATTTTTTAAAGTACATATCATTCTGAGTGAAAATACGGAATGCGCCAGAAAATATTTTCTTCAGTTTTCTGAAAAATATAGTTATAGGACACGCTTCTTTTTGCTTGACGTTCCAAGGATCAAGATGTGACTTCTGTTATAAGACAACAACACTTGACAAAACCAACATCGGATGGAATACGGTTTTATAAAACCATCAACCATCGATGTCTATATTTATTCGTCCTCGTTTTACCCCTTTGTGGTTTTATTCTTTTATTATTTGCTACACAAATATTAATGATTAATGAAGGAGTTCATGTTACTGTAGAAATGAAGTAGGTACAGTATTTTTTTTCTTTATTTAGTAATTGGGAACCGGTTTCGGAGTAATGTCCGTCATCAGTCCATGTCAGATTATAAAAGGAAAAAAGATATACATTTAAGTATGAACTTAGTCGAATAAAACTGCATTTCGAAAAATGTAATAAAATTTTGAATTTTGTAAAAAATATCGAAAGTGCTGATGACGGACATTACTCCGAACTTGGTTCCCAATTACTGTACTTCATTTCTACACTTTAGGTATTTTAGGTGTTTAGGAAATAGAATTCTTAAAAATAACACGTGTCAGATGGGGCACTCACGAATTATAGATATATTATAAACAAAAAGTAATTGCTTTAGCTTGACAAAAAAAAAAATTCTGGTTACATAAATCAATTTTTAATAATTTTTCTAATTCAATACAAAACAAACGAGTACTTCACTTAATACACAAAGAAGTTTAAATAAATATTAATGTCATGGTACATATTTCAAAATGGTGATTACATATTACATATAAGAATATATTTGTTGTTTTTACAAATTTCAATCGCTCGGCTTTCGCGTCGCGGAAATGCTTATATTCTTCTCATAGTTTTATTCAATGAATTATATCAAGAACGTTTAAATAAATAGAACAAATAAAATAGGAAAGATAAAACTGCAAATGTACAGTCGTATTGTGAGTGCGAACAGAGAAGCAAACTTCTGAATGACGCGTTTAAATGCAAACCATCTATTTGTTTTCTCGTGGTGAATATGTACTTGACCCAAATTACTAAACAAGATAGTATGAATATGCGTACAGTCCATAATAAATATAAAATACTCATAATTACGCAACGAACAATTCCCGAGTTTAAAGTGTGACAAGACGTGACATACTTTTCAACTCTTATCACTTATCAGCAATACCCAATAAATTATTTGTTAAATAATAATTATTATAGCATTGTTTGATAAACACTAACATTCAATATTTTGTTTCAGTTTAAACAGAATGCATGTGATGGAAGATGTGGAAGAAGGCTGCGACGTGTCGGGGGCCCTACCTTCGAGCCCCGGCCATGCAGAGCAGCGCCCGGATCCCCCAAAACTTTCCACTGATGTCTCCACTCCCGTGGAGAAAGCACCATCAAACGACATCTCGAAACCCACCTCATTAACAACGGACCAATCTCCACCAGCTCAAAACGGACATTCAGCGCATTCTCCCACTCCAGAACCAGTTCCTGAAACTTCTGAAGTAAAACAACCTGAAAATTTAGAGAGTAAAAAATCTCCTGAAGCTTCAGAACAACCCGAACCACAAGAAAGTCCTAAACCAGATGTAGATGCAATCCAAGAAGAACAACAAATGGAAGTAGATAACAAAAAAGAAGAAACTGAACCAGCTGAAGAAATCAAACCAGTTAGTCCTCCAAGTGAACCTCAAAAAGATACCCAAGAAGAAATGAAAGTGAATGAAGACGATAGTTCAAGTAGTGAAAGCTCTCAGAGTACGCATTCCTCCAAAAGAAAATGCGAAGAAGATGATTCCGGTGCGTCTCCGGCCAAAAAGCTTCGTAACCAAATACAACAAAATTATCCCAACCATGACCGAATTCTAAACGAATATATCGAATCTTCAAATTGTGGCACTGTCGACGAACTGCAAGTCCAAACCGATCAACTCCTAGCTGAAATCAGAACACTAAACGAACTTGCCAGAGAAAAAGAACGAGAGTGGAACAACATTATCCACATCAAAAAAGTAAAAGAAGAGCTGCTGATTCGGATGCAACGAAAAAAACAAGTCCTTCTTATGAGCCAGGGGGACAAAAACGACTTAGAATGGGACATATCAGACCAATCCGACGATCACAAATCCACAACGAAAGGCAACGGAAACCTGATGATGGTTCCTGTGGTCTCTTCTTCCCCTGCTGGAAACACCAAGTCTTTCCAGAAGCAAGAGAAGATCTCTTCGAAAGCGCGAAGCATCCTTCCGAAGAACGCAGCCACCGCCGTTGACATCAACGGCCAGGGAGAGTTTAGGCAAGGTAGGCAAGGTCCTATCTTGGATGTGAGATCGATCATAGCGGATTACAGGCAAAGACACCCCGAGACGGTTCCCAGAAGAGGACGAAGGCTCAAATCGGTGCTGAACACTCACAATGACAATGGAGGGAAAATGACGACAGCTGGAAATGTACTGAGTATGGCGTCCTTGGCGCTGGGTTCCGGATCGCAAGTTAGACATAATAATGATGTTTCCAATGATCTTGGCCTGCTGCTTTCTACAATGGAATCGGTAAGAGCTTTACGTTTGAATAATTAAAATGATTTTCTGTAATTATTATTATAGAAAATAGCACTTTCTTTGTACTTTAGATTAAATTATTTCTTATATTTTATCCCGCGGTTGTAGCCTAATCATATTTGTGTTTTCTAGTACTGCTAGGTATAGTCTGATTCATGAAAAATGACTGTTCAAGGTCATCTATTAGCTGTCTGGTATGGTATTCTCATTAGATACTAGATTACATACACGTAGGCGTAAAGCTTGTAATATTTGTATTTTTTAAATAATGCTTTTCTCAAAGTTTTATACTTTTAAACCACAAAATATACTTATCAAAACTATAGAACAATATACTTTGATTTAAACACAAAGAGTGTAGAATATAGTAAAAGGTATTTTTTACAAAAACCGGAAATGCTACAAATTTCTGATTATCAAGAAACAAAAATATCTTTTGTTCACAATCATTATAGTAATATGTCGATTCGTAACCTTTTAGAGGTTGGGAAATATGTCATTCCTAACTGCAATGACAATCTCTTGGGTGGGAAATGACGAATCAAGCTTCCACCTTTCACCTCGTGGGTAATGTTTATGTAGGATTGTCTTAGATCGCTATAATAAATTTTAGAGTCCGCGCGCCCCGAGAAAAAACATGCGCAGAAAGCAAACTTCATCCGGGTGAATCCAACTTGTAAAAGTAGGGATATTACGATGTTTTAATTTGACAAATAGCAGCTGTATAGTGTATAGATATTTTTTTCAATTTTTGTTGTTTATTATTGCGATTGATATTGTTCAGTCAACATTTGTAGATTGGGTAGTACAACTACTACTGCGCTGATATGTGTTTTCTCTAAGCACGCGGACTCTAATAGAACTGTCAAAAATATTCATAAAATTAAAAGTTTTAACTTCGTTTATTAAATTAAATGTTTTAGCTCATTTATTTCGAAAATTATTGATTTAAACAGAAATATGATTGTGATTAAAATAGTTTACATCCCTCGCTGGAAGTTTCATTACGAATGAAACATCTCCCACCTTGGATCTAATATACTATTATTTTGTGTGTCCATCATTTATTATAAAATAAAAACATATGGACTTGTTTGGTTTTATTAGAAATTTTGCGTATTTTCATGAAATAAAATTATAAAAATGAAAAATGTGGGTAAAATTAAGACTTCTTTGATTGTTAAATACTAGACACAGAAAGGACTTGTTTCGTTGTTGGACTAATTTGATACCCATATAGAATTACAAACTTTACACGTTGAGAACACGCCGTTATGCCCTTATCACACTAGCGGGTTTTGAAGCGGTTGTCAGGTGCGGGTGACTCCTCGACCAATAGGAGCGCGGTGGCTAGCGGTTGCGATTGCGGGTGAAGGTATAGCCGACAGTCACGTGACTGCCTTTCTGACATGTGTTATAGTTTTCGTCTGTGCCGCTGCAGCATTTTTCTGACCTTTTGGTTTTATTGACCTGAGGCTAGAATGACTGTTAACAAAAAAAGAGACAAGAATCTGTTTTCTTTAGAAAAGAAATTTTTAGTCCTAGATTTAACAGAGATGCGACCCATATTATGGGACACTACTGATTTGCATCTCTTCTGTTTTCGCAAAACTCTTAACTTATCCATTGTTTTTTCACGAGTTCACCGCCTTCTCGAACTGTTCTTGCCTTCGATAAAACGTCAAGATGAGTAAACAGTGACGGTGTGGCTGATCGGGAGTTGCAACCGCACCGCACAGTATGATTGTAGGAACCTCTACCTGCACCCGTACCCGCACCCGCCAACCGCTTCGAAACCCGTTAATGTTATACGGGTATTCACCAAACGACGAAAACCCTGCACGGCATTTCGCCGTGTTTTCGATCCTGACAGTGATTGTTGTTTTACTCTTGTCATTCAAATGCTCGTTGTCCACCTTACAATTTTCCATTTCTTTAACTATATTATTAATGAGCGCTTTGTAAAACTTGTGATTGATTTTACCAGAATAAAGTAAAGCCTCATTTCCACCGTTTGTTCTAATTCGTAAGAACTACAATGAATAACTAAGCGCAATACGTAAAAATATTTATCATATGGCAAAGTTTGCTACGGTTTCCAGTTTTACATAAGGCTTAATGCTTAAGAACTAAAAGCAATGCGTAAGAACAAAATATTGCAAACTTCTAACCTGAGTTTATTTTATAATTATTAAATTTTTAATTTTTCGATATGGACATAGATACAGAAAATTAAGTATATAATGCCCATTTGCACCAATAAGGCTTAAATTTTAAGCTAGGGTTAAACAAGAAAATGCAAATCGAAATTTTGACAGCAATATATTATAATTCATTTGACATTTCATTTCGATATAATATTGTCAATTTAAGCCGAGTTTAATATTTAAGTTACGTTGGTACAACTGGCCATAAGATATTTTGGAAAAGAAGAACTGGTGCTGCAATGGCAGACAACTAGACAACAAGTAATAAAGGAAAAAATTGTGACATTTCTGTTGAATTGGTCACTAAACAAAGTAGCTGGAAATGGTATCCTGGTAAACTGTCACAATCCATGAAGCCTTATGCACTAATCATTATGCATTAAAACATTCGGTGGAAATAAGGCTTAAACGTGTAAAGAGTAGCTGAAGGAAACACTGTGAAATGGAAATATCATTTCTGCATAAGTCTATCTCACACAAACGTCCAACTTCGAATTATGCGCAAGCTTGGAAACCTTGACTACTATTGGCTAACGCTGACAGCGTCGCTGGCTAGGCTGCGTTCCAAAATCCTACTCTTAAGAGTACGAAATTATCCAAAGTAGTTTCAAAACTAATAACCTTACTCTCAGAGTTTACTCAACCTGTTCCAAAACAGCCAGAATTTACTCCAAATTGATGTTCTACTTACTCTACTAACGAGGAGGGTATAGAAAATACTCCACAATATTTTCAAATGTAGATGCTCACGATTCTCTACATATGGAAGTAATTTGCCTTCTTGAGGAAGAAAACATGCCTTTGGTTGAAAATAAACATAAGTAAATACGTTGGCGTGTATTACGAGAATATTTTCATAATGAAAGCAATTTTATGGAGCGTACTTTCACATTATATTGAGGAGAGTGCTCCATAAAAGCGCTTTTATTACGGGTTTGACATTAATGTTGTAATTATAAGTAGTTTTGTTAGTTTTATAAAATTATTTTTAATTTAGCTTCAATTTTTTACTTCAACAAAACTCTCATTCGTTCCAAAACACAACACATCATACCCTACGCAAAAACTCGGTATTCTTGGTTTTGGAACGCAGCCCTGGTGATGCAGCGAGCACATGGTTTGATTTTGACGTTTGATTTCATTTCTGTTTGTAGTTTTACTTCGAAAGCATTTGCTTTGTGTTTCATACAGTAATTTATTGTCCCCTAAATAAATTAATCCTGACCAGATTGTATTCCTATTATTTTTACAGTACAACAAAGTAAATTATTTAATTCAAATTTAGCACTAGATTATGACATTGTTTTTTATTATTACTAATATTTATGTTCAAGAATTTACATACAAAATAAATAGTAGGTACATTGTTTAATTTCTCAAATTTAAATTTAAAATTTCTCGCGCTAGCCGTTAATAAACAGAACTCTGTGATTCACAAAAAGTGATCATGATTTTCTCGTTAGCCAATAGTAGTCAAGTTTCCAAGCTTGCGCATAATTCGCGGTTGGGCGTTTGTGTGAGATAGACTTATGCAGAAATGATATTTCCATTTCACAGTGTTTCCTTCAAGAAAAGCAAAGGATCCGCAATATATTAGTTAATAGGTATATGAAATTGCCTTGCCGGATTGAAATGGGCGTCGTTGAAACAGCGGCGGCTGTAAACGGCTTTATGCCTTGGACACGGCGCTCGGCGAAAAGCAGGATCGTGTGAAAGCAGCTTTCTAGATTGAATTAAATTTTAAATGGTATAGATTAAATAGATTGAATAATAATAACACTAATTAACTTTAGTTACTAGCATTAAATTAAATAATACGGATCAATGATTGTTATACATATAGTATAACATAAATCTAAATCTTTTATCATTTCAATCTAAAGTTACACCTACATTACTTGCAACAACAAAGACTGTTTTACAGATTGAAATTTTGATAACAATCATACATAATATTTCTGTTAATTAATGATTTCATAAAATGCCGATTCATACTCCTTTATTTAAATTAATCAATCTGTAGCAATCTATCATAAAAATATATTATCATTACAGAGATACTTACCTATTATAACAAATATTGTATTGGTAGTAGATATAATATTTTTTGTTAGAATTTACATATACAGTGTGGGATTAAAGTATGGAATATTCAAAAAAAAAATCAGCCGGTTTTTTCGATAACGCTGAAACACGTCGATTTTAGTTTTTAAAAATACACAATGTGCGATTCATCTTCCGACTTTCATTTATTTTTTAATTGTCATCAAAAAAAAAAAAATAAATAAATGGCAACATACATTTTAGTGGTGGAATCCGATAGTGATTTTTCTTCCCTCTATGATCATGAAAATAAATCATAAGGGCGCATAACAAAAATTCTGAGAAAAATAGATCTGAACATCTAATACGTAATAATGAATAATCAACACACTTTGATAAATTTCTTAAATCTAGCCAACTGTTTCATACAAGCAATTATTATAATCAATTCTTTCTTCCTAGGGATATCACTCAATTGCAGCTGTAGACACGTGTTTCGCTCTTATTAGAGCTCATCAGTACAGCATAGCTAGTTAATAGGTGGACAATAACTAGAAGTAGTAATAAAAAAAAATCACCGCCGCTGTGACGTTGTATTTATCCACAATGGGTGTGGATGTACTGACCGAGGCAACAATGGTGTTTTGGCTGCTTACTAGTGCTGTTACACTTTGTCGGTTTTTTTTTTATTACCACTTCTAGTTAATATCCACCTATTAACTAGCTATGCTGTACTGATGAGCTCTAATAAGAGCGAAACATGTGTCTACAGCTGCAATTGAGCGATATCCCTAGGAAGAAAGAATTGTTTACAAATTTTGCGCTTAAGAAATATTGTTGTTTTCGTAATTATTATATCAGCAATTATTGTAGTTTACTGTTGAATTCTAATAATTCTACTAAGATTGACAGAATGCTTGAATGAAACAGTTGGCTAGATTTAAAATTTTTATCAATCTTGATTATTCATTATTACGTATTAGATGTTCATCTCGATTTTTCTCAAAATTTTTGTTATGCACCCTTATGATTTATTTGCATGATCATAAATGGAAGAAAAATCAATATCGGATTCCACTACTAAAAATCTATGTTGTCATTTAAATTTTTTTGTGATAACGTTATAACTAAAAAACAAATGAAAGTCGGAAGATGAATGGCACATATTAATGTGTATTTTTAAAAACTAAAATCGACGTGTTTAAAAAAAAAACCGTCTTGAGTTTTGATTTTTTTTTGGATATTCCATACTTTAATCCCACACTGTATCTAGTATTCTTACGTGAAGAATACTATATGTAGGTTTCGGGTATTTAAAAAAAAAAACTCCAAAAAACGCACAAAAAGTACCATTGAACAAATAAACCAAAATCGTAGCTTTTTATAGTTTTCGATATTCCAGTAGTGGCAGCATCATACTAAATTAATATAGATTTGTTCACTATTCATGTCACCTAAAATTCGGAATTACTAAACAAATGCATTAACATATTTGTACAGTATTTAAAGTACTTTTTTTTGTCTAGTTAATTTAATTACCTACTGTAAAACCTCGTTTATCGGAAGTATGATTTTCAGAATCCTGGGTTTTCGAAAACGACTGGCGAGTTTCACTCTTATTTATTGCTTACGTTCCTTGTCATTTATTTATTTATTATGATTATTATTCAACAGGACATTAGTCACAATTACAGAATAATATATAAATTACATAATATACAAAAAAAAAGAAAAAAAGTGAGAGAATATTAACAATTACTTAATATTAAATACGAACTATTTATGAAAGAATATTACATTTAAATTTATTAAGACTGAAACTAAGATCAAGATCATTGCAAACTGTACTGAATGAGCGACACATAGAAATTACAGGGGAATTACAATGGTAATTTGTCTGAAATACATCGTCCCCCATAAGATTTTGTACACAAAAGTAGAAGTAAAATATAGTATATGTGCTATGAGCCATATGTGTACATAATAATTAAAACAAATTAATTTTCCTCAAAATTGTATTACCTCGGATTTCGGACTTGGTTTATCGGAAACGGGCTCAGCCCGCATTATTTCCGATAATCAAGGTTTTATTGTAGATATATTTAAATTTTATTTGTACAATATTTAAAGTATTGAAAAACAATAAATTAAGAATAATTCAGTTTATATTTTAGGGCGAATGTAAATTATTTATTCACTTTAATAATAGAGTATCTTTCATTGAGAAAAATAAATATTTATATAAAAATAGCTATTTGTGTATTAAGACCGCAAAATGGCATATTGTTGATTAAAAGGTTGTTGCTCAAAATCGTACATGTCCATTGTGCTCGAAACACACAAGATTTTTTCTACAATCGCCGCAATGGGGTCCTCCACCATAACAAAAAATCTGATGTGGCCAACACGAAACCTCCCGCTATTTAATTTTTATTAATTTAAATACATAACTACGTACAGTAAAATTTTTGAAAGAAGTCCGATCAAGGCCATCTACGAATTGCATCTATGAATTAAGATTTTATGCTGTCAAATTTAGTAGTGTCGTTTACATAGTTTTTATGACAGCACAAAATCTTAATTCATAGATACAATTCGTAGATGGCCTTCATCGGACTTCTTTCAAAAATTTTACTGTATTTAGTAATACTTCAAACTATATTATGTTCCATTGCATATAACTATTGCTTTACTTACGATTTTCTTTATTATTTAATAAGTCACTATTATTAATTTGAAGTGATTAGTTTTTTGACAATGACGTTACCTGTCAGTTACATTCATTTGAAAAATAAACTGTGTAACAAAGGAATTGTGTTTATCTTAGGCTTCGGGATTAAAAAAAGAAAAATGTGATTTTTAAATTTATCTATAAAATATATAGAAAAAGTATTATTGTATACCTGTAGAAAATTCAATAATCTTTAATTTTTATAATGACATAAAATGCGGCAAAATGGCATTTAATGGTATTTTTTGAAGAAAAACTATTACGAGCTTCAAGTAAAGTGCCATCTCCATTTATCCGATTTACACCAAAATCTAATGGTGTCTTTTCGTATTAGAATAGGGTAGAAATAAAAGGTTTCAGAATTTTCTGAATGATAGTATTTGAATTAGAGCGAAGACAAAATTCATACACATACACACACACACACACACACACACACACACACACACACACACACACACACACACACACACACACACACACATACATACATACATACATACACATACATACATACATACATACATACATACATACACATACATACATACATACACACATACATACATACATACATACATACATACATACATACATACATACATACAGACATCATCGTGAAAATGTTAAAATTGGATTCTAGGGACCTTAAAACTTGGTCATTTACTAAAATCTCGATATGTGATTTTTAGCACGATCCCTATAACTCCCTTACCAAGGGTAGCGGGAGGTAAAAATAATATACACTAATGTACACTTTGTACTTATGATACAACTGTCGGTATATTACATAACCAAACAAAATGCCGAATTACTGTGTAAAGGAATATAGAAATAAAATAGGGCCTCCATTTACAAAAACTAAAGTAAAAAATGCTTAGATTAGATTAAAGTAATAGCTCAAGAAGAATGGAAAATAACGATAAATTAAAATTTAAAAATATAATTGTTATTTATTGAGTAGTATTGTAAGTACAAAGTGAACATTTTATTATTTTTGTTATGGTGGAGGACTCCATTGTAGTGACTAGAAAAAATCTTATGTGGTTTCGAGCGCAAATGGACATTGTTTATTTCAAGAGAATGCCGCGCTCCTACGTCGCGCGCCAACAATCTCTAAATCGACAATATCCTATTTTGCGCTCTTAATAGTCTTAATACACAAAAAGCTATTTTGGGAGGTATCTGTGTTTATATTTAATTACTTTTATAGGGTATTTTGTTCAATATTGAACATGACTAACATTTCTCTTCCTGTAGGTTCGCCAAGACTCCCGACCTTCAAGCACCGACTCCACCATGACATCTTTCCTGGCAGGCAACTCCGAGGCTGCGATGTCATTCAAGGATGTCCTAGTTCAATTCGCACGACTGTCACAAAGCGAAAGACAAGAGCTGCAGGCCCAGGCTGCTGCTTCACTAGCAGCTGCTACCAAACCACCCCCTCCACCGTATCCGGAGGTGACTCTGCATCCGGTGCCTACGGTGCAGCCCCAGGTGCCCATCACGCAGAATAGTTCGCTGTTGCATGGAATACTCACCAAGGTAAGAAATGGGATAAAATATTAATAGGTAACCTATACAATGCGTGCCACTAAATGGCATTTACAACTTGATAAAAATGCAATGTTGGCTACTGAAATTATCCATAGCGGCGCTCTGGTTTATATACAGAATGGCGGCTCTAATTATTGGTGGTATTATGCCTTGGAATGTTTTGTGTTTATGTGAAGTTATAGGTAGTTTTGCAAAGTGTTTTGTTCAATTATTTGTTGTATCTGTTGTAATTTTTATTGTTTTGTTAAGTTTGGAGAATATATTTTAATATAATTGTATTTTATTTGACATATTAAATTTTTGAAAATTATGTTTGTATTTTTAATCATGAATACGTATCTCCTAATGGCGTCCCTAGAGACTTTCAATATTATTGTTAGTTTTTTTAGGCAGACTCTTGTTCTTTGTAAACAAATTCTAAGCTTGGACAATTTAAACCCACGAAACTCGAGCCGTGTTGTACTCTCTTTTTTACATAATTTGGTTTAAAAATGCAAAACAAAACGCATGCACCACTAACATCAGTTGACATACCCGTACCTCACTCAAAATATCATGTTACGTTACTTGAATTGTTCCTCATATAAAAAACTTTCTTATTATGCACCCTACAGAAATTGGATGTAGGTCTTTATGGGCCAGCTTTTTGAGACAACTTTAATAGACACCACAGGAGTTTTCCATAATCTTTTGTTTTTGAGCTAGAGGCTAAAACTTGTTTTTCGCTTATTTTGAAAATAGCTCATATCTCGCTTATTATGAGAGATAAAGAGAACATGTTTAGATATTTTTTATACTGTTTTTTTTATGTAGAATGACGTGATGTAATTAGATTTTTTTAAAACTTAATAAATCTCGAGATATAACACAAATATAATATTTTTTAACTCGGAACATATTTTTTTTTTCGGCATACTACAAATACATGATCATCTAAAATATATCACAAATACACGTGCAAGTTACAATTACAAACACATTAAAAATATATTTTAAAATATTTCATAAAGATGAGTTAAAAACATGACAAATACAACACAACAAATTAAAATGTGGTTAACTCGAGTCCAATAAAGTATAATACTATTATTAAGTCCATTTTATGCTTGCTTTTATAAAATCGTTTATGTTATAATAACTATGTTTAATTAGTTCTTTTTTAATAACTTTCTTGAACTTAGTTAGTGGCAGTTGTTTAATATGGTCAGGTAGTTCGTTATGGAAAGGTCCATTTCTAGTCTTTTTTTGATCTGTTATGAGGAATAATTAAGTTTTTATTATTTCGGGTATTATATGAGTGGGTATCCTCAAATTTTTGGAAGTGGCTGGGATTCTTTTTTGTATAGACCAGGCACTCTAGAATATATAAACCGGATAAGGTTAAGATTTCGAGATCTTGAAATAACGGTTTGCAATGTTCCCTTGCGGGTACCCCTGCTATAATACGTATTATCTTCTTTTGGATAATAAATATCTTGGTGTTGAAGGAACTCCAAAACCATAGAATAATCCCATAGGAAAGCAACGACTGAACTAAGGCGAAGTATGCAATCCTTAATGTATTTCTTGATACTTGTCCTGACAATATTGAAAATAGTCTCATCTTTTTCCTTTCAATGATGTGATAAGTCTACATTCTTTTGTTTTAAACACGGATAAAACTTGAATTATTAATTTTTTGGAGTTATGTTTGTGTTATATCTTGAGAAAATTATTTTAAGGTTTGAAAAAATCTAATTTCACCACGTTATTCTACATAAAAAATAATATGAAAAGTATCTACACATTTTTTTTCTCTCATAATAAGCGAGATATGAGGTATTTTTCAAAATAAGCGAAAAACAAGTTTTAGCATGTAGCTCAAAAACAAAAGACGACAAAAATTTCTGTGGAGCCTATTATTATCAATTTTCGGTAACGTGCATAATAAGAAATTTTTTCATCTAAGAAACTCGAATTTGTTCCACCCTACATAATACGCATATAACATATTTTTTTTTTTTTGCGAAATTTTACATTCAGTCAGATTTAGGTTGGGGGCCATTGCCATTGGATATATTTATGAAAAATTTGTTTATATTAAACATTTGAAAGTCAAGTCAAGTTTCAATTTATATTTCTATTATCGGAAAATTTTCACTGGTTTACGCGTACTTGTACTTGTATTGCGTTTAGTGGGACCGAAATAAATAAATTTAGTTATAATATAATATTTTTTCAATATCTGCGCCGAAAGTGCCACCTTTCGTGCCTATTTTGAGGAAGGAAAGTGGCCATTTTCAGCTGAACGAGTCTTTGTTTCCCTAGTGACTCAAAGAAATGACGTAGCGGGATGCAATAGGATGTATGACACTCAAGGTGGCATTTTCGGCGCAGGTATTGAAAAAAATATCGTGTGCGCTACGGGACGAAAGCATTTCGCGACTCGTGTGGTGCCAGCCCGGTGGCACACTCGCCGCAAAATGCCTCTTTCGTCCCTAGTTGCACAATATACTATTTATTATGGAATTAACATGGCACAACACGTAGGATTTTTAAATACATATTTTAGTATGTATTTGAGATACTCTGAGAAAATTAGCTCTGTTGAATTTACGATACAGATTTAAATTATTTTTGTATTTGTTGTTAATTAATACAAAAATCTTTTATTTTATTATTATTTTATATGTTTATCTATAAAATATATATAAAAAGTATGAATGCATAGCTGTAGAAAATTTAATTATCTTTAATTTTTATAATAACATAAAATGCGAAAAAATAACATTTAAATGTATTTTTTGAAGAAAAACCATTTTGAGCTTTAAGTAAAGTGCCATTTCCAGTTGTCCGATTTACACCAATATCGAATAGTTTCTTTCCATATTAGAGTAGGGTTACAAGGTTTCAAAATTTTTCGATTAATAGTATTAAAGTTAGAGCGTTAAGAGGATCCAAACACACATGTACATGGACATCATCGTGAAGTTGTTAAAATTGGATTCTGGAGAACTTAAAACGTGCTCATTTACTAAAATCTCGATATGCGATTTTTAGCATGATTCCTATACCTCCCTTACCAAGGGTAGCGAGAGTTAAAAATATTATTTACAGAACATGCGGAAAACGTCAAATTACAAAACCCGCTACTTTTGTTTCAGAAATTTGATTTCGTTTGAGGATCACTAATTTCCCGCACTTGTTATAGAAATAAAATAGTTAATTTTCACAAACGCTTGAAAAATGCAATTTTCTGCAAAGGCTGCACATGTTTGAGTCAAATTTAATATAATACATGTCTGAGCATTCCTTAGTAAATGTTATCGCTAAATTTTATCATTGAGCTTGTATACGGAAGTTTTTAAAATTTTGCGCAGATCATATCACATATAATTACCTTGATCTTCGTACAGAGACGAAGATATACAAGAGCTGATAACTTTTATTTCAGCAAAGGCACTTTTCATTTAATAATGTATAACTCATCAAAGAAAGTAGCTTCTTTATAATGATAACTTTATACAGTCAAACTTAAGCAGTCCATAATTTAAAACCGAGAAGTTCTACTTCATTCTCCGTATTCCACCGAGTTTAGATAAAAAAATTATAAAAGGAAAATATATGAAAAGAACTTTGTAATGCCACAACAGCTCTCCAGCGAGTTCTAAGAAGAAACTTACTATTTTGTAGCAGTAAAAATTTCTGTTCATTTAAAAAGGAACACTTTGAAAAGAAAAAAGTATACTGTGAATATTATATCCTCTTTCTCGTATTAAGTTAAAATCGAGCTTAAAATATTCAGTATCAGCTCGATTCTCGAAAAACTTATTAGCGAATTTTGGCAGTTTTTATCTTAAAATATAATCTAATGCATTCCTAGTATCTACCTTTTTTGATAATATTATGAAAATTTAATTTTAAATACCGGAATAGAATAAAATTCACTAATCCAAAAATTAGGATTAGCTTAAACTTTTTTGAGAATCGGGCTGTATATGTATAAAATGAGAAACAAAAATAATATTAATTTTATGAGGATCACACTGCATTGATTAAGAATGAGAAAATTTGGTAGGCCATTAAAAACAAAATTTTAAACAGTTATTTATCTGTAATTTGAAATTAAGTTGCGAAAGTTAAGTTAGAACTTAGTTAATCAGATTTTTAAAGTATCGTTCTTATCGATATCTACATACAACGCAGAGTGCCGCACCCAGCAATAGATAATTATGCTGTGATAAATTTATTTCGTTCTGAGTGAAAATATGGAATTAATCATAGAGCATTTTCTTCAGTTTTTGGCTAAAAAATAAGAAAATAGGATATTAAAAAAAAATACAGGTAAAAGGTTTTCTTCTGAAGAATAGATTGATGCCGCAATAGTGCAATTCATGATTATTTTGATAACATTCCTAAACGAGATTATTCGGGAGTTTTTTTAGAAGTGGATGGAAAATATGGTGTAGTGTGTTATTGTTAAGGGGAACAACTTTTGAACAGATTTAAAATAAAATTTAAAGAAAATGTGAACTATGTATTTTATTCTAATTCTAGCATGGCCCTCATTATATTATATTATGTTATTTAATGTGGATTCAAATTTGTATTATAAATGTTTCTTTAACCTTTTCATATGTACATAATTAGCTTTATTACCCTCAACATGTTATAGTATAGATTTACGAATTTACATTTATAAATATAAATTATACATGTCTGCCTTTACTGGTTCATGATGAATTTAAGAAATTTATGATTTCTAATTTACATTTAGGCCCGGTATTTTCATCTCCAGTTACACTGCCTGTTAATTTAACTGTCAGTTAAAAGAAAAGCACAGAATTGATATCATAGCCTAAATTGTAAAAATTACGTATGTCAATTTTTTGAAGCCACGGTGTTCTTATCACCGACAGTTAACTTAATCAGCAGTTTAATCTAAGATGAAAATATCTGACTTTAAAATATCACCACATTTTATATTCTAAGGCTCGGTATTTTCATCTCCGATTAAACAGCCTGTTAATTTAACTGTCAGTTAAAAGAAAAACACAGTATCGATATTATAGCCTAAATTCTAAAAATTACACATGTGTCAATTTTTCCATGTCACATTGTTCTTATAACCGACAGTTAACTTAACCGGCAGTTTAAACAGAAATGAAAATATTGGGCCCAGACAAGGTATTTTAAACAATGGTCGCGTTCAGCACCTCTCATCGCTGGCATCGCTGACCTCCGAAGTTTGACAAACACAATGAATAGACGAATGTAATTGAACGCGCCCAATGATTTTGGTAGGGAGAGTGCCCGTAACCTTACATTTTAATTTTGATTTGAGAAATTTGTTGAAATGGATTTCGAAAATATGGATGTATTATTAATATTATATGTGGAACAATACAATTCTCAATTTTTGTGAAAATCTATAAATAAACTTTGATTTTGCATACATAATTGTATTCTTTGAGTTTTATTAATTCAACCCATTTATGTCAAACCACAAACTAAATCGTTAATTTCAATTCTAAATTTATATATTAAATCCATCATAAACCAGTCATTAGAGTCAGAGCGTCGGATATAAACGCTATCTTACGCCCTTGATACATAAATAACTATTAAGCCAATAAGTTGACATTAAATTATACAAGTTAATCTTATTCTCAGTTAAAAAATAATTCATCATTCTATAATACGTATCATGATATCACTATTGTTTGCTTTTGTTTTTATTATTGCTTATTTAGGTGTATCATAACATTTTTATTGTATCATGTTGCTATTATAATTTCAATGTAAATTTCACAAAAATAACAACATTGTTACACGTTTTGCATTTTTAAATATATTATCAAATTTAATTAACATTTTAATTTATCAAAAAATAAATTTAGCAGCATTTTAATTACACATTGTTTATTGATCAGACTCAGCCAAGAGCAGACTCCAACAAACCAACAACATTCAGCCCAACTTTGGCAAGATTGCTCACAGCTCCTGAACGAGTTTCCAACAATGCACAGGCCATGTACACAGCAGCCCTCAATAGCGGTGTCTCCATTTCTGATCTTTTGTCCTCCACAGCTAAAGTGCAGGTAAACACCTGAAAAACATATCATATTACTTAAAGAACACTACACATCATTTCAGTTTACGCCTCATTTGTCCTCTTTATTTATGTGTTTTTCATTTTTAGTCTCGCAATGAAATTACTATTACACCTGTTGGCCAGTATGGACAAAATATGAAACACAAAGACGTCGAACACTTAGTAAGTTTTATTATTTTTTATAGATTCATTTATCATACTTACAGCTTATTACACTGCTTTGAAAATAAAAATCATAACCTACTCCTTCTTCTTAACATTAACAAATGAATAATAGTTATTTATGGTATTTGGTAATTTCCGTGAATGGATAAAATATTTTTGCTATCGAGTGGCACTTATTTTTTTTCCGATAAATACCTACCTTTAAGTAGAAATAGTCTTATCGATACTTGGTGCGTTTCGATAAAAAAATGGCAATATCGATAATATCAATACATAAATTTATGGTGCAAAATGTATATAAGATAATGTGATGTTCATTTATTTTATTAAATTTTAATTGGTGTTATAAATAAAATAAACATTTCTTCTTTGTAAAAAAATAACATAAATTGTACATACTTGTACATAAATAAATATCAAAAAACACAAAGAATTTTTTTGGTAAAATTAGGGCATAGAAAAATTTCCGAATTTCTAAATTAAAATATGTATTATTTTTTATTGCTATTGGATATCGATAAGGACATCAGTAGTTAAAAGTTGTATCGATTCAACAGTTTTCTTTATTGTATCGATATATCGTATCGCTAAGACCATCTCTACCTTTAAGGTAATTAATATTTAATATGGCATTCATCATTCATTTCGTGTTATTAATATAATATTTGAAGTGAAACTTCTTTACGAAGGGTGTAAATAAACTAAGAAATGGCGTTACGGAAGTTGAAATACTTTGAGGCAAACGGAAATGGGGAGCGAGGTAGAGAGAGTATAGAAAAAGAGAGAAGAAGCGTGCCCTCGCACACGCCTCCTTCATATTACAGTGATTAAAATAACATTCAGTTGGCAATAACAAAAAATTACTTGAGATTGGTAATACTGTAACAAAAATATATGTCCTGTTGTTGACAATGACATCTAAAAATTTAAATTTGGGTATATTTACAATTTTTTATTTTATTAAATGGTTGTTGTTTCCCGTACCCACGTACTTTTATTTCTTATATTAGCCATAAGCAATAATTTAAAGGATTTCAATCACTCAAAATCCTATTAGTTGTCAGGCCCCAATTCTCACATAACTTTTTTATATTTATTGTCAAAATGACAAGTCAAAAAGTATCTCCGCTTTCACCTGGTGTTGTGTAAACTGTGGAATAAAAAGATCTCCAGGATTGTATTGCCAACTGCATAATTTATTTTTGCCGGTGTAGTGGTCGTGCACATCAAGGCGTTGTCTCTACATCTTCTGATTGATCTGAGGTTCCTCGGTTCGAATCTACCGATCGGCTAAGTGCATAGTCTTTAAAATTCCACAATATCAGGCATTAATCGCACTCGCATGCGACGACCCGACCAGTTGTCCATGTTAAACATAGGTGGTGCTAGCAGTAGAAGAATTATTTCCGCTGCCGCACTGGTTGCATAGCAATCAATGGTTGTCGCACGGATTAAATACACCACCTTCTTTCGTACTATCGGTCACGAAACGAATACCTACGGTACTTGAGGATTTGGCCCTACAAAGGTTGTTGTGCCATAGATGATGATGATAATGATGATAATTTCTTTTTGATCACTCTGTAGAATATATTAGCTCTAAACTAGACTAGCGTCTAACCGATATATTAACTTGTCTCAACCGTGCCTGAGTGTCTGGTCGCGAACCTGGGGGAACCGGGTTCGATCCCGACAGATGCCAAATATTTCCAATTTTAAATGGCATAAAAGTGACCCCTGTGGTGCACTCTCCACACCAGCGTTGAGTGCCCGTGAGGTGACGCCTGGTAAGCGCCCACACGGTAAAATATATCGTCATCATTACCGATGTCTGCATGTGTTGTAGATACTGGCATACCCAGAAATGGGTAATATGCCGTGATGATATATTTTTTTTATTATTTTTTACCGAACATATACGATGTAGGCTTATACCACAATGTTTAACTAACTGGCAATTCCTAATAGATAGACAACGTGGCATTTCGCCGAAATAATGATAGAATTCTCGGAGTGTTCAGTGATTTTCATTATTTTAACATTTAACAATTAAATTTTAATGAAAATGAAATTAAAATGAATGTTGTATGAATTCTTCTCAACAACCGTAAATGTTCGGTGACACAAGTTAATTCATCGGCTAGACGCTAGTGAAACCAGCGACTCTATGAACGGTAACACTGGCGCATAGACAAAGAAAGATATATATACTAGACCGAGCTTCCATCATGGCGGCAATGTCCAGCTTTGTGCCGAATTGAATAAATATCGAGACGCTAATTCTAGTGTAAATTCTATAACATAATGAAAAAAAGTAACTATGCAGTAACTTAAATTACTTATTTTACATCATTTCTTCATTTCAAAATAATAAAGCTCAGTCGCCCAATAAAAAGTACGAACAATATTTAATTTACATTATTTTTACAATAATTATAATAAATATTTTCTTCATTGTAGTGAATTTTATTTATTTATGTTGGCAGCCCAGCAATCTGTCATTTCTGTTAGTGAGAGTTTTTCAATTTTATTTCTTTGGTTAGTATTTGTTTACAAAGCTTGTTTCGCTATTTGTTTTATGTACAAATATATTTTATTATTGAATTTGATTGTTTTCAGACTTTACCGTATACATATGTCTATATTTTGTTAGTTTCAGTAAACATATTTTTCCTATTTTTAAATTTCCCGCCTTTCTATTAGCGTCTCGTTATGGCGCCCATCGATTCTATTTGGCACAAACTCCTAACATTGTAAACTCGGTCTAGTATATATCTTTCCTTGTCTATGCACTGGCGTCACCACTACTAGAGCATTATAGTGCGCGCACACTTCCTCTCTTCCGTTCTCTCTTTCGCCAGTAGTACAAGTTGGGGAGTAAGCTAGCGTGTTTGTGCTAGTGATGGGCAATGGTATATAATAATTTTATTGTTTAAATAAAAACAAAATACGAATTTAATTAAATGGAGGGTTATACAGAGATATATTTTCGTGCTGTCATATATTGATATTTTCCTTCAACTAGACATGATTCACCTGTTGTAATACAAACAAATCGCTGTCATGATGACAGTTGAAATGAGATGATCCCAAATATGAAAAATGAAGTGAGTGCAAGGCCTTTGCAACAGTGAGTCCTGCTACAGTTATAAAGAATACATGACAAATGTGAAATTTTCACAGCCATCCAAAGACATTGAATTATGTAGTATGTACTCAAATCTCAAACCTCAAGTGACAGAAGGCAGATGGTTTGTTTGTATTATGATCTTCCATCTCACCTTTTACATCAACTATCTTTTTCTTGCGTGTGACGTCAAAAGTGTAACCCTCCATTATTCAGAAAGAAGTTTCACTTCAGCTGTGAGATCTAAGCACACATTTTTTTTTTTAAATATTTTTGTATTTACCTTTTTCAGTTCATTCACTTGTGATTAAAGAAATATTTGTCCATTCTTAACATTAAATATTTATTAAATAAAGAAAGTGTTACTTTAACATTAGGTGTTGGAAAAATAATATTTAATAGTTTACAGTGATAAAAACTATCTCAATTAATATTTACAATTAAACTGCAAACAGCAAATATTTCCGTTTTTTCTTACAAATTGTAGAAGCTTTTTCTTTACCTACTTATAAACTTTCAAAGATTAACATTTTGCTTATGAAAAATTAAAATTATAGCAATAAAAAAAAATATATAATCAATTTGCTCATTTATGGAACATTTTCTATTGTAAATGTAAATGAACTCTGAACTTCATCAACAAAATTATTATTTGAGTTTTAAATTCTGAAAAATTAATTGAGAAATAAAAAGTTACAAGATATCTCAAATAATCGTGGAAAGACGACATCTACAAAGAATTTAATTATAGTAAGAGTTTCATATTCGTTGAAGACATTTTTGATGAAACTTGCTCTCGTTACAATGCGAATGTGTGAATAATAACGTTTTCCCGTGTTTGTTTTGTAAGATCTTAAATTAAAAATAAACCTCTGCTAATTAACTTTAGTAAAATTATTTTATTTTGAGACTTGCCCACATACAAATTTTTGCTAAATAGACATTGCAACATGTGTTCTACGAGAGTCACGGTACATTCGTATATTATAAGCGGTGATTATGATTAGGATGAAATAGTTTTCGTTGAAGCTTTTTGTAACTTTGTACTTTCCATTCGTTGTTGATGACAGCCATGCCATACCCGGGGTTTGAACCCGGAACCCTTGAAGCAATAACGCTACCGCTTCTTTCTTACCCAGAAGAAGATGCATGAGTGCATTGAATGTCGGTTGTGGAAGAGAATAAAAGTAATTAACACCACATTCGAGAAATTTCCCTCATTTATGGAATTAATCAGTTCAATGTAATAAAACAATAGAAAGTAGAAGTTTTTTGTCTGAAGAAGAAAATGGCCGCGTTCAGCATGACACAGCGCTGGCAGCGCTGAGCACCGAAGTTTGCCGAATACTATTGATGGACCAATTACATTCGTCCATTCATTGCGTTCGGCAAACTTCGACGGTCAGCGCTGCCAGCGCTGTGTCATGCTGAACGCGGCCATTGATGCTTCAATTCTATTTTTTTTTTTTTTATTATTATTTGAAAATATTCTAAACGAAGGTTGGTTGAGAGCAAGTAAAAAGTGGATGGAAAGATATTTAAAATAAAATTCCAAAAAAATATTTACTATGTTAATAATTTTAGCGTAACCCTCAAATTTTATGTAAACAACTAAACTTATTTGTGCCGTTTGGTCTCGAAGTAAAATAATTTTGCTATAAAAATGAATAGCTAATTATTGTAAGTTGTGTGTTGTTATCATAGAATATTGTAATATATCATAATCATTACCTTTACAACTAAATACGAATTTTACTTAGTTCTAATATTTATATATAATAAAATACTTTTTTAATGCAAACATCTAACAGAGTTTTGGGCAGAAAGGACGGACGTTTTTTAAAACGTCATAAAATTAATACTTTTTGCTTAAGAAAAAAATTATTGACAAATTTGAACTTGTAATGACCTAGTACTTGACTAAATCAAGTGTGGAAAACATCTTGCAAATGGTTATCATTAATGGGACTGTTGTTACCGTGAACTCGGAGCGCTATAATGGAGATAATGCACAACTTCTTTTTGCCTGAATTAAGAAACCGTGTTCCTATTCGACGTGAATGGTTTCAGCGGGATGGGGCGACAGCCCGCACAGTCAGTGCATCAATGAACTTTATTCGCCCTCTCTTTCCCAATGGCCTCATTTCCAGGTTTGGTGACATTTTTTGGCCTCCTCGGTCTCCTGATTTGTCCATATGCGATTTTTTCTTGTGGGGTCACCTCAAGATACGTACATACGAACACAAACCCCGCACATTGGAAGAACTGAAAGAAGCTATTCGGTAGAAGTCGCCCAAATTGACAGAGCGATATTGGAAAAACTTCGTAGAACGCCTCCAGACATGTATTAATAATAACGGACACAACATGCAAGATGTTGTTTTCCATACTTGATTTAGTCAAGTGCTAAGTCATTACAAACTCATCTGTCAATAAATTTTTTCTCAAGCATCAATTTTGTATTTTGCGAAAAGAACTATTAATCTGAAATAATAGTATTTTAAAAAGGGTGAAGGAAATTTAAATATAAATTTATAATAAAAATATCTTAAGCACAGCAATTTATATATATATCTTGTTCAAATTTAATTATTAAAAATTAAATACTTATTTGTTTTCAGGAGGAAGAAGAGGCGGAGGACAGTGCTGACCGTTTGGTCATTGACGAAGGCAGCGAAGCGGCTGCTGGAGATAGAAACCGTACCGATAATGGTTCAGAAGCCGGAGATGATGTTCCTCAGTGCCAAGGATGTCATCAAAAGTCAGCCCAGTTTGTCTGTGCTGGATGTGGCAATCAATGGTATTGCAGTAGAGACTGTCAGGTAATTAAATTCTTTCAATTACATCTAAACTTTTTCAATCATCATACCATATTTAAACTTTTCTAATTTAAAATTCAATTAAGAAATATCATTTTATATAAAACTAATTTAAAACTGGAAGGAATTAATTACGTACTTCTTAACTACTATTTTTAAATTACACCATTTATTACAATTGTGATTTATTATGTACATTAAGGTGAAATGGTACCCCCCGTTATTTTGTTTCTGTGCCGAGGCGAGCGCTAGTGAGCACTGAAATGAATAATTATGACTTAGTCGATAAAGTAGAAATATTTGTATATTTTACGATCTCCATCTATTCGATAATAGTCATACTTTGTTCCATGTCACAAACCTAAAAACATTCTAAAAGTAAATATATGTGAGATGGTACAAATTTATAGGTTACTTACCTAGAACAAATGAAAATAAAACAATTTATTGAACGTCAAATAATAATTTCAAATTTATTAACGAAGTAAAAATATTTTGTTTGTATGAAATATTAATAATATATTTTAAAAATAACGTTTCTTGGGAAGAGAATGGATAATAAATAACAAAATTTTAAAATCGTAACATATTACATAAAATTCACAGATTAGTGATTACATAATATTTTGTATTTACTGTAAGACTAAAAAAATGTTACATTTTCATAATTATTAAAAAAATAATAGGTACATCATAATAATAGCTATTTGTGTATTAAGAGCGCAAATGGGACATTGTTGATTGAGCGTGGCGCGGCATTCTCTCGAAATCGACAATGTCCATTTGCGCTCGAAACACACACAAGATTTTTTCTACAGTCGCCACAATGGGGTCATCCACCATATTAAAAAATAATAAAATGTACACTTTATATTTACAATACTACTCAATAAATAACGATTAATTTTTTAAATTTTAATTTATCGTTATTTTCCATTCTTCTTGAGCTATTGCTATAATCTAATTTTAGTAAATGAATACCCTACTTTATTTTTGTATTCCTTTACACAGTAGTACAGCATTTTGTTTGGTTATGTAATATACTGACAAAGCAGTCCTGAATAAACGTTCCCAATAAGAATGTAGACAAGTGACATTTCTCAACAGCTTTTAACTCTCCCCGAAATTAGTTTTAAAACATTCCAAAAGAAGATTTGTTGGAAGAATTTTGCAGCTTTGGCAGTTTTAAGTCACCAGAAATCAATTTGACAGTTTTAAACAATAAGAATGTAGACAAGTGACATTTCTCAACAGCTTTTAACTCTCCCAGAAATTAGTTTTAAAACATTCCAAAAGAAGATTTGTTGGAAGAATTTGACAGCTTTGGCAGTTTTAAATCACCAGAAATCAATTTGACAGTTTTAAACAATAAGAATGTTGATAAGTGACATTTCTCAATAGCTTTTAACTCTCCCAGAAATTAGTTTTAAAACATTCCAAAAGAAGATTTGTTGGAAGAATTTGACAGCTTTGGCAGTTTTAAGTCACCAGAAATCAATTTGACAGTTTTAAACAACTTTTAAGACTCCCAGAAATTAGTTTTAAAATATTCCAAAAGAAGATTTGCTGCATGGGAAATTTTGACAGCTTTGGCAGGTTTTAAGTCACCAGAAATAAATTTGACAGTTTTAGACAACTTTAAGTCTACCAGCAGTTAGTTTTAAAACATGCTAAAAGAATATTTGTTGGGAAAATTTGACAGCTTTGGCAGTTTTTAAGTTACCAGAAATCAATCCGACAGTTTCAAACAGCTTTTGAGTCTCCCAGAAATTAGTTTTAATACATTCCAAAAGATTTGTTGGAGATTTTGACAGCTTTGGCTGTTTTTAAGTCACCAAAAGTCAATTTGACAGTTTTGAACAGCTATTAAGTCTCCCAAAAATTAGTTTTAAAATATTTCAAGAGAAGATTTTGTTGGGAGAATTTGACAGCTTTGGCAGTTGTAGGTCACCAGAAATCAATTTGACAGTTTTAAACAGCTTTTAAGCAGTCAGGCATTCTTGTTTGGTTTTGTAATATACCGAGAGAGCAATAATAAGTCAGATTGACTTGTGGAGATGCATTTTATAGTTGAAATTCGGATAGCGAGCGATTTTTCTACTTTGACAAAAGCGAGCCCAAATGCCTACTTTGTTTATAGACTGTATGATGTTGAATGTATTATTTCGTATAATATGTGGTTAGCAATGAATGTCTTGTTTTTAAGGTATTATTTAATATTCCGCGACAGCTGTTCAACAATCCTGCATCATTTCCGAAGACGCTTAGTTTAGGGTTGTAATATTTGCTCTTGAGTCTGCTAAAAAAATATTGACAATATTTAGTAGGATTTTTTTACAAATATGTTACTATCTATGCCATTATGTTTATGTATGATGTGAGCCAAATAGATTACAATTACACTTTCTGGTACATAAGTATCCGAACGGTTCTGCTAATATTCTCATGCCGTAGAGGTAACTAACTATACGTAAATATAAGCTTTTCAAACAAAATATGTGTTTATACTTTGGGAATAAACTATTTTACTTTAGTTTTTATATCAATAAATTTTTACCTTCCGTCCTCTGTAGGTAAGGAAGGTATTGTCTTTAGTCAAAAAAGTCGGTGGAGTATTTAATGAATAAGCACATTGTGAGGTCCCTTGAATAAGATTTTAATTTTTTTACAATGATTATATGTGACGATAATTTCTCCTCCAATAACTCCAATACTACAAGTACAAAAAATTCGATTTCCTTGTATTTCCGTACTATAGATTCTTATAAAAGAGCAAGAGCTGATTAGATTTTGGTTGTAATTGGTCAATCGGAAGTACCCTCATTTGGACCTTTCAAGTTTTTTTTTTAAAAACGCAATTAATACCATTTTTTGACATTTTATATTATAAATATTATAGATTATTATATTCTCTATACGGTTTGATTGCATTTTATACTTCATATTCAATGTCTATAAACTTGAATAAAATATCATAAATTAGCCAGCTATGCAATAACCATGGAAACAGCTACTATATTATGAAGATAATTCTTGTTGACAGATATTATTTTTAATATTTTTTTAAAATATATGCAATACATTGTAGATTTAAGAAACATTAAATCGAATTTACTCTAAAAGAATGATGGAAAAAATCAATCAAAATGAACTAATGGGCCCATAAACCATAACAAAAAATAATAAAATGAACACTGTATTCTTAAAGTACTACTCAATAAATAACTATTAAGATAAAAAAAAAAAATTTTAATAATTATTTTGCGAGATATTTAAATTTATTTCCAGGGCCACAGATGACATCACACTATTGGTATCTTTCTCGCGCAGCCTGCTACAGAAACTGGTGTGAGAAAGATAGCTATAGGTTTCTTTGAAGATCAAATGCAGTTATACCAAAAACAATTGACTTTTTGGCACCACGAATGGGCCCATAAACCAATTTTTAAAAATATTTTTAAATGAAAGTTCGCTTAATTTTGAAGCAATTAACCAATTATTTAAAAAATGTTATTTTTATCTTAATCGTTATTTATTCAGCAGTACTTTAAGGATAAAGTGTACATTTTACTATTTTTTCTTATGGTTTATGGCCTATTGCTTTAAAATGAAACGCACTTTTATTTAAAATTTAAAAAAAATGGTTTATGGGCCTATTCTAATGTTTGCACTAGGTTATCTGAAAAACTAATGCGTGTATTTTTTATAATTTTTGGAGGTACGATAATCAAATTATTTTACGAATTATAAAATATCACGTCCCCTCCCCCATAACGTGATATCTTCTATCTACATCAAATCTACATTCTCCATAACACCATCTCGTTTTTTCTGCAATTCCGCGATTGTTGAGCAGTACGCATCCCCACCATTTCGTCATATCTTCCATCTCTACATTCTACATAGCACCATCTCACTCTCTCTCTCTCACACACAATGCCGATTTTAATAGAAATAAAATGTAAATATAATTTGTAATAAATCTTTTACTTTGTTATTTTTATACTACAAAACCAAACGTAATATAAAATGAATGCTGCGAAATAACTACAAGACAGTGTATAAATTTGGCGGGAGGCAAAAATATTTTTCAATTGTCCATGGAGCCACCGACTTCATTATAGTTGAGCTTTCTACCGCTAGGTCTACTCGTAGCGCCACTTCCTTATATTTCATGAAAATACTTACCGAATTTGTTTTAATTACGAATATATTTTATATTAAACGATAAATATTTACAATACTTACCTGAGAAATATAGAAATGTGTGCAGTACGTAACACTAAATAAATTTTAGAAATAGCACCTCACACACTTGAGAAAAAAAATAAAATTAAACATTTTATTTTTTTTAAGTATGTTCCCAACATTCAATTTTCGATTTTTTTTTTATATGTTATGTATAACAATATTCTTCAAAACATATTAAAGTATGAATAAAATTGTAGGTTTAGTATAGAAGATAAACATTAAAATGTATGAAAAAAGTAGGTTTTTTGGATTTTTAAAATTGTTCTCGACAATCATTTTTTTTAATTTTCACATATTTTATTCCTTATATTGTTATAAATATTTTATGCAAGTTTAATCAAAATTGTAGGTTTTGAACTGGAGATATATTGAAAATAATATTTAAAATATTTTTTTGAGTGTATAAATAAATACAAATATTATTGTAACTATTTTATTTTGATGACAAATTGTCTCCTTTTTATTCGTGTATACAAAGAAATCATATTACATCATACAATTTTAAGTAAAAAATAAAAAACCTTTTTGGTAATTTTGAATTTCGCGGGCTGGGGTACCATTTCACCTTAACAGAAAGTTGAATTGTTATATTATCTCATTGAGAAAAATATACATCTAAAATATTTATATTTTATTAAAAATAATTCAATATTTGTTAAATTTTCTAGAACAATTTGGTTAATTTCGATTATTATAGTGATGGTGAAATATATTTATATTCAAATAATTATTACAAAAAATATAAGGACTTGGCTAGAGTCCCGAACACTGGACTGTATTCAAAAAATTTTAAATCCCGAAGAGACGTGGCAGACAAATTAAGTCACGATGAGGCATGGTTTAATACTAGAAACGTTCTGGACTTGAGCAAAAAAATCTGATGTGGGCAGCACAATACCTTCCGTCAATTCTATGTATATCGTACAAATCCCATACCAAAAGTTCCTTGGAAAAGATTCTATGTATATATCTAGTAAAATTCTAACACGAACATATATTATTTTCTACAAATTCCATACCGAGAGTTCCTTGGAAAAGATTCTTTAAATCCAATAAAATTATAACACGAACATACACTAGGTAAATTGCACTTGACATTGACATCTGTCAATTAGAATTATTTGAATATATCAGCTGTTTCCATGATTATAACAAAGCTGGCTAATGTATGAAAGTTAATCTCTTTATAATTCTTTAACTGTATATCTGTTGAATATGAAGAAAAATATATAATCAAACCGTATACACATTAAGACATTCTTTTATATTGATAATCACATAAAATGTCAAAAACTGATATTTAACTGCGTTGTTTGAAGAAAAACTATTAAGAACTTGAAATAAGGGAACTTCCGGTTGACCAATTATAACCAAAATCTAATCAGCTCTTCATATGGATGTCAAGAAGAGGAAAATGAAAGCATTATAATTTTCAGAATTGTAGTATTTTATTATTCATTTTTTATTTATTGTACACACTTTTTAGTACATTGCTTATGTAAGTGGTGATTTAATGAGGACGACACAGTTTTTCCTTATATATTTTATATTTTCATACACTTGAAACATCGTTGATGAAGATAAAATTGTGAAAGAGATACACAAAACAACCATACCTTACTCAGGATTCGAACTCGGAACCCTTGGGTCATGAGTTGACTACGTTGCCCACTACATCACCGGGGTCGGTAATTTTTAGAACTGTAGTATTGGAGTTATCGTCGGAGAAAAATTTGTCATACGCACACAGACACACGTGACACACATGATCGTAAAACTAGTAAAATCGTATTCTAGGGATCCTATAGCGTGCTTATTCATTAAAAAATCACCACCGAATTTATTAACCAAAGACAATACCTTCCTGACCTAAAGATGACGGAAGGTAGAAACAGTAAAAAATGGGTAGTGTATCATCACACAGGTTGCTATTTATGACCGTGTTCTCCGGAGGATTAAGCATTAATACATACAGCATACACAGATATTTACAGGCGTAATAGTATATTATGTGGCAAGTGTGTGAAGCTGAAATTTTTACATGAGGGTGGAGAAAGAAACCACCTGAATGTAAAATAGGCTTCACACACGTGTTACATACTATACTTTTTCTACGACCTTGCAATAAAATATATTTTTTCTTCACATTGTCATTCTTTTAACGTAAAGCCTCTGTATTATCGGCTTGTGTAATCATGGTTAGCAACGTTACGGGTGTTTAACAGCTTTGTTTTATTAAAATACAATTCAGTTTGTAATATTGAAAATAATGAACGGTGCGTGAAGTAGCACTTCACGCACAGTGTGCAAAAAATCAAACTTCACACATAAAAATTGATACGTGAATTACTCACTTCACGCATGGCAGTAGAAAAAATATATTTAATTCATATTTTATGTTATTTGTTGTAGGTGGCAGCTTGGGATGAACATTCTGAAGTGTGTTCCGGTTGAAGAAACCAACATCCTCGAACTGAAAGGTCGCAGTTTCCTATCAGATTATATTTAAACCATAATTTCATTCACTGATCATTCATTCACCGATTTATTATTAATTGATCCTCATTTATTTGAAATCGTGATTCAATTGTCGATTCGATTATGTTTGTAATGAGATCTGTGTTGTGTCTTGAGTTACCGAACGGCTTACTGCGATTATTTATTGGGAGATGATCGCGTAGCTTGTATTGTACTTATAACTTCCTAAACAAGCCAACTATAGAGTTATATCACTCTGCTAGTCAGCCAAGGTATCGTAGTTACCTGTTAGTCACTCAACGGTGTGTATGTGATCTGTCGTATGTTCAAGAGCAAGTGCCATTCACAAAAGAGTTTTGTGCAAATACTATTATATAGGATATATTATATTATATTCATATAGCATAGATTCATAAGAAAAGGCATTCTAAAAATATATGAAGTATAAGGTAAGCTCTGAGCAGATAATTTTGTAATTTTTTGTACATGAGAACTTGAATAGTTTATATATAATATCAATAAGTCCAGAGTGTATTTTTCTTTATCATTTTATTCATTACAACTAGTAAAAGATTACCAAATGTAAGATATTTATTCTGTGATATTCGTGTTTGCTAATAATCCTACATTTTTTGTTTTCGTGTAGTGTCTGTGGCTACTTAAATAAACATCAGAGAAATACATCTGTTCCCACAATTTTCCCTTCCTGTCCTATCCAATTTGCAGCCTTCAAGAATATTATACACGTAAGTAACAAGTTCACATATTTATATATTTGATTTGAAATTCATTTATTTGAAGGCAATAATTACAAACTTCAGTAGATCAAAAATACAGGGTCGAAAAGGGGGCATTTGGCTCCAGTGGAAATTGCATTTTTACTTCTCACTAAGAGAGATATTGGATTTATGCTAAAAATCGCATATCAGGATTTTAGTGAATAAGCCCGTTTTAAGGGCCTTAGAATCCGATTATAACATTCTTACGATGATGTGTGTGTGTGTGTGTCCTGGATGTTGGAAGGACGATTCCTCAAAAACTATAATACCTGTGTAACTACAAAGTTTTGATAACAATTGGACAACCGGAAGTAGTATTCTTAAAAAAATTCTCCTAAATATTATTTTTTGAAAAAATTTGTTATTACAAATATTGAAGAATATATCATTGTACATCTGATACATTTGAGAATAAATTACCAAATTAATGTTTTTTTTATTATTATTAATCTGAGATTGCCACAATTTCAAATGAATTTCAAAAGCCAGACTATAGCAACGCATGATCGTGATATTACAATAACAAAATTCCTTTTTTCAGTTAGCCTGCAATGTGTCATCTTATTTGCAAGCGAGCAATTCGTTCAGTTCCTTGAAAACCTTTTGGTATTCTTAGTGGTAAATTAAAATTTCATACTTATGTTTTATTTTATAACTTTCCATACATAATTTTTATCAATACTGATATATGTAAGTAAAATGGTAATCACTGTGAAATTTCAAAAACGTTTCCTATATTGTATTAAATGTATTATCTGAAATATGTGTCCTTATGTACGCAAAACAATTTGTTTTAAAAATGGCGAATTCAAGTCATCTTTTAAACATAAATCAAATCTTTATAGCGTGCAACTGATACCAAATATTGTAATTAATTCATACATAATAAGGTAAGTTTTACATTCTAGTAACGTTCTTACTGCTAAAAGTGGAGAGCCTCGCTAGAACTTTGAGTATAAGAAAATCAGGTAGGCCGTGGAAAACAAAATTTTTAACAGTAATTTTTTTGTCATTTAAAATTAAGTTGTGAAACTTAATATTTCTTATTTCTGGTACCTTGTTGAAGAGATTCAAAATAAAGTACTTTTGTCGCCTACTCAAGGTGGTGTCGAGAAAAGGGAACAAAATGCTTTCACATTTGTCCTTTTTATTAATTACTTGGACGTTTCGGAGGTCCAATGACCTCCATCTTTAGCATATACATTGTTTGGCTAAGTTTTACTTTCTTTATTTATTGTGTTGAATTTTTGAATTGTGAAACTTAAGTTAATCAAAACTTAGTTAATCATAACTTAGTTAAACATTCTTTAAGGCATCGGTGTGAGTAAGAATAAAATTTATCAGAGAGCACTTTCTTCAGGTCATGGTGAAAGAAAAAATTAAGTTTTAGGACACTCACCATACTCTCCTGATCTGGCTTTTGAGCTTAAATAAATTCCTGTATAGTCCATTCCAATGGTTCGGCTCTAAAATTATCCTCTTTTGACCAATAGAATGACGTCTCTGTTTAAGAATTAGTTCCACATTCTCTCGACGTGAACGGAAAGAATGATTCTGTATTGAAGGGAAGTACTTTGAACATATTCAAAATAAAATTCTAAAAAATATGTATCATATATCTTTTTCTTAATAAATTCTAGAGTGATCCTCTTATTATAGAACTATATTTAAAGGACAAGTACATGTCATTCCTTGATTTCCAAATTAAATTCAAATTTATGTATTCAGGAAACTAAAATAGAATAGTAATAATGGGGTCCTCCACCATAACAAAAAATAATAAAATGTACATTTCGTACTTAAAGTACTACTCAATAATTAACGATTAAGATAAAGAAAACATTATTTTAATAATTACTTTACGAGATATTTGAAATTTGTTGTCAATGTCACTGTGACGTCGCACTATTGTCATCTTTCCCTATGTATAATGAATGGTTTGAGTTATCATTGTTGAAAATGGGAATTATTCGGAGGAAGAGAAGATACAAATCATTGATTAGAATTATTTTGATATATTTTTATAATTTCTGACAGGTCAGATGTCATAAAATTTGTTTAAGATTTTATTTCAATGCCATGGCTAACACTGTAAAGAAGTAATTTTTTTGATAAAATTCAATTATCTCGGTAACAAAATTAAGAAGCCACTTTTGGGCAAGGTAAAACTGATTTCTCATGTTAAACGCCTATGGCCCGGTTTTCGTGTTACACCCGGTATATTAAATAAGTGGTGATAGAAACAATACTCTTTTTCATAAATATACAGAGTGATCGAAAAGAAATGATGCAGATACAATAGGGGATTCTAGCTCAATCGATTTAATGGAAAATACTAAAAAAATACGAATGTATATGCTGAATAACGAATATTAATAAAAAAATGAAATGGTATAATTGAAATATTTCAGAAATAAGGAGTTTCTTGTTATAGCGCTTCGACACCAATATGAATTAAATATATAATATTTTGATTGGCGACCGAAAGACAGCCTATACATGTATAACAAATAGCGTGTTAGGAGGTGGGGGTTACTACCAATGGAAGTTAAGAAATTCAAATTCGAAAGGAGGGGCTAACATTCCTGTACTGCAGTTTTCAAACAGTTTTTATTAGTCTTAGTTTTCCTAATATTTTAAGATGAAATTATAAAAAAAAAATAATAATTGTGGAATCCCCTACAATTCTGGGGATCTTTTTATTCCACAGTCTGCACAACACCAGGTGAAGGCGGAAATACTATTTGACATCATTTGGACAATAGATACAAAAAGGTTATGTCAGAACAGGGGCCTGACAGCTAAAAGGATTTTGATGATTGGAATGGTTTAGATTATTGCTCTATGGGTAAAGTGAGAAATAAAGTACGTGGGTAAGGAAAACAACAACCATTTTAATAAAAAATTATAAATATACTCAAATCAAAATTTTTAAATATCATTGTCAAAAAAAAAGGAAATAAATTTATGTATCAGTTTTACCAATTTCAAATATTTGTCAACTGAATTATATAGTTATTTTTGATCACTCTATACTTCATTTCACGTAAGAAAATAGTAGATGGCGCTTGAGAGCAGACCGTTTTAAAGTCACTAGATATATAAAGTACCGCAATTGGCCGCCATATTGTGTCGAGCTTCAGCGCCAAATTTAAAATGGATTATCTTGAAACGAGTGCGTTATTTACAAAGAAAAATAATCGACCGTGAAATAAATCTATGAAGGTAATTAATTAATGTTGATTTTATGTTCATAATTTTTATAATATGCATACATATAAAAACAAAACTTCACTTATCGAAATTATAAAGAAAATAAAAAATAAGTACAATTAAGGTTAATTTTCTTCAGGTCGTTTGACATGATGACAGCGTTGACGCTAAAGTCCCCAGATATAGTGACTTTTATAGGCACAGCCAACTACAACTAGACCCTGATTGGCCTGATTCCGCCATATTGTGTCTAAAAAACGTTCTTCTCTCTCTAACACATTGGTACAATGAATTGCGGTACTTTATATATCTAGTGACTTTAGACCGTTTTTATAGGCATAATTTAAATTTGTGAAACCAAACTTAGTCAATAATAAATATGTTATCTGTAACAATGTACATCACCTAAAAATTACAACAAAACGTGGTTAAATACCACACAATTCTGTAAATTTTATTTGATAACTGACAACCGACAGGAGTTATTTTTTCGTTTTGGTAAACAAGGTTTGCATTCTGACCAATTAAAGGCCAGAATTTATATCCCTATCTAAACCAACGCTATTTTCTTATTTGAAATGAGGTGCACTCGTTTTCAGTATGTAGATTGATAATCAAAAACCTAACGTTTTAATATTATTAACAAATAAAGTCTTGTAACATTTATATAATTATTTTTGTAGAATTCAATACACAACTTAATTAATAAATGTATTGTTCATGCAGTTCAAAGATGCAGTTAGTGTTTACTAGTTCGCGCCGTAATTTAAATTTAGTTGTGACCTCTCTTTACTCCTCTGTCACCCGCACCGGTGTTGTGGAAAACTTTTTGTGTTATCTGTGTTATGGCGGCGAAGTAGTGTGCGTTGTGCAACGTTTTTAAGAAAACATGACAATTTTCTTCATAAAGTGCGAATAATTAATACATTTTATTGAGAACACAAACTATACTATAAGGTTAGTTCTTTATTTAGCATATTTCGTTAAATATATATGTTTGAGTAAAGTGTTGAGCATTCGGCATTTTTGTTGGTGCATGTGTTTAGCCGATAACCAACGAATATTTGTTTGTATGCAATATATTACGCTTATAAATATACAAAGTTGTTATTGTTATTAAGTTTTGTACAAGACATTCTATTTGTATTAAATATAGTTACGTGTTTTTATTTCCAGGCGGCAAAATGTCGCTTCCCCCATACTTATTGGGGCCCAACCCCTGGGCCACGATGATGGCCCAGCAGGCCCATTTGGCTGCGGCTCATGCCCAGGCACAAGTAGCAGCAGCTCAGGCTCATGCTCATGCATTGCAACAACAACTACCACCTCCTCATCCGAAACCAGATCTCATGTCGGAAGACAAGTTGCAAGAAAAAGCTCAAAAATGGCATCAGCTGCAATCTAAGCGTTTTTCAGAAAAACGTAAATTAGGTTTTGTTGATGCGCAGAAAGAAGATATGCCCCCTGAGCATATTCGAAAAATTATAAGAGATCATGGTGATATGAGTAGTAGGAAATACAGGCACGATAAAAGAGTATATCTAGGTGCTTTGAAATATATGCCTCATGCAGTTATGAAGCTTTTGGAGAATATGCCCATGCCCTGGGAACAAATTAGAGATGTACAAGTTTTGTACCACATTACTGGAGCTATTACCTTTGTTAATGAAATTCCCTGGGTTATAGAACCAGTTTACATCGCACAATGGGGGTAAGTTCTAATTTTTATTTGTATTGTTTGGTTAAATAATTGTATGTGAAAATATACAATTTTACTAACTTCGATAATATTCTCATTAACAATGTTTTTATTTACGAATATATTTCAATTTGAAAACTAAAATAATCGAACAAATATTTATAAAAATAACTTCAATCGTGGAAAGAGTCCTTTAGGATCAAGGAAAATTAAAAAAATTCGTTTTCTTCACTGGTATTTGAACCCAAAACCTTCGTATGGCTAGTAGAATGTTCTATCGTAGGAGGGTCCTGGATTCAAATCTCAGTGATGTCTATCATTTTTTCACAAAATCTTTATTCTTCAAGTTAAATAATAAGGTCCTCCACCGTAGTAACAAATTAGAACAAGGATCAGTTATATTAAAACTAGACCTTAAAACTGTATACTAAGGACTATCATTAGGTCTGTTCGTTTGTATTACACTAACTTGTACAAAATGTACCGAGAATACGTCACAGTGTAGTTTAGTGCAACGTAGTACAGACTTGTTTTCGAAATTCAATCGAACACTAATTAAACAAGTTAGTGCAGATTGTTAACTAGCAACTCCATTTATAAATATGTATCATTATAATGATTTTTCCATTTAGTTAAAATTTATTGCAATTCTTTCAATATGAAAAATCCATTAATGTTTATTTTTTGTACTAAATGTGAATTACACATATCTATATCGATTTTAATAGTTTTCAGTTAAATTAAAACTTTTTTTTAATAAATATTTTGTATGCAGTGATATATTACTTATTTTTCCATTTTATTTCTTTGATATTCTTAAAACACATTTCCTTTGATTCATTTTTAAAATATAGAATAAGATATTGCAGATTGATGAAAAAATTATAGTTACAAGTATACACGACAACCTATGTGTCAAATTGTGACGCACTGCACTAAGTGTACTAGCTCGGGAGGTAGTACAGTTAAGACAAGTTAGTGCAACATGCACGACTACAAACGAACACAGTGCAGACAACTTCGAACACGCAAACGAACATATTTTTCAAAAAATTACAAGTTAGTGCAGCTAGAACCATACAAACGAACAGACCTAATGTTTAAAAATAGTTATTAGTTTCTAAAATAATCGAGTTTTTATTACCATATCCTCCTCTATATCTACGTCACACATTTATTCTATTCCAAATTCTTACTAATTTCAAACCTCCTGCTATCTCCTTTTTGAAATACGGAATCTATTTGCAAGTATATATATGCAGAAAATAACAACATTAAAATAACAGAAATGAACCAAATAATACTAGTTTAAATTTATGATGCCATGACAGATTACAGGCGTTGGTATGAAAGTAAAAGATTTGTTGAATGACATAGGCTACCAGTGGTAATCAAATCTTGGACTATAATACATACGTAGTATTTTTATTAATTATGACATTAAATTACTTATTATCCACCCATATTTCCAATTATTGGCCACAGGGATTATTTTAACATATTTATACATTTTATAAGTGCTGAAAAAAATAAATTTATGTGACTTCAATTATTAGCGAAATCCACTGATTGAGAACAAAATCATCTCTATATCTACGTCACAGAATATTAAAAAAATTATTACGGCTTAACGAATAACAATAAAGACTTTCTAAAATTACATATCACTTTCAGTTTAGATGAAGTTTTATAAAAAAATATATACTGGAGGACCCTATTGGCATATATCTGCTTGACAAAATGGTGTCCAGCTAAATTATCGCAAAGATATTAATCTAAGCAAATTTTGTGTTTTTCTTCAAAATGTTTGTTTTTAAAAACTACTAGTTTTCATTTGTGTATCTGCTTCAGTTAATGGTGTAAAATTCATTTTTTTCAACAATTGTGTGGGAAATAAGTTCTCAAACTCACAATGATTACAGGAAATAGCCAATTTCCCTACTAGAGAGAGAGAGAAATAATGGAAAACAATTAAAAATAACCCCTTTAAAATTTATTTTTTGCTTTTTGTACGTTAATCTTAATTCTTCCAAAAGAAAATATCTTATACTAAAAAAAAAAAAAAATATATCATATATTATCCATTTCTGGGTGTGCCATTATCTACAACACATGCAGACATCGGTAATGATGACGATATATTTTACCGTGTGGGCGCTTACCAGGCGTCACTTCACGGGCACTCATTGCTGGCGTGCATAGTGCACCACAGGGGTCACTTTTGTGCCATTTAAAATTGGAAATATTTGGCGTCTGTCGGGATCGAACCCGGTTCCCCCAGGTTTGCGACCAGACACTTAGGCACGCGGCCACGGGACCCCATATCTTATACTAAGTAAATAATTTGCATATATCTGCTTGGAAAAATGTCCAGCAAAATTATCACAAAGATATTAATCTAAGCAAATTTTGTGTTATTTCTTAAAAATGTTTGTTTTTAAAAACTACTAGTTTTCATTTGTGTATGGATCTGCTTCAGATAACGGTGTAAAATTCATTTTCAATTTCTCTACTAGAAAGAGCAATAATGAAAAACAATGTTTTTTTTTTAAATTTATTTGTTAACATGAACGTAATTGTCATGACCGCTTCAAAATGCTACGCATAACTGCTCAAGTAACATGATAATGTTAAAAATTTAGAGTATATATTTCTTATATTTGTGGACTATTTAGAGAAATATAGTTGTTTTTCTATAATCTTATGGGAAATAATTTTCTTAAACTCAAAATGAGTGCTGGAAATAGTCAATTTCTGCACTAGTGGAGCATCTAGGAATAAGAGATTTCGTATCAGAATCACATTTCTTATCCAAATTATTGCTTCAGAATGTGCTTTCTAGACGAAATATGTGTTTTTAGAGTGTTTTACAGTAATTTCAATATTACAAAACTGTACTTTGACTGCATAGGCAAGGGCATCACGGAAGCCCTTCAAATAAAATTGTAACAAAAATACTTAATAATAAGGTTAAATTTTCTAAAATGTTTGGTATTATTGAAATATTCATTGATTACATTTTTATTGTTAACACGAAAAAGTAGTAATAGCTTCAGATTCTTTTACTTCTTGCCTGGAAAGGTAAAATTCCGTATTCAATCAAAAAATTTTATTTTTCGGCTTCTACTACTTTCGGCTTTATTGTGTCTTTCTCAGGAGGTGAAAAACTATTTTAAAGATACATTGATTGATGTGGAATAATAATAAAATATCTGATGTGGACACCACATGACTTCCTTGTACGCCTGTTACACTATACATATTTTGTTAATAATTAAAATATGTATAATAACACACCCAATCATAAAATTGCACGTATTTGACATAATTTGACATTGACATTAAATTCTTTATTTTTTTGTTATTTCTTGTCCTAATTCATAGCAAACTTAATTACAGAAACCAAAAAGTACATAATGTTTAAATTTACATATCTCGCTTATACAAAGAACTAATTTAGTCATACTTAAAGTTTTCGACGCAAAATTTAATTCTCTAAAACTTTTATTTGAAGCATTTATTGTTAAATTTAAAATAACACACTTTTTTTCAAGAAAAACTGATAATAGCTTCAAGTAAAGTATCACTTCCGGTTAGACTATTTTAACCAAAGTCTATTATGCTATTTCCATTGATATAAATGTATTATATACCAAATTTGAAAAGTTTTGGATTATATTTTTATTTTAATATTGTTTTTTATTAAAATCTATTATAGGTTTCAAGTAAAGTACCACTTCCGGGTATACCATTTTAACTAAAATCTATTATGTTATTCCCATTGATATATAAGTATTATATACCAAATTTGAAAAGTTTTGGATTATATTTTAATATAGTTTTTCATTAAAATCTACTATAGGCTTCAAGTAAAGTACCACTTCCGGGTAGACCATTTTTACTAAAATCTATTTTGTTATTCCCATTGATATAAAAGTCTTATATACCAAATTTGAAAAGTTTTGGATAATATTATAATATAGTTTTCCATTAAAATCTATTATGGGTTTCAAGTAAAGTACCACTTCTGATAGTTATGCAATGACCAAAAAGGGAGGTGCACAACTAGATGTTATAACAGTCCTAAATACAAAATTTTAACTTTCTACGGTTTCCCGTTTTTCAGTTATGCGAGATACAGACGTCACGACGAAATTAGTCAAAATAGATTCAGGGATGGTCAAAATGGATATTTCCGTTGAAATCTGGAAACCGAATTTTTTCGCGATTACAATACTTCCTTTACTTCGTACAAGGAAGTAAAAACATCTAAAACATAGTCACATATTGGTCGTCAGATAAAAGTTTTTTTTTTTTGGGAACAACGTTTGCGTCTTTTGAAGAAAGGGATTTACGCTTACAAAAATGGTATTTTTAAATGATGAACTGCGTAGGGGTATGAAACCAGTGCAAATGTGAACTGGTGGCTACTCTGTACAGAATGTCTCATTTTCGATATTTTTTTTAGGTTATCTCGGGAAATATTAATGATAGAGCAAAATCGTTTGCACATTCCAGGATCAACTTTTTGAAAAAAGTTTAATAGTCACCACAGTAATTTTCGATCTTCTTTTGTTTCGGAGCTACAGGCAAAAACTTGTTTTTCACTCATTTTGAAAATATCTCATAACTTATTTATTATGGTGGTTAGAGAAAATTGTTTTAACAAATTTTGTACCGTTTTTTAGGAAAAATAAAATTGCGTAATTAGATTTTTTTAAAAAATTCATAATTCTTGAGATATGACACAAACTTATGATTTTTTAAATGGCAATCTATGTTGAAAATAGTCTTATCTTTTTTCTTATTTTATAAGCTTTTCAACGATATATAACATGTCTATATTCTTTTGTTTTACACATAAATAAAAGATGAATTATTAATTTTTTGAAGTGAAAAAATTGAAAATTATTAAGAAACAAATGAAAAAAACTATAATAGTTCATCATTTGTTTATTTTGATTCCGTATCTATAAATTATGTTCTCAAAATTATTGTAAAACAATTATTTTCGGATTAGTTAAGTTATTATTTATCGACGTCACAGTTGGCTTTGACATAATTTAAAAAAAATTGGTTTAATATGCTTTTAAAGTAAATAAATTAAAAATATGTGTAGAACTGAAGCAAATAATATTAGAAATAAACAAATGATGAACTATTATAGTTTTTTGTCATTTGTTTTTTAATAATTTTCAAGTGTTTCACTCCAAACAATTAAATCATCTTTTATTCATGTGTAAGACAAAAGAATGTAGATATGTTATACAGGGTGTTTCTTAAATAGGGGGACATGGCTTAACCACAGATTCCTGAGGCTAAAATAAGACGATTTAACCAAACTTGCTTCTACCGGAAAGTGTACCGTTTAGTCAGAAATCTGCTTCAAAGTTCTTCGAAAAAAAAATTATTTTGCTTATAATAATCGGACGCTTTATTCGATTTGGATGAAATTTGGTATGACAGTTTATATGGTTATAGGTCATCTTTTAAGGTGATACTTGTTATTATTAGTGAACCACTAGTGTATGAAACTTAGGTCTCCCAACATTAATTAGACCGTAACTTTTTAATGGCAGTGCCGAAAACGTGAAATTATTTTTCTTCAGAAAGATACATTCAATAGTAAACTTTTGTCTCTCTGTGTAATTTGTGATATCTGTTACGGTTCACATAGAAAGAAATAAAATCTTAGTGCCTGCACTGCCAAATTTTTAAAATAAATTTAATCTAGCAGTCTATCTAAATGTCAAACGAGTAATTTTTAATGACAGTAACAATTGTTTTACGGGTTGTCAAAAATTTTCTTCGCAATATTCTAAAATTAGTAACATCCGTGTGTTCGGTCTAATAGTATTTTACTACCATTATTATAAATAAGACGATTACATATCTTAGCTTACTCCTAAACAAGTTGTAAAGATTGACAACTCGTTACTGTCATTAAAAATTACTTGTTTGACATTTGGATAGACTGCTAGATTAAATTTATTTTAAAAATTTAGCAGTGCAGACACTCGGATTTTATTTTTTTCTGTGTGAACCGTAACAGATATCACAAATTACACAGAGAGACAAAAGTTTACTATTGAATGTATCTTTATGAAGAAAAATAATTTCACGTTTTCGGCATTGCCATTAAAAAGTTACGGTCTAATTAATGTTGGAAGACCTAAGTTTCATACACTAGTGGTTCACTAATAATAACAAGTATCACCTTAAAAGATGACCTATACCCATATAAACTGTCATACCAAATTTCATCCAAATCGAATAAAGCGTCCGATTATTATAAGCAAAATAATTTTTTTTTCGAGGAACTTTGAAGCAGATTTCTGGGTAAACGGTACACTTTCCGGTAGAAGCAAGTTTGGTTAAATCGTCTTATTTTAACCTGAGGAATCTGTAGTTAAGCCATGTCCCCCTATTTAAGAGACACCCTGTATATCGTTGAAAAGCTTATAAAATGAACAAAAAGATGAGACTATTTTCAGCATAGGTTGCCATTTAAAAACGATTTTGCTTTATCAGTAATATTTCCCGAGATACCCTAAAAAAACAACGAAAATGAGACATTCTGTACAGTTGTGTAGACTAGTGGTTTTCAGCCAGTGTTCTGCAGAATATTGGCGTTCTGTAAGAACTTCGGAAGTATTCTGGGAAAAATTTTTGTAAACTCCAAAAGAACATTGTCAAAACAAACAAAAAGGATACTAATTAATAATAAAGAATATGTTACTTTAGTTTTAGAACATTAGTCGTTATTAGAAAACAACAAAATATTTTCCGTCTATTTATGTAGAAAAATACAACTGGATTTGAAATACAAATTTGATCCGTATAAATGTGAATTTCAGAGAAAGAAGAACTCATATTCTTATCAGCTGATAGTAGTTTAAAAATTAAACACACCTGTAAGGATTATCCGTGGTATTATCTGTTGATGAATTTTGGATCAACAGAATGGGGGTTTCCACCGTATCAAATAGTGAAAAATATCAATAGTACACTTAATAGTTCTTTATGCAACAAGAATAAAAAGTTATTTCACGAATAGGATAGTTTGACCGAACGAGCTGTAGGCGAGTTCGTTAAATCCTTTCATTAGTCACGAGTTGCCAGTCAACGTGTAATTAAAAAACATGCTAAGGGCCGTTTTTTTTTTGGTTAAAATATTAACTAAGAATTAAATAAACAAATTGAAACGAAATAAACTGCCAAATGACAGATTTATAGCTGTCAACAAAACGATGCAATAAAATAGGGATGCATTCGGACCGGGCTTTGAGGTTTGGATCGACTCGGCCCGAAAAAAAAAATACCCTACCCGACTCGAAGATTGACTCGATAAAAAATTAGCTGGCCCGGGTCGAAAATTGACCCGAAATCAGGCCGGGCCGGGCCTAAACTCGAAATTGAGTGATTCCGGTATTCCTAATTTTGATTTCTATATGAGACGACATGTTTAACTTTTTTCGTGTCAAACTTAAATAAAAAAACCTCTACATCCTTATAACGTTCAACATTAGTTAACATAAGTTCGAAAATTGAAACAACTTTTTCACAAATCTTATTCAAAAAATATCAATTACTTAATGATTTTTTATCTAACTTTGTTTCTTCTCAAAAATAAGACAAGAAATCATTATGCTAGGAACAAAAATCACTTTTATTTAAGTATACGAGTAGAAACAATAGTAATAATAACATCACAATAGCATTATTATGCTTTAGTGAATAACCCTGAATTCATGAAACAAAATAACATTTTTATTTGTTAAGATGTGAAGTATGATGTTATGAAATCATTTTGATCCTTTTTAACTCCATACATTTTCATTAAAATATTAACTTTTGCAAATGATCCCTAGTGCCAAAGATTAAAAATCTGTTGTGGCCAGCACAAGACCTCTCGCCATTTCCATATTAGGCTATGGCTATATAAGTATTGTATTGCACTTCGCTTTCGAACCGTCATTTTATAACAAAATATTATAGAACATTACCAAAATATTGTTTTTTATTATATTTAACATGTCTCCTGCACACATATAATTCTAATTATATCTATTTTTCATTGCATGAGGAAGTTTCTAAATATCAGAGATTGTTCCAATTCATTAACCAGATTGGCGGTATTTCTGATGGATATATGCATTTTACCACAATTTTACCTATAATATCGAATATTTAATTAATAAAACAATAAGAAAAATTAAATATACTTCCCAGTAAAAGCTATCAGAATGTCACTAATGCCCGTATTCATAAACACTCGTAAAAATTTTAAACGGTTCGTTATAATATTTATCCAATAAAAACAGTCGACATTGAAAGAAAAATCAAAATTTTGTTTGTCAAGTTTGATTCTATTTGTCAAAAATTATAACGAGCCGTTTTGAAACTTTACGAGTGTTTATGAATATGGCCATTAAACTGTTGATTTTTTACACTGACATGTGTCATTTACAAATTATATTATAAACATTGGAATTTGTCAACTGGTTTCCTTAGTGCCGTAGCCTCTGCGATTAGTTCACTCTATAAATTATAGTGTCTTTATCTCTAAATCTATACAAGATATAATAATTTTTTTTTTGTATTAGATGGAGAATTTTATGTTCTTCAATATTTAATAAAAAAAACCTCCCAAAAAATTATATTTAGAAGAATTTTTCTAAGAAACTACTACTTCCGGTTGTTCAATTGTTACCAAAACCTTTTCAGCTCTTCCCAGGAATGTCAGATTGAGGAAACTGCAGTTAAATATTTTTTAAGTCTTATAGTTTTTGAGGAATCGTGACTACAACATCCAGATATACATACATACACATACACACACACACACACACACACACACACACACACACACACACACACACACACAGACATCATTTAAAAAAATGTTATAATCGGATTCTAGGGACCTTAAATCGTGCTTATTCAATAAAATCTGGATATGGTAAAAAACCGGCCTTAAGGGGGGGTTTGAATGAAGAGGGTTGCATAAGCAAAAAAATCATTTTTTGTTCGTGTCCCCTCGCGATTGTTATAAAAAAAAGTAAATATTTATTAAAATTTTGTAAATTATATGATTATGTTTGTGTCCTAAAACCATTTTGGTTGAAAAAATACAGCGGATATGAAAAAAAATAATTCATTTCCGGTTTATAACTTAAAATACGTAGACCAAATTATATTCAGGACACAATTTATTAAAAACCATAAACAAATATATAAATTTTATAAAAGTGTATGCAACAGGTTTTTAAAACGACACGAACGAAAATTTTACCAAAACAGACTCATTTGACTGCCGCGGCACTGAAAAATAGTTTGGGCATTACCTTACAGATGTCAGCACTAGAAATGTCGGTAATGCAGTTCGGAAAGTAAACATTGAAGCTCTACCTGACTAACCATGACATTTTTGTAATTTGATTTACAATCTTTTATTACTGCGGCTATTTCCATGAATGGTTTCTTAGAGAAAATAAATCTAAGATAAAAATGTAAGAGAAATTTGTCTCGAAATATTCTATTGTGAACAAATCAAAACATATATTATTAACTATTAGTGATTTTTAGTAAAAGTATTGTTTCACTAAATACAAGAAATAAAGTAATAACAAGAAACAATATATTTTAAGGCAATTGAAATTTCTTTTATGGTATCAGCTCTAACATGGTGAAACTTCATTCTTGAATTTGTATTTTAAATAAAGACTCAGTTTTTTTTAGTTTTAGAAAAATATTTATATCACGATGACTATAGTTTCGCTACCACAGTAATATCATCATAAATAAAGTTTAAAGTTAAGTAGATTTTCACTCAGTTAGTAATTGATATGTAATCAATTAACCATCATCATTGTGAATGTTTTTTTTAAAATGGTAAAATTTTTGATTATGCAATAATTAAATATGAAATAATAATATTAATAATAATACAATAATATTAAATAATTCAAATTATTTACAAAAAAAAGTTTGAAGTTAAGTAGTTTTTCACTCAGTAAAGGATATGTAATCAAAAGGTAAAATTATTGATTATAGAATAATTATTTTTTGTCTCTCAAAGTTTTAGCTTCCAAAATGTATTCCGGGTCTTTACATTTTTTATTAATTTTTTTTTTTTAATCTATTCCCCAAAACAATTTCCGGCAATATGCAATAATGAAACAGCATCATCAGATCAATATTAATATAACAATATAAACTTAAAAAACTTACTTATAATTACGAATAAATTTAAGTAAAATACTGAAACAAATAAATATGAAATAATAATAATAACAATAATAATAATTAATATTAAATAATTGTAATTATTTACAAAAAAAGTTTAAAGTTAATTAGTTTTTCACTCAGTAAATGATATGTAATCAAAAGGTAAAATTATTGATTATAGAAAAATGTATTCCGGGTCTTTACATTTTTTTTTATTTTTTTTTTTAACTCTATTCCCCAAAACAATTTCTGGCAATATGCAATTTAAATAAATAATATTAATATAACCATATAAACTTAAAAACTTACTTATAATTACGAATACATTTAAAGAAAATACTGAAACAAATAAAGATGAAATAATAATAATTAATAAGAATAATAACAATAATTAATAATAATACAATAATATTAAATAATTGAAACTATTTACAAATAATCTCGACTGTAACTCAGTCGTTATTTTAAACAACTGGTTAAAAAAATTATCTAATAGGTATTGATTTGACAACTAAAAATCCAATTTTTGTTATAATATATCAACTTACATGATTGGTTAAAGATTATAACCATTCACTATAAATTAACGACTGAGTTACATAATAGACTCGTAAATCTTGAACAAATCTATCTGCCTATCGCGTCATTATGTAAAACAGTTTTAATTTCTACTAAAAGTGTAAGTTCTTTAGGTTTGTCAACAAATAAATAAAGTTTTCAGCTATAATTCTTTATTTTCATCGTACAACTAAATTGAAGATAGCTCAGTCCACTGCGCACATCTAAGCTGCATTTATTTTATTAATCAAATAGGTGCGTTCCTCAACTTATGAGAAAAATTATGGGCATATAGTTAAATGACTGGCAAACGAAATATGTTCTATCATAAAAAATGTTTATTTGATTAAAAGCTACTTTTTTATATATGTTTACTCATTACACATGTAATATGAAGTAGTATTGCTTTGAAAGAAGATATTCATAAATATTTTTCTAGAATATGAATATGGATTTATACTAGAAAGCCCTACTATCACTTTGTATACTATATAATCAACAAAAAGTTAGGAGTTTCCGCACATAAACAGCATAACTCAGGCACCCGCACACCTGTATTGAAAACATTACATGGGCATTTTGTAATCCTTGTAAAGCTCATTATGGCTCTGTGGTAGATAAGAAAATAATTTTAGCTACAATATTAGCCGCAGATTACTGATTTATTGCTCCCGAAAAGGGCCGGTTATGTCGTAAATGACCCACGATTTTTCCCCTAATTATTCAGGGATTATAATTTTTTGTTACTTGCGAAAGCCAATATTTAGCAAATACAGTGTTTATCTTCTTAGGTCTAGTTGTATAATCCCCAGTAGAGGTTTATAATCAGTCGAGTTCGTTATTTGCATATCAGCCGTATGGCGTTCAAGATTTCTCGAAATAACTTAAAATTTAAACATTTAGGAATAATAAAATTCTTCTATTTCTCATATTGAACATCTGCTTCGGTTAATTTATAAACTCTCATAGACAACAGTCCATCAATATGCTGTTATTTTTCTAGGAACACCTGATCCTTAATTGTACGCGACTGTTATAAAAAATAACGGCCTAGGTCGTTATTTCTATCTTTTCATTTTTGTTTTAATCCTGTTATGTCATAATAACAGTATGGTATTACAAAAAAAGTTTAACTGCCGGGAAAATAGACAAAATCGAATCGAAATGAACTGTCAAATAACAAATTTATCATTAACCATCTGTACCCGTTACAAATATTTGCAATAAACAATATTAAGGAGAAATGGTATTAAATCATAATTTTTTTGCATTTATAAAGTTTAGTTCTCTGCTACACTGGTTTTTTAAAACTATCCCGCTCTGCTTTTTTGAATATATAGGGAGAACTCTGATTAATTACTCAACACAACACTCAGTTAATAATAAATATAGTTTACATTACTGCAGAAAGCTTAAATACGGAAAATAGAAATTATTTAAAGTTTGATATAAGAGTTATCGTGGATGAAAATATAGTCGCACACACACACATCATTGTAAAAATAGCAAAAACGTGTTCTGGCGACCCTAATTCGTGCTTATTTTATCGAATTTTTTGACCAAAAACATTACCTCCCTTACCGTATGGCGGGAAGTAAAAATAAACTGTCTCAGATCTATCATAGTAGCAATTTATATTGTTGTACAAATTTTATTCTAATAGATTATCAATATTATCCGTATATTCTATTTTCAACGTTTGTCAGTGTTCTATTTTATTAACATAATTATGTCATTTTATAATCTATAATGTCTATATATTTTTTTGTCACCATCGCCAACAAATATTTACTGTTGTAGTTCATATGTTCCATTTGAGTTTTCAATTTTAATTACTTTATTCATTATTTTAATGTGCGGGCAATAAGTATTTACTAGTAATGTACAATATAATGCTTTTATAATTAATATGTTATAATTACTATTTTAATATAAAGAAACAAATGGAAATGTGTATGATAATACTTAATAACTGGCAGTTAAAATTTTAGGGATTATACAAATTCATTTTATATTATACGAATTACAATGTCTGTGTGTGCGTGTGTATGTGTGTGTATGTGTGTGTTTGTGTGTGTGTGTGTGTATCTGTGGATGTTTCAGGGATGATTCCTCAAAAACTCTAATACTTAACACCAATTTAACTACGTGTTCCTTAATCTGACATTAATGGCAAGACCTGAAAAAGTTTTGGTAACAATTGGACAAACTGAAGTAGTAGTTTCTTAAAAAAATCTTCTAAATATTATTTTTTGGAAATTTATGTAATTACAAATGTTAAAGAATATAAAATTCTCTATCCAATACATTGAACACTTTTATTATTTCTCCTATAGATTTACAGATAGAAAATTCTAAATTTATAAAATAATCCACTGTATTAAACAACTCATGGAAACCAGTTGAAAAATTAAAATGTTTGTAATTGACATAAATGTCAGCGTTAAAAATCCAGAGACATTTCTGAAGGCTTTTTCTGAGAAGTACATTTAATATTACTTATTTTTTCATTAATTAAATACTTAGAAATTTATGAAACTGGGCAGTAATCATGCCTATACACAAATCTAAAAAGGAAAATTGTCGTACATATCTAGAAATCATTCGTTGAAAGTGAAATGCTACAAAAATGCATGGTTTGCTGTTGCTTTGTCACTGGTTATAAAAGCTTTTATTTGCTAGTCATAAAACCCCAGGCCTTGGGTAAAATTTGACCTACAGAAACTGTATCTTCTTGTTTACATTCATCATTTTATCTAAGGCACAAACCTAAGTAGAGACCCGAACCATTCTATCGCCCTCTCTTGGCTAATATTATAAGCAAACGTGAAATAGTTCATGGCTTGGCCGATATTACTTCGTGTCGCTTTTTCGAAACCCCCCCTTAAATTTGCAAAACCAGTGTGAATATTTTGTTATCATGGCAAACTTCTATCATCCAAATTTATAAATGAGCTCGTGTTTTAATCTGACTCATTTGTGACTAAAGGCTAGCTTTACGTACTTATGTCGTAAATAATTATATGAATACACTAACTAAATGATTAAATATTTTTCAATTCAAAAATATTATACTGCGTTTGAAACGCTGCCGGACCGTCACGACATGGCCGGCCGGATTCGTTTTGCAGTTTTATATTTTACCTATCAACATGGGAGTATTCTTCATTTCACATAAGATAATAGCGTTGGTTTAGATAGGGATATAAATTCTGCCCTTTGATTGGTCAAAATGCTAATCTAGTTCACAAAAGCAAAAAAAAATATCACCTGTCAGTTGTCAGTTATCAAATAAAATCTACAGAATTATGTGATGTTTAATAATATATTGTTATAATTTTTAATGTTCAAGCCTTGTGCATTTTTTTTTACAGATAAAAATATTATTATTGACAAAGTTTGGTTTCACGAATTTAAATTATTTATTTAATGCATGTAAGAAAAGGTCGGCTCTCAAGCGCCATCTGCTATTTTCTTACATGAAATGAAGTCTAGTTTACAGTATTTGATTTCACCTATATACGAGTAGATAAAATTAATTCAAAAATAAGGGCCCAATTCTCAATTTTCACCGAAGTGATACACAGTGAAAAAGTATGATATTGTATGTATTTACCTTACGTTGACAATATTGGTTACGTATAAAATGAAAATACGAATTTGGTGCATGTCTTTGCTGACATTTGACAAATAATATCATGGCAGTGACAAGTGATGTGATATAAATTTTTTAGACGACCATTGTGATAAGTATAACATATTAACGTAGTATCCTAATACTGAAAGTTGAACTTATCACATTAGTGTTACGATATATTTCATATCGTAATAGTTGACACGGTTGCTAGGTTACTATTTTCTGGCTATATGTATACATTATTCATTTGTCAGCTGTCAGTACGTTTGAACCTAAATTTCAGTTTTAAAAAAAAGTACAATTTATTTAAGCTCGTCTAAAAAATAATGTTCATAACTTGTATGAAATACAAATATCTTAGCTCGTGTGTATTGACTTGCACTCCGCTACGCGTCGTGCGTCAATTTACACTCGCATGATATTTGGTATTTTTCATAACTTGTTACGAAAATAACTATCATTTCATATCATATCACATTGGTGAAAATTGAGAATTGGGCCCTAAATAGTAAATTGTATATGCTTGAAATTTATTCCTGTGAGAATTCCAGGGAATACTCGGGAACTGCCGCTCAATGTTAAAACTACTGTACCGTCTAAATGTTCTTGTCAGTTAGTTCCCACCTCACCCGCTAGGTTGGCGCTAGTATCATTTTTTTTTTATTCTGCGCTCCTGTAAAAATATTTGAAATAAATACACAAAAAAAATTATTTGTATAGTTTTATATTTATAAAAAATTGTACAAAGTTGTGATGTAAATATACAAAAAATATATCTGTATAAATAAGAGAAATTGTGAATTTTGCAGAAACACATTTGATAATGCATTTATCTATCACAGTGAAAATATCTAGTTATTGTTATTAGTTAGTTACATTAAAATTTTATGAATAACCATATTTTACAATTAATATAAATTTCATTTCATGAGCAATTGGGTAATTAATATGTATTCACTAAGTTATGTGATTAAGAATATAGGAATAATACAAAACATATGCAATATTTAATTTTCTTGTAGAAAACAATACCAAATATTATTGAATGAATGCTTATATTCTTATGAATCTGAATATGCCATTCATATTTTGCAATTTAGTGATTAATATAGTGTTGTCTAAGGCAATCGTTCAGTCAGTTAATTATTAACTACTATTTACTGCAATACATACAAAAGAGAATAATATGTTTTCATGCTTCTTCTATAAATTTTATTTCATTTTACAAGATAAAAAATGTGACAAACAATTTTCACGAAGAATTTAGAATTTTTTATTACTATTGTCTTCCTAATGTGATGAACCTCATTGTTTTATCATAATATTCTTAGGATATTTCACCATGTTGAATGTGTAAAAACGAAAACATTGATAACTATGGTACATTCTTTGTCGATCTGTTGTACAAATGCTGCTATTCACAGCATTGGGTTCGGCTACTACAGAAACATCCTCAGTTGGAGGCGCAATGAGCATTGCCTTCATTTGCTCTTCTGTAATGTAATATTATTCATTAGTGTTATAAAGTTATAATTTCTTCATTAATAATTTACCCATGGCAAGAAAAATTGTAGGCACAGCATCCGGTGCGAGTATATGTTTCAAGGCAGCAAAATTCAAAAATTTTGCCTCAAAATGTTGGGTGCAAATCCTTTTGGTTTTATAAATATAGTCTGGAGTTTTATCCTGCAATTCCGGACTATTAATGGCATGTTTCCAGGATCTTGAGACTTATAGTTAGTTATGTATTACGACACTTAGCGCTAGTAGTGCTTCGTTCGGATTAATTCGTTAAAATTCGTAAATGTTCGGATGTTTGGTGATTTTAAAATCGTAGCGGCTTGGCGGCAAGTCATACTCACAATTCAAATTTGAAATTGTATTTTCGTAAAGTGTTATTCTTCATTATTGTGTTATTTTATATTATTCTGTTTTTGTGTTTATTTGCTTCTGCAAAATGCCAAGAGGTTGTTGTATGCCGGGTTGTGATGTTGAAAATACAACGAAACATTATTTTCCGATTTATGAAGAAGAAATTTACAAAATTTGGATTGAACGAGTATTACACAAATACAAGATAGAACAAGAAATGAAATGATTAGAGAACAATTTTAATATAAGTTTGTATTGGACTTCATTGAGCAGAGAGAGCTAGCTTGGTGGGGCCACATGATTAGAATGAACGAAGCTAGACCGATGACACAAATATGGATGACAAAAGTGGTAAAAAAAAAAATACCGAGGAAGACCTAAAGACAACTGGTTTAAGGTAATATTAAAGATCTTGGAGAAGAATAATACGACGATTCAAAACGCTAGGAAGATGACAAGGAATAAGAAGCAATGGGCGAAATTTGTACACAACTAAATGTATTTGTATACCCTATACCTTATGGTAAAAGGATATCTGACTATATTTTAATATTTTCCTTATGTAGTTTTAAGAAATAAATATGCGTTCTATTTCTAGTTAAATATATATTTTGTTCTTTTCTGTTTATTACTATATCAATGGTCGCGTTCAGCCGCACCTAGCTGCTAGCTCGCTAACCTAGCGAACGTCGTTGAACGGCCCGCTGACCGACCGCTAGATTCTAGCTGCTAGTCTAGCGGGCTAGCGAAAACAAAATGTGCTAGATGACTTAGCGTACTGCTATAACTGTCAAAAATAGGAAATATGGCGCTAGTAAATTCAAATGAAATACAATATGAATATGAAAATATGTCATATTTGGTAAATGAAAGCAGAGAAATTCACAAACATATTCAATCTGGTAACCTTTTACATACTATATAATATAAAATTTTATTATGAGGTGAGAATAAATTTTATTTTTAGATGGACCGGTCGAATTACCACGACCGCTGTTAGCTAGCAGCTAGATAGCTGCTAGATGCAACTGAACGCGACCATTAAAAAAGAATAAATATATTCTCAATAGTAATGCGGGATGCAGACTATCCCCGATACTGCCCGCCATACTGATTTTAGTTATGTCTTACGACACCGAGCGCTAGTGTTGCAGGGCATGAATGCCTACTACTTTATCATTGCAGTTGACTATCTTAATAGTATCTGTTGTCTGTGAATCACAATATTTCATGTGTCATTCAGTTTACAATGGGGGATTACGGCTCAATCGAATTAAAGGAAAATAGTAAAAGAATACGAATGTATATGCTGAATAACGAATATTAATAAAAAAAATGAAATGGTATAATTGAGATATTTCGGAAATAAAGGGTTTTTTGTTATAACGCTTCGACACTAATATGAAAATATTTTGATTGGCGACCGAGAAACCGCCTATACGTGCATTACAAATAGCGTGTTAGGAGGTGGGATTACTACCAATGGAAGTTAAGAAATTCAAATTCGAAAGGAGGAGCTAACATTCCTTTACTACAGTTTCCAAACAGTTTTTATTTTAACATAAATTTCTTGCATTAAACTTAATAATTTAAATACACCTGTAATTATAAAGTATGTATACTTATATAGTATTATAATATTCATTTATTTTTATGTAAATATAACTTAAAATAGCATATATTTCAAGAACATTTCGGTCCATAATGAAAACAGTTTGATATAAAAACACATAAATGTGACGTCACGTCAATCTTTTCAAAATTCGGTAGACCATAACTCGCTTGTTAATAGGAATTTTTTCACCGGATTTTCATCAATAGTCTCAGTTTTCCTAATATTTTCAGATGAAATTATAAAAAAGAAATGGCGTAATCCCCCATTTCTGACATTTTTCGTTTCAAACGTTTCAAATTTATTTAATTAGATAACAACACAACACAAGTTACCTTGATCAAATATAAGTTTTAAATCTGGGACTAGTATGCTATCTACCAGATATAAAAACAATTATAGCCGTTACCACCTCATCCGAGAGATGTCGCTAGCGGTGTACATTCAAGTGAAAATTCCCAGTATTCCCTGGAGAATTCAATAGTCATGTGACATGTTTTCCGCCAATCAACATTCAAAATCTCCCTAGTTACATGCCTATTTTTACAACATTGACAGTTAATTTTAACAAAAATTCATTATATTCTCTCATTAAATATAAGCTCGTGATATGATTAATAATCGAAAATATTGCTTGTGAAATCGAAGTAAGCAAATCTGCAACTCGGGGCCCAATTCTCAATTTTCACCATTGTGATATGATATGAAATGGTAAATTTATATCATATCGCTTGTCAATGTCATGATATTATTTGTCAATTTTCATCAAACACATGCACTAAATTCATATTTTCTAGTTATCCGCAACCAGAATTGTCAATTTACGGAAAATGCATACAATATCACTTTCTCACTCATTTATATCAGATCACTTTACAGTTGAGAGTAGCTCCAAGTAATAAAGTGAAAAATTTTCACTGCTTATCACTTCGGTGAAAATTGAGAATTGGGCCCTCGATTCCAGTCGAAAATATATTATTATTATATATAGCGTATAAAAATTATCTATTTTATACACAAAAAATAAAAATTTCGTTGCCTTGTAATTTATTATTATTATTAAACATACATAATGTTAGTTCAAATAAATAAATAAATATATCATCACGGCATATTACTCATTTCTGAGTGTGCCACAATCTGCTTTATCGCAGATATCGGTAATGATGATGAAATATTTGTAACGTGCGGGCGCTTACCAGGCGTCACCTCACGGGCACTTATTGCTGGCGTGTATAGTGCACCACAGGGGTCACTTTTGTGCCATTTAAAATTCGAAATATTTGGCGTCGGTCGGGATCGAACCCGGTTCCCCAGGTTCGCGACCAGACACTCTGGCACGCGGCCACGGGAAAAGAAAACTGTAATAGAAGAGTGACGAAAGAATTGATAGATGACGCTACTAGGACCACACCATTCGCACCATCTATTGGCGTTTAGCAGATATGCGGGCCGTGATGCCTGTCGTGGCGGTAAAAATTGGCCGTTTAAACGAGCTACAAAAAATACTGTTCAATTAATAATAACATATAATTGGTATTTTTTATTCTTTTCTTTAACATCTGCTATAGAAAAAAATAGAATTTTATACAGGACGATAAAATTAAATTATCGACTCGCGAAAAATAATTCACTCGCGAAATCGCTCTTGAATTAAACTTTCCTCTCGTCGATAAAATATAATTTTATCGTCTTGTATAAAAAATAACCATTTCAATATATATATTTTTTTTACAGAAAACCTATTATAATAAAAATGTTTTATTTATTTTAACACATATTACTCTTCATGAAAAATAACAAAAAAATTGATAAATAATAGCAACTTCCATTACCCAAAAATATCAAAACTCTTAATTTTTTATACGTATTTGTGCGAAATACGATTTTCTATATGAGTACCATAGAAACATTAGACTACTTTCAATATCAATATCTTCATATTGTACTATAGTTAAAATTATATTTCAGTACCATGTGGATCATGATGCGCCGTGAAAAGAGAGACCGTCGTCACTTCAAAAGAATGCGTTTCCCTCCATTTGATGATGAGGAACCTCCATTAGATTATGCCGACAACGTTTTAGATGTCGAGCCATTGGAAGCAATTCAAATTGAATTAGACTCTGACGAAGATGGTTCTGTAGCTACTTGGTTCTATGACCATAAACCTCTAGTTGGGACGAAGTAAGTAACAAATTTAAGATATTGGGATATTTCAGTACGTAGAGATGGCGTTGTGCACCAACATTAAACCTTCGAAAAGGGAGCACTTTTGTTTAACTTCCATAAACTTATCATAGTAGTTGTTAGGTTATGTTCATAGTTTAGTTTTCTCCTATACAAAGTTTTATAATAAATATTATATTATAGTAGGTTAATTAATTGTAACTATTAGTTCTATTATCTATTGCCACTATATAAACTGTGCACGATAGTGTAAAACCATACGAATAAAATAAAATTGCTCCCTTGTCTAAGTTCCAAATTTCGCCACCAGGTTCGCATTCTTATGTATATACATATCCCCATACAGTCGTTGATACGAAAGAAAATCGATTTAATAAGGGAGAGTATTCCACGTAATCGTGATTATCTAAAAAACCATGGACTTTGTTTCGATACAATCTACTACTCTTGGTTGGCGCTGTTTACGTATTTCATAAGTCAAAGTAATATATTTCTAATCATAGTGCCGTTTTACAGAAGGAATTCTGCCTCGAATTCTACTAACCCTTAACATTCCTCAGACCGGTTTTCTTTCATGTTAGCGACTGTATTTACAGGATGTATGATATTTGTGGGTATGATTGTGGAGAACTGGTTTGTGGTATGAAGCCAATATAAAGATAATGAGACATAAGGAACAGCAAATTCAACATTATGTTAATTCAGTTAATGATAAAATTGTTTTACTATTTTTATATAATTATGACTCTTCTTTTCAATACACGTTTTGAACTGTAAACTTTAACTTCCCTATTATATCAGAAAAAATGTTATTGGTTGTACTATCGACTTTTAAAAGTTTCTACACACTCGAACACTCTTTTCTCATTCATTGATTTCAATATTCACTGATTAATTTTGAAGACTTCTAACTAAAAATCTGATACATTACTACATCTTGATGAGAAACACAGGCCGGCAAGAGCTCCTATATAAAACATATTCTTTTTTATTACCTTCCGTAAAAGGAAGGTATTGTCTTTGGTCAAAAAATTCGATGGTGAGTTTTTAATGAATAAGCACGTTTTAGGGCCCCTAGAATACGAATTTACTATTTTTAAGATGATGTCTGTATGTGTGTGTGTGTGTGTCCGTGTGTGTGTCCGTGTGTGACAAATTTTTCTCCGACGATAACTCCAATACTACAATTCTAAAAATTATAATTCTTTCGTATTCCTCTTCTTTACATCCATATGAAGAGCTGATTAGATTTTGGTTATAATTGATCCACCGGAAGTACCCTTATTTGAAGTTTTTAACAGTGTTTCTTGAAAAAACGCAGTTAAATATTATTTTTTGACATTTTGTTATTATATATATTAAAGAAAATACTCTTCTCTATACAGTTTGATTATACATTTTCCTTCATATTCAATAGATGTAAATTTAAAGCATTATAAAGAAATTAATTTTCAAAAATTAGTCAACGTTGCTGTTTATCATGGAAACAGCTGACATAATTATTCAAAAAAATTTAATTGACAGATGTCAGTTGCAATTGCAAAACCAAATATGGACAAAAAAGTATAGGATCTAAAATTGGTATGTCATAGTGTTGCTCGCAAGTGACACGCAGAGAAAGGCCAAAGAGAAGATGGAAGGACATTACTTAGTGTAGTTTATGTTATAATTTTATTGGATTTATAGAACCTTTTCAAATGAACTTTGGGTATGGAATTTGTAAAAAATAGTATGTGTTTTTACATGATATTATATAGAATCTGTTCCAAGGACCTTTTGGTATGGAATTTGTACAAAATCCATGGAATTGACGGAAGGTCTTGTGCTGGCCACAACAGATTTTTTACACATGCATTGTGTCTTGTCTACCGACCTGGAATACCTGAAAATATCCTGGAATGAAAAATGGACCTTGATATCCTTGAAAATCCTTGAATTTTAATAGAATACGTAGATTTGTTAAATCTAGTTACATTTTTGATATTTTTATAATATTTTTTGTATTTTATTTTGAATTGAGCAATTCTAAAATATAACTTTCTAACATTGTATAAATTTATTCATTTTATTTGATCATTTTTTAAGAACTTAGACGGTTTGTTAGGTTTCGGCTGTGTTTGACCAACTAATTCTTTATTAATATGTGAAATAACCTGGAATTTTTGAAAAAAAAAATCCTGGAATACCTGGAAAAATCCTGGATTTTTTTAAAATGATTTGGTAGATACTCTGGCACACCCTATCGACATTGGGCACTATCAACACCTTTTTAAGAGTGCCTCTTCCCGCAAAGCAGCAGCTTAAAATGTGGTCAATTTGTGTAATCGTTTGTTGTGTAATCATTGCCAGTTATTCTATCTAAAGAATACTGCTTACATTACTTTCTGCATGGTTTGCTATTTTTTAGTTATTATTGGTGATCCTCCATCATTATGAATCCATACACGACTCTCCTTATGGCGTCGAAAAAAAAGGAATATAAGTTTCATCACATATACAATTTTTGAAGAAAATTGGTGTTCGTCACTATTTCAATCACTACTATTCAATCTTTATTTGATACTCTATTACCGCATGTGGCTTCTTTGATTATTTACTTAATAGCAGCAATGTTCTTCTCGGTAACAGCGGGACAAACACCGGTAACGTAATGAACTCATCATAAAACTTTTAAAAAAAATCATATCTTACCGAATATAAGAAATTTTCACATCAGGTTTTCATTAATCGTCTTCGTCATAACTTTGTACAAAATTTCATTAAAAGTAATAAAAAAATTAAATTGTAACTAACTTAACTTTTGCAACTTAATTTCAAATGACAGTTAAATAACTTTAAAATGCGAAAATTATAGTTGGGATAGAAATATATAGCGATGGATGAATAAATTTCGGACTTATGTCAAATTAATGGGGAATTGTAATTATTTATTATTATTTTGCAGACATGTAAATGGTTCCACATACAGAAAATGGAACTTGTCTCTTCCACAAATGGCGACTTTATATCGTCTTGCAAATCAATTACTCACAGATTTAGTGGACCAAAATTTCTTTTATCTATTTGACACGAAGAGTTTCTTCACAGCTAAAGCTCTTAATATGGCTATACCTGGAGGACCCAAGTTCGAACCTCTTATTAAAGACAGCAATACTGCGTAAGTTCAAAAATATATACACCATTATGTTTATTCTAATTAATAATTTGTATTGTAGTGATGAAGATTGGAACGAATTCAACGATATCAACAAAATCATCATTCGTCAACCAATTCGAACAGAATACAGAATTGCTTTCCCGTATTTGTATAACAACATGCCGCATTTTGTGCACCTCTCATGGTAAGATTCAATATAATTATTTTATTCCGTATTTTTGTTCACACTTGTTTTATACCAATTAGTACAGTGTCTGGTTGGTTTACTAGCGGTGTGATAGATAAAAACTTGTGATATGATATAAGTTTTATTGTTGGAGCTTGCAATCAAACTGCTGAGATCGCATTAACATTCATAAAACATATGTTTACTAACGCATGAACGGATAAAAACTATATTTCAAAATTACTTTATACTATTCTTTTAAAAAAAGTTTTTGGGAACAGATTGTATTCAATTCTTTTTTTTTTTTAAGAAAGTATTCTTAAAAATAAACAATTTATAATACCTGACATGCTTTCATTTTTTTCATTCTTTTTTTTTTGTTCAAAATTTATATAATTTTTATGTAGGATTTATAAAATTTATAAAAATCAAAACAAATTTAATTTATTGGTAGGCATACTTTTTGACGTTTTAAACACATTGGCACGTACCACGATCACGGTTCTAAGACCGGTATTGGCTTCAATATTCTAAATAATTTATCTTACAAACAAGTCCAGAGACAAATCATATTAAACAATTTAAAATAATGAAGCCAAATATATTAAATATGCCTCTCAGTACATTTTCGGTTTAATTAGTATAGTGGCATCACTGATTTTCTTTATAACCCTGAAGTATGTGTCAAATAGTTAGCACGGTTCTAGCTAACACCAATGTTAGAACCGTGATCGTGGTACGAGCCAATGGCTGGTAGCACAAGCCCTGTTTTAACTAAAACACTGTTTTAAGAAATGTCAAATTCAAATTTCAATATTTAATTTCACCTTTATGTTTAAAGAACGATTTTTTAAAAAATATTTATTTGAATACAAACTATGTTCTGCTTTAAAATCATATTTTGATAAATTTGATACTATTTATTTTTGTTATTAAATAATGAAATCTGACATTTCTTAAAACAGCGTTTTAGTTAAAACAGGGCTTGTGCTACCAGCCATTGGCTCGTACCATGATCACGGTTCTAAGACCGGTATTAGTTAAAACCTTGACGACGACTTGACACATACTTCAGGGTTATCAACAAAAATCAGTGATGCCACTATACTGATATGGGTGGTACAAGTGATTAGGGTGATTAGCGAGGACTTGACTAGCAGTGTTTTATCCCTGTCAATCGTTCATGGATTATTTTAGAGAAAAATACTTCAAATGAAATGCGTACAATTATTTTTTCTATAATGGGGTATTCCACTTAATTTTTTTTATTATTTTAAATAAAACTTCATTCAGTTTTGAAGCAATTCATAGTATTAAAAAATCTTAATTGTTCCTAGTTTCAGAGTATGTTATTTTCGAGAAATCAGTGTAACGTCACATTTCCTCTATACTTGTCTTTCTCACACACATTGCTCTGAGTACGCTGCGAGAGAAGGATAACAATTGTATGACGTCAATTTTCCCTTTTAGCAAATGTGAAATATCTCGTAAAGTAATTATTTAAAAAATGTTTTCATTGTTTTAACTATTATTTATTGAGCCATACTTTATGTTAAATTGAAATTTTCTTAATTTTGTTGTTATGGTGGAATACCCCATTGTTAGATGAAGTATTTTTCTCCAAAATAATCCATAAACGATTGAAAGAGATAAAACAATGCTATTCACTTGCTCGTTAATCACTCTTAATCTCTTGACCACTTTAAGCCGATATTTTTTAAGATTTTCCGTCCATGAATTACTATTTATTGATTTTAATTTTAGAATATTTTTAGTAGTTTTAAGAATGCAGTGTTATTTTTCTGTTAGAATTCTGTTCATTCCAGGTATCACACTCCAAATGTTGTATACATCAAGACAGAAGACCCTGATCTCCCTGCCTTTTATTTCGATCCTTTAATAAACCCAATCTCGCATCGTCATGCAGTTAAAAGTTTAGAACCTTTACCAGATGATGACGAAGAATACATTCTGCCAGAATATGTCCAGCCATTTTTACAAGAAACTCCTCTCTACACAGACAACACTGCGAATGGAATCGCTTTGCTTTGGGCTCCGAGACCGTTCAACTTGCGTTCTGGACGATGTAGACGAGCCATTGATATTCCATTGGTGAAATCTTGGTACCAAGAGCATTGCCCGCCAGGACAACCGGTTAAAGTTAGAGTTAGTTATCAGAAATTGTTGAAATATTATGTTTTGAATGCTTTGAAACACAGAGCACCAAAAGCGCAGAAGAAGAGATACTTATTCCGATCATTCAAATCAACTAAATTCTTTCAAACTACAACAATTGATTGGGTTGAAGCTGGATTACAAGTTTGCCGACAAGGCTACAACATGTTGAATCTGTTGATCCATCGAAAGAACTTGAATTATCTTCATCTTGACTACAATTTCAACTTGAAACCAGTGAAGACTTTAACAACCAAAGAGAGAAAGAAGTCGCGTTTCGGAAATGCGTTCCATTTGTGCAGAGAAATTTTGCGATTAACGAAATTAATCATCGATTCGCATGTTCAATACCGATTGAATAATGTAGACGCGTTCCAACTTGCTGATGGTTTGCAGTACATTTTCGCTCATGTGGGACAACTTACTGGAATGTATCGATACAAATACAAACTTATGAGACAAATTAGAATGTGCAAAGATTTGAAGCATCTTATTTACTACAGATTTAACACCGTAAGTATCATACAAATCACGATTTACAAATATATAGCTTCGGTCTAAATACTAAATTAGTTTGTTTATTCCATGGCACTACTGTGATTAATATTAACAGTTAAATTTCTTCAATTTTTCGTATTCCGGATAGTAGAAAATGGTGCATTAGGATATCATTGCAGTTTTTTTTTCTCCTTCAAAAAGCTATCTAACTGTTTTACTGAAAAATAATTCGGGGAGACATTATTTAAACATTTTAAAATTAACATTGAAATCGCTATGGTGCGTCTTCCAATGCACCATCCTCTGTAGAAAAATTTGACAAAAAGCTTTTAATATCCTAAATTGCCCTATAATTCAGGGCAGTTTTCATAAGACACACTTTAAGACTTTATCTTTATAAGTAATACTTCAGTGCTAAAGTCAAATTATGAAAACTTACACAACTTTAATTTTAAGTGTTTAAGTGAAGATAAAGTTTATTATGAAAATGGTCCTTAGTTCATTCTTATTTTATTCCGTGTTTCAATCGATGAAGCTTTTTTTTTCAAAGACACCGTATCTCCAATTAAATACTGACAAGTAGGCCATTATTTCACAGATTGTGTAAAATTTTTAGAGATATTTTGATTGATAATATTGAACTTGTAGGATTGTTTAAGAAATTTATTCTACTTTAAGATTAAACTAATTTTCATAATAATAAGTAGTAACAGAATTATCAACTGTTTTTTTCTACAATCTTGCGGTAAATAAATGTTTCCAAGCTCCAAATAAGTGCGGGAAATAATTTAAACTTATGATTTTTGTTTTTTGTCATGATCACTTAAAATTACCATGCACACCCGCCTAATTAGTAGTTGATATGTCAAAAATTAGTATATACATAAATATACAGGGTGTTTCAATAAGCTTGCTCACTATTGGTAACTTTTTTATTTGAAGAGATACGAGATTGGTTAAATGAGCAAAATTGTGCCATTTTCTATTAGAAAATTGGTCATGTAGACAAAACAAAAATTGTGTCAGCGGTTCTCAAAATTTGGGACAAAATATATATTTTTTAAATGGAACCATATATTTTTTATTATCTTATTGGAAAGAGTATTTTTTTCTCTTTTCAATAAGGTAATGTTGTTTATGTACAATTTTTTCAAATAAACGAGTTATTTACGGTTAAAAATAAAAAATTTGTAAACTGTTTCATCAGTTTATTTAGCCAAGTAAGCCGTGGAAACAATTGATTCTTTGTTTGTTTGACGATTAATAATTTCTCCCGTAAAGTTCTCTCTGGTCAATAACTTTACAAATGAAGAAAAGTTAGATATGATCTTGCTGTATGGAAAGTTATATCTAGACACCATTTACGTAGAACGGTCGCCTCTCTCCCAAAATTTGGACAGAATATATTTTTTAAATGAAACTGTATATTTTTTATTATCTTATTGGAAAGAGAATTTTTTTTTCTCTTTCCAATAAGGTAATATGGCTTATGTACAATTTTTTGAAATAAACGAGTTATTTACGTTTAAAGATAAAAATTATCTTTTATTAGTTTATTTAGTCAAGTAAACCATGGAAACATTTGTCTTTTATAAAATTATTATTTTATTAACTTATTTTACAGTAATAACAAAACAATTAAAGAAAATATTCAATTTGAAAGCCATTATTTCTTTCGCACATTTCAGCTCTTTTGGAAAGAGAGCCGACTGTTCTACGTAACTGGTGTCTAGATATAACTTTCCATATAGCAAGATCATATCTAACTTTTCTTCATTTGTAAAGTTATTGACCACAGAGAACTTTACGGGAGAAATTATTAAGCGTCAAACAAACAAAAAATCAATTGTTTCCATGGGTTACTTGACTAAATAAACTGATAAAACAGTTTACAAATTTTTTATTTTTAACCGTAAATAACTCGTTTATTTGAAAAAATTGTACATAAACATTACCTTATTGGAAAGAGAAAAAAATACTCTATCCAATAAGATAATAAAAAATATATGGTTCCATTTAAAAAATATATATTTTGTCCCAAATTTTGAGAACCGCTCACACAATTTTTATTTTTTCTACATGACCAATTTTCTAATATAAAATGGCACAATTTTGCTCATTTAACCAACCTCGTATCTCTTCAAATAAAAAAGTTACCAATAGTGAGCAAGCTTATTGAGACACCCTGTATATATATATATATATATATATATATATATATATATATATAAATTATCGACAATTACAGAAAAAATAGTGTTTGTAATACAGGAGGAAAATGTGATTATTAAACTTCATACATGATTCCGATACTAGCACAGCTAGATTTAGAATCACTAATTTCTGCACTTGTTACAAAAATAACCATTTTGCCTTATAGGAATGCAAGTATATAATTTATTATTTTACAAAAATGCCAGACGGACTATATGCCAAGTCATCTGTATTTCCTACACCTTTTCAACTTCAATTTCAGAAAAAGTAACTTCAAATTCTGGAAAAATAAATTCAATTTCAGAAAAAATTCAATTTACTTTTATCTTTTTTAGGATTGTCTACCTGTGTGTACCTATGTTAATCTATAAATTTATAGTTTGCATCTTGCTGTAACTGTGGTTATCTCAGATAAATGTTGAGTTAAATTTGTCATAGTAAACAAAATTTGTTTCTTAAATAAAATTTATAGTTTCAGCTGTAGGCACTTGGTAAAACATTATAACAATAATAATTAATGAAACACTTGATTAAGTTTCACAAATAGGTTTTATTAAACACAAAATTAAACTTGTACTTTTGAAGAAAGCCTAATAAGCCGAAATTGATTAAGTGCTTAATAAAACCTATTTGTCACTTACATTAGGTTTGTTCGCGGTAACAATCCCTGACAAATTCCAAACTTATTTCGTACTTGTTCCGTACTAATTAATAAATCGTGAAATACGCATGCGTGATCCGAGATTGATTTGGTATTTTTTCTACCGCGAACGCTCGTTTTGACGTTTGAGGTTATGTATGTTATGTACCCGAATGAAAATATTATATAGTTTTGAACTGACATGGAGACAATATTATAAACTTACCTTCAAATATTTATTAATTTAAAGTTTGTGAAATTGTTAAAATAAACTTAATTAAACACAGAAAAGTATGCATTGAATATCGCAATTAGTCCCTGATTTATAGTACTTGCTTCAATTTTCGGACTGTTCTAATTAGTACGTAACCAATCATGTACCAGTCCACAGTGTTCCGCGAATACGGAGTTATCAGTCAGAATCGTACCGCGAACGATTAAAACGAAACTGCGCATGCGTGTGATGCTCAAACTAATCCGGGATCGCTACCGCGAACAAACCTATTAAGTGTTTCATTAATTATCATTGATTCGTTTCTTCGCAGGGTCCAGTGGGCAAAGGCCCTGGTTGTGGTTTTTGGGCCCCAGGTTGGCGCGTGTGGCTTTTTTTCATGCGAGGAATCACCCCTCTACTGGAACGCTGGCTTGGAAACTTGTTGTCAAGGCAGTTCGAAGGGCGTCATTCGAAAGGAGTAGCTAAAACTGTCACAAAACAAAGAGTTGAATCGCATTTCGATCTTGAGCTCCGAGCATCTGTTATGCACGATATTGTAGATATGATGCCGGAAGGTATTAAGCAGAATAAAGCCAGGACGATCTTGCAGCATTTAAGCGAGGCTTGGAGATGCTGGAAAGCGAATATTCCCTGGAAGGTAAGTAAATATTCATTTTTAATGGGGGATTCCACCATTTTTTTTTTACAATTTCATCTGAAAGTATAAGTAAAACTAAGATTATTGATCAAAATCCGGTGAAAACATTCCTATTAATACTCGAGTTATAGTCATCCAAAGTTTATATTTACAAAAAATAAATGAATATTATAACACTGTATAAGTCTACAAACTTTATAATTGCAAGTGTATTTAAATTATTAAGTTTAAAGCAACAATTTATGTTTAAATAAAAAATGTTTGAGAATTGCAGTGCTTTCTTAACTTCCGTTGATAGTAAGACCCGCCTCCAAATGCGCTACTTCTCCATATATAGGCGGTGTTTCGACCATTAATCAAAATAATATACGAGCCCTAACCACAAATATTTGGTACGGCTACATTTTTTTCAGTATATTAATTAACACAAGAACAAAATAATCAAAAATGAAAATTAAAGGATTAATTCTATTGCAAAATTAAATTTTTAAGTTATGAAAAAAACTTGACCATAAATAATTGGTACGGTTTTTAAAATTTATATTAATATTGAGTAGCGTCCTCGTGTTGCCCTCTATACTATTTATTATAATACTTAAGGGATTTTTCGAGAAGGTTTTCCCTTTTGTTTCAATTTTTCAATTAACTGTCAATATTTATCAGCTTGGTGCGCGGAAAGCCTATTTCTGAAGATTTTCGACAATTAATTATTGAAAAAAAAAAAAAAATGAATTTGGTAAAAGTTATGGAGAAATTTCCAAAGAATTAAATTTGTCTAAGTCAACAATTGTGAACATAGTCAAGAAATATAAAATTTCTGGATCTACTTCAACATTTAAGAACAAAAGTGGTAGGGTTTCAAAAATTACGGAGCGAAATTTGCGAGCATTGAGTTCCATTGTCAAAACAAATAGGCGAAGTACCATTCGTGATTTATCAGAAAAATGGTCAGCAAAAATTGGAAAATCCGTGGGACGCGAATGGACCCGAAAAAATATTCACAGACTGAATTATGGCTTTTATGAAGTAAAATTTTTAGACGGGGGCATAACAATTAGAAGAAGTTAACTTAAATCTTAAATTTAAATCTTCCAGGCCAAAGAAAACCATTATTGACTATTTCGCAAAAGAAAATATATTTATTATGGGCAAAGGAAAGAAGATTTTGGGTACAGAGACAATGGGATTCCATTATATTCAGCGATGAATCTAAATTTGATGAGTGCGTTGGTAATTCTAGAAAAAGAGTATTACAGATAAATAAAGAAGTATACCATAGAGACTGTCTAAAGCGTACCGTCAAATTTCCAGCTAGTATCATGGTATGGGGATGCATGTCTTCCAAAGGTGTAGGCAATTTGCACTTTATTGACGACCCTGTGAATGCTCAGAAATACATAAACATTTTGGAGGGCAATTTAATTCCATCTGTAATCCAACTAAGTTCATATGAAGAATTTATATTTCAACAGGATGGTGCTTCATGCCATACTGCTAAAATAACTAATAATTGGCTGGAAAGTAAAGGGATAAATATTTGGAGCTGGCCATCATCAAGTCCAGATCTCAATCCGATAGAATCCTTGTGGGCAGTAACGAAACGCTGATTAAGAAATGAACCTCAAAGAACTGTAGAAGGTTTGAAACAAAAAAATACAGAAATATGGGATTTAGTTACACCAGATGAGAGTCGAGTATTTATAAACACTATGCCAAAACTAGTTGAAGCAGTTATAAAAGCAAAAGGCGACGTTACTCAATATTAATTTAAGTTTTAATAGCCGTACCAATTATTTATGGCCAATTTTTTCCATAACTTGAAAAAGTGATCTTACGATTGATTTAATAAATCCTTTAATTATCATTTTTGATTATTTTGTTTTTGTGTTCATATAAGACATTATAATAACTTCGTAAAAAAGTATAAAATTATTAAACAAATTTATTCCAATTAGTTTTAAAATACTGAAAAAATGTAACCGTACCAAATATTTGTGGTTAGGGCTCGTATATTGAAGTCATATTCGCGTAGAGAAGCTATTACGAAAAAGCCTTATTTCCCAAGTATTTCAATTACATAATTTTATCTCTTTGTTAATATTCGTTATTAAGCATATACTTCCCTATGTTTTTCTAATTTCCCTTAATTCGATTGAGCTGGAATCCTCCATTGTTGGAGAAAAATTGTGACATTATTATTTTAAACCTTAATTTTTAAAACAATGATGATTTGCGCAGGGGACCTGAAACCAGTGAAAATGTGAGCTGGGAGTCACTTCGTTATCTTGTGTAGACTTGAAACGATTTCGACTCGATACCTTTGCATGACTGAGTTTTAAATTGATTTAATGCAAAACTTCATTTTCATAATTACGTATCTGCCTTATTTAATCATATAATTGTTTTTATGTCCAGTTGCACTACCGACATTTAAATTTAAACTTGGTTTTCTTCAGTTAGCCAAATAAATTGATGTTATTCCTATTGAATATTTTTTTAATTACAGTGTAAAATTGAATTGTCTAAGGGCTGGTTTATGATGAATTTAATTTATGAATTTATATTCTAAACGCATACGGTAGTTTATGAACGATTTACAAATTTAGAAATTTGAAATTTAGATTTGGAATTAGGGATCGACCGATACCGATATCGTTATCGGTATATCGGCCAAATCGGTTTTCTTGGCCGATATGTAAACCACGATATCGGCCTATATCGGTATTGGCCTAAATATAAATTGCTTAATATTTCAGTTGCTAAGGATTTTTTTAAGGAAATTAAAACAGAAATACTAAATAAAAAACAAATCAAGTTTATTCTTATTCAAAATTTAGCAAGAAAGTCATTAAAAATGTAGAAGTAAAGTTACACACTAAGTTAAACAAATTAATATTTAAAGTTAAGTTTTGGCAAGTTGTAATGTAACAAAATTAAGCTTTCTGCTCTTTCCGGACGATTTCTTGCGCTTTCATAAACATTTCCAGCTGAAGAAAATAGCTATTCACTAGCAACACTACTTGGCGGTGGTGCTAAATATATTATTGCAACTGTGTATATCAATGGAAAAATGTCTTTTTTTTTGCGCCCACCAAGTCAAAGGATCTTCATTTCTTGATATTTTTTCTAATTTCTTATACAATTCAATCTCATCATCAATGGGGGATTACGGCTCAATCGAATTAAAGGAAAATAGTAAAAAAATACGAATGTATATGCTGAATAACGAATATTAATAAGAAAATGAAATGGTATAATTGAGATATTTCGGAAATAAAGGGTTTTTTGTTATAACGCTTCGACACTAATATGAAAATATTTTGATTGGCGACCGAGAAACCGCCTATACATGCATTACAAATAGCGTGTTAGGAGGTGGGATTACTACCAATGGAAGTTAAGAAATTCAAATTCGAAAGGAGGGGCTAACATTCCTGTACTACAGTTTCCAAACAGTTTTTATTTTAACATAAATTTCTTGCATTAAACTTAATAATTTAAATACACCTGTAATTATAAAGTATGTATACTTATACAGTGTTATAATATTCATTTATTTTTATGTAAATATAACTTAAAATAGCATATATTTCAAGAACATTTAGGTCCATGATGAACACAGTTTGATATAAAAACACATACATGTGACGTCACGTCAATGTTTTCAAAATTCGGGAGACCATAACTCGCTTATTAATAGGAATTTTTTCACGGGATTTTCATCAAGTCTTAGTTTTCCTAATATTTTCAGATGAAATTACAAAAAAAAAAAATGGTGTAATCCCCCATTTTATTCATCATATCATCAGTACTTTTCTTATATGACACTGATTTACTTGTCGTCATACCAGTAAGTTCATCAAAATTATTCCAAAATAAACTATGAGAAATTGAACCCGGGACATTTTCCTGAATCTGTTAGTTTACCTCGTGTGATTTTTTGTCGATGTTTGTGAAAAATCAGAGCAATACTTTACTATAGTAAAAATTTTTAGGCAGAGTAGTCACGTCATCAAAATTTGTAACTAGATAATGACGTCACGAAATTAGTAGGTTTACATGGTACACTAATTTAATTTTAGAAAATAATTGTATTTACCTGCGATGCTAATTTATGTGATCAAGTTAATTGAAAATACTCCAATAATACAATTTACAATTATTGAAATTAACACAAACTAAAAACAGAAAAGCTCAAGATCAATCTCAAAATAACGAACTAATGACAGCAGACGCTTGACAATGAGGTCATGCAAAAAAAAATAATTGTACCTTTTTTCTGTTTAAATCGAAAAAGGATAGTCTAATTCATCGATCAGTATGATTAAATTATTTTTTATTTATATTTTTTGTTGTATAAAATCGTTTTAAAGTATGGTATTTTTAAAAAGTTGCAAAAACCAGCCATGTTTTGTCGTCACAACGTTACGAACGAAGTTCAGACTCATTTCAAACAAACATTTTATATGGACACATCATTTCTAAAAGAAAAATATATATAAACTATAAATTGAGGATTACATATCTAAATATGCTATATTATATTAATATAATATCGTTCTATTTATTTTTATAAATATAATTTTCATTTGGCGTGAAATTATCTACGTTACATCAGATGTTTCTTTCACTTTTGAATCTTTGAATTATACGGTAGGAGGTTATAAACGCATATCAGACATTGAATATATTCCAGAATATTATTTTATTCTTTATTTTGGCACGAAACAACGTTCCATCGACATGTTTACTTTCATAAATTTTAGGTTATCTTTAAATGTCACTTTGACGTTTAAGACAATGTGAAAATCAAAATGGTCGTGCTTCTCACTCTGTGACGTCATTGGACAAGGGACGAAGCGGGGGTCTTCAGCCGCATTTTAAAGAATGTCATTTTCAATTATAATTTTTTCATGATTAAAGATCGATTTGAGGAAAAATAAAAAATACGGGTCTATTATTTTTCACTACTCTATCGATTAAAATTATAAAAAAAAAGTCGTGCATGACCTCATTCCGGGAGAAACAAGTCATGTAAACGTTTAAATATTGAAATCCAATAGTACCAACATGTGGTGAAAAAATGAACTACAATTATTTTAAATAAATTAAAACTCATTAAAAACATTATGTTCGCCTTTAAAATAATTGTAAATTTAATTAAAATGTACTTTACTTATAGTATGCAAAAAAATAGTATTTATTTTCTTCGTTTTCCTAAACATATACAATACTACAGTGTTTTTTCATTTTGTAATGAAATGATGACGTGACTACTCTTACTGTTCCAAGCGTATTTGGAAATTGTGGTATTCCCCGACCGAGCGAACGCAGCCGAATGGCCGGACTTTGTTAAATTCGGGGATTCACCGTATAGATTTTTATACCGCCGGATAATTTTACAAAATATCGAATTTGCTCTGCATTTTTTTTTTAGTGATTTTTTATTTATGGTTAATGCGTGTAACGGTAACAGTATATCATTATAAATTACTTTTACCTCATTTATATAGCAAAAAATTTACGACAAAATTTTATGGCCGATATCGGATATAAGTATATCGGTATCGGCCACAAAAAATCATATCGGTCGATTCTTATATTGGAATATATCTATGTTTTATATTTCCAAATGTAAATTTCAAATTCGACCAATCACAAGAGAGAACTATTGAACATAGCGGTAAGGTATAACTTCATCCGTCAACTATCTTTTATTGTTTATGATTTAACTATCTTTTCTGTTTGTGAGTTGTTGACATTTTGAAGATGGATTCACAAGTACAAATTGATATTTTGTTTTTTTGTTAATAAGCACTATTCGCGAACATCGTAATTTGTACGACAAAGCAAATGAATTTACAAAAATAAAAACGTTTGCATAATGTCAATGCAACGAGGGATAGCAAGGAATTAAATATATGCACACTCATACGAGTAAATTTGAAGAATTGTTCATGATCTTATTTCGCTTTCAGAAACAAACTATGATACTGCCCGTTGACAAATCAATGTGTTCACAGGCCTAATCACGGCCTAACAGACCATCTACGTTTTTTAAATTTGTATTTGTTTTATTTCTTTATTATTTTAAAAAATCATCTTGTTCATTAGCGTCTAACAAATTCATGGCTATGAAAATAAAATTGTAACCTAAAATCTGAAGCTGATAACTGGTGAAATGACAAATGTCAAGCAGCGCAAGTGGCATGGTAGATACTGATTGGTCAGATCTAGAATTTCAAAATCGAAAATAAACTAGAGAGAAAATTGTAGATTTTAAATCAAAATTTCTAAATTTAAATTTATAAATTAACTTCATCATAAACCAGCCCTAACTCAATAAAACCAAGTTTATATTTTTGTTAGTGGTGCAGCTGGGCATTAAAGGTAATAATATTTCTTGTAAATTATATAAAATTTGCAATTTATAATTATTTCTGTTGATAAGGAATCATATTTTATAGTGTACTTGTAGTAATTTACATGGCTATCCGAACGTACATATTTTAAAAGAAGAAAAAAGTGCAAAATGCCTAGATATTGTAGACAGTGCTTGTAAAAAATTAATAGCTTCTTTATTAATTAAAAATTTGTAAATGTTTTTAGGTACCAGGATTGCCGATTCCAATAGAAAACATGATCCTTCGGTATGTGAAAATGAAGGCTGATTGGTGGACGAACACAGCTCATTACAACAGAGAAAGAATTCGAAGAGGTGCAACAGTCGACAAAACTGTATGTAAAAAGAATCTTGGACGGTTAACGAGATTGTACCTCAAAGCTGAACAAGAGCGACAACACAACTATTTGAAAGTAAGTTTCTTTTTAAGTCATTTCTATTAATTATTGAGTTTACTTAATTACTTAATTTTTTGATGTGTTTGATTCTTAAGACTATTTAGAGTGGTTACAAATAAATTCCCCATCATAAATTACTACTGTATCAGTTAAATTAAAATTAAATTAATAAATTTCTGGTTAGGGTTTTTATAATGGTGATTATGACTAAATTTTGATGTTTATGAGTGCTAAACAAAACATAGCATACGCGTATTTTTCAAATACGGCTCGTTCGTTCCCATGAGTGAAATAAGACACTTTTTATTCGAGTTGCATATTTTTTTTACGTCTGTAATAAAAGTGTGAAAAAAATGCCATAACGTTTCATTATTTCATTCATTTGCATTAAAAAAGTGCCCTTTTTTCTCACTTTTATAGTGTTAAATAAAGACACACTTTATAAACCCATTTTAATGAAAAAAGTGTGCATTTTTAACAGATTTAAAAAATAATTTTCTGCACAAAATATTACGATATTGAAATTTTATTATGGTCACATCCCATTCAAGTTTGAATTTTGCAGAAGTTAGCTTTTATTTATCGTTTACTTTAAGAATAACTTATAATAACCTATTTTTTAAATTATATGTGAAGTAATTCTTTTTTATTTATTTAATTAAGATTATTTATTTTACCAATCAAAAACATAAACATCTATAATTTGTGAACACAGTCCGAATTCTTTTTAGGACGGTCCCTACATCTCTCCTGAAGAAGCCGTCGCCGTGTACACCACCACCGTTCACTGGCTGGAATCCCGCCGTTTTGCTCCTATCCCATTCCCTCCTCTATCCTATAAACACGATACTAAACTCCTCATCTTAGCTTTGGAGCGATTGAAAGAAGCTTACAGCGTGAAGTCTCGTCTCAATCAGAGTCAAAGAGAAGAACTGGGTCTCATTGAGCAAGCTTACGACAATCCTCACGAAGCTTTGTCAAGAATCAAGCGTCATTTACTCACGCAGAGAGCTTTCAAAGAAGTTGGGATAGAGTTTATGGATCTCTACAGTCATTTAATTCCGGTTTATGATGTGGAGCCGCTAGAGAAAATTACAGACGCGTATTTGGATCAGTATTTATGGTAAGTGGTTTTTTTTACCTCCCGCTACCCTTGGTAAGGGATCTCATATCGAGATTTTAGTAAATGACCACGTTTTAAGGTCCCTAGAATCCATTTTTAACATTTTCACGATGATGTGTGTGTGTATGTATGTGTATGGATTTTGTCTTCGCTCTAACTCAAATACTATCATTCAGAAAATTCTGAAACCTTGTATTTCTATCCTATTCTAATATGAAAAGAAGCCATTAGATTTTGGTGTAAATCGGATAACCGGAAATAGCACTTTACCTGAAGCTCATAGTGGTTTTTCTTCAAAAAATACCATTAAATGCCATTTTTTCGAATTTTATGTCTTATGAAAATTAAAGATTATTGAATTTTCTACAGGAATACATTAATACTTTTTCTATATATTTTACATATAAATTTAAAAATATTTTTTTTTATTGGTCGCGAAGCCTAAGATAAAAACTATTCCTTTGTTACACAGTTCATTTTTCAAATGAATGTAACTGACAGTAAATGTCACTGTCAGAAAACTTATCACTTCAAATTAATAATAGTAACATTTTAAAAAGAAAATAGTAAATAAAGCAATAGTTTTCTGCAATGGAACAGTTTGCAGCGTTAGTAAATACGTAGGTAGGTATGTATTTAAATTAATAAAAATTAAATAGCGGGAGGTTTTGTGTTGGCCACATCAGATTTTTTTTTTAATGGTGTCGTTTCGTACATTTGAACATAAGCATTTTGTTTCTGCATTGTAAGTTGTCACTGGCAATCATGCAATACTTATTCTTATCCAAAAAACTCTTTGCCTTCTTACAAGTTTTGTTCGTCACAATTGGAAACTTTTTCTCCTCAATATACAGGGAATTTATTTTAACATGCAACATATGGCGAATCACTTCCATGGTTACTCACTATTGTCAAAAAATGACAGCAATGTAATATTTGTCCATTTTAAAATGCAACATTAACAAATAATCAAAACATGAATGTTGTACATCTTAACAAACTTTAGCTTACAAAAATTCATAACTTTCATGTAATAAATGTTAAAAAAAATACCCCCAATCACTCTGAGGCAATATTCTAGTCGGTCGTAATAAGAATTGACACCATTTGTGATGTGTTTTGGAGATATCTCCTGTGCTGCAATACTATTTATAATGTTGCATTTTAAAATGGACAAATATTACATTGCTGTCATTTTTTGACAATAGTGAGTAACCATGGAAGTGATGAACTATAATGTTGCATTTTAAAATAAATTCTCTGTATGCAGTGGTGTATATAGGAATCAAAATAGTTCGGAAGCAGGATTTTTTTTTTTTTAATATTTTGATCTAATATAAACAAAATTACTGGTTTCAGTCAATTTATTAAAATAATTATTCAGTCCGTCATTTCGGCCGTACTGCGCCCTTCTTCAGGGAATGAATAGTCAGAAGTTAAAATTGAAATACATACATACATATAAAATTAGTAAAGAACATCGTCAATGGAATAAAAAATAAATAAATAATTATGGTTCAAATACATAATAAAAAATCATGAAGTGTTGAACGGTCAAACTTTAAAACCGTAAAATAAAATATTGTAAACTTCTGTAAAATGGGATCCCGTGGCCGCGTGCCTAAATGTCTGGTCGCGAACTTGGGGAACCGGGTTCGATCCCGACAGCCGTCAAATATTTCCAATTTTAAATGGCACAAAGGTGACCCCTATGGTGCACTCTCCATACTAGCTATGACTGCCCGTGAGGTGACACTTGATAAGCGCCCACACGGTAAAATATATCATCATCTACCGATGTCTACAAGTGTTGTAGATACTGTCACGTCCAATAATGGGTAATATGCCGTGATGATATATTTATATTTATTTATTTTATTTCTGTAAAATGCTGATAATGAGGGCGTTGTAGCATCAAAACGTCTAATAAAAAAAAAATGTATAAATAAATGAGATCTACATTGCTAAAATCTGTATTATTTATTTAAAATTTATTATTTAAAAAACATAAGATACGAAAATATTATAAAATGTTCATTATTGGCAATTTTGTAAACCGGGTTATTTTCAAATCTAGTAAAATCGTGTAAAAACAGGTTTGAGTGTATACAAAAAATTTATAATTTAATAACATTACTCCATAATATTGTTTGTCGCAAATATTTGAAACGGGTGCAGTTAGTTCTCAATATTTTTGTTAGGATACTTTTGTCCAAATATTTTTTTATTATTATAAAACATTTATTTATTATTATTATATAACAAGTATTGTTTATAGTGGTGATATATACAGTGTGTCCCATTTAGAGGTGCCACCATTGGGATCTCGAGAACTATAAGAGATACGATGTCGGTTAAATGGAACTTTTTGTGCGCCTTTGGGAGGCCATCTCAGATGTGCTTTTGTTTTTCCAAAAATTCTCATAGGGCACTAGATAATGACGAAAAACTGAATATTGTTGATTTTTTCTTTCTCAAATAACTTCTAAACTATTAGTAATTGAGAAAAATGTTTCAAATATAAAAGATAGATATTTTTATTAACTAACCAGTGGCGTACGAAATAAATTTTTATATCCGTAAATTTTCGAGATATAACACAAACTTATATTTTTTTAAATGGAACCCATATCTGATTTTAGTCTAAAAAAAATCAATATTTTTTTCTCTTTTCAATGGTGTAAAGGTTATTATGTTTTATATTTGTTTTGCTCCTAAAATTTAATTTTTCTCTTTATTTTCCTGAATTTTCTAATTATTTCCCAAAAAAAAACATTATTATTTTTATTAATTATATTGTATTTGATCAAAATAATTTGTTTTATGCCTTTATTACTTAATATTTTCATTCTAGACTCATAATTACAAATTACACTATGATGAGCCAAGGTCGACCTGATACAAAATATTATAAATTTAATTTGATACGAATTTTGAGCAAATATTTTTAAGGAAATAAATGATTTAAATACAAGGAGTATTTCTAAATTGAAATCTACCAATATTTGTACAAATAATTGTAAATTTAATACAAAATATGGAAAAAATAATAATTTTTGAAGGCAAAACAAATATAAAATATAACCCTTACATCGTTGAAAAGAGAAAAAAATATTTATTTTTTTGAGACTAAAATCAGATATGAGTTCCATTTAAAAAAATATAAGTTTGTGTTATATCTCAAAAATTTACAGATATAAAAATTTATTTCGTACGCCACTGGTTAGTTAATAAAAATATCTATCTTTTATATTTGAAACTTTTTTCTCAATTATTAATAGTTTAGAAGTTATTTGAAAAAGAAAAAATCAACAATATTCAGTTTTTCGTCATTATCTAGTGCCCTATGATAATTTTTGGAAAAATAAAAGCACATCTGAGATGGCCTCCCAAAAGGCACATAAAAAGTTCCATTTAACCGACATCGTATCTCTTACAGTTCTCGAGATCCCAATGGTGGCACCTCTAAATGGGACACACTGTATAATATTTGTAAAATAATAACATGTTTTCCTATTCAGGTACGAAGCAGACAAACGTCGTCTTTTCCCACCATGGGTGAAACCAGCAGATACAGAACCACCACCTCTATTAGTGTACAAATGGTGCCAAGGAATCAACAACTTACAAGATGTTTGGGATGTGGCTGAAGGCGAATGTAACGTCCTTCTCGAATCTAAATTCGAAAAACTCTACGAGAAAATCGATCTTACTTTGTTGAATCGATTGCTGAGATTGATTGTCGATCACAACATTGCGGATTATATGACAGCGAAAAACAATGTTGTTATCAATTACAAAGACATGAATCACACCAACAGTTATGGTAAATATTTAGTGATATTTTATTTTAAAAAGCTTTTTGTTTCCAATTTTTTTGTGTTGATTCATTTTTCAATAATTAATTAGCTCTTTCATCCACCAGTCAGATGTAGTTCTTACTTGATTGGTCAGCGATCGGAGCGAAAATAATTCTTGGTTAGTTAAAGTTAAGTAGAAATGTGTCGATTTAGTTTGTTCATTTTATTCTAACCGAGATACAAATATACAGGTGGACTAAATATTCGTTGCATTATCTTAGTGTTGCAGTGAATATCGTTGTGATTTTAGTATTGCGTTTATAATTTTCTTTTAACTAGGATCTGGTGCAAATTCTCCCAAAAACGGTTTTCTTAATTATTAATAATATTAATTTTGATAAAAGAAAATTAGACCCCTATTTTTTAAATTTTTTCATGAAATTGATACCCGAGCAAAAAAAGTTGTTAAAAGTTGCCAAACAAGAGAGAGAAACTACTTGTCCACTGTTACAAATAAAATGATAAAGAAAATAGAAAAAATACTTTGTAACTGAAGATTATCTTGGGCTGTGTCCGATGTCGCATTTTGGCATTTAGTATTTAGAAATTTGATCTTCTTCACAAAGATACAGATCCGAATGGCGTACTAGTGGTATCCATTGGTTTGTATGGCAACACTTTAGAACAATAAAAATGAATTATACAATTCGATTCAATTTGATGCATGAGAGTAAATGTTAATATTAAATTTTCATAAAAGAGAAGCTAAGAAGTCATTCTTTGACAGTAAATTTGACGTTTTGTACAAATTATAGCAACGAACATGATTTGTTTAAGTAGTGCGCGTCAACTTCAAAGCATAGTTTGCTCCTGCAAAACCCTAAAGCCTAATTCCTAAAATCCTAAATAATCCCTAGATTTGGGGTATATAAATTTAGGATTTAGATATTAGGGTGATAAAAGTGCAACATCGGACACAGCCTTAGTTTAGTTACAACATATTTAAAGTTAAAATTAATATGCAGTGCACATTTTTTTAAAAAGGCGTTACATTAGAAACTCCATTTACTAAAAAAAAAATGCAGGACTTAATTGAAATTAGATGAGAACAGTACGGTAAGGAACCTCTGCCGTATTCTGGCTGTGTCCGATGTTGCACTTTTATCACCCTAATATCTAAATCCTAAATTTATATGCCCTAAATCTAGTGATTATTTAGGATTTTAGGAATTAGATTTTAGGGTTTTGCAGGAGCACACTATACCTTGAAGTTGGCGCGCACGAATTATATATTATATAAATAATAGCTTCTTAGCTTCTATTTTATGAAATATTATATTAACGTTTACTCTCAAGCATCAAATTGAATCGAATTGTATAATTCTTTATGTTGTTCTAAAGTGTTGCCATACAAACCAATGGATGTCACTAGTGTATCAGTCGGAGTTGTATTTTTGTGAAGAAGACCTAAATCCCAAATCCTAAATGCCAAAATGCGACATCGGACACAGCCTCTTTCTCGAGACTCCATGGACAAAAATTGTCTTGGTTGCACAAGAATCGAAAACATTGTTTTCTTATATCCTTATGTTTTTGTCTCCTTGGCTGTTTAAGGAATGAAATTTTCGCAAGATCGTAGTCAGAAATTCGTAAACACAGTACCGAAATTAGAATCACATCTCTGGAATAAAAGCCAAAAATGATAAGGATTTTTAAAGCTTTACGTGCATACTTTGTCATAAAGTTGTAAACACAAATATAATAATTATAATTTTTCAATAATCGTGAGGAAAATAATTGTTCGAGTATCTAATTCCCACACTAGTACCGGAAATAATTGAAATATAAGATTTTTGTTTTAATTTCATAGTCGTTTAAAAATATCATGCATAGCCGCTCAAGTAATAGATATGTCAAAAATTTGCAATAATTTTCGTATTTTTTTTTTATTTTTGAGCGATTGCAGAAAAAATAATATTGTTTGCAACACATGCGGAAAACGCGATTCTTAAATGGGGTCCTATACCATTTTTATTTTATTTTTTTTTTTTTCTGTAAGAACAGGATAAAATAAGAATTTTAGTGCAAACGCGACTTGAAAATTTTACGTAATAAGCGAGATATGAATTTTTAAAGTTTAAGAATTTGTGCGTGACGTAGCAGGTACTAACAAGTGATCGACAAACAATGGGACAAACTGATAGTTATAGAGGGAACAATTTTTTTCATGTTTGCATAGCTGAAATGTTTGTATATAAAAACTTATACGTTATATTATGAAGAAATTATTATTAAGTATAAATACCGTAAATAATAAGCATTTTTTTCGTAATAAATTATAGAACATTGAAACAGTTTGACAATATTATTACACAAAGTATGACGACGGATGGCGCTAGTATTGGCTGTTTTGAAGTTTCAATATTAATTTAATTAATATTACAAATTGATTTAATTATAAATATATTATTATTGTTAATATTACTAGATGTTATAATTAAAAAAATTCATCAAACACAAAATTGTTAAATGTTTTGTTAGGTTATAGAACAACATGACATTTCATATTCTTTTAAAGGAGACCGCTGCAGACGCGCGAATCTCCTTTTTAAAATCAGGCGACCAATCAAATTCTTAGTACCTAACGCGTCATACCCAATTAGTAATCAGCTTCAATCGCTTATAGTTTGTGACCTAGTCAATATTTAAAGAAAATTTTTTCACTAATACTCATTAATTTATGTATATTTTCGTCTTCTTATTTAAGATAGTTAAAATATGACTATGGTATAGGACCCCATTCCATGAAAATGTAATAACCGATGGATATAAAAAACAATGCTTTCGCTTATTACATTCGTTTCAGAATTACTAATTTCCCGCACTTGTTACAAAAATAACTGTTTTTAAATTTCGGCATCTTATGGAAGAAAAATAATGGCAAATATTTGGGATCCAGCGTTTCCCGTTTTACGACGTAAGCGAGCTCACTGGTGGAGAGCAATGGCATTATATCGTGCTTTCTCTCTCAGCAGTTGCTGTCTTGGTTGCTGTTACCAGAGGGACTAAATAGGCTCTTCAACCAATTTTTTTAAAATTTATTTTTCGAAAATAGACGTTAATATATGAATATTTTTCATATTTTCATCTGTATTGAGATATAATTAAGCCTGTAATTAATTGGAAAAGATTCTATACAAAATTGAAATTAACGGTGTGACGTCATACCGCCTGATGACAGAACAACGCCGCCCGTGTAGAATTGCGGAACTATTCAATCAAACTTTTAAACATTTAAACAAGGTGACACATGAAAGCTGATGTTTTTACGTTGTGAATTGTGTGATATTTGTATTTATGTGTAAAGTAGTATTTAAATATTCTAATATAATATTAAAAAATAGTGACAGAACAGAACAGATGACTAAATGTAAACGCCAATATTATGCGCGCGCAATCTCTCTCTGTCACAAGTCTGTATGACGTCACAGTCGAATTGGAGGTAAAAAAAATCTACTTTTAATAATTAATTACAGGCGTAATACATATTTTTTAAATAAAGTGTTATATTTTTCAACATTGTTTTTAAGCGTATTATTGAAAATTAGTACCAAATATGCTAAATTTGAATGTGGTTGAAGAGCCTATTATTTGTCAATGTTGTGCGGCTGTTATATCGCTTTATATTTGAAAATTTCATTTTGTTTTTCTTTTCTTTTACTTATCTTAAATTTATTATTTTGTAGTTATAGTTTATTAGTATTTAAGTATTTGTAAAAATAATAGCGTGTAGCCGCATATCCATCATAACCAAATACTCTAGTGGAACAGTCTGGCAATCACTGGTTTCATGATGGGAACATCTACTTACAGTGTCGGCCAATAAAAGAGAGCCGGGTTCGGCAGCGTCATCAATCCCGAAAAAAATCGCGCGTTTTGAAAGTGTAATATATTTTAGCATTTATAAAAAAACGATAAAACATATAGAAAAGAAATTTGCGTTAATAATACAGGTATATGAGAAGAATTAATTATGTATATAATTTATATAAAAATTCGATATGATTGGAATCCCCTTTAAACTCTTCAATTTATTGTAGTTAGTAAATACAGATATTTATTAAATGTGTATAAAATTGAAAATTTTCCTTTTAGGTATTATCCGCGGTCTCCAATTCGCCTCATTCATCACCCAATACTACGGTTTAGTTCTGGATTTACTTGTCCTGGGTCTCCAACGCGCCAGCGAAATGGCGGGTCCTCCACAAATGCCCAACGATTTCTTGACATTCCAAGACACGGCAACCGAAACTTGTCACCCGATTCGTCTCTACTGCAGATACGTGGATAGGGTACATATCTTCTTCCGATTCAATGCTGAGGAAGCAAGGGAGTTGATCCAAAGATACTTAACTGAACACCCTGATCCCAATAACGAAAATATAGTGGGGTATAACAATAAGAAGTGCTGGCCAAGAGATGCGAGGATGAGACTGATGAAACATGACGTTAACCTGTAAGTTAACATTTTATTATTATATTTATTAATTTGGGTACTAAATACTTCTGCTGTAATTACAAAGGGCGCGTAAAATTCAAAATTGGGTTATACCAATTGAATTGTTGTTTCTACTAACATATTTTACTTTTAGCTAATAAATATAAATGTAGGCATATTTCTCGACTGTGGTATGGATAAGGTGTTAACAATTACTCGAAATCTCAGTCAAACACATCGACCTTTAAACTAATAGACGCAGCGTACGAGCAAAACGCTTGTCCCGCCATAACGGTGCAGACACAGTATCTCTATCCTTCAACAGTAAGGAAGTTAAGAAAACGCGGTAAAATAAAAAAATTGATTTGTCCCTAATTTGTTATACTTGGTGCATAATCGCTAAGAGTATAGATTTAATTTGTTTGTGCATAATTAGTTTTATTATATATTTTTAATACAATATATTATATACATATTATATTATAGGGGACAAGTAATAATTAATAAGAACTTACATATGAAATGACAAAGCTGAACCGCGTACGTACCTATTACTGACTGCACGAAATACACCGTTTCCCCATTATTATGTCGCATACACACCTCACAACACATATACGTATGTATTGACAGAAATAATTGTAAATGTTCTCCAAAAAAGTAAATAATACACAAACAGTCACGAAACGACAAATGTAGATTTTGACAACTAGTTAGTGATAGAAAGCGATGTATAGAGGTTTACATATGGCTGAAAAAGATGTACAATGAGTACGAACGCATGCGCAGTATACTTCTACTAAAAACTTCCGTACTGTTAAAGGACAGAATATATATTTCTATCCTTTTATGTTGGAGCATTATTCTAACAATAAAAGAATAGGAGACACTTGGTCCATTAGTTTAAAGCAGAGTTGGAAAAAATCATGATTAATTTAAAAAAATCAAAAATCATTGATTTTTTAAATATCTAGTGGTGTTATTGTACTTTTTTAATTGTGTTAAAAGCAATATAAATATTTTATTTCATAAACGAAAACGAAATCTGTAATAAACCCTAAAAGATGCATTTGAATTTTTGCATAAATTTAGTATATAAATATAACGTACCCACTTTTTTTTTAAACAATACATACCTAAATAAAATAGGTCAAAACATGTAATAGTAATCTGTTAGAATTCAAATACAGTCCATATTTTTGTTGTTATTTATACTTTTGTAGTAAATAAATTCATTTTTATTACAATTTGAATCTTTTTTCATCTGTAATAAAAATCAGTGATTTTTTTAAAAAAATCAGTTGATTTAAATCATGATTTAAATCTTGATTTAAATCAGGCCAACCCTGGTTTAAAGGTCGATGGTCAAACAGCATTTATTCTTACAACACCGAAGTTTCAGTGCACACTTGCAACTTCTTCAGGATAGTAAAATCTTAAAAAATATTACATATCATGTGCACAAAATACATATAGGTGTAAATCGAAAAATGAACCGTAGGCGTTTAACACGGGAATTCAGGTTTTTTTTTGCGCAAACGGTACCTAATTATTTTATGCAAAAATGCTACAAGTAAAAGTTATAGAGATGTAAATTTTGCATCTAAATCATGTGAAACGATTAATCTAGCTCTTTATATAAACGTAAAAAATAATTATAAATAAAATGCGTTATTTTAACTGTCATTTATAACTAAATTTGGATTAGAGTAGTAAATTAACAAAAGCACAAAAAGGTAAAATGTTTTAATTCTAATTAACAGTTAATAATAATGCATTTGTTTATTTCTTGTCATAAATTTTACGTTTGTATGAAGAGCTAAATCGTTTCACATGATTTAGATGCAAAATTTAAATCTCTATAACTTTTATTTATTTATTTATTTATTTTTTATATAAAATAGGTAACGTTTGCGTAAAGAAAAACTGAATTCTCATGTTAAACGCCTATGTCTCACTTTTCGATTTACACTCTGTACATATGTTAAGTACGGATGTATTTTGTGTACATGATATGTAATATTTTGTAAGATCTTACTACCTTGAAAAAGGTGGAAGTATGCACCGAAACGTCGATGTTGTAAGAATAAATGCTGAGATTTCGAGTAATTGTTAATATACCTTAATAAATATGTCCTACACAAATTACTTGTGAAAATATCTATTTTTTGTTTAAATTGGTTTTATATAAGGTATTCTTGTATCAATAATTTCAAACTATGTTTTTCTTGCAGTTTAGGACATATGTCTAAACTTTTAAGTCTATATTACTTTACAAATAATACACGTTCCAGTTTTTTCAATTTTGTTTGAATCAGGGGTTAAAGGAGTAAACTTACACTAAACAAATTACACAATACGAGTGAAATTTTTAAAAAGAATGGGAGCATTAGTAAAAAAATAGATATACGAACATTTTTTATTATAATAAAAATGACAAAAATATCATCAGATTTTAAAATTGATCATTCAGGTCAATTTTTATGTAAATATTCTGATAGATCTTATACAGAGTATCCTATGAAAGAATATCAATACTGTAATGCTTTAACCGTAGGTATATTCTTAAAATAATTGCAAGAAGTTGAAATAACCTATTACCCAATCTTCTCTTTCATTTTAGCCTCCATTTTGTCGTCGACCTGTTTAATAAAATAGTGGTAACATTTGTTGTTTTTATTTCAAAGTGTAATCATCGAAACGATTTAGTACAAAATATCATTTATATTCAAAATAAACATTTATTTCACTTACCATCAAATAAATAAAAAGTGACGTTTCCCCCATTTGCTACGTTCACAAATCTCTCACCAGATGTCAACTACTTTGATTTTTTTCTCCAATATTTTGGTCTCTGCCGTCTCTACGAAACGATTATAAACAGAATAATGAAACTATACTTATATAAAGTAATCCAGAATGATTGAACGTACCGCGTCGTTCTAATTTTTGATAGTGAAATACGTTTGACAGATTGCATTGGCGTACAGGGAATTTTTGAAAGGGGATGAAAATAAATGTATTCAGGATATTTTGAGTAAAATCAATTTATAGACCACGTTAGTGTAACGGTCAATTTGTGGCGGCAAATTCAAACTAAAACCCTAACTCGCCTTTGCCGATTTATACTCCCATGTTACTCATACGGGAACAAAAATATGCTATTTTCAAATTGTTCAAACGAACTTTGAAATGCAAATCTTATCTATTGAACTTTATAAATACAAATCTCTAATGTATTGTCTATCTACTTATGTCGTATAAATATCTAAAACACCTAAACTTATTGAATAATTTGTAATTAAAGCAACAAGTGCAAATTCATTAAAGCGTAGGTCGTAGCTGTTTTTGATTTTATTTAATCCTGACAATTTAAATCGTCAGAAAGAAAAATTATTTATCGTGGGCAACTTAATAATCCTTTCAGACATCGCAAATAACAAAAATGAAAAACTTATAACCACCTTATATTATAACTTTAAAGACAAACAGCGTCAAATTCAAAACTAACCTACAAATTTAGTTGTCCTGACTGCACCAAGTTACGACATATGTTACTATTTGCAATCCTACTTTCTTTAAAATGAAATTATGCTTAACTTATTATTTTGTTTATACTTTTACTGTACAGAAAGTAAAGAGTATTGTTAATAGTTAGTAAGAAATTCAAAATTGTACTTAAGAAACATAGAATAGCTTTAATATGAATTGAAAATGCGTTTCCATAAGAACTACATACATTCTGATTTGAATTAGGGTTTCGTCTATTTACGAAAACATGCTTCCAAAATTAATTTGTAATGTTCTTCCGTAAACACCATTTTAACATAACGATTTGATTAAATAATAGTTTATTTTAAAAGATAAAAAGAGCTATGTCAAAAAATTCAAACTACGAGTCCGCGTGCCCAGAGAAAAAACTTGCGCAGAAAGTAAAATTCGTCCGGGCGAGTCTAACTTGTGAAAATAGGGTATTACGATGTTTTAATTATATTTTTAAATGTAATTTTTGTAATTGTTTTTTGTTTTGAGCAATAAATGTTCTTAGTTTTATTGATTTCAATTTTTGTTATTTATAATTGCAACATTGTACCGCCAACATTTTTAGGTTGGATAGTCCAACAAACGCATGGACTCTAACACCGCTGACTTTTCCAAAATGTCGGTATTACCGACAATAATACAGATAACATTGTCGGGAAATTGGTGGTATTTTTTCTGTGGAATATAATTTTAATCATAATCACTTTTTCAAGTTCTCGTGACTTTTATTCATTCTGGATCACCTATGGTAAATTTTGTCTATATTTAACAATTTTAAAAGATTGTAAATTTGTTCCAATCTGTTATGTATAGTACTTTGTCAAAATTTTGAGATTTATCGTTTTTCTTTTACCAAAAATTCGCTGGGATCGCATTAAATTATAAATCATGTTTGAAATATGTATGCAGAAAATTGAAACTATGATGATTTGCGCAGGGGACCTGAAACCAGTGTAAATGTGAGCTGGGAGTCACTTCGTTATCTTGTGTAGACTTGAAACGATTTTGACTCGAAACCTTTGCCAAACTGAGTTTCAAATAATCTGAACATGAAACTTTATTGTTCGTATATGGGATCTTGCGATAAAAATAGTACTATTTAAACGGGAATACTTTGTGTTCTTGATATGCAGTCTTTAAATGGTAATTTCTTTGCATTCATACTTTCCTTTGACTTTTTTTCCTGTAACAAAAAATCAGAGGGATTGAAGTCAAGAGATTTTGTTGGCGCCAACCATAATAAAGGTATATTCTGATAATGAAATTAAAATAAATTATTTTATTTAGTTTGTGAAGTTTATTATGCAAAGTTCTTTTTTTTTTCATTTTTTTCTTTGAAGTATATAATTATTTTATTTTCCAGTGGCCGTGCCGTGTTCTGGGACATCAAAAACCGTCTCCCTCGTTCTATAACCACCATCCAGTGGGAGAACAGTTTCGTTAGTGTTTACTCTAAAGACAACCCTAACTTACTGTTTAATATGTCCGGGTTTGAATGCCGAATCCTTCCCAAATGCAGAACAACACATGATGAATTCACTCACAGAGATGGCGTGTGGAATCTTCAGCATGAAGGAAGTAAAGAAAGAACCGCTCAGTGTTTCTTGCGAGTTGATGATGAGAGCATGAGTCGCTTCCACAACAGAGTTCGGCAGATTTTGATGGCTTCTGGGTCGACTACATTCACAAAGGTAAGTCTGGATTATGAATAATTATTAAATTATTTTTTTATATGGGGTCCGCGTGCCTGAGTGTCTGGTCGCGAACCTGTGGGAACCGGGTTCGATCTCGACCGGCGCCAAATATTTCGAATTTTAAATGGCACAAAAGTGACCCCTGTGGTGCACTCTCCACGCCAGCAATGAGTGCCCGTGAGGTGACGCCTGGCAAGCGCCCACATGGTAAAATATATCGTCATCATTACCCATGTCTACATGTGTTGTAGATACTGGCACACCCAGAAATGGGTAATATGCCGTGATGATATATTTATTTTATTTATTTATTTATTTTTTTATATTCGATAAGATAAGCTAAATTACATTTTTTTTAATATTCAAAAAGATAGAATCGAAGTCTCAATTAAAATTTGAATGATGCTATTTGAACTTTACTGACATCACATTTTAAAAATTTACCTGTGAAAACCCGAGTTAAAAATTCCATTTAGTAAGCAAGATATTAATTTTTAAAGTCTACAATCAATGGGTCATAGCTTTTTGAGAAATTGTTAACCAAGTATTGAAGAAGGAAATAATATATATATTTCATTACAATCTTACATACTATTACTAAAAAAACTGAAGAAAATTATAAGATAAGTAATTGATTACATATTTTTCATTGTACTACGAAAACATTTTGACATTCTCAAACTATTAGTGCCGCTTGTATACGTTGACTCGTAAGTTTTGTTTTGAAATGTTTTGAATGGGCTGGAGTTCATTTATTACGTTTATTACTTTGTTTCTTCTGTTCGTGTTTTATTAATATTATTTCTTAAAGAAATACTTCTGTTTTGCCTAATTCTTTGTGGTAAGTACACATTCAAATAATTTATATAGTTCTAATAAAATTGTATTGCATTTTCTTAATTGTTAGATACTTTCATTTTGTATTTAATGAAATACAAATATTTTAAAAATAATTCTTGTCACAGTAACTTTTATATTTTGTTATAATATATGGATGTCAAATAACAAACAAGCAAGTAGCTGACACAGTGAGTATCACAAAAATACAGAACATCTGTGCAGCTGTGCTACGAACACTCCCGAAAGATTCGAAGTTCACCCGAGTATGTACGTACTTAAGATGCGGTGTGTTACCACATTTAAACATGGAGTAGGGATTTCAACCGATCTTCCATTGATAGTACAACTAGTACGTCATCAATGTTTCAATGCTTTATATCTTTTGCAACAATCAATTTATAATGTGTTTTTTTTTTGTTTTATTCCTCTTGTTTACCTACCAACTTTAATATTTTTAATAAATTTTTAATACTGGCAATCATGGGAGAATACCCTATTACTAAAAAACTGAAGAAACTTATAAATTAATTAATCTTAAATAATTGATTACATGTTTTTTATTGTACTACAAAAACATTTTCACATTCTCAAACTATTAGTGGCGCATATTAAATGTGCTTTCGTTCTTTCGTTTCCCAAAAATTCTCATAGGTTACTAGATAATGGTGGAACACTGAATTTGGACGATTTTTACCTTCCGTCACCTTCAGGTAAGGATGGTATAGTCTTTGATCAAAAAATTCAGTGATGTTTTTGATGAATAAGCACGTTTTAGGGACGTTAGAATACGATTTTACTGGTTTTACGATAACGTTTGTATGTGACAAAAATTTATCTTTAAAGAACAATCTTTTAAAATTGAATACTTAGAAGTCATATAAAAATTCTTGCAACAGCCCTATTGTTTAACTTTTTTATTATGCAATATGAAAAGATTTACAAATGTTTCCGTGGCGTAGTGGTTATAATAGTTACGTCTGAAATTTTTGGTTAGGGTTCGATTCCCCGTTCGGGTAATTATTTTATTTTTTTTTACATAAAAATTGTTGAACTTTTAAAAATTAGGTTATATTTCCATATTACCTAGTCCTGCCATAAGTTCTGTTACAAAGATTCGGTCGTACACCCCTCGAGGGAGTAAAGTGGTATGGCCTGGCTCGCGATTGTTTTGGAAGGGTTGATCTAATAGGTAGTTGGATTAGTTAGTTTAGTATTGCCTCTTGCAGCGTAAGCATGGAGTGGGGTGTGAAAGAAAACCGTGTCGCTGTTATAGCATTACACAAGTGTGGAAAGAGTCCAAGTGACATTTTTAATTTATTGAAACCTCTTAAAATTTCACGAATGTTTGTTTACCGGGCTATCAAACGGTATGATGAAATGTTGGGAACGGAGGATAGAGGTAGAAGTGGTCGTCCACGTACTGTGCGTACACCTGCGGTCGTTAAGGCTGTACGGGAACGTATTCGCCGAAATCCGTTGCGAAAACAGAAAATTATGTCCAGGGAGTTGGATGTATCCAACAGAACCATGTCGCGCATCATCAGGGATGACCTTTCGATGAAGGCCTTTCGACGATCCAAGGGCCATCTTCTCACTCCAAGGTTGAAGGAGATTAGGAAGACAAGATGTCAGCGTCTGCTGCAATGGCACGCAACCAATGGCCATGAAAATATCCTTTTTACGGATGAAAAAATATTCACGGTGGAAGAAAAATTTAACCGCCAAAATGATAAAGTGTATGCCCACAGCTCTTCTGAGGCTAGAGACACGGTTCCGAAGATTCAAAGAGGGCATCACCCGGCGTCAGTGATGATGTGGTGGGGAGTGAGTCATCAAGGTGTGACGGAGCTCCATTTTTGCGAAAAAGGGGTGAAAACTGGTGCAAAAGTGTATCAGCAGGATGTGTTAGAAGGAGTTGTACGACCCCTGAACACGGGCCTCTTCAGTGGACAACGATGGATTTTTCAGCAGGACTCGGCTCCGGCTCACAAGGCCAAAAGTACGCAAGAGTGGTTGCGAAACAACATTCCGGCCTTCATTCCAGCTGAAGACTGGCCTTCTGGGAGCCCAAGTTATGGCCTGTTTGGGAGATGATAGCATGTAAGACACCTCACAAAAATTTGGACAGTTTGAAGCGAGCCCTGGTAGTAGCAGCAGCCACTATTCCACTTGACACCGTGCGTGCTGCCATAGCCGAGTGGCCGCAAAGACTTCAGGCTTGTGTGAGAGCAAACGGCGGCCATTTTGAATAATATATATTTTTTTTGTTATTTTAGATGTATTTTAATAAAACAAATGTATAAAATTGTATAGATATTTTTTTGTTTTCCAATTAGCACACTTAATCTTTGTAACAGAACTTATGGCAAGACTAGGTACAATCATTTAAAAATAATTACATTGTAATAAATAAAGAGAAATAATTGAGAATAATTGATTACAATAATCAAAATATTGATGTAATAACAATGCATTTTTTTTTTTTTTTTTTTGATAAATACAGTAAAAACATAATATCTACGCAAATTTATTATATTTCAGTTATTTTTATTGACATCAAAGGAAATACAATGCATTGTTATTGTATCAATATTTTGATTATTGTAATCAATTATTCTCAATTATTTTTTCTTTATTTATAGAAAATTGAAGGAGTTTGGGTTTTATATTCATAAATCAAGTGGTGCCTAGATGTTTTTATAAACTGTAGTAGTTATTTAAACCAAATATTATTTTTATTTTATTTTATTTATTAGAAACAAATGTGAATAATTAGTATTTGAAACTGTTACATAAAATAATTTACTTATTTAATGATTAATAACATCTTGTCTTCCTCTTAATCGCCTGACAAGCTGCATGTCATGTACCATTAATGTCTTCCTTTTTGCATGTATTGCACAATTGTAAGAATCTTCAAAGAATTGTACCATATATAATTCTACAGCTTCTTGGAGAGCGACTAAAGCTTCAATCTGAATCCTAAACAAAACAAGTTTATAAATACTCTTTCTCATTTTAGTGTTTTCCTTTACCTTAAATTTGTATGTGTAGATGTAGCTACCTCCATCATAATTTCTCTTACTAATCTACTAAACGGAAGTCTCGCTATTAATAAATTGGTCCTGCTTTGTAAGAGTTTGATCTCTTTATATAACGTTCTTCTCATTTCCACAACTTGGCCAGTATTTTTCATCTGTACCTGTGAATTGAATAAATTTAATTGAATTTGTTTGTTAATAAAATCACATATTTACTTACATGAACATTTCTGTACCGCGTTCTGTTCGGTTCTTCTTCGAATCCAGATTTACCGGGACTATAACAATACAAATATTATTCAAATAATAACATAACCTATGTTCTTACATTGATTTGCTTCGAACCATATTGTATAATAATTATATATTACTGAAATTTTATAATATTCCAAGGATTATAAACAATAATGAACTAATTAATATCAAAGGTAGTGTTCTTTCAGTTTTCCCGACTGTAACAGATGGCACTGTCTAAAATGGAACAAATGTAACAACGTTGGCGGGACATTTAAATTATTATTAGAAGTTGGTTTACGGAGTATTAATCTATTCAATAATGACAAAAACTACCTATCGGATTTAAATAAATTTAATTTTACATAAGGTAGAATAGAATGAAAAAAGTAAAATAATAACGTCGCATATTATATATAATAAAACAGTTGGTACTACCAATTTATAAACATAAAGTTAATGAACGTAGGCAGAAGTATCAAAATTCTTCTCTTTGTACAATCAGAAACACATTTTTAATAAATTAAAAATATTATTTAAAAAAATTATGTGTTTCTCTTTTTTTCTGAACTATAATACTAGTTAAAATGAGAATATTTTGAATAAATAATTTAGAATTTTATTGAATTGTAACATATTCGACATATTTTTTGATTGTAGTAACACTGTAACACGAGTGTACAAAATGTAACATATTTGTTACATTTGTAACACTAACCACCAAATTCACCAACCGTTAATCAAGTCTTGATTCTCTAATCAACACTGATCTGTAAATCAAGTTCTGGTTTACCTTGGAGATCAACAGCTTTAGCAAAGCAACAGTGTCAAATTTTGTTGATCAGAGAATCAAATTTGATTCAGGGATGGTGAATTCGGTTGTGAGAACAACACTGATCAAAGGAAATACAATGCATTGTTATTGTATCAATATTTTGATTATTGTAATCAATTATTCTCAATTATTTTCTCTGAAGCCTCATTCACAGCTCCGAAAATAAAAATAAAATTATACATAAAAATAACGATATAAACAATAGATTCTTATGGAAGTGTTCACAGCTATCGAAAATAAAATTAAACATTAGACATAAATACAAGGATTTGCAAATGTTAAATATTTTACACAAAAATAAGCACATACGTAACAACTGTCATTTGGGCTGTCAATTTGACTTTGGGCAGAAGGATTTCAATTTAAATGTACTTTTAAAAAGCTGTCTCAAGGTAAAGGTTTGCATATATGATTGCGTACAGTGCTTTAAAAGGTATGAAGTTGTTATTATTGCTTGTTAGTTATGAATATATAAAATGACAGTTGATGTTAATTTACGTTTTATTTTTGAAGCTGTGAACACCAACCATAAACTCTTATTTATAATTTTATTCAATTTTGACGTTTTAAACTGTCATTATTAACTCCATAGCAACAACTACAAGTAACACTTTTTTCACATGTGAATTAAAAAATTCTTTAAATCACTCTCGCGAAATTTTAACTCACTCTGTAACAAATAATGCATTTAAAATAACATCAGGTAAGAAAATAACACCATAATATTTATCAGACATTATCAGCCATTTTCATTATTTTTCACGGCACAAATGACAGACAATAAAGCATTTTAAATACATGACTTGACGTCTACCAGTGACGATTGTCATTCTCAGCCTACTAACTGATCAGTTTTTTATTTTGTCAAAATTAAATATTATAATGTTTTTTATTAGTATTTCGTCCAATTGAATAAATAAAATAAAAATAAAATATTGTACAAACCACGTGAGCTAAGAATGTTTATTCACTCAAAGAAATTAATTAATTAATTACGGGCTCGTGAGCTAAACTTTCTTCTCATGAATAAACATTACTTTAGCTCACTTGGTGTGTAAATATCTATTATTTATATTTCTTATATTCGTAGCTGTGAATGAGCCTTTTATTTATTACTGTTATTATTATTTTTATTCATTTTTGACGTTTTTAAACTGTCATTATTAACTCCATATCAACAACTATAAGTAACACTTATTTCACATGTGAATTCAATTTTTTTTAAATCACTCCCACAAAATTTTAACTCACTCTGCAACAAATAATGCATTTAAAATAACATCAGATACGAAAATAACACTCACCATAATATTTATCAGACATTATCAGCCATTTTAATTATTTTTCACGGCACAAATGACAGACAATAAAGCATTTTAAATATATGACTTGACGTCTATCAGCGACGATTGTCATGCTCAGCCTACTAACTGATCAGTTTTTTATTATGTCAAAATTAAATATTATTATGGTTTTTATTATTATTTCGTCAAAATTGAATAAAATATTGTACAAACCACGTGAACTAAGAATGTTTATTCACTCGAAGAAATTAACTCATGAATGAACATTACCTTAGCTCACTTGGTGTGTAAATATCTATTGAATGATTGTAATATGGAAATATAACCTGATTTTTAAAAGTTCAACAATTTTGATGTAAAAATAAAATAAAATAATTACCCGAACGGTGAATCGAACCCTAACCAAAAATTTCAGACGTAACTATTATAACCACTACGCCACGGAGACATTTGTAAATCTTTTCATATTGCATAATAAAAAATCTGATGTGGCCAACACAAAACCTCCCGCTATTTAATTTTTATTAATTTAAATACATACCTACCTACGTATTTACTAACGCTTCAAACTGTTCCATTGCAGAAAATGATTGCTTTATTTACTATTTTCTTTTTAAAATGTCACTATTATTATTAATTTGAAGTGATAAGTTTTCTGACAGTGACATTTACTGTCAGTTACATTCATTTGAAAAATGAACTGTATAACAAAGGAATAGTTTTTATCTTAGGCTTCGCGACTAATAAAAAAAATTATTTTTAAATTTATCTGTAAAATATATAGAAAAAGTATTAATGTATTCTAGTAGAAAATTCAATAATCTTTAATTTTCATAAGACATAAAATTCGAAAAAATGGCATTTAATGGTATTTTTTGAAGAAAAACCATTATGAGCTTCAAGTAAAGTACGATTTCCGTTTATCCGATTTACACCAAAATCTAATGGCTTCTATTCCTATTAGAATAGGGTAAAAATACAAGGTTTTAGAATTTTCTGAATGATAGTATTTGAGTTAGAGTGCAAACAAAATTCTTACACATACACACATACACACATACACACACACACACACACACACACACACACACACACACACACACACACACACACACATACAGACATCATCGTGAAAATGTTAAAAATGGATTCTAGGGACCTTAAAACGTGGTCATTTACTAGAATCTCGATATGAGATTTTTAGCACGATCCCTATACCTCCCTTACCAAGGGTAGCGGGAGGTAAAAAAATAAACAATTATTTATTTGACAATTTTTGTAATTTATTGCAATTTATGCATTAATATTAAAGTAATTAATATTAAATAATGTACAAGATATAATGTACTATTATCATTGATATTTTGCCGGACACTTTGGCTGGTAGCACAAGCGTGGTTCTAACACCGGTATCAACTAGAACCGTGTCAATGAGTTGGCACATACTTCAGGGTTGTTAATAAAATAAGAGTTGCCAATATACTGAATTAAGTCGAAAATGTACTGGCAGCCATATTCAATAAATTTGACCTCATTATTTAAAACAGTTTTTCCTAGAAACAAGTTAAAAAACAAATCATATTAAATAATTGTAAATAGTGTCGGCAGATTTATTGAATATGGCTGTCAGTAAATTTCCAGCTTGATGAATATATTGGCAACACTTGTTTTGTTAACAAACCTGAAGTATGTGTCAAGTCGTTGACATAGTTCTAGCTAACATCGGTGTTAGAAGCACGCTTGTGCTACCAGCCTTTGTATTTACAAAAATCTGCTTCCCATGTTAAACGCCTATGTTTACACATAAGATAAACGCTTCAGTACATTGCTGTCAAACATTCATACCGTAACTATGGCAATGATATACCCTATGTTTACTGATAAAATAAATGTAGGTATGTATTTAAATTAATAAAAATTAAATAGCGGGCGGTATTGTGTTGGCCACATCAGATTTTTTTACTTCCATGTACGAAGTAAAGGAAGTATTGTAATCGCGAAAAATTTCGGTTTCCAGATTTCAACGGAAATATCCATTTTGACTAATTTCGTCGTGACGTCTGTACGTACGTACGTACGTATCTCGCATAACTGAAAAACGGGAAGCCGTAGAAAGTAAAAAATTTGTATTTAGAACTGTTATAACATCTAGTTATGCACCTCCTTTTTTGGTTATTACATAGCTTTCGGAAGTGGTACTTTACTTGAAGCCTATAATAGATTTTAATGAAAAACTATATGAAAATATAATCCAAAACTTTTAAATTTGGTATATAAGACTTTTATATCAATGGGAATAATATAATAGATTTTAGTTAAAATGGTCTACCCGGAAGTAGTACTTTACTTGAAGCCTATAATAGATTTTAATGAAAAACTATATTAATATATAATCCAAAACTTTTCAAATTTGGCATATAATACTTTTATATCAATGGAAATGACATAATAAATTTTAGTTAAAATGGTCTACCCGGAAGTGGTACTTTGCTTAAAGCCTATAATAGATTTGAATGAAAAACTATATAACATATAATCCAAAACTTTTCAAATATGGTATTATATAATACTTTTATATCAATGGCAATAACAGATTTTGGTGAAAATATTCTAACCGGAAGTGATACTTTACTTGAATCTGTAATCAGTTTTTCTTGAAAAAAATAGTGTTATTTTGATTTTAATAATAAAAATAAAATTTTTAGAGAATTGAATTCTGCGTCGAAAACATCAAGTATGATTTAATTAGCTCTTGTATAAGCGAGATCTGTAGTTTTTGGTTTCTGTAATTAAGTTTGCTATGAATTAGGACAAAAACTAACAACAAAATAAAGAATTTAATGTCAATGTCAAATTATGTCAAATACGTGCAATTTTATGATTGGGTCTGTTATAATACATATTTTAATTATTAACAAAATATGTATAGTGTAACAGGCGTACAAGAAAGTCATGTGGTGTCCACATCACATATTTTTATTAAATTGTTGCAATATTTAGACCTAAAAGTCCTTACAAATTGATTTAAATAGGTATACCTAATTTCACGTAAGAAAATAGAGACGGGAAATAGGTGCAATTTGATCTTGATGTTTGATTGGATAATATCGGAGTATTATCCAATCAAAAAACAAGATCAAACTGCACCTATCTTCCCATCAACTACTTTCTTACGTGAAATATAGTATAATATAGAAATAACACAGGATTATTAAACATTTATTTTTTAATGTACAATGAAATAATAATTGTTATCAAACTCCACATTGTTCCCTAATGCAAGTCCTCTGGTTCGCCACATCGCCAAAAACCGTCGGAGATTTGGGACCTGCACATCCAAAAGCCCAAGAAACAATTCCCACTTGTACGCCATCCACAACGAGGGGGCCACTGGAATCCCCTTGGCAGGTGTTGTTGCCTCCCTCCGGCCAGCCCGCACAAATCATGCGATCGGTGATGCCATTTTGGCCGTTTGTTTCACAGCACCTTTCACGCAAAACAATGGGAAGCCAAGTTTTCTTTAAGAACGCAATACGCGAAAACTCATTGCTCCATCCGGAAACGATAGCCATTGCTCCGTCGGCTGGGTCGGAAGTAGCTAAACGGATAGTTTGAACGTTGCGACTTCCAATGGGGTCTTATACCATTTTTCTTTTATTTTTTTTCCTGTAAGAACAGGATAAAATAAGAACTTCAGTGCAAACGCGACTTAAAAATTTTACGTAATAAGCGAGATATGAATTTTTAAAGTTTAAGAATTTGTGCGTGACGTAGCGGGTACTAACGAGTGATCGACAAACAATGGGACAAACTGTTAGTTATACTGGAAACAATTTTTTTCATGTTTGCATAGCTGAAATGTTTTTATATAAAAACTTATACGTTATATTCACGAAGAAATTATTATTAAGTATAAATAACATAAATAATAAGCATTTAACAAGGGTTTCTTCCTAATAAATTACAGAACATTGAAACAGTTTGACAATATTATTACACAAAGTATGACGACGGATGGCGCTAATGTTTGCCTGTTTTGCAGTTTCAATATTAATTTAATTAATATTATTATTAATTTAATTCATATTACAAATTGATTTAATTATAAATACATGATTATTGTTAATATTACTAGATGTTATAATTAAACAAATGCATCAAACACAAACTTGTTAAATGTTTTGTTAGGTTATGGAACAACATGACATTTCATATTCTTTCAAAGGTGACCGTTACAGGCGCGCGATTCTCCTTTTTAAAATCAGGCGACCAATCAAATTCTTAGTACCTAACGCGTCATACCCAATTAGTAATCAACTTCAATCGCTTGTAGTTTCTGATCTAGTCAATATTTAAAGAAATTTTGTTCACTAATACTCATTAATTTATGTATACTTTCGTCTTCTTATTTAAGATAGTTAAAATATGACTATGGTATAGGACCCTATTGGGAATGGAGTTTCTACATATAAAGTCAATTTTTGTAAAACCCACACTTTGAATCTTTGAAAGCCTGTCACTGTTATACATAGAGTTGGACTCTCATAACAAAAATATGAAACTACGCACTTATTATACATATTTATTACAATCTGCTGCGCATGTTCGTGTAAATAAATTTCATTTTTAAATATTGAATTTTCTTGAACAGAAACATTGTGAAATATTGTGAACTTCGCTAGTTGTAGCAAAATTAAATTTTTCTTATAATGTATTTTATATGAGATAAGTATGAAATAGTAGGGGAAATTTAATCCGGGTTAGTTGCTAATTTAATTTGGTAACTTTACCATTAGCTTAAATATTTTGAAATTATAATATGTTATTAAGTAGTATAATAGAAACTCAAAATTAGCTACGTTAATCCAGGCTAAGTTACTTAAATTCGAACCATAGTAATACCATAGCAATAATATAAATAAATAAATCATCACGGCATATTACCCATTTCTGAGTGTGCCACAATCTGCTTTATCGCAGATATCGGTAATGATGATGACATATTTGTACCGTGCGGGCGCTTACCAGGCGTCACCTCACGGGCACTCATTGCTGGCGTGGAGAGTGCACCACAGGGGTCACTTTTGTGCCATTTAAAATTCGAAATATTTGGCGTCGGTCGGAATCGAACCCGGTTCCCCCAGGTTCGCGACCAGACACTCAGGCACGCGGCCACGGGACCCCATATAGCAATAATAATTTCTTATTTTTGTAATAAATATCTTTGCGTCTTTGGATAGGATTATGGATTACGTAAGTGTATTGTCAAATAAGATATTTAAATTTTTCTTTTTGTCCAACCCTGGGAATTGCCAGTTTTGTGACTTGTAACAAATCTGACAATTTGCTGTACACCACGCTAAACTATTCCTTTGTATGTAATAGTATACTGGTGTTTAAATGATTTATGACGATCCTTTGAGTTTCAATGAGACTGAGTATATAATGTCTGGTATTATATTTACTTTAATTACAGCATAGTCGTAATCGAAAGTAATTTCCTGGTTATATAGAGAATGGTAAATTATTTTGGAAACTTGATGTCTACTACCATCTGTTCCCCATTCCTAATATGCAGTACCCACCACAATGCCCATCGTATTTTCAGATTTACTAAAAATAAACACACAAATAAATTTGTCAACAGTGGTCAATAGCGTAAATAGGTGTATGCAACGTATGCCGTCGCATAGGGACTTGAACACCCGAGAAATATTTCAGATATAGGGCAAAAACATAATTATTAATTTTTTATTCTATACTGTTATTTGGTCAACATTATTCCAACCCGGTTATTTTTAAAAATATTATTGATTATAACAAAGAAATGCTTGAAACATTGTGATTTCAATAAAGAAAATGACCAATTACACTAAATAACTGATTAACATTTATTATTGTGTTTTTATTCAAACCCAAGTTAATAAAGAAGTTACACATAGGGGCCTAAAAATTCTAATTATGCTACTGACAGTGGTGTACTTGTGTAGATTAGGCATTTATTTTTACAAAACCGACGTTTCGGTAAATATTATACGGGGCGTTCCATGCGGGTGTGCATTTCAAGACAGTAAATAATAATATTTTTTTTTTATAAAATGCTCTTATTCGTAAGGAAAAAAATCTGATGTGGCCAGCACATGACCTCCCGGCAATTCCATGTTTAAAATAGCAATGAACTTTAAGTAAAGTTTCACTTCCGCTTGATCGTTTGTAAACAAAATCTACTTTGTTGTTCCAATAAATAGAAATGTTTGTAATATGAAATTTTGGATTATATTTTATTATGTTTTTCCTGAAAAATCTGTTAGAGCTTCAAATTAAGTACTACATCCGGTTTATCATATATAGTCAAAATCTAATATATTGTTTCAAATTATATAAGAGTATTATATACCAACTTTGCGAATTTTGGATCATTAACATATTTTAAGGAAAAATCGTTACACACACATTATTGTCAAGATCATCACCAAATTCCTTATGCTCTAAAACGCAATCTGTGTAAATTCTTTGCCGTACATTATCCATTTCGTAAATGTGTAGTTGCAAGCTATTATTTGACACTTTGAAATGACGTTCTGATTGAGAGCTGTTTGACATATAATACTGCAAACATCAAATTTACATCAAATTATCCTGTATATCTAATATTTATATATGATGGAAAATATATTATTTTTACAAACCTTAATTTCATTAGAATCATATTTAAACTACTAAATTCTTCATAACACGGTTTCATTATTAATTTTAATGAAAATTGCTTCGTGACAGTGACATTTGTTTAAATATGTCAAATTTGTTATTAAAGTATTGTTTTTGTTTGACGCAGAGGCAAAATGATGTACAAAAATAAATTATTTTATAATATAATATAAAGTTATTTCAAGTTATTTAATAAATGCTATTATCGTAGAATTGAAGATTGTGCCATTATATTCAATTTGTATTGGTAAAAGTTGCTAAAAAATTATATTCAATGAATTTTTTACAAGAAAAACTGTTAAAAGCTTGTATAAATCATACTTCCGGTTATCCGATATACACTAAAAACTAATGAGCTCTTCCCACATTAGTATTGAATGGGGAACTGAAATCGTGCTTATTCAATAAAATCTGGGTATGCGAATTTTAGCATGAATCCAATACCTCTCTTAGCGAGAGGTAAAAAGTGAAACAATTATTTATTTGACAATTTCTGTAATTTATTACAATTTTTGTAATATTATTTAAGTAGTTAATATTAATTAATGTACAAGATGTAATGTAGTATTATCATGTTCAATAGCATGGCTTGATTTTTTGCCGAACACTTTGTATTTAAAAAAAGCTGCTTCCCATGTTAAACGCCTATGTTTACTCATAAAATAAACGCTTTGCTGTCAAACATTCATACCGTAACTATGGCAATGATATACCCTATGCTTACCGATAAAATAAACTCTCGGTATATTTTTTTTTTATAAATTTTTAGCAGCCTATAAACCATGTGACAAAATTTATGGCAAGACTGTTTACATTATTTTAATAATTAGAATAGTAATAAAACGCAGAATACTAAAAATTATGACAATATATTACAATATTTGTATTGTATTTAAATTATTAAATTATACTTAACTAATATTTTAACTCCCGCTACCCTAAGTAAGGAAGGTATAGGGATCGTGCTAAAAATCACATATAGATATTATAGTGAATAAGCACGTTTTGATATCCCCAGTATCCGATTTCAATATTTTTACAATAATGTGTGTGTGTATGTGTCCTATGGATACGATTAATCAAATACTATCAATCAGAAAATTTTGAAATTTTGTATACCCATTCGATACTAATGTGAGTAACCGGAAATATCACTTTGACAAAGTACATGGAATATAATTTTTCAGCAACTTTTACTAATAAAAATTGGATATAATGGTACAATCTTGAATTCTACTATAATAGCAGTTAATAAATAACTTTAAATATAAATTTATAAAATAATTTATAATATTTAAACCAATGTCACTGTCAGAAAACATTTACATTAAAATTAATAATGAAAGCGTGTTAAGGAGAATGTAGTAGTAATATATTTGATTCTGATGATATTAAGGTTTGTAAAAATAATATATTTTCCATCATACATAATTATTAGATTTAAGTTTGGTATGTTTGCAGCACATATCCATTTGCACCAACAAGGCTTAAATTTTAAGCTAGGCTTAAACAAAAAAATGCAAATCGAAATTGTGACAGCAATATATTATATTTGACATTTCATTTCGATGCAATATTGTCTATTTAAGCCGAGTTTAATATTTAAGTTACGTTGGTGCAAACGGCCATAATAAAATATAAATCAAACATCTGTCAATAAGCACGTGTTTTCAAAGTGTCAAATATTAGTTTAAAATTACATATTTACGAAATGGATCATGTACAGCGAAGAATTTACACAGCATTACTCCGGTCGTTCTCGACCTCAAGCACATCATATATTTTATAGTTGAAACTTTGTGAATTCTCGGTTTTCTAGGAAGGATTTTAGAGAATTTGTAATAATTGTGTTGGTATATTTGTAAATTTTAATATTTTTCTATCAAATAGTATATTTGACATCTTCATAATGTCACAGGTTACAGATATATGGGTCATATCACGGATATATCTTTTTGAAGCAACCCTATTTTATAGTTATTATTTAAGGCTTCTTAGTTTGTCTACAAATTCAAAATATTCTAGATTATTTTCATGATTCATTATTTAACTTAAATGTCATATGTGATGGAAATGACAGTTTCACATTTTTATGTTGATCAACTCTACCTAGAATTAAAAAAAAGCATCAAGCATTATTTGGACCGTAGCCTACGTTATTAAATACAAGGCCGGGAATAACATAGGCTACGCTTGGACATTACTCAAGGTTGCTTGGAGCTCGCCGCAAGATTCGATCGAAGTACCATTGAAGAAACAAGTAGCGACTATGAAACGAAATCTGGTATTCAAGGCATATTCAAATATGAGTCGATGCGAAGTATTGACTATGAATACGGGCATTAGAGCACCAGGAAGTTTCCATAATATAAAATAAAAAAAAAAAATTGGTGGTATACCCCATACGTCTTTTTTGCTCATAAATTTCGCAGTGAATTAATTTATTGATTAATTAGTTTCTTAAATGAGCTATATTAATTTTTCGAGAGGTGTAGTTCAGTTAGAACTGTTTTAACTGAACTGAATGGTCAAAAATACATTTCAAAATAATTAGCCTTCATTAATTTCTACATAGCTCATAAATTTACCCGTTGATTATTTTACTAATTTTCTGGTTGTTAAAAGTAATTTTTTAGTTTGTTATGTTTAGAATTGATAGTTCAAAAATACATTTGAAAATAACATTGTTCATCAATCTGAGACATTTTATGCTGCTCATAAATCCACCAATTAATTAATGTATTTGTTGATTGGTCCCGTAAGTGAGCAAAATTAAACTTTTAGAACTGACATTCATTTGCACATAATTTGCAACTGAACTAAATTTTTAAAATACATTCACACACTTTTAATGAAATATTATTTTCTGTTGCAACGAAATTTCATCATATTTTTTTTTGTATCTCTTTTAGTTGTTGAGATCCCACGTTGGATATGTTTCCAATATTTTATGTATAGTACTTTGTCAAAATTTCGAGATTTATCTTTTATTTACAAAAAATTCGCTGCAATTGCAATAAATTTTAAATCAGATTTGAAATTTGTATGCAGAAAATTGAAACTATGATGATTTGCGCAGGGGACCTGAAACCAGTGTAAATGTGAGCTGGGAGTCACTTCGTTATCTTGTGTAGACTTGAAACGATTTTGACTCGATACCTTGCCAAACTGAGTTTCAAATAATCTGAAAATGAAACTTTATTGCTCGTATATTGCACTTAATGAAATTTCATCACCATGAGGTTTTTTTTTATATATGTATATATATTATTTATTGTTCTTTTCCTTTTAGATTGTGAACAAGTGGAACACAGCTCTGATCGGCTTGATGACATATTTCCGTGAAGCTGTTGTCAACACGCAAGAACTTCTCGATCTGTTGGTAAAATGCGAGAATAAAATCCAAACTCGTATCAAAATCGGTTTGAATTCGAAAATGCCGTCCCGTTTCCCTCCTGTTGTGTTCTACACCCCGAAAGAATTGGGTGGACTTGGAATGTTGTCTATGGGCCACGTTTTAATCCCACAGGTGAGTGTACATTAATTTTATTGTTCATTTAGCTCATCCTTTCACCAATTAGATTCTTGTGATTTAATTGGATCAGAAAATGAGCAATATCAAATTTTGAATGTTTAGTAAAAGAATGTGAAATAGTTCTTTTATTTCAATTTCAAAATACATGTTATTTAGAATCTGAATTTTTGCTCCTTCATCCACTAGTCAAATTTTATTTGAATTTGATTGGTCAGCAATTGGAGCTAAAGTAACTCTTGATATTCCAAGGAATATTCCACTTTATTTTATTATTTATTGATATCAAGATACAAATAACTACAAAAATAATATATTAATTAAACTAAAATTTGAAGCATAAAATTGCTGCTTTAACATTTCTCCTTTCAGATTTTTGCGAATGAAAATATAATTTCTTTTTTTTTTTTACTCAAATTATAATCTCGTTAGTAAACTTATAGGTTGTTTTCACAGCGGCACAATTATTACCGTGTGATGCATTAAACTTATTTCAAAATATTTTCGTTTTTTCACTTAATGTATACGGTATTTTACATGTTAATATGAAGATGTCTGCTATCATTCTAGACCGGACAAGAAACCGAAAAAATAAAGGATAATGGGAGAACCAGTTTTTTAAACTTGTTCTTAGATAAAAAAAACCTGTTGGGGTTGCTGGGTTTTGGTAAAAATAAAAAATATTTAATGCCAAAACGATAGTTACGAATTAGTTAATTGTTAGGTTAACTTCAGTGGTTAAAAAAACCGGTGTAATCCCCCTCCGGACAGTAACTCGCTGTGCAGAAAACCCAGACAATTAACCTCTACCCCATTTAAAATATCAGTAGATGAAATTAAATATGATATACCTTATCTCTTAACTCCTTTACATAAACTAATCTACAAACACACCCGTAAATTTCGGGCCTTTATACTAGTTTTTTATACTATTTTTCTACACTAGTTACTTGGGGGTGGTACTGTAACGCACAGAAGTCGTGGCCGGTAATATTTTTTGTTTTTTTTTCATTTTGTCTGAATATGTCTTAATATAACATATACAAAACTTGCGCCCGTAAATTTTTTGTGCATTTTTAAAAATCATATTTAGTTATGTATATTTTAAATAAGGGAGAAGTAAATAATCGGGGTTTTTTATACTCTGGCATTTTTTTCCTATCAATTTTTAACTTTGAGCACTTCTGTAGGAGTTTTTATTGAAATTTTTCATTTACGGTGAATTGAATTTTATAAATAGAAAATTCTATTGGGAAATTTAGAAAATATCACAATGTTAGTCACAGAACAGAAAATGGAGTTATTAAGTCGCTTTCTTTTAATTTTGATTGGGTAAGATTAAACTCTAAACAAATAACATGAAGAATAAAATGCTTATATGCGTTGTTGAGATGAATTTGTGAACATTGTTGTTATGTGTAAAACTTAAGTAATTATATTAATTAAATTAATAGTATTTTTATAAAACCCATGAAAAATAAAAATATTGTTATCTTTCAGTCTGATCTCCGTTGGTCAAAACAAACAGACGTAGGCATCACCCATTTCCGTTCCGGTATGAGCCACGACGAAGATCAACTCATCCCCAATTTGTATCGATACGTCCAGCCTTGGGAATCAGAATTCATCGACTCACAACGTGTTTGGGCCGAATACGCTTTAAAACGTCAAGAAGCTAACGCTCAGAACCGGCGTTTGACTCTTGAAGATCTAGAAGACTCTTGGGATCGCGGAATTCCAAGAATCAACACACTCTTCCAGAAAGACCGACACACTTTAGCCTATGATAAGGGATGGAGAATAAGAACAGAGTTCAAACAATACCAAGTTTTGAAACAGAATCCGTTTTGGTGGACGCATCAAAGACACGACGGAAAGCTTTGGAATCTGAATAATTACAGAACAGATATGATTCAAGCGTTGGGAGGTGTCGAAGGCATTCTAGAACACACTCTCTTCAAAGGAACTTATTTCCCAACTTGGGAAGGTTTGTTCTGGGAAAAAGCTTCTGGTTTTGAAGAATCCATGAAATATAAAAAGCTCACAAACGCGCAAAGATCTGGTTTGAACCAAATTCCAAACAGAAGATTCACACTTTGGTGGTCACCAACTATAAACAGAGCTAACGTATACGTTGGTTTCCAAGTACAACTTGACTTAACTGGTATTTTCATGCACGGTAAAATCCCAACGTTGAAAATCTCGCTCATTCAGATATTCAGAGCTCACTTGTGGCAAAAAGTTCACGAATCTATCGTCATGGATTTGTGTCAGGTTAGAATGAAGTTGTTATTTAATTAAAAATGGTTAAATTCATGGTACTTTTTCTTCTGTTACAGGTATTTGATCAAGAATTGGACGCTCTGGAAATTGAAACAGTGCAGAAAGAAACTATTCATCCGAGGAAGTCTTACAAAATGAATTCGTCGTGTGCTGATATTCTGTTGTTCTCAGCGTATAAATGGAATGTCTCCAGGCCTTCTCTTTTGGCGGACACAAAGTAAATATATATATTTTTTATTTTTCGTAATGGAGTGTTCAACTTTATTGTTTTTAAATTGAAAAAAGATTCCCATGTTGGACACGTTATCCTCAAATAAATAATTATAAGTATTATTTCAATTATTTTGTTACTTTTACTGTAACTTACAATATTAAATTATTTCTTTATTTTGATAATTTTATTATATTATGAATGTAGTACATAGAACACCTCATAGTGTTCCTGGTTGAAATTTTAAATTTTATGTGCTCCTTCATCCACCAGTTGAATATAATTGTGATTTAATTGGTCAGCGATCGGAGCGAAATTAATTCTTGATGTTCGAAGGAATTTACCAAGATATTGGTTTATTTCTTATTTTATCAAGGAACAGTTAATATAATTTTTCAATTTTGGTTGTTTATGTACTTTATAAAACTCAAAGTCATAAAGTACTTCTTAAAAGAACTCAAACTTAATTTCTGTTAGGTTGGTAATTAAATTTCTAGACAATTGTAATTTTAAAGTAAATATTATTTCTAGAAGACCTACTATTGAAATGAAGTACTTCATTTCACGTAAGAAAATAGCTTTGGTTTAGATAGGGATATAAATTCTGCCATCTGATTGGTCAGAATACACACAAAGTTCACAAAAGCGAAAACATATCACCCCTCAGCTATCAGTTATGAAATAAACTTGACAAAATTAAATTATATTTAATTATTTCGAGTTTGTAATTTTTAATATTCAGGTATTATACCTTTTTACATATAAAAATATTTAGTATTGACAAAGTTTGGTTTCACGAATTTAAATTATTTATTTAATGCATGTAAAAACGGTCGGCTCTCAAGCGCCATCTGCTATTTTCTTACGTGAAATGAAGTATAAGTAAATGTCAATCACTGTTACCAACAATCAAATAAAAAATGAAATATTCCTAATTAGTGTTCATAAATTAGAAAATGATAACGTTTAAATTGTTTTGTCACAGATATGGGTAATGGGGTATTCCGGTGATATGGAATTAATGCAAAATAATAACCTTTTTCTATAGTTTCCATCTTCATTTAGTAGAAAAATATAATAAAACATGTTTAGTGAAAAGTTTTAATTCATAATTTAATGTTACAAAATTGGAATTTTTACAGCTCTAGAAACGCCCTTGAAATTTGTGACGTCAAGTTGATAATCTGTTGCTCATTTCAAAGTAAATATTTTCGTTTAAAAACACAGATGGTGCCAGTAGTTAACACGCGCGGGTATATTTCTTGTTTGACATTTCGTCCACTTTATAATTATTACTCCTATTTTTACCATAAACATACACAAGACAAACACCGAAATACACGCTGCTACTAAAATCATATGTAAACAAGCAAATGGCTGTTATGAACATGTGTATTTAGGCGCTGAAGTTCGTTGCAGATGTCATGTGATGCATACATTTTCTTACTCAAAGTTAGATATTCAGAGTCCTACTGGTCTGTACTAATGTAAAAAAATATTTTTAAAAAATGTCGGAATACCCCATTATGACATATTGGCACACCCAGAAATGGGTAATATGCCGTGATGATATATTTATTTATTTAAAGTAATCAATAAAAATGATTATATTTTTAAAATATTTTTTGACAAAAGAACCAAAATAGAAAAAAGTAGTATAAAATATATATGTTACATAAGATATTTTAGCTCTGTGTTGCTTCTTAATGTAGTTACAAACATTTGTATTTATTTTATTTTCCAGGGATACTATGGATAACACAACAACTCAAAAGTATTGGATCGACGTCCAGCTCCGTTGGGGCGACTACGACTCCCACGATATCGAACGTTATGCTCGTGCCAAATTCCTCGATTACACCACAGACAACATGTCCATTTATCCATCTCCCACTGGATTATTAATAGCCATTGATCTCGCCTACAACTTGCACAGCGCTTACGGCAACTGGTTCCCAGGATGCAAGCCTCTCATCCAGCAAGCCATGGCGAAGATCATGAAAGCCAACCCTGCATTGTATGTCTTGAGAGAAAGAATTCGTAAAGCATTGCAGTTGTATTCTTCTGAACCCACTGAGCCTTATCTGTCCAGTCAAAATTATGGAGAGTTGTTTTCCAATCAAATTATTTGGTTTGTGGATGATACAAATGTGTACAGAGTGACTATTCATAAAACTTTTGAAGGAAACTTGACTACTAAACCTATTAATGGAGCTATTTTCATTTTTAATCCAAGAACAGGACAACTTTTCTTGAAAATTATTCACACTTCCGTATGGGCCGGTCAGAAACGTTTGGGACAATTAGCTAAGTGGAAAACTGCGGAAGAAGTAGCTGCTCTTATTCGGTCATTGCCAGTAGAAGAACAACCGAAACAGATTATTGTAACGCGTAAAGGCATGTTGGATCCTTTGGAAGTCCATCTTTTAGATTTCCCCAACATTGTTATCAAAGGTTCAGAATTGCAACTTCCGTTCCAAGCTTGTTTGAAGGTTGAAAAATTCGGTGATTTAATCCTCAAAGCTACTGAACCTCAAATGGTTTTGTTCAATTTATACGATGACTGGTTAAAAACAATTTCATCTTACACTGCATTCTCCAGGTTGATTTTGATTTTGAGGGCGTTACACGTAAACACAGAACGAACCAAAGTTGTTTTAAAACCAGATAAAACAACCATAACAGAACCTCATCATATTTGGCCAACCCTGTCCGATGATGAGTGGATTAAAGTCGAAGTTCAGCTCAAAGACTTGATTCTTGCTGATTACGGCAAGAAAAATAACGTGAATGTTGCTTCGCTAACACAATCCGAAATTCGTGACATTATTCTGGGTATGGAAATCAGTGCCCCGTCTGCGCAGCGTCAACAAATCGCTGAAATTGAAAAGCAAACTAAAGAACAATCACAATTAACTGCAACGACAACTAGAACAGTAAATAAACACGGCGATGAAATCATTACAAGCACGACAAGTAATTACGAAACGCAAACATTCAGTTCGAAAACAGAATGGAGAGTTAGGGCGATCAGTGCAACGAATTTACATTTGCGTACTAATCACATTTACGTTAGCTCTGACGATATTAAAGAGACAGGCTACACGTATATTTTACCTAAAAATGTGCTTAAAAAATTCGTTACTATTTCTGATCTCCGCGCACAAATCTGCGCTTATTTATACGGCGTAAGCCCTCCAGATAATCCTCAAGTGAAAGAATTAAGATGTGTTGTTCTGCCTCCGCAATGGGGCACTCATCAAGCTGTTCACTTACCAAACACACCTCCAAACCACCCGTTCTTAAAGGACATGGAACCTCTTGGTTGGATTCACACTCAACCCAATGAATTGCCTCAGCTCTCTCCACAAGATATCACAACACACGCAAAAATTATGAGCGAAAACTCAGCTTGGGATGGGGACAAAACCATTATCATAACCTGTTCTTTCACTCCCGGGTCTTGTTCTTTGACTGCGTATAAATTAACTCCGTCTGGGTACGAATGGGGACGACAAAATACAGATAAAGGGAATAATCCGAAAGGATACCTTCCGAGTCATTATGAGAAAGTACAAATGTTGCTGAGTGATAGATTCCTAGGATTCTTTATGGTTCCATCGCAAGGAAGTTGGAATTATAATTTCATGGGTGAGTTTTATTTTACATTACTATGTTTGAGCTCCTCAATCCACCAGTCAAATTGAATAGTGTTTAACTGGTCGCTTCACGGAGCAAAATTAATTTTGAGTTCATATTTCAAGGATGTAAAGAAGTTTACTTTCTTGATAGATTGACCCAAAACATTTTGTGCGTTACGAGTAATAAGTTGTATTTTATAAATCATTTGTTGCGTGTATAAACAGGGGGAAAGCCAAAAGCTAAAGATACAGTAAAAAAATTCTGTTGTGACCAGCACGAGACCTCTCGCCATTTCCATATTAGTCTATATAAGTGTTGTATTGCACTTCGCTTTCGAACCGTCGTTTTATAACAAAAAATTACAGAACTTTACCCAAATATTGTTTTTTATTGTATTTAACATGTCTTCTGCACACATATAATTCTAATTATATCTATTTTTCATTGTATGAGCAAGTTCCTATTTGTGAGAGATTCTTCCAATTCGTTAACCAGATTGGCGGTATTTCTGATGGATATATGCATTTTACCTATAATTTCAAATATTTAATTAATAAAACAATAAGAAAGATTAAATATACTTCCCAGAAAAAGCTATCACAATGTCGCTAAAACTGTTGATTTTTGACACTGACATGTGTCATTTACAAACTATGTTATAAACATTGGAATTTTTCAACTGGTTTCCTTACTGCCTTAGCCTCTGCGATTAGATTACTCTATATATTATAGTGTCTTTATCTCTAAATCTATACAAGATATAATAAAAAATTTAAGTGTATTAGATGGAGAATTTTATGTTCTTCAATATTTAATAACAAAAATTTCCAAAAAATTATATTTAGAAGAATTTTTCTAAGAAACTACTACTTCCGGTTGTTCAATTGTTACCAAAATCTTTTCAGCTGTTCCCATGAATGTCAGATTGAGGAATCCATAGTTAAACAGTTCTTAAGTCTTATAGTTTTTGAGGAATCGTCCCTACAACATCCAGACATACACATTAACACACACACACAGACATCATTTTAAAAATGTTATAATCGGATTCTAGGGACCTTAAATCGTGCTTATTCACTAAAATCTGGATATGCGAATTTTAGCATGAATCCAATACCTCTCTTAGCGAGAGGTAAAAATCAGATCCTTCAGTATACAAATAAGAACAAAATGTATAGGCCATCCAGCGAATCAAGCGGTTTACGTCATCGTTTAGGGATTTTTGAAATTTTCTTTATTTTTTAGAATATATTTTATTAACGGTATTTTATTGGTTTTTTTATTATTATTATGTATTTGACACCTTTAATAGAAATAATTATATTTGGATATATTATTATTAAGTAAAATTTTGTAAATTTTTGCAAAATGACGTTTGATTAAATTTTTTTAATATTGGTAATTCTGAACATGTATATTACTAAATATTATATGTCTATATTATACTTTTCAACCTGTATTGTGATTTCATTTTGTTTTTGGTTTCGTTGTTCATTGACAAAATGTCAAATGCTCTGTCATGTCAAATTCAAGAGCTTGTAGTTAATTAATTGACTTATTTTGAAATTGAAAAATAGATTGGTGGGCTCTTACTTTCACTGAATTGTAATATTGAGGTAACATTTCGTTCTATTTGTTAGTAATAATTTGAAAATTAAATCTTTATATACAGCGTGTGGCAAACGCTATACGCAATGTACAGAAACAGTGCGAATATGCAGTATTCTGTATTTTTTTTAAGGATCTCACATAATACTACAGTATTTGTTGCATATACTACAAGAATGAAGTATTTATAACGGCGTAAGCAATATCGTTCAGAATATTTGAAATAAAATTGGATTTCGCTGGAAAAAAATTATACCAGACGTGTTACCTTTTTGAGAAAGATTTGGATTTATGAAGGCAACCCACAAACCATATTTTAATGAGTTTTACATGCTCACGTAAACTTTGTAACATATGACGTCATTGTTTCTAGTGATATTGTATTTATGACGTGAACCGCTTGATTCGCTGGATGGCCTATATATAATTTTTCCCTAATGGGCTTGTTGCAAAAATATATATATTTTTTTTTAATCGGTGAAATAGTATGTAGTTCTAGTCCAGTTCAAAATGTGTGGCTTAAAAAATATATTTTAATTTTTTTCTTAAATTAGAAACAAGTCTTTATTGACTGACAATATTTTTCTACAAATGATTGTGTATTGTAAAAATTACAATCAAGTATAATTTAAATTTAGCACATAAATAAAAATTAAAACCACCAGTTAACTTATTTGATTGTCAGGAATTTGTATCTGCTATAATGTTCATTTATTTGGGTGAAATGTAAAAAATTAAATAAATTATTAATAATTAAAACAATGAATACAATAAATATTAAACACTAATTAAAGATTATGAATGAAATATTTTTTTTTAGTTGAGTTCGATCTCGTACTTTTGTACATTAGTCCGGATCCGGAGCTATTTCTTTAGATTTTTCTATTATTATTTAGGATATACACAAACATCCAAGCCCCTGGTGGGAATCGAACTCACGACCCCAGGGCCGAGCGGTGAAAGTCGCTTGAACGCTAACTTTACATGCTCAACCACCGACGCGGATGATTATTTATTTAAACAATACCTGTCATTTGCAGACTATTGTAGATTGTCTATGCGATATTTATTTCACTATATTTATAACACTTTATTTCACCATGCGTGTCGACTCAACTAATTAACTGGAGTCGACTTTACGATATTTATATCAGCGACTTCCCTATCAAACTGACTGCTGAAGAATGGCTGAATCGTGTAGAGACACCTGGGTTTATCCGTCTCATACCTTCGCGGTTCTAGTAACCAGTTCCAGAGTAAGGCAAGCAGCCGCGCGATGGTTACTTCGTCGCCTTCACGAAGCTTCCAGTTACAAAGTCATGCGGCGCATATGTTTACACAGCTGCCTACCGGTCGAGACTCATTCGACTGGTGGCGTCGGTAGTACGCACGCTACATTATTAATAGTTTTTTTTTACATCTCGCTAAGAGAGGTATTGAAATCATGCTAAAAACCACATATCCAGATTTTCATGAATAAGCACGTTTCAAGGTCACTAGAATCCGATTTTAACATTTTTACAATGGTGTGTGTGTGTATGTCTGGATGTTGGAGGGACTATTCTTCAAAAACTATAAGACTTAAGACATGTTTAACACGTAAAGTGCCATGGGGGATCAACCCTGTCCCCCATTTACCTTGAATCTTAAAGTCCATTGTGGCCATGGGGGATACATGTACTCCGACAAACCGAAAATTATTTGCAGCCAGATCACATCACGTTCGTGCGACATTTCAATGTAAATTATAAGGAAATATATTTGGTAGGTAGCATGCAAAAAAGAAGTTAGTTTGGTTTCGGTCACAATACTAATACTCAGTATTGTGGCCGTGGGAGATTAACGCTGGCCGACCTAAAAAAAAATCAAAATGATGCCGAAAAATTTTCATTTTGTACATTTTTTTTTAAATATAACTATTTTAAATTAAAATAAAACTAAAATATGAAATCAAAATTTTTGCCACGAGGGGACCTAAAACTTAAATTTCTATTGTGGCACTTTACGTGTTAACTATGAATTCCTCAATCTGACATACCTGGGAAGAGCTGAAGAGGTTTTGGTAACAATTGGACAACCGGAAGTAGTAGTTTCTAAAAAAAATCTTGTAAATATTTTTTTTTTTTAATTTTTGATATTACTAACATTGAAGAACATAAAATTCTTCATCTGATACATTTAAATTTTTTATTACATCTTCTATAAAAGAGATAAAGACGCTATAATATATAGAATATCGGTATATAATAAGTCGAGTAGGCGAAACTACTCTAAGGTAACCAGTTGACAAATTCAAGATTCAAATGTTTATAACATAATTTGTAAATGATAGATGTTTTAGTTACATTCTGAAATCTTTTTCTGGGAAGTGCATTTAATCTTTCTTATAGTTTTATTAATTAAATATTTAAAATTATAGGTAACCTGCAAATATCCATTAGAAATACCGCCAATCTTGTTAATGAATTGGAAGATTCTCTGACATTTAGGGACTTCCTCATACAATGAAAAATATATACATAATTAGAATTGTATGTGGGCAGAACACATTTTAAATACAATAAAAAACAATATTTGGGTGAAGTTCTGTATTTTTTTTGGTACAAAATGACGGTTCGATTGCGAAGTGCAATACAATACTTATATAACATAAAATGGAAATGGCGAGAGGTATTGTGCTGGCCACAACAGATATTTTTTTTAATACGTTGCATCAAATTTGAATTGAATGAGAGCTACTATTTTCTATTGACAACTGGAGGTCTATTCTAATTCACATAACGTGAGGCAAACAGCCAATTCCCGCAATCCGACTTGAATATATTTGCTGGCTTTTATTGAAACTCATATTAATGTAGCGAGATGTGGCTATCCGTAGCAAGAGCTCCAATGGTAACAAAATAACTTATTTAGCAGTGAGGCCTATAGCAAATATAAAATAATTAAATAATACCAACTTATATTAATAAATTGTTTTCTTTTTTGTGTTAGGTGTACGTCACGACCCATCAATGAAATACGAGTTGCAACTTGCAAATCCAAAAGAATTTTACCACGAAGTGCACAGACCAGCACATTTTCTTAATTTCTCTTCGCTTGAAGACGGCGATGGAAGTGGAGCAGACAGAGAAGATTTGTACGCGTAATCGCCATTTCAAAGGCTGTTCGAGTTTAATCGTAACTACGTGTGATTTCATTGTACGTTTGTATATAGTTTTTAAATCAAGTATTTTAATGGTTATGTTAAGGTAGAAATTACTTCGATTTGTTCGTAATTCGTTGTAAATTAATTATGAGTTATAATAAAGAATTTTTCTGTACATAGTTCTATGATTAAGAAAAAAACATTTTTCATGTTCGCATATAGCTTGGTTAGAATTATAGTGCGGTGACTTTTAGTTACACTTTATAGCATGTCATTATCACATGATTATCCCAAATTTAAGCAGGTAGGAACACAGATGTATTCTAATATTTTTAATTGGGTACAATGTTTATTACACAAAACAATGAAAATATACAGCACAGATTCTATTTCATAGTTATACCATATTTATGACTCCGTTACCGTAACCTATTACTTTCCATCAAAACTTTACATTTTTCCACTTTTTTATAAGTAAACCCTAAAGGCTATTACGTAAAGTTAAAATATGTACAACAATTAATGCCCGTATATCTACCAGTTTTTGGTGCACTGTTTTTACTTCCGCGTACGAAGTAAAGGAAGTATTGTAATCGCGAAAAATTTCGATTTACAAATTTCAACGGAAATATGAATTTTGACCATCCCTGAATCCATTTTGACTAATTTTGTCGTGACGTCTGGACGTACGTACGTATGTACGAGATATAGCATAACTGAAAAACGGCAAGCCGTAGAAAGTTGAAATTTTGTATTTAGGACTGTTATAATATCTAGTTGTGCACTACCCGTTTTGGTCATTACATAACTTCCGGAAGTTGTACTTTATAATAAACATTTCCACTTTCAACCCCTAAATACATAGTTCTGCAGAATGACGGATATATAAATATTAGAACAACCTAGAGTAGCTGTTTACTATAACATGTCCCAACAAAATTCAATAATTATAAACATTTCCACTTCCAACCTCTAAATACGTGGTTCTGCAGAATTAGAATAACCTAAAATAGCTGTTTAGTATCACATGTCTGCACAATTGACTCATTCTGCAGAATGACGGGTATATAAATATTAGCACAACCTAGAGTAGCTGTTTACTATCACATGTCCCTGCAAAATTCAATAATTATAAACATTTCCACTTTCAACCCCTAAATACGTTGTTCAACAGAATTGACTCATTCTGTTATTTATGTAAAACTATATTATTTTCATATCATTGATATCAGGAAAAAATCCTTTATTTTATAGATTAATAAAATATACTACTTGCCACTTAAAAAATGTAACTTTGTGCCACTGCTTGAGGACCACTGGAACAACAATTTTTTTTTAATAAACAGTAGAATTAGCCCCTTTGAACTGAATATTTTTTCTTAATATATTTTTTTTGCTAAATCCATTAGTTAAATGTACAAACAGTACAGAAAATAATAATTTATTTATTACATTAAAAAAAAAAAATAATTCACAATGTCAAGTACGAAATGCAAATAAAAAAATAAAATACATAATAATTGATATTATTCGTATAATAATCACATTGCATAATTTATATAAGGGTTTTTCTTGTAATTTATCTTTAGATTTAGATTATAATCACGAGCAGATTTTAGCTTATATTATAATGTACATTACAAGTTTACTACTAGCTACAAAATATAAATATTTGTCAATACGTTTACTTTACCAACATGTTATATGTAATATCTGACATAAATATTCAAAAAATTGAATCATTTGTAGATTTCTTATTGCCAGTAAAAAAAATTATGCACGTTTATGTGCAAAGAGAACTTCTTGAATATAAGTGTCATAAATCGTGCGGTTGGGAATGTTTTTCTTTTGTGTTAGGCCATAAAAGGTCGTAAAATCACTATTTTACTTTTAACGTAGTGCAGTATCTAAGAAAAAGTATATATTTAATATACCGCATTGTAGGAATTGTGAATCGACCTGCATTCCTAAGGCTTGCCAAGATGATGTCCAGACTTATATCCGTCCTTCTGCAGAACCACGTATTTAGGGGTTAAAAGTGGAAATATTTATAATTATTGAATTAAGTAGGGACATGTGATAGTAAACAGCTACTTTAGGTTGTTCTAATGTTTATGTATCCGTCATTCTGCAGAATGGGTCAATTCTGCAGAACCACGTATGTTGGGGTTGAAAGTGGAAATGTTTATAATTATTGAATTGAACAGGGACATGTGATAGTAAACAGCTACTTTAGGTTGTTCTATTATTTATGTATCCGTCATTCTGCAGAATGGGTCAATTCTGCAGAACCACGTATTTAGGGGTTGAAAGTGGAAATTTTTATAATTATTGAATTTTCCAGGGACAAACAGCTACTCTAGGTTGTTCTAATATTTATACAGGGTGTTTCAAGAAAAGTGATCAGCTCGATTATTTCTTTACGCACATCTGCTTTAAAATTGTTTGTTTACATCGTAGTTACCATGGCGGAAACTGAAAGATTACACCCTGCGGGCGGTAAAGTAGTATATGCGGGCGACAAAATACAGCAAAAGCCGTCTACTGGTAAACAAAACGTCAAAAATACAATTGGAAATATAATCAAGACTCTTATTTTAAAAAAATGATATCAGTCCCGCTAAATTTTCAGTAGATTTTATTAGAATTGCTTAAGGAATTACTTCAGAAATTGTCTCAAATCTTCAAGTTTGACATTTAAAACAATATTTATATAACCAAATAGTTCGTAATGCATCGTTTTATTGTTTTGTGACATGGCCACCTGGCGACATAATATTTTTATATAGCAACAAGCTTTAAATGTATTTAAAAACATTTCATTTGATTGCAGTTGTACGTAAAACGTTGTACATACCTCGGGCCGAAAGAAGTTTACACCCTTGGACGAATAAAAGCCATCCGCTACGCGTCGGGCTTCAAATTTCGTCCGCAGGCGTAAACCTTTTCTTTCGACCCTCTGTATGTAAATAACTATTTTTAAATTGATTTTTTTTTTCCGGCGCGCCTATGGTTTTTATACTTTTACCGTCACCAGAAATCCTTTATTACTTCAGCTCGCCAAGTAATATCGTCCAGACTATATCAATATTAGAACAACCTAGAGAAGCTGTTTACTATCACATGTCTCTGCTAAATTCAATAATTATAAAATTATTCTATCGTGAGCGCAAAATTACAAAACTAGAAAAAATGTTCGTAGGGAATAGCTCAAAACAGCTGCAGAAACGTGTTTTGCTCTTATTAGAGCTCATCAGTACAGCATAGTTAGTTAATAGGTGGACATTAACAGTACCAGCAAGCAGCCAAATACACAATTGTTGCATACGGTCAGCATTTCCACGAATTTGTGAAATAAATACGACGGAGCAGCGGCGATTCCCTACGAACATTTTTTCTAGTTTTGTAACTTTGCGCTCACGATAGAATAATTTCATATATTTACCTTAGGGTCCAAGTAACGGCTCTGGTGGGTGGTTATAAATTACCGCCGCTGCTCCGTTGTATGTATTCCACAAATTCGTGGAAATGCTAACCGTATGCAACAATTGTGTATTTGGCTGCTTGCTGGTACTGTTACAAGTTGTCGGATTTTTTACTTCTAGTTAATGTTCAAATATTAACTAACTATGCTGTACTGATGAGCTCTAATAAGAGCGAAACACGTGTCTGCAGCTGTTTTGAGCGATTCCCTACGAACTTTTTTTCTAATAATTATAAACATTTCCACTTTCAACACCTAAATACGTCGTTCTGCAGAATTGACTATATATTCTCATTCGGATATAACAGGGTGTTCCATTTAAGTGTGCCATCATTGCTATCTCGAGAACTATAAGAGCTACGAGGTTGGTTAAATTAGCAAAGAACCACCATTTTACAAGACTATTACAATGAGCAAAAAAAATTTTTTTCGACCAGTGTTTCTCAAAATACGGGACACAATTTTCTTATTTTAAACGGGAACATTTTTTTAGGTTATTCAATAGAGTATTTTTTTCTGAATTCAACGATATAAACATATCATATACTAATATAACAAAATAACTGAGAAAAATGCATGTTAAATTTCCATGTATTTTATTTATATCTGGCTGAAACTAGAGTGCTATGGATAGAAAACAATTGAAAAATAAACAAATCAGACAATGGTGTAACTACAATAATATTAAAATTAATAAATATTAAATTATAAAAATTGTTCAAAATTTCTCCCATTCTAATTAATGCATAAATGAATTCTTTTAAATAACTGTAACAGTCAACTTTTTCATCGTGCGTGAGTAAAATTATTCATTTTCTTCTTAAGGTGAAATGATACCCCAGCGCGCGAAATTCAAAATTACAAAAGAGGTTTTTAATTTTTTATTTAAAATTGTGTGATGTAATATGATTTCTTTGTATACACGAATAAAAAGGAAACAATTCGTCATCAAAATAAAATAGTTTCAGTAATATTTATATTTATTTATACAGCCAAAAAAATATTTTAAATATTATTTTGAATATATCTCCAGTTCAAAACCTACAATTTTGATTAAATTTGCATGAAATATTTATAAGAATATAAGGAATAAAATATGTGAAAATTAAAAAAAATGATCTTCGAGAACAATTTTAAAAATCCAAAAAACCTACTTTTTTCATACATTTTAATGTTTTTCTTCTATACTAAACCTACAATTTTGTTCATACTTTAATATGTTTTGAAGAATATTATTATACATATCATATAAAAAAAAATCGAAAATTGATCTTTGGGAACATACTTAAAAAAAATAAAATGTATAATTTTATTTTTTTTCTTAAGTGTGTGAAGTTCTATTTCTAAAATTTGTTCAGTATGACGTACTGTATACATTTCTCTATCTCTTAGATAAATATTGTAAATATTTATTGTTTATTATAGAAGATATTCGTAATTAAAACAAATTCGGTAAGTATTTTCGTGAAATGTAAGGAAGTGGCGCTGTGAGTAGACCTAGCGGTAAATAGATAAACTATATTGGAATCGGTGGCTCAAAGGGAATTGAAAAAGCAATCATCGGTCGCTCGGCGCTTGAACATATGTAATTATTGAACAGAGAAGCAAATTCAGCAAAGTTGTCGCGTAAATACAACAATATTACTTTGGCGGCTCTTGGGTAGGCGACAAAATAACCACTACAATACATAAGTTTTTTTAATATTCGATATTAAATTTATACGCCGACTCAATTATTTGATTAGTAAAATTATTTTTTTAGAAATTTCAAAAAGTAATTCTAAATGAATTTCTGAGCTAATTTTTAAACCTTTTAAACATGATAAATGAGAAACACTGGTTATTGGTATTGTAGAAAAAGATTACGAGCTTCTGAAAATATTTTGCAATAATAATTTTCAATAAAATATTATATAATTTTATAAATTTTTCAGTTAAAATTGTAATTCCAATTATGCGCTTTTGGGGGTTTTAAAGGTATATTTTCTTTAGTACCATGTAATTACATACATAAGATAGAAATTATTGTTATTTTATGTTCTTTTTCTAAAATTAATTTCAACATTATACAAATAAATTTTTTTTTAAATAATAACAAACATTGCAATACAATATATTTAACTTTAAATTTTTTTTTGTTTAAATAGTACAAAAAATATTAGTTATAGAATAAATTTTATAGTTATTTATATTTACTGTCAGAAATTTCAAGGGATACCATTGACTATTGATACATTTTGAAATAAAGGATCTTAGTATTCTGTAGAAATTTCAAGAAGAAAAACGCTGTCATCTGTCACATTTGATACGTCGATGGTAGTCTTTAAATAAAAATATTTGTGAAATGAGGATAATTTCGAAAGAAATTAAATTGAAACATATCTGACAAAAGTTTAGAACATCTAATGCTGGTATTTCACAAAGAGGAAAGTAACTCATCTGCGTGGGGATGTAATGCATTTTGGATTCACTTACATCCCGTCGTTATAGAAACCGATACCCTGACGGTAAAAGAGACATACATCCCTACAAACAACGTCCTATTAGCCTATTTACGGAAGTGGGAAATAGTATAGTACAATCGGAAGTGGGAGATGTTTCATTACAGCCGAGGGTTTGTGCAGATTACCGAGAGCCGAAGCCTCGAGGTCAGATAAAGCGTAACGCTGTAATAGAACTCCCGAGGAATGTATACTATTTTATTCATAATCTTCTTCTGTTTAAATCAATAATATTCAAAATAAATAATTGAGTTATAACCTTTAATTTTATTAAAATATTTGACAGTTCTATTAAAATTTATTTATCTATGATAGTGCGTAAAATTGATGTTGTCAGTTTTGAATTCGTAAAACGGTTGTTTAGTTACAAGGTTTCATTAGACACGGGTTTCCTAGCAACGAGTGATTAAAAATTTTAAACACTCAAAATTCGCAATACCATCTTGAATATTTTGTTTTCGTGGTGCTATGTAGAATGTAGAGATGGAAGATATAACGAAATGGTGGGGACGCGTACCGCTCAACAATCTCGGAATGGGGGATTACACCATTTTTTTTTTATAATTTTATCTGAAAATATTAGAAAAACTAATACTATTGATGGAAATCCGGTGAAAAAATACGTATTAATAAGCGAGTTATGGTCTCCCGAATTTTGAAAAGATTGACGTGACGTCACATTTATGTGTTTTTATATCAAACTGTTTTCATCATGGACCTAAATGTTCTTGAAATATATGATATTTTAAGTTATATTTACATAAAAATAAATTAATATTATAAAACTGTATAAGTCTACATACTTTATAATTACAGGTGTATTTAAATTATTAAGTTTAATGAAAGAAATTTATGTTAAAATAAAAACTGTTTGGAAACTGCAGTACAGGAATGTTTCCCCTCCTTTCGAATTTGAATTTCTTAACTTCCATTGGTAGTAATCCCCACCTCCTAACACGCTATTTGTAATGCATGTATAGGCGGTTTCTCGGTCGCCAATCAAAATATTTTCATATTAGTGTCGAAGCGCTATAACAAAAAAACCCTTTATTTCCGAAATATCTCAATTATACCATTTCATTTTTTTTTATTAATATTCGTTATTCAGCATATACATTCGTATTTTTTTTACTATTTTCCTTTAATTCGATTGAGCCGTAATCCCCCATTGCAGAAAAAAACATGGTGTTATGGAGCATGTAGATTTGATGTGGATAGAAGATATCACGTAATGGGGGAGGGGACGTGATATTTTATAATTCGTAAAATAATTTAATTATCGTACCTCCAAAAATTATAAAAAATACACCCATTAGATTTTCAGATAATTTAGTGTAAACATAAGAATGGGCTGTCAATCAGAATTATCTTCATAATATAGTAGCTGTTTCCATGGTTATTGCCTTAGACCGTTATTGCATAGCTGGCTAATTTATGATATTTTATTCAACTTTATAGACATTGAATATGAGATAAAATGCAATCAAATATTAATTGCGTTTAAAAAAAAAACACTTGAAAGGTCCAAATGAGGGTAGTTCCGATTGATCAATTACAATCAAAATCTAATCAGCTCTTTATAAGAATCTAGAGTACGGAAATATAAGGAAATTGAATTTTTTGTACTTGTAGTATTGGAGTTATTGGAGGAGAAATTATCGTCACATATAATCATTGTAAAAAAATTAAAATCTTATTCAAGGGACCTCACAACGTGCTTATTCATTAAATACTCCACCGAATTTTTTGACTAAAGACAATATCTTCCTTACCTAAAGAGGACGGAAGGTAAAAATTTATTGATATACAAACTAAAGTAAAATAGTTTATTCCCAAAGTACAAACACATATTTTGATTGAAAAGCTTATATTTACGTATAGTTAGTTACCTCTACGGCATTTCGAATATTAGCAGAACCGTTCGGATACTTATGTACCAGAAAGTGTAATTGTAATCTATTTGGCTTACATCACACATAAACATAATGGTAGATAGTAACATATTTGTAAAAAAAAAATACTACTAAATATTGTCAATATTTTTTTAGTAGGCTCAAGATCGGTATATTACATAACCAAACAAAATGCTGTACTACTGTGTAAAGGAATACAAAAATAAAATAGGGCATTCATTTACTAAAATTAGATTATAGCAATAGCTCAAAAAGAATGAAAAATAACGATAAATTAAAATTAAAAAATTTAATCGTTATCACTGAATACGTAATATATATAAAGAAGAGACATCCATATGCTTTCATTACCAACCCTACTTTACACAGTATACGCAGCAATAACGTGCTGCCTCTAGCGTTCAACATCGGAAGCAATGACTGATGAGCGAGTAAAGATTAAGATTTTGCGATATAACAACTGCAGTTGCTGATGTGAATCTTTGGTAGAGAGTGGGGAGTTTGGGAGATAGACGAATAGAAGCAACGCAGAAGGTTAACTAATATGTAAAAGAGCAAGTGGGTTATTTCGTAAACTTATCTTTTAAAATTTAAAGGATTATTGCAGATATCCGTTTCAATTTTACATTTTAGTATTTAAAAATACAATTTTATTTTTGTATATAAATTGGAGTATATTCTTATATCTGTTTTAATGTTCCAAAAATATTTCGCGTACATTTACCTCATAAAATCTTATTTAGCTTTTGATTTTTGTCCTCAAAGTTGAAGGAAAGACATTCAATTTTGTTAGTTTTAGATATAATTTAACCTTGGATCCTATTATTAATTATTTATGAGAAATATTTTAAACTACAAAGTTAAGTATATAAGTATGAATTTTAAAATTTGTGCATTTGCGCGTAGCAGATGTAATTAGTAAGTATCTCTCAAATAAAAATTAATATATGTGTACGAGTAAGTTTACAATGGAGTATAATTATTTAAATTAGAAGTACCTAATAAACTGTTCACAATAAGAAGTAGTACTGCAGTAGTTTGAAACGATATTTGGAATTCATTATAGAATAACCCAATAGGGGATTCCAGTTCAATCGAATTAAAGGAAAATAGTAAAAAAATACGAATGTATATGCTGAATAACGAATATTAATAAAAAAATGAAATGGTATAATTGAGATAATTTCGGAAGTAAGGGGTTTTTTGTTATAGCGCTTCGACACCAATATGAAATCTATACAAAATATTTTGATTGGCGACCGAAAGACCACCTATACATGCATAACAAATAGCGTGTTAGGAGGTAGTTATGACAAAGCGGCATATTGCTCATTGTTTGCCTTATAATATTGAATGCCAACAGGCCATTATTTGCACCGCTTTGTTCATGTATTGGGATAATTCCTCTACCTGCTCTCTACAGTAAAAATAATCTTACTGACCCTCTTGTCTGAAATAAAATCTTATGGGAATGAAAACATCAGTTCCAAATATTATCTCAAACAAAAATAGCGTTTATGTAAAAGGAGCAGTCTGATTAATTTACTATACAAATTAGATAATGAACCATTCAATGTAGAACAGAAAGGCGCAAATAATGGCCCGTTTGCATCCAATATTATAAAGCAAACAATGAGCGTTATACCGCTTTGTCATGATTATGATATTTATAGTTCTATTGCTGGACCCGACTTTCTGACTATATCATACGCTACGATGGTTCTTCTAGTGCTGCCAAGAACCGGAAAAATTTGGAACCGGGTACCCGGTTCCAAAACTATCCGGGTACCCGGGTAGTGGAACCGATCTACGGTTCCGGGTAATGGAACCGATCTTCAGTTCCGAGTAATAGAACCGATCGTCGGTGCCTGTTCCAGGTAGAGGAACCGGTTCTCTGGAATAGAACTTCAGATTCGGGTTATGGAATCAATGATATTATTCAATTATAATTTTAAATTAGCCTCGCTATTTTTGAGAAATAAACAGATTTTCTGTTTTATTTGAGAAATATTGAACGAGATTAATTTTTTTTATGTAACTTAATTGCATATAATAATGTGTAAATAATATTATACCATACGCAGGAGATTTTTTTTTTTTTTTAGAAAATGTGACCGCATAATTGCAACTTACTCTTTCAGTTTCATTATTATATATTTTCAATTTTCATTCAATATGGGTTATTACAGTAGTTTGACCTTGAGTGATGTTCTAAAATATTGGTACCTACCTACATAATGACAATAGTGACCATAAAATGAAGGGACAAAGCAATAAATATTTCCTAGAATATCAATGAGCTACTTATACATTCTGCTTTAATCTTTACATTTTGATCTCTCACTTTTGTAATATAAACAAAGGAATATTTCTTAATTTCTTAACTTCAGTTCGATTAAATACAATCAATATAGCCATTTAATATTTTGTTTGTTTGTGCAAAAATTTTAAATCCATTATTTTTGTTTAATAGACAATTATATGTTTTGTTTATATGTATCATTTTCTTTACTGCAAATTCACACCAAAGAGTCGGGTAGAGAAATGGGAAAATTCTGTGGTAAAAGTGGAAATACCTGATAATGTATATAAATACAAAATACAAATTACACATAGCAGAACATAAAATTTTTAATAAAAGTTTTTCTTTAAAGTAATAATTTATAATTCATAATTGTCAAAATTTTTCATATTATATGCACACGTGTTTTATTTTGTACATGTATTATTCATTTTCTTAAAAAAATGCAAGAATGCACTTAGTATGCACTTTACATATATTCCGACCTATATTCAAGACTCAACCTTTTCGGGATCCATAACCGAGAACCGATGAGATACGATTCCAGAACCGAGAACCGATGAGTTTCGGTTCCAGGACCGAGAACCGATGAGATTCGATTCTAGAACCGAGAACCGATGAGTTTAGGTTCCAGGACCGAGGACCGATGAGATTCGATTTCAGAACCGAGAACCGATGAGTTTCGGTTCCAGAACCGAGAACCGGGTAGTTTCGGTTCCAGAACCGAGAACCGGGTAGTTTCGGTTCCAGAACCGAGAACTGGGTAATTTCGATTCCAGAACCGAGAACCGGGTAGTCTTGGAATCGGCACCGAGAACCGGGTAGTTACACATTCAAATAACCGGAACCGGTTCCCACCACTAGTTCTTACTTGAAATTTGCATTTAACTTTTTTCTAATTGTATATTTTTAAACTCGGATTATATTATTTGAATAATAATACGCTTTAAGTATAGTTATCCTAATATCTAATATTATATTGAATAGAGATTAAAATACGTACCGTGAGTATTTTTTAACGTGAAACATTGGGTTTGTCATATCCATGGTTACGACTTGACATTTGAATGACAGCAATGTATTTGCCCGTTCCATTTAAAATGAAACATAGGGAACGAATTTGACATTTGATAAGACGTCAATAGAGGTTAATTTTGTTTAAATAATTATACCTGTTTTTTAAAAACTAAATTTAGATGTAGAAAAAATACTGTGGGCACCTTGTGCCCGAAATATGTTTAGTGCTCTCGAGTGGTTTTCTGACTCCGCTAAATTTCTTACAATATTTAAATATAATACTTCTGTCAGATTCGTTCCCTATGTTTCATTTTAAATGGAACGGGCAAATACATTGCTGTCAATCAAATATCAAGTCGTAACGGACATTTTCAGAAAACTGATTTCACAGAAATACAAGCAAATACTGTGTTCGCTCCGCTTGAGAATTTGTATTATATACTCTGTTAATTATTGTGAATTTCCCATTTTTACAGATGTTTCATTAGCATTTACTTTATTACTTTATTGGAATTAGCCCTACTGTACTCAGCTGAGGTAATTCACAATTTTTTAGTATTCTTAATATCGGCCGACACTTTGTCGCCAAATAACATTTGTTTCTTAATATCGGCTGACACTTTGGCACCAAATATTATTTACTTTATGTTTCATTGGAGCAATCAGAATAAAGTTTTGCAACCCTTACTTTTTAGAATAATACCCGAGATACACTACAAAAATTAATGATCATTAACATTAAACACGTGCTACTTATTGTTTTGTAGTGTATGAGTGCAACACTATACTCGTAACTAACCGTTAATGGTCATTAATTTTTTGTAGCGTGTCTCGGGTATTATTTTACTTTTTTTTCCCTCTCGCTCAGAGAGGTGTTGGATTCATGCTAAAATTCGCATATCTAGATTTTAGTGAATAAGCACGATTTAAGGTCACTAGATTCCGATTTTTAACATTTTTACAATGATGAACCGGAAGTAGTAGTTTTTTAAAAAAGCTAAATATTGTTTTTTGAATTTTATGTTATTATAAATATTAAAGAATATGAAATCCTCTATCCGATACATTGAACATTTTTATTATATCTTCTATAGATTGAGATTAGTGAATTATAAATATATAAAATAATCCTTTGGTAATTATCCTGTGAATAATTCTCCATTTTCAGGGATGATAACTCAATGTAGAGCGTTTCTGATACGTATAATTACAAACAAATATAATGATATTTTACCTTGTCAGAAACGTATCTGTCAAATTGTGACATATTTTACCTGTCAGAAACGTGTCAGTCAGATTTGACATATTTTACCTGTTAGAAACGTATGTTAGATTGTGACATATTTTACCTGTTAGAAAAGCTCTTAGTTATTATTATTGAAAAATTGACGAGAAGATAAAAATCATTGAGTATTATTTTGATGAAAACTATATTTTATAATTTCTGACAGACAAAATGTCATAAAATTTACTTGAGATTTTACTTTACTGCCATGGCCAACACTATAAAGAAAGGAACTTTTATTTTAAATTCAATTTCTTCTGTTACGAACCATGCAAATAAAATATGATTATTTGTTTATAAGCAGAATTTAATTTACAACATCTATTTGAAGCATTATTATCTAAAATTAATAGGCCACTTTTGCGCAAGGAAAAACTGATTTACCATGTTAAACCCCTATTTTTGTCACAATATATTTTCATTGCTGTACGAATTTTGCGCAGTGTTTCTTTTATATTTGAACTTCAATCCTTGTGTCAGCATTTTCATTAATTTTTGAGTCGTGTATTAAACATATTATTTGTTTAACGCGGTTGTAACATACTGATAAAAATCGCAGGGAAATCTCTACGCTAGTCCGTCTTTTCAGCTACACAGAACACAGCACGCATCGTTGGTGTGGCTGTTCGCTGTGGCTAATCTCAGGGAAGCAACCTACAGTGTAGTTTTTTAAAGTATGTTTACCATATTAGTTGATATGTTGGGCGTCGGATGCCGCTAGAATAGATTTTAAAGCGCCGCGTAGTGTCGAACATATTTTCACGTGAAAGTATATCCCATAAGGTGTCTTTTCTTTAATGTATTACGTATTCAGTGTCGTTATTTAGTTTCGAGCGCAAATGGACATTGTCGATTTCGACCTCTCAATTGACAATGTCGTACGTTAGTATATGTTTTCTATGGTCCCATTTTGCTCTCTTAATACCAAACAAATAGCTATTATTATGATGTACCTATTATTTTTTTAATAATTATGAAAATGTAACATTTTTTACTCTTACAGTTTTTAAATACGTGTTTATAATAAAAATTTCCTACGGTAAATACAAAATATTATGTAATCAGTGAATTTTATGTAATATATATGTTACGATTTTAAAATTTGTTATTTATTATCCATTCTTTTCCCAAGAAACGTTATTTTTAAAATACCGGGAGTTTATTTTATCAGTAAACATAGGGTATATCATTGCCATAGTTACGGTATGAATGTTTGACAGCAATGTATTGAAGCGTTTATTTTGTAAATACAAAGTGTTCGGCAAAAAATCAAGCCATGCTATCGAACATGATAATAGTACATAACCTCTTGTACTCTATTTAATAATAATTTCTTCAATAATATTGCAAAAATTGCAATAAATTACAAAAAATTTCAAATAAATAATTGTTTCAGTTTTTTATTTTGCAATATGAAAAGATTTCCGAATGTCTCCGTGGCGCAGTGGTCATAACACTAGCGTCTAAAATTTTTGGTTGGGGTTCGATTCCCCATTGGGGTAATTATTTTATTTTTTTTATATAAAAATTGTTGAACTTTTAAAAATCAATTTATATTTCCATATTACAATCATTTAAAAATAATAATAACATTGTAATAAATAAAGACAAAATGATTGAGAATAATTGATTACAATAATCAAAATATTGATGTAATAACAATGCATTGTATTTTATTTGATAAATACAGTAAAGACATAATATTTGCACAAATTTATTATATTTCAGTTATTTTTATTAATATCAAAGGAAATACACTGCATTGTTATTGCATCAATATTTTGATTATTGTAATCAATTATTCTCAATTATTTTCTCTTTATTTATTACAATGTTATTATTATTTTTAAATGATTGTAATATGGAAATATAAACTGATTTTTAAAAGTTCAACAATTTTTATGTAAAAAAAAATAAAATAATTACCCCAATGGGGAATCGAACCCAAACCAAAAATTTCAGACGCTAGTGTTAAGACCATTGCGCTACGGAGACATTTGGAAATCTTTTCATATTACATAATAAAAAATCTGTTGTGGCCAGCACAAAACCTTCCGTCAATTCGATGTATTTTGTACATATCCTATACCAAAAGTTCCTTGAAAAAGATTCTATATATCCTGTATAATTGTAACAAGAACACACTATTTTTTACATATCCATACTGAAAGTTCCTTTGAAAAGATTCTAAAATCTAATAAAATTTTAATACGAATACGAAAGTACATTATGTATTGCACTTAACACTTCCTCCTGCTTCAACTTTTCCCTATTTTACTAGAAGTCGCTGTTTCTTACTCTTCTCTTCTACTCATTCCTGTCCAAAGCACCTTCGTGACACAGTTCTTCCTCTCTCAAATCTTCTGCTATACAGTCCTTCCATCTTCTCTTTTGCCTTTCTTGTACTTCTGGCATTATAAGTTCCTATCTTGAGGCGAGGCCGCAAATGCAAGTCACTGGCGAGGGACACTCTGTTACTTATATCACTTTCAGATCATATGCTTTCCACTTTGGTTTTGCACTTGCCACTGACATCTGTCAATTAGATTTTTTTGATTTTATCTGTTGTTTTCATAATTTTTGCAATGCTGACTGATTTTCGAAAGTTAATTTCTCTTAATCTCTCTATAACTCTATATCTATTGAATATGAAGGAAAATGTATAATCGAACAGTATAGAGAATAAGATATTCTTTCTATTGATAATCACATAAAATGTCGAAAATGATATTTAACTGCGATTTTTCAAGAAAAACTGTTAAGAACTTCAAATAAGGGTACTTCCGGTTGACCAATTATAACCAAAATCTAATCAGCTCTTCATATGGTTGTAAAGAAGAGGAATATGAAAAAATCATAATTTTAGAATTGTAGTTTTGGAGTTATCGTCGGAGAAAAATTTGTCACACACACACACACACGGACACACACACAGACACACACACAGACACACACACAGACACACACACGGACACACACACACACATACAGACATCATCTTAAAAATAGTACATTCGTATTGTAGGGACCCTAAAACGTGCTTATTCGTTAAAAACTCACCACCGAATTTTTTGACCAAAAACAATACCTTCCTTTTGACGGAAGGTAAAAATCTGTTGTGGCCAGCACAAAACCTTCCGTCAATTCGATATATTTTGTATATATCCTATACCAAAAGTTCCTTGAAAAAGATTCTGTATATCCTATAAAATTGTAACACGAACACACTATTTTTTACAAATTCTATACCGAAAGTTCCTTTCCCTATTTTATTAGGGGTCGCTGTTTCTTACTCTTCTCTTTTAATCATTCCTGTCTAACGATTCTTCTTCACACAATTCTTTCTCTCTCAAATCTTCTGCTACACAGTCCTTCCATCTTCTTCTCTTTGGAGGCATACTATATCACATTCACACATAACTTTCTGACTCTATACTTGCAACTTTGGTTTTGCATTTGACACTGACATCTGTCAATTAAATTTTTCTGAATATGTCTGTTGTTTCCATAATTTTAACAAGGCTGACTAATTTTTGAAAGTTAATCTCTCTTAATGTCTCTGTAACTCTATATCTATTGAATATGAACGAAACTGTATAATCAAACCTTATAGAGAATAAGATATTCTTTCATACTGATAATCACAAAATGTCGAAAAATAATATTTAACTGCGTTTTTTCAAGAAAAACTGTTAAAAACTTCAAATAAGGGTACTTCCGGTGGATCAATTATAACCAAAATCTAATCAGCTCTTCATATGGATGTAAAGAAGAGGAATACGAAAGAATTATAATTTTTAGAATTGTAGTATTGGAATTATCGTCGGAGAAAAATTTGTCACACACGGACACACACACGGACATACACACGGACACACACACGGACACACACACACACACACACACACACACACACACAGACAGACATCATCTTAAAAATAGTAAATTCGTATTCTAGCCCTAAAACGTGCTTATTCATTAAAAACTCACCAACAAATTTTTTGACCAAAGACAATACCTTCCTTTTACGGAAGGTAAAAACTGAAACAATTATTTATTTGACAATTTTTGCAATTTATTGCAATTTTTGCAATATTATTGAAGAAATTATTATTAAATAGAGTACAAGAGGTTATGTACTATTATCATGTTCGATAGCATGGCTTGATTTTTTGCCGAACACTTTGTATTTACAAAAAACTGCTTCCCATGTTAAACGCCTATGTTTACTCATAAAATAAACGCTCCAATACATTGCTGTCAAACATTCATACCGTAACTATGGCAATGATATACCCTATGTTTACTGATAAAATAAACTCCCGGTATATTATTAATATTTCATACAAACAAAATATTTTTACTTCGTTAATAAATTTGAAATTATTTGACGCGACGTTCAATAAATTGTTTCAGGCCCGGCAAGTTTTAATTTTAGTGTGTGGTGCTCAGTGATGGCTCGTGCACCAAAAATTTAGTGATACCCAATGAATGAAAAAAAAAATGCGCCGCAGACGAATTTTTTTTTCTTTCAAGGTCAATTGCCTTATAATTGAAAGCTACATTTTTTCAAGGGATGTGCAGATGCATGTTTTCCCCATTTCATGTACAAAAATAAATTGCCAGTTCACAGAACATTTTAGGAAAGAGCGAGCAAAAGAGAATATATTTAACTTAATTCGAAGTTCTTTTCTTTGCTTTTAAAGTCCCAGTCGAAGCCATTACATTTGTTTTTGCTTACAAGTAAAATTCAAAATACAAAAACACTACATAAGTAAACTATAAAAACAACGAAAAAAATAAAATAATTAAATAGTTACTGCCATGCGCTATACGTATCAAAGTCGCAAATCAGAGCCTATTATAATAGGTTATGTAATGTTTATGTCGAAATCACGTTAGATTGGTAGTCTTTGGTCGAAATAGTCGAATACACTATGCAGTTAATATTATTTAATCTGGCTTTCAGCAAAATACAGTAGATGTCAAGAACCTACACGTATTTAGACGTAGAATTACTTTCAATAGGAGATGGAGATGCAGAATTTTCTTCAGCAGCAGACAGTCCCGGCGTTATAGTTATAGATAAACTTTTCTCTCTGTCATTAATACCGTCTCCAGACTCACTGGCTGGTATTGCGAGCTTGATTTTAACTAAAACGTTGTTTTAAAAAATGTCAAATTCAAATTTCAATATTTAATTTCACCCTTATGTTTAAAGTACGATTTTTTAAAAAATATTTGTTTGAATACAAACTATGTTCTGCTTAAAAATCATATTTTGATAAATTTGATATTATTTATTTTTATTATTAAATAATGAAAATTGACATTCCTTAAAACAGCGTGAATATAAAAATAGTAGCAGAAATTATGTCTCATGCTCTTCTGCATCGCTAAAATTTACATTACTATACAGATAATAAAGGACGCGCACAGGCGTAAGTGCAATACGCATAACATGGATTTAATATGTTACAGAACACATGACTAGATGGCAGTGATTGGAATGCAAGTAGTTTTTATTTCAAAATTGGAAAATTGTTATTACATTACTAATACTAATAAATATTTTAACTTTATAACATAACATTATTATTAAAAAAAATTGTAATAATTTATGGCTGAAACGTGTGGTGCGGAGCACCACCATTTGATTTTACGTGTGGTGCCCAAGACCGCGAGCACCACTGTTGTTGCCGGCCCTGAATTGTTTTATTTTCATTTGGTATAAGTAACCTACAAATTTGTACCATCCCACATATATTTACTTTTAGAATGTTTTTAGGTTTGTGCCATGGAACAAAGTACGACTATTATCGAATAGATGAAGATCGTAAAATATACAAATATTTCTACTTTATCGACATAGTCATAATTATTCATTTCAGTGCTCACTAGCGCTCGCCTCGGCGCAGAAACAAAATAACGGGGGGTACCATTTCACCTTAAAACTGACAGTTTAAGAACATAAAATTTAACAACAAATAATGAAACAATGTTAGACAGAACAATATGTCCAATTGTTTTCTATCCATAGCACTCTTGTTTCAGCCAGATATAAATGAAATACACATAAATTTAACATGCATTTTTCTCAGTTATTTTGTCATATTAGTATATGATATGTTTATATCGTTGAATTCAGAAAAAAATACTCTATAGAATAACCTAAAAAAAATGTTCCCATTTAAAATAAGAAAGTCGTGTCCCGTAATTTGAGAACCACTGGTCGAAAAAAAAAATTATTTGCTCATTGTAATAGTCTTGTAAAATGGTGGTTCTTTGTTAATTTAACCCATATACCTATTAGACTAATATACTGCTAATCCCCTATCTCACCAATGTGTTGTGCATCCGTTAAAGAATATGAGATAGAAGATATATCTCCATCGCTCACAAGCGATACAGTGCTTCGTATGCGCATGCTCGTGAAACTAAAATATATTTCTTAGCGGTCAGGAATCCAGTGGCGTGCGGTGCGTTTCTGTGTTGGGTGTGCAGATTTTTTTTTAAAAAGTATTGTGTTAGTAGAATCTTAGGTTAACAATTCAGAATTATCTTATTTTTTATACTATGTCCCTTCTAGAAAATGGTTTCTTCAGTAAATCCGCAATTAGTAATTCACTTGCAATTTCCATTCTATAAATTTTCATAAATACAAATATAAGTTAAATAAATAATATACCAAATACCTAAAATTAATAATTAATTGTTTGCCTGAACTTGTTTATGCTTGTGAATACTACCAAAAGTAATTTTAGGGCGATACGTGCACAAAATATGCTGCACGCTGGAGAGTGCGATGGGGCGATACGTATTTCTAATATTTTATCCTTGTCTGCGCAAATACACTATTCCTATACTCTCCCTGTGTAAAACTTGCGCACCGAGTGCAGTGCAGAGACCTGCACTTGCCCGGCAATTTACAAATTCGCTGATAGGCAACCAAACACGCTCCTGTTCGTTATTGTCACATAATTGTATTAATATTTTGTATATCATATATTAAGATCAAATCAATTAAATAATTCACATTTTAATGCAATAAATTTTGAAATTATTCGCAGGGTGTGCAGTGCACACCTTGCACATATGGACTGCACGCCACTGCAGGAATCCCACTCTTTCGTTATCTCTGTTAGCGGCACCAGTAGCCAATAGAAGTATAGAATGCGAGCATGCGCATCCAAAGCACTGTATCGCTTGTGAGCGATGGAGATATATCTTCTGTTTCATATTCTTTAACGGATGAATCGCGGAGGATTAGCAGTATATTAGTCTAATAGGTATATGATTTAACCAACCTCGTAGCTCTTATAGTTCTCGAGATAGCAATGGTGGCACACTTAAATGGAACACCCTGTGTAAGTAGTATAACAAATTAAAGTAGCTGGTTACTATCACATGTTCCTGGGAAATTAAATAATTATATACAAATCCTCTTTCTACTAATTGACTGATTATCCCCAGCTTCATTTGTCATTTGAAGACAAAATTATAAATGAATTTACAACATGTGGGGTACTATAAAACCAGACTAGAACAGTTACGATTTAGTTATATTTCGTTTAACATTATATACCAATTTAAAATAATAAATTTAGACAAATTAAGATGAATATGAGTATCATCATAATATTTCTGCAAAATAGTTTTATTATGAGCAAGCTTATTGAGACACCCTGTACAGGTACATAAATAATAGTTATTTAAATATTAAGGGCAATAAATGCTTCCCATCGGTTGAGGATCATTTTAGAAATCTCCAATACATCCGATACGGATAGAAGAGCACTTTGTCGACGAGTTGTTATCACGCCGGCTATTTTCATTTTTGGTCAGTGAGAGGTTGAATAGTGGTACAACTGAGTGTTGTAGTGCATATAGTTTCCTTTATTGCTGATTAATAACCGCACACACATACAATCATTATCCATAAGAGGAGTCGTCCACAAAATGAAAGTTATCTACACTAAAAAGTCATTACACAAATACAACTTAGGGACACTAATAGTCTTCACACTAGTGGTGGGAACCGGTTCCGGTTCCAAAATTACCCGGGTACCCGGTTATTTGAATATGTAACTACCCGGTTCTCGGTTCCGGTTCCAGGACTACCCGGTTCTCTGTTCTGGAACCGAAACTACCCGGTTCTCAGTTCTGGAACCGAAACTACCCGGTTCTCGGTTCTGGAACCGAAACTACCCGGTTCTCCGCTCTGGAACCGAAACTCATCGGTTCTCGCTTCTGGAACCGAAGCTCATCGGTTCTTGTTTCTGGAATCGAATCTCATCGGTTCTCGGTTCTGTAATCGAATCTCATTAGTTCTCGGTTCTGGAATCGAATCTCATCGGTTCTCGGTCCTGGAACCGAAACTCATCGGTTCTCGCTTCTGGAACCGAAACTCATCTGTTCTCGGTTATGGAACTCGAACAGATTGAGTCTTGAATATGTTATAGTCTATTTGAGAATGACTGGCAGTAATAAATCATTATTTGCAAGAGTAGTATTGGATTTTTGCCAGCAATGCGGCAAATAAAACTACCAGAAAAATCAGTTGTAACTACACTAGGATGGTCAAAATAAGCCGCACGCTTTGTACCTGGAACGAAACTTACTTGTCGAACAATAGAAATGCCGCCCGATAATCCCCGTCGGACTGTGTCATAGACGTAGATAGGATTTGTAGAGTGATCTGTTTATACATTTACTAAAAATAAAAGTTTTTAATATTTAAATATAACTTTCTCAGCCATTATTATTATATTGCATACATTTAATATTTACATACATACATTCAATATTTACATTTTTATTTGTTACATACTAAAATTTATACTTATTTCATGTGTGTTGTCAAGGTATTGGTACCTGTCATATTTCTATTAAATATACATATTACATTACATATACTTATATATTTATACATAAATTATTAAAAATCAGAATCTGATTCTGAATCTTGTCCTACTGAAATTATAAATGGCTCGATCGTTTCGTCTATCAGATGGTCAAGTTTGCACATTTGGTCTTCTTCCTTTATGACATGTTGAATACAGTTTTTCCAATTATCGGCAGTCACATATTTTAATGCATCCATAAAAAGTTTTTTCACATTGTCCAATTTAAAAGTGGTGTTGTTTCGCGCTACTTCACCTTTAACTTGAGCCCAAACTAATTCAATTGGATTGAGCTCGCAGTGATAGGGCGGTAAACGAAGGACAGTAATACCGCGATTCGCTGCCATACATTTTAGGTACTATGTGTTGTCTATGCTGCCATATCATATGCATATCATCAATAACATGATGAATAAATTTATGTCTATGTAATTTAGCTATAGCCAAAAGCTCAGTTTTGACAATTCCCATCTCAAAATCAAAATTTTTTGACGATAGCCACTGTTCTATGTCATGTTTTCTCCACGCACTTGTTGGAAGTTTTTCACTTACTCGCGAATGATAACTAAACTGGCGTTGTCCATAACTATGACCGAACCCTGAGGTATCAAATCTAGCATCTGTTGAAAATATTCTTCAAAAACATCTGCATTCATCTCTTCATGATAGTCTGCAGTTGATTTTGAGACGAACATGAGCAAACCTCCTTCGACAAATCCATCAACACTACCAATGTGGGTTATTATCAAACGGCGCCCTTTTCCAGACAGTGCTTGAAATCCATTTGATAAGCCTTCTAAGAACGCTTGCCTAGAGCTTTCGATGTTCTTATCTTGCCATACTGTCTTGACTGTATGCCCTTCATTTATCCACGTTTCATCAAGATAATATGTCTGCTTTCCTTCATTTCTATATTGCTTTATTGTACGCAAATATTTGCTTCGCCAACAAATAATTTCTTCTTTATCCTGAAGAACTGATTTTCTGTTTACCTTCTCCCATTTAAAGTTTAGTTCGTGCAGAATTTCCCACAACTTACTTTATTTTAGTCATTTCGACTATCTCTGTGCAAACAATTATTGGCGCGCCACTGGAATGTCTTTGACAGAATGATTTATTACTGCCAGTCATTCTCAAATAGACTATACATTACATTATTACAATTCATGATTTACGTATTACGAATCAATGTTATGAATACAGGTCGGAATATATGTTAAGTGCATACTAAGTGCATTCTTCCATATTTTTAAGAAAATTGACTAATGCATGTGCAAAATAAAACACGTGTGCCTATATGATATGAAAAATTTGACAATTATGAATTATAAATTATTGCTTTAAAGAAAAACTTATTAAAAATTTTATGTTCTGCTATGTGTAATTTGTATTTTGTATTTATATTTTTATATTTATTATCAGGTATTTCCACTTTTACCACGGAAGTTTCCCATTTCTCTACCTGACTGTTTGGTGTGAATTTGCAGTAAAGAAAATGATACATATAAAAAAAACATATAATGGTCTATTAAACAAAAATGATGGATTTAAAATTTTTACATAAACAAACAAAATATTAAATGGCTATATTGATTGGATTTAATAGAACTGAAGTCAAGAAATTAAGAAATATTCCTTTGTATTACAAAAGTGAGAGATCAAAATGTAAAGATTAAAGCAGAATATATAAGTAGCTTATTGAAATTATAGGAAATATTTATTGCTTTGTTCCTTCATTTTATGGCCACTATTGTCACTATGTAGGTAGGTACCGATAACTGTGTGTGTGTGTGTGTGTGTGTGTGTGTGTGTGTGTGTGTGTGTGCGTGCGTGCGCGTGCGTGCGTGCGTATCTTGTAGACACGATTCCTCAAAAACCATCAGACTTAAGAATTGTTTAACTCTGGATTCCTCAATCTGACATTCCTGGGAAAAGCTGAAAAGGTTTTGGTAACAATTGAACAACCGGAAGTAGTAGTTTCTGAAAAAAATTCTTCTAAATATTTTTTCTTGGAAATTTTTGTCATTAAATATTGAAGAACATAAAATTCTCCATCTAATACACTTAAAATTATTATTTTATCTTGTTTAGATTTAGAGATAAAGACACTATAATATATAGAGTAATTTAATCGCAGAGGCCAAGGCACTAAGGAAACCAGTTGACAAATTCCAATGTTTATAACATAGTTTTTAAATGACACATGCCAGTGTCAAAAATCAACAGTTTTACTGACATTCTGACAGCTGACAGTTTTATTAATTAAATATTTGAAATTATAGGTAAAATGCATATATCCGTCAGAAATACCGCCAATCTGGTTAATGAATTGGAAGAATCTCTGACATTTAGAAACTTCCTCATACAATGAAAAATAGATATAATTAGAATTATATGTGTGCAGAAGACATATTAAATACAATAAAAAACAGTATGTGGATATTCAGTATTTTTTGTTATAAAACGACGGTTTGAAAGGGAAGTGCAATTCAATAGTTATATAGCCTAATATGGAAATGGCGAGAGGTCTTGTGCTGGCCACAACAGATTTTTATATTTGGGGTACTTCCTACCCAAGTATTTATAAAAATCTGGCGTGCCAATTTCGTTGAACTTATTTCTTAGTTCTGTGTCTCATTGCAATTCTATTACTTCCATTTGTAAGTCCTCATCGTCGTTTTCAATATTAATTGAAATTTTAAAAAAATATATCGTTTAGGCAGCGGGCCGCCAGTTTGCGACCCCTGACTTAGAACATCACTCAAGGTCAAGCTACTGAAATAAACCATATTGAATGAAAATTGAAAATATATAATATGAAACTGAAAGTGTAATTTGCAATTATGCGGTTAAATTTTCTAAAAAAAAAAAAAATATCATCCTCCTGCATATGGTATAATATTATTTACACATTATTATATGTAATTAAATTACATAAAAAATTTAATGTCATTCAATAATATTTCCCAAATAAAACAGGAAATCTGTTAGTCCAGGCAACGAACACCGAAAAGAGCCAATTAGCGGAAATAATTCATGTAGAAGCCTATTTTGGCACAGTTATAGGGGAAGGTGTCCTTAACAAAATACTAAAAGTACTGATGGGTGGGAGTGAAGCTAAGGGAGGGGAGGGCCTCTAAAGGTCCTTTTTTTCAGTTTTTTGTTAATAACTCGAAAACTACTGCCTCTAGCGAAAAAATGTTTATGTATTAGATTAATCTACATAAAATTCTCTACCTATACACATTTTCGCTAGGATCAATAATTAAGGAGATATAGAGGAGGGGAAATAAAAATATTTAAAAAAATGATTTTTATTGTTAAAAATCAAGTTTTAATGATAAATGAACTATGCAGAGCCCACGTATTAATAACTTTACTAAATATAATATACAATGGAAGAATTGTGTGCGGTGGGAGGGGGGTGGGGCGGTTGGGTACCGCAATAATGTACGTCGTTTGAGATGACTATAGACAGAAGAGGAGAACGGTTGGAATGAGTTCGGGGCTCCTCGTCACTGGCTGTTGGTCCCGTTATCCTTCGGGGCCTTCGTATTGGCGTGCGTCCCTATCAGGGACAATTCGGGACCCGCTACTCAATGTTAAAACTACTGTATCGTCTAAACGTCCTTGTCAGTTAATTACGACCTCGCCCACTACGTTGGTGCTAGTATCAATTTTTTATTATTAATTTTACAGTATAATAAATAATTAACATTTACATTCAAATAAATGCTTTACATACTTCTCTTATTTCATGGAAAAATGGTTAAAATGGAATATATAGTAATGAACGATGTATCTTGAACATTAATTTTCTTCAAATTCTAAATTTTCATCATCACCGGTGCTGTCTTCGATGGGGGCTTCATTCGTACATCGTACATGAGCCGAGGCACACCCCGCAGGCACCGGAGCAGGTAATCCCTGCTTTGCGGCAACAGCAGCGCACTCCATACCCAGTCGTGCATCGGCAAAAGATCGTGATCAAAACGGAGTCGGGTGCCACAGGGTCGTTCGTGGTAACTGGGTTAAGGATCCCACGTTCTTCTTTAACCCAACCCCATTGGGTGGGTGGAAAGGGGTTGCCGAGCCACTGTTGTATCTGTAAGAAACTAATTGATATTTGTAATTTAAAGAAACCCGTATTTAACAACTATATGTAAATGATTTACCTGTAGATATACTGTGAGCGAGTGTTGCTTAGAAGCTCCTCTGGGGCGCGATTCTCGACATCGTTCGTATTCGTACGAATGCGAAAGCGAAGCGAAGCTCCAATGCGAACAGAAACTCTAAACCGTATTCTCGACAACTCTTCGCTTCGCGTGTCGTTCGAACACGAATACACGAAGTGCAATATTTGGCAACGTTGCATAAGACAGCTAAACAACTTCACACATATTTTGACATTACATTTTGTCAATTTGAGTGTGGAAGAAGGTTGAGTGTCAGGTAGAAATTTATCAATTGAATATGGAATTAAGCAAGAATAGTTGCAAAATATCCGAAAGCCAAAGGAATTGTCCCTGATAGGGACGCACGCCAATACGAAGGCCCCGAAGGATAACGGGACCAACAGCCAGTGACGAGGAGCCCCGAACTCATTCCAACCGTTCTCCTCTTCTGTCTATAGTCATCTCAAACGACGTACATTATTGCGGTACCCAACCGCCCCACCCCCCTCCCACCGCACACAATTCTTCCATTGTATATTATATTTAGTAAAGTTATTAATACGTGGGCTCTGCATAGTTCATTTATCATTAAAACTTGATTTTTAACAATAAAAATCATTTTTTTAAATATTTTTATTTCCCCTCCTCTATATCTCCTTAATTATTGATCCTAGCGAAAATGTGTATAGGTAGAGAATTTTATGTAGATTAATCTAATACATAAACATTTTTTCGCTAGAGGCAGTAGTTTTCGAGTTATTAACAAAAAACTGAAAAAAAGGACCTTTAGAGGCCCTCCCCTCCCTTAGCTTCACTCCCACCCATCAGTACTTTTAGTATTTTGTTAAGGACACCTTCCCCTATAACTGTGCCAAAATTGGCTTCTACATGAATTATTTCCGCTATTTTTCCTTCGTTGCCTGGACTATGTTTATTAATATCATTGATTCCATAACCTGAATCTGAAGTTCAATTCCAGAGAACCGGTTTCACTACCCGGAACCGGAACCGAAGATCGGTTCTATTACTCGGAACCGGAACCGAAGATCGGTTCCATTACCCGAAACCGGAACCGTAGATCGGTTCCATTATTCGGAACCGGAACCGATGTCTGGTTCCATTACTCGGAACCGAAGATCGGTTCCACTACCCGGGTACCCGGATAGTTTTGGAATCGGGTACCCGGTTCCAAATTTTTCCGGTTCTTGACAGCACTACTTCACACCAGTGAAGGGTGCGTTGCTCTGCTTTGCAGCTGAGTGAAGTTTGTGTGTTGCTCTGCTTTGCAGCTGAGTGAAGCTGCTACCCTATTGGCCGGGAAGCAGTGCTTGAGTCAGGAGCGTAAGCTTGGGCCCTCGGTCTGCCAGGGCGAGTTTGCTACAACCATTGATTATATATACTAACGTACATAGAGTTATAAAATATATATACATATAGACGGAGTCTAAACACTCAAAGGTGATGTCATGCGGGGTAAGCTTGTGTTTGTACGGCGGCCATCTTGGGAAGATCAGTATATACAAGCGTTCTATGGTTATTTGATTATTTTAAGTTAATAATCGACTCTATTTTGTGTTATTTGGGTGTAAAACGTTTGTAATAACATGCCAATGTGTTGTGCCTTCGGTTGTAATAACCGAACGCCCATAAAAACTTTAAAACAACAAGAAAAATAAGGAAAAAGTGATCACAATTCACAAGTAAGTATTATTTTACTTCTATATATTATTAATATTTAGTTCATATATTTTATTATATTCTTTACATATTTCATGTAAAAATATTAACTTATTTTTGTAATAAATATGTTTGTACTTCGCTACGTATTTATTTGTATCGTAAACATCATTATATTTTTATATGAAATTTCTAGCCTTAAATTATTTTCCTATTTGGTACCCAGTTTTTGTACGTTTTGGAACAGTTCTATGCATTATGTATTCTAGTCCAGTCAATAGAGGTTTTTACCCTACAAAAGGTGGGGAAAAAACGATTTTAACATATGTTGTTTGGGTCGAGATGGGGATGAAAAAATTCAAATTTGTGACCTTGAGGAGGCTCGGCGTGAGCCGCCATCTTTAAAGCTCGTTACTTTTTGTACAAGGGTTCTTGCATTTTTTACATAGAATGCACTCTCAAAGTGTTATGTTCAGAAATGGGTAACCAGAACAACAATTTATGAAAGAAGATTTAATCACTCAAAATATACACAATATTAATATTTTAATACCTAGTCTAATAGATTTTGTTATTTGTAACAGTTTACATTTGTCGTGGCATCAAAAGAAGTAAATTATCGATGATTTTTAAATAATTTTTGTCAGCGCTTTTTCACAAATACATCAACCACTCTGACGCGGTTAAAGATACGGTACCGCAGTTTAAAAATTTTAATTCAGTTTGGAATTCTCCTTCATGTCATATTAAACGATTTTTGCTCCGATGAGCGTTTAACGAATTATTAACAATTTAAACTTATATGAAATTTCACTAAAATTTTAAACATCTGCAAATCAGCTTAGTTTTCATTTTTTTTCTGAAATTTCAGCACATATTAAATGCACAGTAAAGCTTATCTTTAATCGTGTCCAAATTTCAGAAGAAAAAATGAAAACTAAGCCGATTTGCAGATGTTTCAAATTTTAGTAAAATTTCGTATAAGTTTAAATTGTTAATAATTCGTTAACCGCTCATCGGAGCAAAAATCGTTCAACATGACATGAAGGAGAAGTCCAAACTGAATTAAAACTTTTAAACCGCGGTACCGTATCTTTATCCGGGTCAGAGTGGTTGATGAATTTGTGAAAAAGCGCTGACAAAAATTATTTAAAAATCATCGATAATATACTTCTTTAGATTCCACGACAAATGTAAACTGTTAAAATAACAAAATCTATTAGACTAAGTATTAAATAATTTATATTATGTATATTTCCAGTGATTAAATCTTCTTTCATAAATTGTTGTTCTGCTTACTTATTTTTGCCCATAACTCTTTGAGAGGTCATCCTAGGTAAAAAATGCAAGAACCCTTTTTGTACAAAAAGTAACGAGCTTAAAATTTGTATTCTTGTAAAATTTTGATACGGCCACTGTTTTCGAGATAATTGCGAAAAACTCATTTTTTGCACCTTTGATCCAAGATGGCGGCTCACGCCGAGCCTCCCCAAGGTCACAAATTTGAATTTTTCATCCCCGTCTCGACCCAAACAACATATGTTAAAATCATTTTTTCCCCACCTTCTGTAAGGCAAAGGTCTTTTTTGGTCTTCATTGACTGGACTAGTTTAATCGCAATTCATTTTAAATTGAAGAATTTTAAATATTTTGGGTCTCTCAAATTCAAATTGAATTAATTTTAATACATTTCTGACTGAATTAATGCTTGCTAATGACAAATAGCTTCATTTTCTGTTACATTATTGTATTTTTGTAACAAAACTGAAGAACGTGCACTTAAATACATTATATTGTAGATCGTCCCAAGATGGCGGCCACGAGATTGCCCTTCCGTCTCATGGCGACAAAAACTCTGTTCACATCTGTAGCTGGCCTACTTTGAAATTAGTTTTAAGGTCTAGCATAATTTTGAGTTTAGTATGCCATGAAACAACAGATAAGAATTTTGACATGTGACATTATTTGAATAAAATAAATATTGATATTGATAAAATTAAGAAAATTAGTTTTCTTCTTGAAATATATGGTCCTTCGAGAGCCGGATATGGATAACGTAATGGATAATGTTCGACGAAGTGAGAGATTAGTGCAGAAAAACCAAGGAAAGAGTCGACCAGGTGGAACTTCGGATGCCCACCATGATAAAGGTCAGATAGCCGATCAAATTAGCCAGAAATCAAAATCTTCTTCACGTTCAGCAAAAAGCGGTAGTACCATGCGCAGCACCGCGTCGTCCCGAAGACGACTATTGGAGGCGCGAGCTGCGAGGGAAATGGCAGAGTTAGAAGCGGAAAAGATCGAAAAAGAGAAGCTTCTTGAAGAACGAAGACAACAGGCGGAAAAAGCACTAATTGAAGCACGATTAGATGAAGAGCTTGCGCAGTTAGAAGATGCAGAAACGTCATCTCAGTTATCAAATCGATCGAGGGTGCAGCAATGGATCAATGGCAGCAAGATTGTAAATGACGATCATAAAGAAGTTAATGAAGAAATTGAGTATATTGAAGTTAACCAGTACAGTCCTAAGAACAACGATATCGCCGATCTTACCCGAGCCATCACATCAGCACTGAAGATTTCTTCTAATTCGGGGGAGAAGCTCCTAGGACGTCTCTCTGCTAGAGATTTGCCAACTTTCTCCGGCGATCCTCTTGACTGGCTAAGATTTAAGAATGCCTTCGATACAACAACTAGAATAGGGCAGTATACGGATGAAGAGAATGTTGCGCGGCTACAGAGATGCCTTCATAGTGAGGCCTGGGAGGCAGTCGCTGCCAGATTGATTACGGCGACTTCAGCTGAGGAGGAGATGAAGACACTCGAGATGAGATTTGGAAGACCAGATCTGATACTGCATAAATTAATTGGCGAGATGAAGAAAATTCCGAAACTTACAGGTACTCGTTCTGAACTAGTGATGCTTGCGACTAAAGTCTCCAACTGTGTCGCTGCTATACAAGCGACAAATCATCTTGGGCATTTGCACAGCAACGATCTCATCTCTGAGATAATTAACAAATTAACTGAACCTCTTATCTATCGTTGGCTGGATTATAGCACTGAAAAAGACGTATACCAGCCTAGATTATGCGTGCTGGCTGATTATCTCATGCAAGAGGCCCAACGTGTCTGCAAAGCTGGTGCGGTAGAGTTGCCACAGAGAACAATGAAACCTGTAGTTCCTTTTACATCGAAGCGACCTGTCTACATGATGACTAAAAATGAAGACAGATCTGACTCATCGCTTGAAATAAAAGAAACCTCGATTAACATGGTTTCGGAGACACGTAATAAGAAGAGTACTCAGAGCTGTTATTTCTGTGCGAAAAGAGATCATAGCATAGATAACTGTACTGCATTTCACAAAGAAGAGGTGAACAAACGCTGGGAGTGGATCTGTCAAAAGAGATTATGCTTCAAATGTTTGAGCTCGAAACATCGTCGAGATAGATGTAAGTCGAAAAGAAGATGCCCAACTTGTAAGGGAGGCCATCATTTCCTACTTCATCGTGATGACTGGCCTGAAGCTCAAAATCAGAAGAAAGTACAATTGTCCGAGGTCACTGCTAATGTTTGGGCTACACAGAACAAGCAAGTTTTTCTGAAGGTTCTACCAATCGTCGTGGAAGGTCCAACCGGAAGCGTGAGTACCTACGCTCTCCTTGACGAAGGCTCCACTGTCACTTTGGTGGAACGACAAATTGCCGACAAAGTTGGAGCACAGGGATCAGAAACTGATGGGAGCAAATGGACTAGTAAAATCGTGTCGTTGACTCTACGATCCTCTGAAGGAGACTATCGATTAGATAGAGTACGCACGGAAGACAGCCTATCTTTACCTACACAAACCATTGATGAATCTGATTTGGTTCGTTTTGAACATTTAAAGAAGATTCCTATTCAGATATTTAAAAGACAACCTACTTTGCTCATCGGTCAAGACTATTGGCATCTGATTGTCAGCAGGAAAATCCAAGAAGGAAGAAAAAACGAGCCTGTTGCATCGCTTACTCGTCTTGGATGGGTACTTCATGGCTTCGTCTCGAACTCTTCGACCATTTACCCTGAATTCACTTTGCATGTACGGGAAGACACTGAATTACATGAGTTGGTAAAGAGTTTCTTCAGTTTCGACAATATGGGGATTAAATATGATGGCAGTAAAAGACATTCGACTGAAGAACGACGTGCACTGAATATTCTTGAGACAAAGACCAAACGGATTGGCAATCGATGGGAAACAGGCCTATTATGGAGAGCTGACGACATTCATTTACCAAATAATAGAAGTAGCGCAGAACATAGACTCAGAATTATTGAGAAAATAATGGACTCAGATTCAACCTTTGCCTCAGACTATTCAAAGCAGGTATCCAACATGTTAGAAAAGAATTACGCCGAAGAAGTAGTTGGCGCTTTGACAGGAGAGAGAATTTGGTTTCTACCGCACTTCGGAGTAAGAAATCCTAATAAACCAGGGAAACTTCGATTGGTTTTTGATGCCAAAGCAGAGACTCGGGGAATATCTCTCAACACCGAACTGTTGTCTGGACCAGATCTCTTGAATTCACTGATTGGAGTTTTACTGCGATTCAGAGAACGCTCTGTAGCAGTCACAGCTGACATAAGAGAGATGTTTCTTCAAGTGAAGATATTAGAAGAAGACCTAAAGTCCCAATTATTTTTGTGGCGAGGATCAGACCGACAGAAACCCCCTCGCATCTACAAGATGACTTCCATGATATTCGGTGCAACATCATCTCCATGCACTGCGAATTTTATTTTACGTCATAACGCGGAAAAATTTGCCTCTACACATCCTCGCGCAGTAATGGCGATTAAGAAAAGACATTACGTAGATGATTATTTAGATAGCGTTGACGTTGACACTAAAATTCACGAAGCAGGTGGATTTAATATTTGTGGATGGGCTTCAAACAGACCTAGCGTCTTACCACAACAGTCAAATGTAGGTACTATCACCCTCCTACAATCCACGCAACCGACAGACACCGTCGAGAGAACTTTGGGCCTGAACTGGAATCCTTCCACAGACAGACTAGGTTTTGATCTCAGTCTAAAGAAAGTGAAAAAGGAAGTGGCTGGAGGAATCCGAAGACCGACTAAACGTGAGATGCTGACAGTTATTATGTCTGTTTTTGATCCTCTTGGGATGTTAAACCCCTTACTTATTAGAGGAAAAATTATGCTGCAAGATATTTGGCGCAGTGGAACCCAATGGGATGAGAAAATCGGCGAGAAAGCTGCACTGATTTGGTTTCGTTGGCTGCAAGATATGAAGAAATGTCAGAATTTCTCCGTACCCAGATTCTACGGTTTCAATAACACGAGTAACTTTCAACTTCACGTGTTCGTTGACGCTTCAGAACAAGCTTACGCGGCTGTTGCATATCTACGTCGTGATAATAAAGTAGCATTTGTCGCTGCGAAGAGTCGTGTAGCACCATTGAAGCCGTCAACAATACCAAGATTAGAACTTCAGGCCGCACTGATGGGTTCACGTCTTGGTGATGTAATTCAAAAGGAGCATGACGTGAAAATAGAAAAGCGTTTCTTTTGGACTGATTCTCTTCACTTTCTACGGATTCGACAATAATGGCTATCCGTCGTACGGCAGCACGACGTGGATATCCCAATCAGATGTATTCCGATAATGGAACGAATTTCCGCGGAGCGGACAAGGAACTGAAAAATTCTCTTAAAGAAATATTGAGTGATCAGCGATTGACCGATCAAGCTACATTATTAGGAATAGACTGGAGGTTCAATCCACCTGAAGCACCACACATGGGTGGAGTATGGGAGAGACTAATTCGCTCTATAAAGATTGCTCTGTTTGCAACTTTGAATTCCCGGGCACCTAAAGAAGAAATGCTTTACACTTTATTATTGGAGGCAGAGAATATTGTGAACAGCCGACCTTTGACACACGTTTCACTTGATTCAAACGAGGAGGAGGCGCTCGAATCATTTTTTATTGGGTGCATCTAATCCCTTGCCACGAACAGGGGAATTCTCAGATCAAGATTTCCACTTACGAAAGCAGTGGCGGATCGCTCAGAGACTGACTGACCATTTTTGGTCACGTTGGATGCGTGAATATTTACCAAGCCTCCAATCACGCACAAAATGGACGTCAGACAACAACCTGAAGGTATGCGTAGGAGATCTTGTTCTGATCGCGGATTGTAATGCTCCTCGAAATGTATGGCCACGAGGTAGAATCATCGCCGTCACTCATGGGCGCGACCGTCGTGTCCGCATTGTCGATGTCGCTACTCAGGGTGGCGTTCTTCGCCGACCAGTTTCGAAGATTGTAATATTATTAAGAGCGGAAGAATCTGCTTTACAGCCAGCTGCCACCACAGAAGACTCTGACGAGACGAGGAGGAGAATGTAGCTGGCCTACTTTGAAATTAGTTTTAAGGTCTAGCATAATTTTGAGTTTAGTATGCCATGAAACAACAGATTAGAATTTGACATGTGACATTATTTGAATAAAATAAATATTGATATTGATAAAATTAAGAAAATTAGTTTTCTTCTTGAAATAACATCTATACTTTACGCTCTCTCTAGTCCTATTCTATACTCTAAGCTAACGTACGTACGTGATCAGGGCTATAACTTACTGACCGCAATGCTTATTACGTTTTTTACACGATCGACTCACAAAATTAATAGCCAGTTGCACCAACGTAACTTAAATTTTAAACCATCGACCTTTAAAATAATAGACGCAGCGTATGAGCAAAACGCTTGTTCATAAGGTGCACACATTATCTCTATCATTCAACAGTACGGAAGTTAAGTTTTTATTTTTCTGTTTGGGCCGAGGGTTTCTGTAGGTTACCGAGAGCGAGAGGCGACGCACCGAGCCTCGAGGTGGGATGCAACGCGAGGCTGTGATAAAACTCCCACCGAGGTATGTACATACATATCCTATTTTATTCCCAATTTTAAATCAATAATTTTTAGAATAAATTATTGACTTATAACCTTTAATTTATCGACAGGCCTACTAAAATTTGTTTAGCCTATTTTAGGGATATGAGACAATGTTGGTAAACAACTCTACATAAACACCCGTGGGGTGGAAGCGTAATCTGTTTTTTACAGCCCAACAGATTGTGATATCTGTTACGGTTCACACAGAAAAAAATAAAATCTTAGTGTTTGCACTGCTCAATTTTTAAAATAAATTTAATCTAGCAGTCTATTCAAATGTCAAGCAAGTAATTTTTAATGACAGTAACAATTGTTTTACGGGTTGTCAAAAATTTTCTTCGCAATATTCTAAAATTGGTAACATCCGTGTGTTCGGCCTAATAGTATTTTACTACCATTATTATAAATAAGACGATTACATATCTTAGCTTACTCCTAAACAAGTTGTAAAGATTGACAACTCGTTACTGTCATTAAAAATTACTTGTTTGACATTTGGATAGACTGCTAGATTAAATTTATTTTAAAATTTTAGCAGTGCAGACACTCAGATTTTTTTTTTTGTGTGAACCGTAACAGATATCATAAATTACACAGAGAGAGAAAAGTTTACTATTGAATGTACCTTTCTGAAGAAAAATAATTTCACGTTTTCGGCATTGCCATTAAAAAGTTACGGTCTAATTAATGTTGGGAGACCTAAGTTTCATACACTAGTGGTTTACTAATAATAACAAGTATCACCTTAAAAGATGACTTATAACTATATAAACTGTCATACCAAATTTCATCCAAATCGAATAAAGGGTCCGAATATTATAAGCAAAATTATTTTTTTTTCGAAGAACTTTGAAGCAGAATTCTGGCTAAATGGTACACTTTCCGGTAGAAGCAAGTTTGGTTAAATCGTCTTATTTTAGCCTCAGGAATCTGTGGTTAAGTCATGTCCCCCTATTTAAGAGACACCCTGTATATATATATATATATATATATATATATATATATATATATATATATATATTGTAACGATTTCAAAAAATCGTTACGCGGTTTTTTTCAAATCTTAGCGTTCAATTTGATTAGCGACATATTTTGTGTGTTTCCGCGTGAATTGAACGGTACACGAGCAAATGTTGTCTTGCATTCCGTGTGTTTGGCGTGCCGCAGACTACTTGTGCGCTGACTGTATTTTTTCCAAATTTTGCAGTGCTATTATTTTTATCTTGTATCATCGGTGTTATGATACACTTTTGTTATCTGTTATTCATTTATTTGGCTAGTTTAACATCTGATTGGGTAAGTTTCAATTATATTTTTTGTTCATATCAGTTGTTTGTTGAAATTTTACATACACCGTCAGCGCATGCAGTAGCGGCACGGCAAAAACCCGAACGGGCATCGCCTGACATTCGGCTTATGGTTATTCAAAATTAAGGTTTTTTTTTGTAATACGAGGCGATAATAGTTTTTCTGTTTAACTATTAATTTTTATGCTGAACCAATAACCAGAACGGTTCACCGGTCCCCAGCGTTTAACGCTTTCACTTTTGCTTTAAATTCCCTTTTTGTTTCGTAATATTCTGCTTAACTTTTTGTGTTCTTGGCAACCTTCTAAGACACGGTCGTAGCGCCGAGTTTGGCGCATTCAATTTTTGTGAGTATACCATACCTATAGTAATTCTGTATCGCTTTATTTTTATTTATTTTTCGGGGTTTAATATTTTTAATGGGATTAAAAATTGGCTATTTGTCATGTTTTTTCATTGTTCAAAATTATATAAATTATATTTTTTTGTCCAATAATTTTTGTCCAAAAATTTATCTCTAAATTTATCTATTTTTTTATAATTTTGGCTTAAATTGTTTGGGAAATTTATATAAATTTTTTAATAGGTTTTTGGGATAAAATAACAAATTTATTATTCAATTTTACTACATTTTTATACAGCTCGTTAGCTAACTTATACGGCGGAGTTGCAGACGTGGCTACCGCTGATTCGACGTCACAGTAACAAAGTTGTATTGTTGCTCGTCAAGTTTTTACGAGCTTATCTTAAACTATCTAAAAGTATCTTCGACTTCTGGATAAGCCGTTTATTTATCTTAAATTTTATCTAGTAATTTTTAGGTTACCTAGATTAATAATTTTGTTACTATAAAAATTCCTCCGACTAGAGAAACTTCTCTTAAAGCTAGATCTCAATCATTTTACTAACCATAAAACCATATCTTGTTCTAATCTCCTCTCTCACTGTCCACTACAGCTTGGCCAGCTGTTTTCTTGTTTGTTGTGCACAGTTTTTAAAAGAAAATTATTTTTGACAAGTAGTTTCACATTTTTACCAGGAATATTTTGCTATTACGATTATTGTAAATACGATTTTTTTGTATTTTTGTACTAAATTTTTTTGTAACAACGCCTAAAATTTATGGTCTTTTTTATGATTTTTCAACGTCCCGGCCCTGCGTTGTTTGGATCGCTGGGGCGGGGAATCATCTCCGCAAAGTTCACATTGAGACGAGAGACCGCTTCCGCAAGCTACACACACTCGCTGCCTGAAAGTGCCGTTCATAAGACTTAGAGCGATCACCACTACGCCTAAGCCCTACGTGCTCTGGATGCCGCCCTGCGTAGTTTTAACGTCACCATCAGCGTGAACCTGCTCTGACGAGAGCTGGACAACGTGTCGGCATATTCAGAGAGAAGGACTTGGCAGATCGTAGCCGTCATCAGCGAGGCAGTCGGTCCGAACCATAGACAAGGAAAGATATATACTAGACCGAGTTTACAATGTTAGGAGTTTGGGCCAAATAGAATCGATGGGCGCCATAACGAGACGCTAATAGAAAGGCGGGAAATTTAAAAATAGGAAAAATATGTTTTCTGAAACTAACAAAATATAGACATATATATATATATATATACCGTAAACGCTGAAAACAATCAAATACAATAATAAAATATATTTCTACATGAAACAAATACCGAAACAAGCTTGTAAACAAATACTAACAAAATAAATAAACTTGAAAACCTCTCACTAACAGAAATGACAGATTGCTGGGCTGCCAACATAAATAAATAAAATTCACTACAACTGAAGAAAATATTTATTATAATTATTGTAAAAATAATGTAAATTAAATATTGTTCGTACTTTTTATTGGGCGACTGAGCTTTATTATCTTGAAATGAAGAAATGATGTAAAATACGAATTTTAAGTTACTGCATAGTTACTTTTTTTTTTATTATGTTGTAGAATTTACACTAGAATTAGCGTCTCGATATTTATTCAATTCGGCACAAAGCTGGACATTGCCGCCATGATGGAAGCTCGGTCTAGTATATATCTTTCTTTGTCTATGGTCCGAACGTACCACGACGCCGTGCGACAGGTTTCCCCCCTCCAGCGGCCCACTCATCTCTAGGATCCATCATTTTTTTGTAACCCCGAATCAGGTCTTCAACCAGGTGTGTACGACCATATTTTTTGGGTTGTTTATTGCAATTAATAAATTTTAATTAAAATTTATCTTAAAAACATTTTTTGCGAATTTTTAAATAAACTTAAAATTTTTTGTCAATTTTTTTTATTATTTTTTTATCTATTACGTCACAATATACATATATATTTCAAATTTAATTATTTTCTTTATAAATTAAAAAAATCTAATAATTCAATTTATTTTAATTTCAATATTCATGTTTTCATTTAACAATGCACATAAAAAAAACTTTTACAAACTCAAATGAATGTAATACAACCTGATGCTACAAGCTACTTATTTCAATTCAATATTTTTAAAAATAAATTTATAAATACGACTGCTTTGTTTTACTAGTAAATAATTCATATACTTATCTTTAATTATGGCTAATTACATTTTAAAAAAGCATGTATAAATTTAGGAAAAACTTAACACATTCGCTGCATAAGACGCAATGAAGCTTGGTTGTCCGAGATCAGCTGATCATCCGCCACGTTGTGACGTAGGTACAGGTGCCCTATTAGGAATGATGTATTTCTCAATCTATAAAAAGTTAGGAAACCACCAAAACATATTACTATATAATGATTGTGAATAAAAAATATTTCATGGAAGGGTGGTCGGCCGCTATCTTCCATGAATAGGGGCGGAGACCTGAGAAATTTTGGGATGCTAGTATACCTACTACTAATCCTGAATTTTTCAGCGTTGTCCGCGAAATTCCCAATCTGAAGTCTAAAATGGCGACTAAATATGACAGAGATGGAAAATTAAACAGCAAATATGATGGAATAATAAATAGCAAGAGTACAAGTAAAATGGTGAAAAGACGGCTGTGGTGTGTGGATGGAGATCATATTATTAAAAACTGTGTTTGTATTTGATAGGACCGGGACAGCGCGTACGCAGTCCCGACTAGCAAAAATTACGCGCCCGAGTTATCCGCATTAGGGATAATCGCAGGGGTCAGCCCAACCGTAGTGCAATGGAAGAGCCTCACCCTGGGGGAACCGCCTTGCTGATCACGGTAACCCCTACGCCAGGTAAGTATGCTTTGCTCACATTCCCTACTCCCTTATCAACACAACTGTACTGGCAAATGACTCGTAGAGCTAACACAGATTTTCATGGTTTTCCTTCTATACCGTTTCAAACATTTTATTAAAGTTTCTGGATACTAGATTATTTATAATTTCAACGTATATTTATAGAATAAATAATAGACATTTACACGTATTAGCATTATATTAGATTGTTTTCAGTGAAAATGTAATACTGGACTACAGTCACAATACATGCAGAGCCATCTGTTTAACTTAAACCGTAGTATGGAAAAAGTAGATGGAAGGATAATAAAATGAGAATGCATATTGATTTAGTTCTTTTGGTTTGCAAGTTTGCGTATTATGAAATATTTGGACGTTAATATGAACAACTGATTACGGGTGATTAGCGAGAAGTTGACTAGCATTGTTCTATCGCTGGATTATTTTAGAAACAAATACTTCAAATAAAAGATGTGTGCAAATAATTTTTCAATGACTATTATGTAAATTTGTGCCAAATAAGTGAATTTGATATAACAATTATTATCAGAGATATTGACAGTTGTTTTTGTGGAAGTGTGAAGTTGGCATAAAAAATATTTTATTTTAAATTTATTTTTACAACAAATCAATGCTTATAATTTGTGCCTATTTGTGCCCATACCATTTTTTATCTGTATTTATTATCAGATGTATTAACAATAATTTTGCAAAAGTGTGAAGTTGGCATAAAAAATATTTTATTTGAAATTAATTTTTACAGCAAATCAAAGCTTATAATTTGTGCTTATTTGTGCCCGTGGTTTGAGTAGCATAAACAATAATATATTGATATTTGAATTTTTACCTTCCGTCACCTTTAGGTAAGGAAGGTATTGTCTTTGGTCAAAAAATTCAGTGGTGATTTTTTAATGAATAAGCACGTTTTAGGGTCCCTACAATACGAATTTACTATTTTTAAGATGATGTCTGTATGCGTATTATGAAATATTTGGACGTTAATATGAACAACTGATTACGGGTGATTAGCGAGAAGTTGACTAGCATTGTTTTACCGCTGGATTATTTTAGAAACAAATACTTCAAATAAAAGATGTGTGCAAATAATTTTTCTATGACTATTATGTAAAGTGTATTTCGCTAATATGATCCATGAACAATTGGCAGATAAACAATGCTCGCTAACCACCCTTAATCAGTTGTTCATATTAACGGCCATTGTTTTTTACTTAATATATATTCGTCAGCTGATTATTGGAATGTTCCAAGTCCACTTTTTGAAAAAAAAATAGATATAGTCAAATTTGGGTTCCCGGTATTTTTTTGTATCATGGCCAGTAAAAAGAACATCAAATTCAGTGCTTCTTGTACTTTAAACAGACTTATAGTCTTGTAACTAAAGAAAAAACCCCTTAACCTTAACAATAAATTTAAAAACTATATACGTATTTCGAGAACTAAGTTCTCATCATCAGTAGAAACTACAAAGTAAAAACAGAGAAGTTCAGATTACTCAGCATGTAAACCATGCCAGAGGTCAAAACAGCTCTGAGGAATAAGGGAGAGAACACGGGTTATATAGGGACAGGAGTCATAGGTGAAGGATACCTAATTGGGTAACTAAGATTAAACAGAGTAACTGTCTTATATTAACTCATATAATTTAGAATTTGGGATGGGACCTAGGTCCGCGTTCATCAATTTATCTTTAAATTTATGTATTATCAAACTCTCATGTGCGTCTAAATATCTATTATTATCAACTTGTTTCAATAATTTTATATTAGAATTGTCAATTTTATGATTATTAATAAACATAATGTTGTGCTACGCTAGATTTATCAGGATTACCGCTTTTTAAATGATAGAAATGTTCTTTAAACCGAGTAACAATTTGTCTTTTAGTTTGCCCGATATAAACTTTATTACAATCTTTACAGTCAATTTTATAAACACCGGATTTTTTATTATTATCTATTTTATCTTTAGGGTTACCTAATAATGATTTAATGGTGTTATTTGATTCATAAGTTACCGTTAAATTTTGATTTTTAAAAATTTTGTTTAAACCTTTGGTGGCATTATCAAATGGTAATGTTATATATTTATTATTTTTATTATTAGTTGGCGTTAAAGTTGTGAAATCTAATGCGGATTGACGATTTTTAAATTTATGGACTAGTTTATCTATAATTTTAACCGGGAATCCATTATATTTAGCTATTTATTTAATATATTTCAATTCATTTTCAAAACGTGTTTTGTTTAACGGAAATTTGGTCAGTCTATTAATTAAAAAGTTAAACGCTGCTAATTTATGTTGCCAAAAATGATTCGAGTCAGCTGTTATAAATCGATTAGTATTCGTAGGTTTCCTATATATGTCAAATTCTAATTTAGTTTTGTTTCTAATAACCAGTGTGTCCAAAAATGGTAATTGTTTATTGGTTTCTTTTTCAATCGTAAATTTAATTGATGGAAAAACTGAATTTAATCTGGCTAAAAAGTTATCTAAATCGCAATCATCGGAATCATTTAATACAGATGAACTTAACTTGTTAAATAAAGGTTTAAAATACTCCCTTAATAATAAACACACACCGTTAGAAGATATAATAGCTAGCATTGAAACCAGTATTAAATATTTTTAATAAAAACTGTTAAAAATTTCAAATAAAGGTACTTCCGGTGGATCAATTGTAACCAAAATCTAATCAACTCTTCATATGGATGTACAGAAGAGGAATACGAAAGAATTATAATTTTTAGAATTGTAGTATTGGAGTTATCGTCGGAGAAAAATTTGTCACACACAGACACACACACACACACACACACACACACACACACACACACATACATACATACATACATACATACATACATACATACATACATACATACATACATACAGACATCATCTTAAAAATAGTAAATTCGTATTGTAGGGACCCTAAAACGTGCTTATTCATTAAAAAATCACCACTGAATTTTTTGACCAAAGACAATACCTTCCTTACCTAAAGGTGACGGAAGGTAAAAATTCAAATTTCAATATATTATTGTTTATGCTACTCAAACCACGGGCACAAATAAGCACAAATTATAAGCTTTGATTTGCTGTAAAAATTAATTTCAAATAAAATATTTTTTATGCCAACTTCACACTTTTGCAAAATTATTGTTAATACATCTGATAATAAATACAGATAAAAAATGGTATGGGCACAAATAGGCACAAATTATAAGCATTGATTTGTTGTAAAAATAAATTTAAAATAAAATATTTTTTATGCCAACTTCACACTTCCACAAAAACAACTGTCAATATCTCTGATAATAATTGTTATATCAAATTCACTTATTTGGCACAAATTTACATAATAGTCATTGAAAAATTATTTGCACACATCTTTTATTTGAAGTATTTGTTTCTAAAATAATCCAGCGATAGAACAATGCTAGTCAACTTCTCGCTAATCACCCGTAATCAGTTGTTCATATTAACGTCCAAATATTTCATAATACGCAAACTTGCAAACCAAAAGAACTAAATCAATATGCATTCTCATTTTATTATCCATCCATCTACTTTTTCCATACTACGGTTTAAGTTAAACAGATGGCTCTGCATGTATTGTGACTGTAGTCCAGTATTACATTTTCACTGAAAACAATCTAATATAATGCTAATACGTGTAAATGTCTATTATTTATTCTATAAATATACGTTGAAATTATAAATAATCTAGTATCCAGAAACTTTAATAAAATGTTTGAAACGGTATAGAAGGAAAACCATGAAAATCTGTGTTAGCTCTACGAGTCATTTGCCAGTACAGTTGTGTTGATAAGGGAGTAGGGAATGTGAGCAAAGCATACTTACCTGGCGTAGGGGTTACCGTGATCAGCAAGGCGGTTCCCCCAGGGTGAGGCTCTTCCATTGCACTACGGTTGGGCTGACCCCTGCGATTATCCCTAATGCGGATAACTCGGGCGCGTAATTTTTGCTAGTCGGGACTGCGTACGCGCTGTCCCGGTCCTATCAAATACAAACACAGTTTTTAATAATATGATCTCCATCCACACACCACAGCCGTCTTTTCACCATTTTACTTGTACTCTTGCTATTTATTATTCCATCATATTTGCTGTTTAATTTTCCATCTCTGTCATATTTAGTCGCCATTTTAGACTTCAGATTGGGAATTTCGCGGACAACGCTGAAAAATTCAGGATTAGTAGTAGGTATACTAGCATCCCAAAATTTCTCAGGTCTCCGCCCCTATTCATGGAAGATAGCGGCCGACCACCCTTCCATGAAATATTTTTTATTCACAATCATTATATAGTAATATGTTTTGGTGGTTTCCTAACTTTTTATAGATTGAGAAATACATCATTCCTAATAGGGCATGTTAGGATTATTCATTATTAATAATATAGCATTTGGCAACACTGTCAGTTGTTGATACAATACATCGAGCACATGTTTTTATAGAACACAGTTCAGTCTTTCACTTAATAAAATACTTATATATTATATTTGTATGGTGTATTATTTAAAATATACAAATATAAAACATGGCGCAGTCGTAAGTGAAAGAAAGAAAAACTAATAGAAATAGAATAGAAGAAGAGGAAGTAATAAGTAAAGGTGTAATAGTATAACCTAAAAGTCGAGCACGTGCAGAAAGAAAACGCAAATAATGGAAGCAAGTGCAAAATTGCCTGCTGCTTTAAGTTTGGAAGGTAATGTTACAAAGAACTGGCAGAAATTTAAACAACATTTAGAAATATATATGGAAGCCACCGGGAACAATGAGAAAACTGATTCAATGAAGGTTGCAATTTTGCTAAATATTATTGGTGAAGAAGGAGTAGAAATTTACAATAATTTCAAGCTCACAGCAAGTGAAAAGAAGAAATATGAAAAGGTAATAGAAGAATTTGAGAAATATATGACTCCCAAGGTAAACATTGTATATGAGAGATTTGTTTTCTATAAAAGAGAACAAGAGGATAGCGAAAACATTGACCATTTTATACAAGATTTAAAGAAACTTGTAAAAACCTGTGATTTTGGTGAGCAAGAAGATGCAATGCTACGCGACAGAATAGTTCTGGGAGTGAAAGATAAAGAGTTACAAGAAAAGCTGTTGAACATTAGCAAGTTAAATTTAGAACAAGCAATTGAAATCTCCAAAAATAGCGAAATAACAAGAAAGCAAATAAAAGAAGTACAGAATGAAGAAAACGGTGGAAACGTAATGTATATAGGCAAGCAGAAAATAAGAAGTCAAAACAAGAAGAATGAAGCAGAAATTAGAAACAGTGAATTTTTATGTAAACGATGCAAGCTGAAACATAAACCAAGATCGTGTCCAGCCTATGGTAAGACCTGCAGAAAATGTGGCAAGTTAAATCACTTTGCAAAGGCGTGCCGCATAAGAAATATAAAAGAAGTACAAGAAAATGAAGCGTCTCAAGAATTGACTGAGGATAATGAAGAAAATTTATTTATGGGGTCACTTCAGGTCACAGAAGCCCAGAAGGCCAAAGAAGTAAGAGAAGTCTCCAGGGCGTGGTACGAAACTATAAATTGCGGTAATAAAGACATAGTTTTCAAATTAGACACTGGAGCCGAGGTAAATGTACTGCCATTAAATTATTTTAATCATAGTTTTAAAAATAAAGAAATTAAACCATCACATGTTATGCTTGAGTCCTATGGCGGTTTCAAAACAAAACCACTTGGTATAGTTAATTTAGAATGCAAATATAAGAATAATATAATCAATGCGAAATTTGTAATAGCTGATGTACAATCGAAACCACTACTGGGACTTCAAACATGTCTTGAGTTAGGGTTAATTAAAAGAATTGATGATGTAAAAGTAAACAGTACAGATAAAGATAAGATTATTATGCATAATAAAGATCTTTTTACAGGATTAGGAAAATTTAAAGATAAATTGAAAATAGTGTTATCCAAAGATGCTGTACCTGTTGCGAGGCCACCCCGAAGAGTGCCGCTAGCAATTAGAGACAAACTTAAGGATAAATTAGATAATTTAGTAAAATCTAAAATAATAGTAAAGACAACAGCACCTTCTGAGTGGGTAAGCAACCTAGTTATTATAGAAAAACCTGATAAAAGCTTAAGATTATGTTTGGATCCCCAAGATCTCAATAAATATGTACAGCGTGATTTTTATTTGATTCCATCTATAGATGAAATGTTTGCTAAATTATCAGGAAAGAAGTACTTTAGTGTATTAGATTTAAAGGATGGCTTTTATCAAATACCCCTTGATGAACAGTCTAGTAAATTATGTACGTTTAGCACACCTTTTGGTTGCTATAAATTTCTTAGGCTTCCGTTCGGAATAAACTTAGCACCTGAATATTTTCAAAAAGTAAATATCAAAAATTTTGGTGATATTCCTGGTGTATTAATTTATTTTGACGATTTTTTAATAGCTGCAGAAACTAGCAAAGAACATGATGAAATATTAAATAAAGTTCTAGAAAGGGCACGTTCTTTAAATATTAAGTTTAATAAAAATAAATTTCAGCATAAAGTTGAAAAAGTTAAATTCCTAGGACATATTTTTACCAAAGAGGGAATAAGCCCCGACCCAGAACGTAGTAAAGCTGTAATAAAATTAGAATCACCCAAAAATCGTAAAGAATTACAAAGAATATTAGGTCTAATAAATTATTTCAGAAACTTTATACCTAACCTTTCAGAGTTAACTAGTGGTTTGAGATTATTATTAAAAGATAAAGTCGAATTTAAGTGGCTACAATCTCATACTGATGCTTTAAATATAATTAAAAATAAAATAGCTTCTCCTCCAATTTTAACTAGTTTTGATGAGTCTAAAGAGATAGTCATACAATCTGATGCCTCGAAAGACGGATTAGGTTGTTGTTTATTACAGAACAACAAACCAGTATATTTTGCATCGAGAAGTTTAACGCCAAATGAACAAAATTTTGCAGCAACGGAAAAAGAGTTTTTAGGATTGGTATTCGCTACAAAAAAGTTTCATAATTTTATTTATGGAAGAAAAGTAAAAATAATTACTGATTGTAAACCTTTGGTAGCAATAATGAAAAAGAATATTTCTGATATTGCATCTGTGAGGTTGCAACGTCTTAAATTAAAATTGTTGAAATATGATATAGACTTAATTTATTTACCAGGAAAGGAATTATATGTTGCTGATACGCTTTCAAGAGCATTTTTAAAAGATCCAGTTGTTGAAAGTGAATTTTTATACGATATTGTACATTCAGTAACCCCTTTCTTATCATTTACTGAAAAAACTAAACAACTTTATCAACAGGAAACTCAAAATGATCCCGAATTAAAAATATTAAAGCAATGTTATTTGAAAGGATGGTCAAATAATGTTCCTTTTGATATTAAAAAACGTTACTTTAGTTTAAAAAATGACATAACTGTTTCAGATGAACTTTTATATTTCAATTTTCGGCTAATAGTCCCTAAATCGTTGCGGAAACAAATATTAAGTAAACTACATGAGGGCCATTTCGGTTTAAATAAAGTCAAAGCGCTCGCTCGTGAAATATTTTTCTGGCCTGAAATGTATAACGATATCGAAAACTATATAAAAAGTTGTAATATTTGTGAAAAATATAAACCCGCTTGTCCAAAAGAACCTATGATATGTCACGACATTCCCAATTTACCATTTCACAAAATAGCTATGGATATTTGCTATTACGGTAGTAAAGATTATTTAGTAGTAATTGACTATTTTTCAAAGTGGTTGGAAATATTGCCCTTGCAAAATAAAACGTCATCCCAAATAATAAATAAATTGAAAAACTTATTTGCAACGCACGGAATCCCGCAAAAAATTATAGCTGATAATATGCCTTTCAATTCATTCGAATTTAATAAATTTGCAAGAGAGTGGGGATTTGAAATTATAACTAGTAGCCCCTTATATCCTAAGTCCAATGGAATGGCTGAAAGTGCAGTAAAAATTGCAAAAAGTCTACTAAAAAAATCTGATGATTTAGATTCTGCACTACTAAACTATCGATCACTTCCAATTGTTGGAATCGGTTTATCACCAGCTGAAATATTGTTTAGTAGGAAAATCAGATCAAAGTTACCTATAAGTTTAAAGTTACTCATTCCTAAACCCATCAACAATAAAGAAATTAAAGAATCCTTAGATAAAAAACAGTGGCTTGCTAAGCTGTATTACGACCGGACAGCCAAAGAAAGACCTGATTTTCAAGAAGGAGAAAATGTTACCATAAAGAAAGATAAGATCTGGGAAAAAGGTATTGTAATTAATGAACATACTTCTCCAAGATCTTATATAGTTAAAGACTCACACAATAAATGTTTAAGACGAAATTCTAATTATTTAAGGCCTTCTTTTAATAAATGTTTATTTAAAAATATTGAAAATGAACAAGAGATTGTAGAAAATCCTGTGATAGACCAATCTGGTGGATCAACTGAAGCTACTGCTACTCATTCATTGCCAAAAAGAGTTACAAAGCCACCAGCTCGGTTTAATGATTATATATTATATTAATAAGTTAAATTATTACGTAGTAATAAGTAATAATAATTATAATAAGGGAGATGTTAGGATTATTCATTATTAATAATATAGCATTTGGCAACACTGTCAGTTGTTGATACAATACATCGAGCACATGTTTTTATAGAACACAGTTCAGTCTTTCACTTAATAAAATACTTATATATTATATTTGTATGGTGTATTATTTAAAATATACAAATATAAAACAGGGCACCTGTACCTACGTCACAACGTGGCGGATGATCAGCTGATCTCGGACAACCAAGCTTCATTGCGTCTTATGCAGCGAATGTGTTAAGTTTTTCCTAAATTTATACATGCTTTTTTAAAATGTAATTAGCCATAATTAAAGATAAGTATATGAATTATTTACTAGTAAAACAAAGCAGTCGTATTTATAAATTTATTTTTAAAAATATTGAATTGAAATAAGTAGCTTGTAGCATCAGGTTGTATTACATTCATTTGAGTTTGTATAAGTTTTTTTTATGTGCATTGTTAAATGAAAACATAAATATTGAAATTAAAATAAATTGAATTATTAGATTTTTTTAATTTATAAAGAAAATAATTAAATTTGAAATATATATGTATATTGTGACGTAATAGATAAAAAAATAATAAAAAAAATCTGTTGTGGCGAGCACAAAACCTTCCGTCAATTCGATGTATTTTGTACATATCCTATACCAAAAGTTCCTTGAAAAATATTCTATATATCCTGTATAATTGTAACAAGAACACACTATTTTTACATATCCATACTGAAAGTTCCTTTGAAAAGATTCTAAAATCTAATAAAATTTTAATACGAATACGAACGTACATTATGTATTGCACTTAACACTTCCTCCTGCTTCAACTTAGCCCTATTTTATTAGAAGTCACTGTTTCTTACTCTTCTCTTCTACTCATTCCTGTCCAAAGCACCTTCGTTACACAGTTCTTCCTCTCTCAAATCTTCTGCTATACAGTCCTTCCTTCTTCTCTTTTGCCTTTCTCGTACTTCTGGCATTATAAGTTTCTATCTTGAGGCGAGGCCGCAAATGCAAGTCACTGGCGAGGGACACTCTGTCACTTATATCACTTTCAGATCACATTCTTTCCACTTTGGTTCTGCACTTGCCACTGACATCTGTCAATTAGAGTTTTTCTAAATATTTCTGTTGTTTTCATAATTTTTGCAATGCTGACTGATTTTAGAAAGTTAATCTCTCTTAATCTCTCTATAACTCTATTTTTATGGAATATGAAGGAAAATGTATAATCGAACCGTATAGAGAATAAGACATTCTTTCTATTGATAATCACATAAAATGTCGAAAATGATATTTAACTGCGATTTTTCAAGAAAAACTGTTAAGAACTTCAAATAAGGGTACTTCCGGTTGACCAATTATAACCAAAATCTAATCAGCTCTTCATATGGTTGTAAAGAAGAGGAATATGAAAGAATCATAATTTTTAGAATTGTAGTTTTGGAGTTATCGTCGGAGAAAAATTTGTCACACACACACACACGGACACACACACAGACACACACACAGACACACACACAGACACACACACAGACACACACACGGACACACATACACACATACAGACATCATCTTAAAAATAGTACATTCGTATTGTACGGACCCTAAAACGTGCTTATACATTAAAAACTCACCACCGAATTTTTTGACCAAAAACAATACCTTCCTTTTGACGGAAGGTAAAAATTGACAAAAAATTTTAAGTTTATTTAAAAATTCGCAAAAAATGTTTTTAAGATAAATTTTAATTAAAATTTATTAATTGCAATAAACAACCCAAAAAATATGGTCGTACACACCTGGTTGAAGACCTGATTCGGGGTTACAAAAAAATGATGGATCCTAGAGATGAGTGGGCCGCTGGAGGGGGGAAACCTGTCGCACGGCGTCGTGGTACGTTCGGACCATAGACAAAGAAAGATATATACTAGACCGAGCTTCCATCATGGCGGCAATGTCCAGCTTTGTGCCGAATTGAATAAATATCGAGACGCTAATTCTAGTGTAAATTCTACAACATAATAAAAAAAAAAGTAACTATGCAGTAACTTAAAATTCGTATTTTACATCATTTCTTCATTTCAAGATAATAAAGCTCAGTCGCCCAATAAAAAGTACGAACAATATTTAATTTACATTATTTTTACAATAATTATAATAAATATTTTCTTCAGTTGTAGTGAATTTTATTTATTTATGTTGGCAGCCCAGCAATCTGTCATTTCTGTTAGTGAGAGGTTTTCAAGTTTATTTATTTTGTTAGTATTTGTTTACAAGCTTGTTTCGGTATTTGTTTCATGTAGAAATATATTTTATTATTGTATTTGATTGTTTTCAGCGTTTACGGTATATATATATATATATATATATATATATATATATATATATATATATATATATATATATATATATATATGTCTATATTTTGTTAGTTTCAGAAAACATATTTTTCCTATTTTTAAATTTCCCGCCTTTCTATTAGCGTCTCGTTATGGCGCCCATCGATTCTATTTGGCACAAACTCCTAACATTGTAAACTCGGTCTAGTATATATCTTTCCTTGTCTATGGTTCGGACCGACTGCCTCGCTGATGACGGCTACGATCTGCCAAGTCCTTCTCTCTGAATATGCCGACACGTTGTCCAGCTCTCGTCAGAGCAGGTTCACGCTGATGGTGACGTTAAAACTACGCAGGGCGGCATCCAGAGCACGTAGGGCTTAGGCGTAGTGGTGATCGCTCTAAGTCTTATGAACGGCACTTTCAGGCAGCGAGTGTGTGTAGCTTGCGGAAGCGGTCTCTCGTCTCAATGTGAACTTTGCGGAGATGATTCCCCGCCCCAGCGATCCAAACAACGCAGGGCCGGGACGTTGAAAAATCATATTGAAATATGAAATTTTTATTAATGAAATAATTTGTGCCAAATAAGTGAATTTGATATAACAATTATTATCAGAGATATTGACAGTTGTTTTTGTGGAAGTGTGAAGTTGGCATAAAAAATATTTTATTTTAAATTTATTTTTACAGAAAATCAATGCTTATAATTTGTGCCTATTTGTGCCCATACCATTTTTTATCTGTATTTATTATCAGATGTATTAACAATAATTTTGCAAAAGTGTGAAGTAGGCATAAAAAATATTTTATTTGAAATTAATTTTTACAGCAAATCAAAGCTTATAATTTGTGCCTATTTGTGCCCGTGGTTTGAGTAGCATAAAAAATAATATATTGAAATTTGAATTTTTACCTTCCGTCACCTTTAGGTAAGGAAGGTATTGTCTTTGGTCAAAAAATTCGGTGGTGAGTTTTTAATGAATAAGCACGTTTTAGGGTCCCTACAATACGAATTTACTATTTTTAAGATGATGTTTGTATGTATGTGTGTGTGTGTGTGTGTGTGTGTGTGTGTGTGTATGTGTGTATGTGTGTCCGTTTGTCCGTGTGTGACAAATTTTTCTCCGACGATAACTCCAATACTACAATTCTAAAAATTATAATTCTTTCGTATTCCTCTTCTGTACATCCATATGAAGAGTTGATTAGATTTTGGTTACAATTGATCCACCGGAAGTACCTTTATTTGAAATTTTTAACAGTTTTTATTAAAAAAAACGCAGTTAAATATTATTTTTTGACATTTTTTTATTATATATATTAAAGAAAATACTCTTCTCTATCCGGTTTGATTATACATTTTCCTTCATATTCAATAGATGTAAATTTAAAGCATTTTAAAGAAATTAATTTTCAAAAATTAGTCAGCTTTGCTATTTATCATGGAAACAGCTGATATAATCAAAAAAATCTAATTGATAGATGTCAGTAACGAAGCAGACCTCGCCGTCGAAAACCGCGCCGTCGAAAACCACGCCGTCGACAAGTCCGTGCCGTCGAAATCCACGCCGTCGAAACTTATCCCCTCCACTTTGACCGCGCGGTCGAAAACCACGCCGTCGAAATAATCAATAATTCGTCTACTTCGGCATAGTGCACGAGCAAACCGGCCCGTCGAAACTTACCCCCTCCACTATTACTAATAATCAATAATTCGTTCTGCGTAACTTTCCCCTTTTACTGTCTATAGTATAATTCAAAAGAAGATCGATAGATGGCGATACCAGTGAAAATAGTACAAAATTTGAATTTATAACAAATATTATAATCAAAAACAATAATAAACTTTTCTTCACAAATAATATTTTATTCACAAAATGTACATTTCGATTGCAAAGCAATCATCATCAGTTGTACTACAATAGAATAAACAATATGACCGGTAGTATTTACTCTTAAACAGGGGTGATTAAGCGTTGACTAAAGTAACAAATTCAGTTGTTTCTTAATCACTCCAATGTAATTCTAAATGGTAGTCATGCTAATTAGCTAGTTAGGGTGACTAAAATTTTGAGTAAATACTACCGGTCAATATTATTTGTGAAGAAAGGTTTATTATTGTTTTTGATTTAATTTATATCTTCACGTTTACTCAAATAATTAATTAAATATTATAATTATTATAGAATATAAAAAGAGAACATACATATTTTAAAATTTCTTATTTTATTATTAATTAAATATTTATAATTACCTATAGATATATTACATATACCCTTCAGAAATACCACCAATCTCATCATTGAATTGGAAGAATAAGAGTGAATAGAATGAATTAAAAATTATAAAAATATATAAAGATATGTGTTTTTGTGTGTAGCCTAATATGGAAATGGCGTGAGATCTTGTGCTGACCACAACAGATTTTTTTCTTGTATTTTCAAGTTTTTAAAACTTGAAATTTCAACTTTTGCGCGTTGTGTCGTAAATAGATGAAAAAATAAATACAAACTGCAACGTAACCTAACTGGCAACTCATAATCCCAACTTTTTAAACTCGGGATCCCGAAAGTTAAAATTTCAAGTTTTAAAAGGTTGACATTTCAAGAAAAAAGGTGAAATTTCAAGTTTTTTTAAAAAATGCGTATGGCCCTTCTACGCTTCACACAGCCAGAGAAATGGAACTTATGAAAAAATTGGAGTTAGCGGAAGTATGATCTGAAGTTGTAGTAAAATTTAGTTTTTTAGTTTTAATGTTTATTGTAAAAAAAGGCGGGAGATTTTTAAAAAATTGATGTTCTGGGAAAGATACGTTTTCGTTTATTAATGTATAATTGTTATGTATATCTTTTGAGAATTTCATATTTTTCTAGAAGATATATTTTGAATTTTTGTTTCTGAATGTAGTAGGTGTAAGTTGTCTAAAGTAATTTTATGATTTGTATTTTAAAGATGTGTGCCTATTACTGAAGGTGGATTATTTTTTAAATGTTCGCGAAATCTGGTTTGTTTATTTTGTTTTGTGAGACCTGTATAACAATTATCACAGTTATAGCAATCTATTTTCCGCTATTGTCTAGATAGGTTGTTTATAGTATTGTGAAAATTGTGCATATCTGTAATGGATCCATAGAAGGATAATGTCGTCCATGTATCTTTTCCAGATCAACTCGTTTCCACTGAGTGGTAAATTTATGATTTTTGATTAAAAAATGGTAAAGGTGAAAACCTCTTAGATCGGTAGTATTGACTCAAAATTTTAGTGACCGTAACTAACTAATCACCATGGCTACCATTTAAAATACATTGGAATGATTGAAAAACCAAGCGAATTTGTTATTTTATTTTAGTCATAGCTTAATCACCCTCTGATTAAGAGTAAATACTACCAGTCTGAGTTTTTAGAAAAAATATTTTATATATTTATACTTTTTTTGGCTTATCAATATCGTTAGTAATGTAGAACCACCAGAGCCTTATAAATGGAAATAGTACATAAAGGGAATGCCCACAACACCCGAATATTCTACACCAGAATATACAAACCCAGAATATGCATACACAGAATTATTCAAATCAAGAATATTTAAGACCAGAATATTCAAATGTAGAATATGCTTACACAGAATCATTCAAATCAAGAATATTCAAACATAGAATTACGCATTAATAGAAAACGCTCATGCGACCACCGAATCTTACATCACCCGAAAGCTCTGCGCCCGAATGTGACAAAAACAGAATGCGCTCACTTTAGGATATCGGTTGCTAGATGTCACTATGAAAGTTAGTTCAATGTCGATATTCTAGTGTACTTCAATTTATTTAAATGAAATTCGTAATAGACATACGTTTTTATTCTCTACCGACCCGACCTCTACTGAACTGTCAACCAGCTTCAGCTGTCACCGGGAGCCGGTAACCTGTCAGTGAATATAAACAAAAACAAATAAAACATTCCAGTATGTAAATATTAACGGGGGTTGGTATCCTTTTATTTCACAGTAAGAAAGACAAAATTGTTCTATCGTAATATCTAGTAGAAGAACGTAGTGAAGTATTTCAAATTTCAAGGAAAATCATTAACAACCATAAAAATGAAAAATAGAAATACACGTACAGGTGCTATTTACAATACATTTCGTCATTAAGTTTGAGATATTGGCTATCAAAATCGTAAGTACATTTTGTGGTTTTAATAATAACAAAGTACGAGGCCACAACACCTTGCTACATCGCACGTCGAAGATGTCCACATACTTGGCACTACAAATGAACCACACAGGCCTGTATTCATTTCATTCTACTCCCTCCAGATGAAAACCACTATAACGTCAAAACGAAGCAAGTTGAAAAGTTCAACAAGAAAAAAGCGCAGGGGAAGCAACTCATCCGAAGACTCTCCATCCAATCCACCCTTTCAAGCAACAACAGCTGCTGCCGAAGTTTTTCAGTCGACAACTAAACTCTAACAGAAACATAAACATAACACCACTTAACACGAACGGCAAGTATATACAGAACAGTCAAAATAATTTAAATTGTTTGGCAATTGATGGTGAAACCAGTGTTAATATATATATGAAAAACTTGGGCTATGTTTGATGATTTCTATTTACCACTATTTTTAAATGACTACTATAAATTCTATCTGTATGATACACATAATATAAAAATAATATTTTTGGGTCTTTTTTGTATTAAAACACAATTAGAAAAATGTACAGTAGGTGCACTATATTTAAAACCAGGTCTAGATGATGATGCTTACTCTATGATACTTTAACCACATTTTTTATTTTCTTACTCGAATTACAAATTCCTTTAAGTAGGGGACATCAATACCAAAATTGGCCAATTAAATCACGCACCACATTATACATTCAATTGTAAACATATTTCGGAACTCAGAAACTCAATACATAACGTAACAGACCCCGCGGGTAAGAAAATAGTAGAAATGTTGGAAAAATTTGGGTTATTTGTTTTAAACGGGCGAACAACAAGCGATGGTAGCAGCATAGTTGATTACGCTTGGTGTAATATATTAATAATAGCAACAGAAAAACTCTTGGTTTACACTAATACTTAAGTGTATGATAAAATTTGAAATTAAAAATTAAGACCCTCGATAACACCCTAGATTGAGATCATAATATATGTACCGTTTTTATAGAAGATTCATCTTTACTTACAATGAGCACTTTAAGCATATTAAAAAGTCATTTGGACTTGAAGGCTATTTGAACATCAGTTTAATTCTACCGAAACAACAAATTATTAGTCGAATTCGATTTACATAAAAAGCTTAAAAATGTTTTACAAACTTATAAAATACGAGTTAGATGCGGGAAAATTATGTACAACTCGTAATTTCAATTTGCCTGAAAATTTGTTTCATTTTTATCTCAAATCCAATTTATATAACTCATTACGTAATAATTATTTCAATAAATATGAAGTATACGAATTAATTGAATAAAAGAACAATAGAAAAAATAAATAACCTACTGTACTTCATTATTAATGCATTAAAAATTCGAAGCTTCTATTTAAACGGTTAGTATTGTGTCATCATCGATTGCTTTTGTTCTTATCCATATTTTTGCCTCAAATTCTTTGTCGAGATCTGTTCTGTATGCACTGGTTTGAACACACTTTGTTTGTAAATATCAAGCACTGGTTTATGATGTACACGTAAATAAAACTAGTAATAAATAATAATAATGATGTAAATAATGACTTATTTATTTTAAAACAATGCTTATTTATAGTAAACCGTTACCCATTACAAGTGACTGGAACTGAACCAAATATGTATTTACAAAATTTCCACATACATTGTGGTAAATTTCTTTTCATTTCTACCGGTGTTTGCACCGTTGGCTGAGTACCTCTCACTAAGGTACTCCACAGATTTTCAATTGGTGACAAATCTGGAGAACAAGCAGGCCCTGATATTTTGTGCTGATTAAAAAATGTCGGCATTCCTCTCGCAACATGTGGTCTTGCTGAAATACGGCTGTCAGATTGAATTGCATATGTTATAAGATATTGCATCCCAGACCATAATACCTTGTGTATGGCTACTAGATAAATCAAAGCTGACTCGTCCGTCATTTTGGAGCCCACTTCAATCATACAATATCAGTGTTAAAGTAGATATTATTAATCATAAAAAAGTAGCCACGATGACGAACTTTAAATTGTGCGTATCATTCGAGAAATAGTTATAAATTTCACAAGTAAATATTTTTATTTGTTTTATTACGTACGCAATACATAATACATTATATTTTTTTCTCTAACTTCAAAAATCTTCAAGCTGTATTCTTTTTTCTATTTTTTTTTAAATATTTTAGTATACTAAATTATAAGCATCAAATAATTAATAATCTTTCTCGTGAATTACCCGCAGATCTGAAGAAAAGAGATAAATGGTTAGTAAATTGCAGAAGTAAAGATTGGAGCCCTACTCAAAAAGATTGATATAACTTTAATAGTGTATTAACAAACAAAAACATAGTGTAAACGTACGGGTCTAAGTTTTACAAAAGATGTGTGCATTAACAAGCCGTATGAAACATGTTTTTTTGTACTATTTTTACCTCCCGCTACCTTTGATAAGGGAGATATAGGGATCGTGCTAAAAATCGAATGTTTTAAGGTCCGTAGAACGTAGAATCCGATTTTAACTTTTTTACGATGTGTCTCTCTTTCTGTGTGTGTGTGTGTGTGTGTGTGTGTGTGTGTGTGTGTGTGTGTGTGTGTGTGTGTGTGTCTGTGTGTTGGAAGGACTATTCCTCAAAAACTATAATACTTAAGACCTGCTACGTATTCCTCAATCTGAAATTCAAGAGAAGAGCTGAAAAGGTTTTGGGAACAATTGGACGACAAAAAGTAGTAGTTTCTTAGAAAAAATCTAAATATTATTTTTTGGAAATTTTTGTTATTACAAATATTGAAGAACATAAAATTCTCCATATAATACACTTAAAATTTCTATTAAATCTTCTATAGAGATAAAGATACTATAATATACAAAATGTAATGAATCGCAGAGGCTAAACTACACCAAGAAAACCAGTTGACAAATTTAAATGTTTGTAACATAGTTTGTAAATGACAGTGTCAAAAATCAACAGTTATAGTGACATTTTGAAAGCTTATTATGGTAAGTACATTTAATCTTTTTTATTGTATTATTAATTAAATATTTAAAAATATAGGTAAGATGCATTTATATCCATCAGAAATATCACCAATCTTGTTAATGTTATGGAAAAATTTTTCCTTAAAGTCTATTAAAATATGATCCAAAACTTCTCAAATTCGGTATTTAAAACTCATATATAATTTGAAACAACATATTAGATTTTAATCATATATTATAAATCGGAAGTAGTACTTAATTTCGAGCTCTAACAGATTTTTGAAAAAAAAAACCATAAAACAATCCAAAATTTCGTATTACAGACTTTTCTATTTATTGGATAACAAATTAGATTTTATTTACAAACGATCAACCGGAAGTAATAATTTACTTAAAGCTCACTGCTATTTAAACATGGAATTGGCGGGAGGTCATGTGCTGGCCACATCAATTTTTTTTATTATGAAAAGGCGTTTCGACAGCGAAGTGCAATACAATACTTACATAATATAAAAAATGGAAATGGCGAGACGTATTTTGCTGGTCACAACAGATATTTTTTTCTACTGAGTTAATTTTTGAAAAATGTGAAAGAATATTTTGTCCCAAATCTGTAAACTATATATTCTGCTAAATATAAAAGTGCTTGTTTTCCTAAAATATACCGTCTTAATTTATGTTTAAAATCAATTGTCACAGCACAGCTTCACGGATATAGCTCTACCGGTTTAGTATGCAACTATTTAATGACACTTTTGGTATTTATTCTAATAAATGTTTTATTTACATACCTTCTAGCTTCTACTTATAATTTTAAAGAAATACGCAATAATAATCTTCTCTCGTAAACTGTGCTGTCTCTCGCTTTTTTACCTAATTTTGTTATTTTATATTTTTATTTATAATAAAAGATTTTAGCAGTACAAAAATTTATATAAAAGCGGTAGCGCCGGGTCCTAACGGGCCCGGGCCCTGGGGTTCTTGCCCCGTCTGCCCCACCCCTCTCGTCAGGCCTGTACAAATTCCAACTTTGCGCGCACCCAATTTAAGAAGTACGCTACCAGTAACAACCTATTCTGATTCAATTTATACTATTTAAATTTGTGAGCGTGCGAAGTAGGAATTTGTACAAGCGCGCCAATGTCATGGACAACATTTGTATGATAGGCCATGGCTAACTATTCCTTTGCACTGCGCTTATTATGGCCGTCTCAAATTGTTGTTTTTTACAGATTTGAATGAGATTTGGTACGGATAGTGGCGATATCTAGTTATTTTTATTTCAATAAGTAGGATAGTGTCGGTATGCCTGATTCTCCTTAGTCCCTGTCGAGAAAGTTTAGACACAGTATAAAGCCTATAACTATAGGCTTTATACTGTGGTTTAGATGTGCAAAATGTGGTGTCAGTTTATTAAAAGTAAATATAATAGATCAAAATTTAAATTCTAAATAGTACAATGTTACTCCGTGCCGTGGCGCCACTTGACGTTGACTCCGAAAGCGTGACGTCAAAATCACGAAGCATAAGGGGGGGTTTCGAAAAAGCGACATGAAGTAATACCGGCCAGGTCATGAACTAATTCATTTTTGCTTATAAAATTAACCAAGAGAGGGCGATTGAATGGTTCTGGGCTGTACTTAGGTTCGTGCCTGAGATAAGAGATTCAATGTAAACAGACAGATAGAGATTCTTTGGGTCAAATTTTCCCCAGGGCCTGGGCACGCCTGGGGTTTTATGACTGGTAAATAAAAGCTTTTATATATAACCAGTGACACAGCATCAGCAAACCATTTATTTTTCTAGCATTTCACTTTCAATGAATGATTTCTAGATATGTACGACAATTTTACTTTTTAGATTTGTATACAGACAAAATTACTGCCCGGTTTTATAAATATTTAACTCATTGCTAAATTTAACAACATTTTAAATTATAACATTATGTCAAATTAAAAAAATAATAAATATTATTAGTATATATAAATAAATTGCATTGGTGTATTTTATGCATACTGAATACATATTTAATTTAAAATGTACTTACACACAATTTATTTAATTTCTACAATCTAATAACATTTTTAAATTTGGCATATGTCAAAATTTATCACGGTGTTATATTTTACAATGAGTTAAATTTAAATAAGCTTTTATGAAACCCGGGCATACATGTTATAATATGTAATTATTTAATTATTTAATAATTAAAAACAGATTGTGATAAAAAATAGGCAAAGGCATATTTGAGACTGTCACAATACATTGGAACAAACGAATTACAGTGAAAAGCAGGTTTTAGTGATGCTTGAAATTAATCGGGCGGGTTATATTTCCTTTTAAAAAATACTGATAATTATATAGCAAATACATATCATTGTTATTATATTTTAATTTTCAACAGCTACAAATTATTATTTATGTTAATCATCTTATAATTTGATATTTCTGTAGGCAAGGCGCTAGTATATTCTTGATGTAGCATTTCGGTAATACAAGAAGACAATACTAAGAATTAGAGGAAAATTTGATAAATATTATTTATATAATCCACTGGCATTCTAATTGGTTTCTCCTACGCTACATGTGGGTAATGATGGGATTCGTTACAGTTACAATGATCCTATTAGGATTTTCGAACAATTTACGTTTTCTAAGAATTATTTGTGATCCAACCTAAATTTTTTAATCATAGAAATGGACCTTAACGATCAAATAAAATTTGAAGGCCCATTGCTATGATTAAAAATTTTACCTTCTTATATTCCATATTGAGATATTTTTGTATATTTGTAAAACATAAATGTTTTTGTATTGAATTTTATAATAATGATATAATACATTTTAATAGAAAATGAAAACTTTATCCATTTAAAACGTTGAGAATCGGATACTCAAAATTTTCATTTTAATTTAATTATTTACTTAAATGAGTATATGTATTTAATGTTCCTACGATATCAAACGATTTACGTCATAATTAGAAAGTTAATCAATTTTATAGTTATACTTTATATGAGACAGTGATGGAGATCCCGGGCCTTATTTTAGATATTTATTTATCAAAAATGTAAAGAAACACTTACTAATAATAAATTTCATTAAACCTAATACTATTTTTGTAAATACATTTTTATTATCTTTTTTTTATATATTTTTAGCTCCTTCAGCTTTTATTAATTTTTACCATCGCTCAACATGGTGTTAGGAAAGTACCTACTGTCTTTTTTCAAAAAAAGTCGATCCCGATTACATTACTGAAGCAAAACAATTGAAAGAGCGAAATAAAACAAATTATTTTTTATTTCGAGCTTCGAGCAAATTATTTTCCTTTCCATATTCACAATGATGATAGCTTGAAGATGAAAACTATGTTTGAAGTGCCAACTGAGTAAAAACTTTAATTCTTTTAATAGGTCAACATTTTATATGGGTTTATGACTATACCTTCATTGAAAATATAAACAGGGGAAGTCAGGTAGAAAGATTAAAATTTGAAGGTCAATTTTCAAATATTTAAACTACTTTACCGACAGTACGACACTGTTGACATCTATGATATTAACGTTGAACTATTTCTGAAGATTCTGCCACTGAGAACCGCCGATTTTGGTGTTATTTTTGGTAAAGTTTTTAGCTAATATACAAAATTATTTACTATGAAGATCGCTAATTACTCTATGTTTTTGTGTTTGCTATTTCCTGAATGTGTTTCTGTTTCATAATATCGAGTCTTAAGTCACATTTCAAATATTATCTCTTATATGCGTTGCATTTCTTCAACCAAAATCACTTCACGACGTAAAGACAACAATATAATTCAATAATTCTTAGTTTTATTGCTTATTCTTCAAACAGAAAACTGAAAAAACCTTTTCAAAAACTAAATTTTTTGCTTATGCAATTTGCACGATTTGAACGCCCCCATAATATAGAAGGAGATGACACTCAGCGTACAGAATGGCACGAAATTTTACTTCTAGCGTGAGAGGCAGCGGTGGGGTTAGGAGGCCGACTATTACACAGTATTTATATGCGTAGAGCATTATATATCACATATTTCTTGTAATTTACATAAAAAATATTGTTATAGTACATTACGAAATTACAAAAGTACATGTTTATTGTACATACATAATAAATTTTATAAAAGTTAATTTCGAAAATAGTTTTAGTATAGTTTTAATTAAAATACTTGGATATTGAGAAAGGTATAAAAATTAAAAATACACAAAATATACTTAAATATAATATATTTTTCTACTCCCGTGCGTGAAGTGAGTACTTCACGTATCAATTTTTATGTGTGAAGTTTGAATTTTTGCACACAGTGTGTGAAGTGTTACTTCACGCACAGTGTACGTGAAGTAACATTTCACGCACCGTTCATTATTTTAAATATTACAAACTGAATTGTATTTTAATAAAACAAAGCTGTTAAACATCCGTAACGTTGGTAACCATGGTTACACAAGTCGATAATACAGAGGCTTTACGTTAAAAGAATGACAATGTGAAGAAAAAATATATTTTATTGCAAAGTCGTAGAAAAAGTATAGTATGTAACACGTGTGTGAAGCATATTTTACATTCGGGTGGTTTGCAACACTCGCCTTTGGCTCGTGTCGCAATCTCCACCCTCATGTAAAAATTTTAGCTTCACACACTTGCCACATAATATATTATTTTCTACTCCTACTGGGCAAATAATAATATAAAAAAAAACTAGAAAAAAAAACTTTTATTTTACATGTAATAATTTTTTACAAAATTTCGCCAATTTTCTTTTCTCTCTGTTGGTTGGCACTTGATTAATTTTAATTTGGTGGAAATACTGTCTCATTGATGTGAGTTCATGTATTACATAAGATAAAACTTCTTTACAATGAATATTGCAATTAAATGCAAATTTATAATTTTCAATGACAAAAGGGACAGTTTCCTCATAAACATAGGGATTTTCTATGTATTTTAATAATATATTTTCTATATATAAACATAAATTATAAATAACACGATTTGGATGTATTAAATAACCCCTGGTTTTCAAATTAGTTAAATTCGCACACATTTAAACTTTTATCTTCCTCATCGTAGGAATGTTTTTTATTTGGAATGTCACATTTGACAATTATCCTTCTTTTACTATTTTTAATATTTAAATAGTTGGGCAATTTGGATATACCGTCAGATATGCATTTTTTTAAAGCCGCATACTCTGCAGTGGTATATAGAAAAATATATTAAAACAAAAATTATAAGATTTTCTTCTTAACAGTATATAAAACGATTACATTTGTTGCACCGCATGACCACTCCTCTTTAAAATGTTTTTAACAAACAAAGTCTTTCGAAGTGAGCACTCTGTCTTTTCTTGGAATTACTTTCCGCCACAAATTTAACAATATTTCGACCTTTGGTGCAGTAAATATTGTCACTTTCTCATTGTTTGATGCATAACCACTTTTGCAGTTCGGCACAAAACACTTTTTACCCATTTTTATTAAAACAATTATTAAAAACACTCTGAAATTAAATACTTTCTCTCAGAGAACAGATGTAAACTGACAGTAACGTAACGTAGGCCTCCTATCCCCACCACTTCACGAATTCAGAGAGTAGATTTTCCGGCCATATCTGCTACTCTGCTACACGCTTGGTATATGGAGACGCACAGGCGTGGTCAAAATCGACCGGGAATTACAAAACCTGAAAGTAGGCTTCCGGTTTCTTGACTGCATCTTGAAAGAGTTTATTGTGAACGAACCGAACTAGCGCCAAATTTAAATAGCTGTCATTTGTCTTTTTTGAAAACTAGAAAATTGAATGATGTGATTTTGTTACATATTCCTGTTTTATGTATTTAAAGTAAAAAAATAAATTAAAATATATGCGTAATTTGTTTTAAGAAACCTTATATTGAAGTAAATTTTAATAAATTCCAAGAAATAATGTTATTTGTGTCTCTGTCATTCTTCAGCGGGAACGAAAAGATTTTCCTCTGATTCTATAGTTATAGACGTAGGCTATTGTTCAAAGGATTGATATTCTGCAATTGATCACTTATTCTCTAGGTTCTTACTTTCAATTCGGTTCGTAGTGTTTTAGTCGCGCTTGTTATCTCATCTGATACGATTTTGAACTTTTGCAAATTACAGTGGCACATGTAACAAGAACAAGTGATTCGTTTTACTGCAATAATAAGTTTTTTGTGGATGAAGAGAGACCTATTGTTCGTGGTGAAAATGCAGTGGAATCAAACCATGTTCATTTGGTCTGTGATGTCCATTGTCCATGAAATGGTTTATAACGCAGACTTTAATATTATAAAAGGAAAAGTGCATACTAGTTTTAAAGAGAAATATTATAATGTTGGGGTACGTTCATGTTTGAAACACAAATTTTATCGTATTTGTAATATATTAAATTTTACAGATTTGTTAAAATGAAGACAAATCCATTTTAAGTGATTCGTGTGCATGTCCTTCATTGTTATCACAATCACATGGCTGCGTTAGCTATTCATGCAGACTACAATATTTCCGTAACGGCTACGGCTTGTTCCTGGTCGAAGAAGAAAACAACTGATACTACAGTGATAAACAGTTGAAGATCTATATCCTTCAACACTACATAGATCCACTAATCGCGCAGTTTCTGAGGAATATGTTGAAGTATTAAGAAACGAATTAGCCAAATTTGGAAAAGCAGTGGGTTTTAATCATTGTAAAGTTGCGAGTCACTTTCTCGCCGGTGATTTAATTCTGGCCAAGAAAGGTTTTTTAATAGCCGAACTTTTACCACCAGGCGTTCATTTTTAATGATACCATAGTTTTATAGGGTATGTAAGGGATGCAAAATAGAGTAACTTTTACCAATAAACTCATAAAATGGTACTTTCTTAATTTTCGTTGGCTGTTGCTGTTACGATTTCTCACTACAGTTACTAATTTGTTTATTTTAACTTTTTGCCTCCCATACATACCCTATAAATTTGTAACACGTATTCATTAACACTCTATATTATTTATACATATGTGACAAATATATTTTATTATAATGATAATCTACTTTTCAAATTTTGCATACCTACTTTTTTCTTTTCCATGTCCAATATTTTTCATATGCATTATTCTTTTTATTAATTGATTACATGGTAAGATATTGTTATAAAATTAGCTTTATAAGAAACAATTTTTAATTCTAAAAAAGTTTTATTTACACTTTACAGATAACAGCTTTGATGACAGCTATTTAAATTTGGTGCTAGTACGGTTCGTTCACAATGGTCGCGTTCAGCCGCATCTAGCAGCTATCTAGCTGCTAGCTAACAGCGGTCGTGGTAATTCGACCGGTCCATCTAAAAATAAAATTTATTCTTACCTCATAATAAAATTTTGTATTATATAGTATGTAAAAGTTTACCAGATTGAATATGTTTGTGAATTTCTCTGCTTTCATTTATCAAATATAACATATTTTCATATTCATATTGTATTTCATTTGAATTTACTAGCGCCATATTTCGACCATATTGGTCGCGTTCAGCCGCACCTAGCTGCTAGCTCGCTAACCTAGCGAACGTCGTTGAACGGTCCGCTGACCGACCGCTAGATTCTAGCTGCTAGTCTAGCGGGCTAGCGAAAACAAAATGTGCTAGATGACATAGCGTACCGCTATAACTGTCAAAAATAGGAAATATGGCGCTAGTAAATTCAAATGAAATACAATATGAATATGAAAATATGTCATATTTGGTAAATGAAAGCAGACAAATTCACAAACATATTCAATCTGGTAAACTTTTACATACTATATAATATAAAATTTTATTATGAGGTGAGAATAAATTTTATTTTTAGATGGACCGGTCGAATTACCACGACCGCTGTTAGCTAGCAGCTAGATAGCTGCTAGATGCGGCTGAACGCGACCAATAAACTGTTTCAAGATGCAGTTAAGAAACCGGAAGCCTACTTTCAGGTTTTGTAATTCCCGGTCGATTTTGACGTCATCAGTTTCGGAGTCAATTATAACTCGTTAGTTTCTTTTCAGTTTGTCGTAATAATTCCCTTTATACCCGAAAATTCAATAGCATTCCGCCTAATGTCACAGTAGCAGCCAGAGATAGAAAATGAATTCAGAACTGTTCTCTCTTGGACACGCTCATATTGGTTTAAATTTGGTAGTCGGACATTAAAGTTATCGTAAAGAACACTCAAAATTATGCGTTTTATCTCAAACTTATTCATCAGAATTATTTATTTGTTCTTCTTGCACATATTTTTGTCATTTTATGTACAAATTTACTATTGTACATCGTACAACTGCCCAAATTTACCTTATATGTACAGCAATTATCATAAGGTTGGCAGCACTGCAATTACATGAAATCGTCCTATAATGGATTACTTTAGTAACGATTTCTGAGCTTTTAATGACGATTTTTGAGCACTTTAGTGACGATTTCAAATAAACTATATTTTATAATTTCTGGCAGGTGAAATGTCATAAATTTAGTTTGAGATTTTGTTACAATGCCATGGCTAATACTAGAAAATAAACTTTTACTCAATTTTGTCAGTTACCAAACATGCAAAAGATAAATATGTTGTAATCACTGTGTTTATATTGTTATAATTCAGTATTAAATATTTAAGAATTATGATCTTAATTGATATTTTGTTTTATTTGTTTTTTATTCCCATAGCTATCTGATTTTGGACGAAAATGTAAAGAGCTAATTTCCGCACATTTTTAAAATCATATGTAAACTCCTATGTTCCGCGTTTTGTTTATACATAAGTGTGTTATTAAATAGTAATATATAATAATATTATAAGTAGGCATGTGGCATATGTTTTACGAAAATTGATTACGTAAGAAACTTGTGATTGTTAGGAGAAAAAAAAAGAATAAAACAGATTATTCGGAAATGCCATGTTTGATTTATCATTGTTAGGTTTTCTGCAAGATTTCCAGTATATTTTGCTTTATAATAGTATATTGTGCAACAAGTGCGGAAAAGCACGTATTGCCCACGAAGTAAAGTCGAGGGCTGAAATCACACAAGTGGGCAATAGGTGTTTCTGCACGAATTGCATACTATTTTTTTCTACGACTACATTCTTTGGTAAGATAAATAATTAATTTTTAATAAAGAACATAATATATTTTCGATAATTAATTGAACTTTAAAATAATTACAGTAGTTACTTAGATTTATAAATAAAAAAATTCATATTTAAATATTAACATTATATTACAGTTGGTATAACTTTTGGGCTTTGTAAAACATGAGAATCTGTGAGAATTAATTTCTCACACTTTAACCCACGACTGTGGGAAATGAATGACTTTCGAGCTTTGTAAAGCATAGGAAAAATACAATTTTCTGTAGTGGTTGTAGGAAAAAGCATTTCTTGCTATCAGAACAGGAGAGCAGGTTATTATTGAAACTGTTCATTTTATATCTGACTTGACAAATGTTTGTAGGGTGAATTTGGCGTTTGTAAGGCAATGAGTTTTCATATATATATGGATAAAAGTCCTTAAAAAAAAATGTAAATCGAGAAGATTTGATTTATATAGATGCCTGACATTCCTTTGGCCCGCATTTAAATCATCAAACAAATATTACAAGTGGAAATTATTTAAGCTATACATTTAACAAAGTTCCTATGTATAATTCAAATCTCCTCTTTGTAAAACAGATTAACAGAATAAAATTAATAAATTAAAAGTAAGCTAATGTTGTTTAAAAAATATATATTTGACTTTACTTCACATTCTTACACAAATTTTTATGATATCTGTTACAGTCATTTTAGCAAATAGTGGTGAACTCGTTAAAAATAAATGTTCACCACCATAGCCTCCTATAGTTTACGAGCCAAGAGGTAGCCTTTAGATTATTAGTCGGTGAGCTATTCTTTGCCCTTTGCGTTATTATTATAAATTACACATTATTAAAGTAAACTAAACGTTTAATGTTAATTAAGTATTACAAATTAATATTATTATAATAATAACTATATCTTAATACATCATGTTTAGTTACAAATTCATTATGTTTTCATTGTCAAGATTGGTTAAAACATTTCGAATTTTGCTGTAAACGTTAATGTAGCTACTAATTAGTATCAATAATTGCCAGTTGCACCAACGTAACTTAATTTTAAGTGTTCCTTAAATTGACAATATTGCATCGAAATGAAATGTCAAATGAATTATTATGCATTGCTGTCAAAATTTCGAATTGCATTTTTTTTATTTAAAGGTCACTTAAAATTTTAGCCTTGTTGCTGTTGGTGCAACTGGTCATAAATAACAGAGACTCTATACCTTGGAAGTATATTTACTATTTGATCCCATCTGCTTAAAAACTTGCCAACAGGTAAATTTCAATCTAAATCAACTGAATACAATAATAATTCATATCCTTGTGTGAATACGGTATCATGAAAACTTTTACTTACACTTACATTAGAAAACACGTACCTACACTTTACCACAATTGGCAAAAATTGTTTCAGTTTAAAATTTAAAAATACACACAATATTGTTTATGTTCTTGTATATCCAATTTTTTTAGACAACATATACCTGTCCACAGAGTTTACAAAACTATTAATATTTGTAATCAAGCCTTCACACAAAAATTGTACTATATCATTCATTTCTTTTCGTAAAACTTTCTGCCTTCTTCCAGGTCACAACGAGTTACAACTGATGGTTTAGAGAAATACTTTGGTTGATTGTGGAATGATAGAGGAAACCTTTCGGAGATATGTCAGTTTTGTTTGACGAATATTCCCTTGACTATATTTCAATAATAATAATATCACTTTCCTCAAAATATTTTCAGTTTTCTACAAACGACCGAATGTTTGCTTAAAGTATAATCCCTGGTATAATCTTTCAGGTAAATTTGCATTGTCACAAATTTTTTAGCCTTTCTTCTTTTGAGAGAAAAAGTACTTTGAGAAGCTTCTGTATTTAATGTATTAGCATAATTCGATGTACATTCAAGTAGGTACAAAGCAATGTCTAAGTATCTAGAATAATAAAAAATATTATAAAAAGGATTTGTACAAAAAAATTACTCTCATAACCTAACTTCCTACAACAAGTTTCATACCTTGCTAAATAATATTTTTGCTTAGACAAATGTGTGGCCATTAGAATAATTATATCAAAATGGCATTTTCAAAGAAAAAATCACAGTCAGGCATGTATTATACGAGATTGTAATCCAGTTACAAGTTTCTGACAACCGGATTACCAAGTGTGTTGCTATTTCATACTTCATCGCTTGTAAAGTATAGGAGACTCACCACACAATTATGTTATCAATTGAATATAATCTCTTTTGTTTTTTAGTATATTATGAATTTCTATTTATTATTAGAGTATAGCTGTCACTTTTCACAGCTGCACGTTGAAGACGTATGTCTACAAGCATTTTTATTTTAATCACATGAAAGATGACTAGATTATCGACAATGCATACGTTGCATTGAACTTTTGAACTAAATTCGTAGCGACATCTAGTGACAGGTAGCTAAACTGGCCTCGACTATTTATTCGGTTCTCGAACCATTCGGACAAAAGCATATTCTGGTGATGAACAATTCTGTCCATGAATTTTCGTGCGATGCGTAGTTCTGTGTTTGAATAATCTGGGTTTGAATGATTCTGTGCATCTATTTTCTGCTGTAGAATTTTCGAGAATTGAATGATTCTGTGCATGCATATTCTTGGTTTGAATATTCTGGTTTAGAGTATTCGGGCGATGTCTATGCACCCGTACATAAATATAAATTACCGTTTTTAAGACGTTGTAAAATTACGCATATATTTTTTCTACATTAAATACCCAAAGTAAAAATATGTAACAAAATAACATCATTAAACTTTATCAGCCCGATTCTCAAAAAAGTTTAAGCTAAGCCTCATTTTTGGATTAGCGAATTCTACTCTAATTTTGACAGTTTATATCTTAAAATGTAATCTAATCCTGTTTTGATAATATTTTGAAGATTAAATTTTAAATACCGGAATATAATAAAATTCACTAATCCAAAAATGAGGATTAGCTTAAACTTTTTTGTGAATCGGGCAGTATAGTTTTTTAAATTAGTCAAATGACTGATTTATGGACGGTTCACAATAAAATCTTTCATAATGAAGATAAGAAATCTGAAGCCTACTTTCAAGATTTGCAATTCCCGGTCGATTTTGACTTCGCGCTTTCGGAGTCATAGTACAAAAAGCTGAAAGAAGGCTTCCGCTTTCTTAACTGCATCTTTGTTGTGAACGAACCGTACTAGCGCCAAATTTAAATAGCTGTCATCTGTCTAATTTCGAAACTAAGAAGTTTAATGATGTGTTTTTGTTACATACTTCTGTTCTATTTATTTAAAGTAAAAAAATATATGCAGAATTTGTTTTATGAAACACTATATTAGAGGAAATTTTTATAAATTTCAAGAATAGGGCTGTTGCAAGAATTTTTATATGATTTCTAAATACTAAATTTTAAAAGATATTGTTCTTTGAAGACCCTGAAATTTGAAAATATCACGAAATATTCATTAGATACTTTACAATTAAATATTGAAAATTGTGTTAAAGTCACGTGATCTAAAACAGATTGTGACGTCAGAGTACATACAATTTAACACGTGACAAACTGTCGCCTACTTTTATTTATACAAATAACGTAAACTGTTTTCATATAGGCTATGAATGTCGTTATGTATGTGCTCCGACGTCACAGGAGTGGGGGGTTGTTTTTCCGGCACCAATCTTTTTAGTGAATTATTCACGAAAATAACAATAAATTAATATTATTTTTATTATTACTATGAAAAATATTGCATAAACTTTCATTTAAAATATTTTTTTTAAAAATGTGAACCAGGCTCATTAATCATGCTTCAGCGAGGGTGAAAGGATATTCCCCGTATCAGTCTCTGTTTCTATAGATAAAAATATAGACCTAGAACCTAGGCTACTGATCAAAGGATTAATGGTATTCTGCATCTGATCTGTGATCACTACATTCTGTACGTAAGTTGCGGGTCACTTTCTCGCCGACCACCACGCGTTAATTTAAATATACCACCTTTTTTAATGACATTACAGTTTACGATGGAACAAATTTAGAAAAAAAGAAACATAGCGAGGGCAAGAATACACGTAGAAAGGGCCATAGGAAAAATTAAAACTTTTCAGTTATTACATATGATTCCTTTTTAATGCCCCATGCATCATTAATCTTTAAAGATTGTGGGGCTTTTACAAATTTTCAATACCCGCTTATAAGGGAAGTCGAAATATTTTACAATGAACAAAAGGTGTAGTCGAATTTTTATAAATATGTACAAATGCCTGACACAGGCTGTTGATGAATATGTGTTACAAAATTATAGGGTATGCAAGAGATACAAAATAGACAAACTTTTACTAATAAGCTCATAAAATAGGAATTATTTTTCTTAATTTTACTTATTCATTTTGTTTATTTTAACTTTTTGCATCCCCTACATACCCTATAAATTAATAATAAAATACGAAATTTTAAAATATATTCTCTTTTCATATTCTATTGGGACCCGCAGAATCCGCTTGCGGCGCGAAACTGTCATGGCGGACACTAGGACATGTCAAATTAATAACATTTTGACTGAGTGCTTGCTGAGCCATAAAAAATGTTAACAATTCAACTAAATACGATTTTCGTGTTTGTTGAGTCAATTCCGCCAAGAAACGAAGTTGAAGGGCAACAAGTCATAAATTCGGGATTAATTATTACTTAATCGTTTGCGGGGCCATGTGCAACATTTTACCGCGGGGCCTTTCAATATAACAAAAATATACGGGGATTAATCAAATTAAACCAGCTTTCTAAAAAACTCTGTTGTTATCATATTTCTAATTCATATATAGAAAGAAACTGTTGTATTTTGGACAATACTTGTAATTTTCGTATTATATTATAGTATAATATTTTGAGATTGTATGACCACCAAGATATTAGGCAGTTTCGTAGGGACGGCATATTCAAAAGGGTGTCAAAAATTTAAAACTAAAATACATAATTTTTATATTATTAATCATTTTCATTATTGTAATTAAATTTTCTTTATTGTAATCAATAATTTTATTGTTATAATCAAATCTCTGTTTCTATAATCTGAAGGGCTATAATAAGAGATATAACTTCTGCCTTAACATTATAAAGAATATTTATTTAGTAGAAATAAATAAATATGAATCGTTTATAAATAGCTGGACGCTGGACCCCCATGAAGCGCGGGGCGTAGTGCGGCTGACTTTGAACAATGTTTTTTTTTTTAATGACTGCTTTACACATGAATATTCTGCACAATATTACTGAATACTGAATATATATTACGTATTCAGTGACAATATTAAAATTATAATTCATTAATGTACATAAATAGGTATACAGACCTGCGAAATGATAACCCTGCTTTGTGAAATGTAAAGAGCAGATTTATAGCATTAGAGTTTTGAGATATTTTTAAATTTCTTTTCCATATATTCAGTCGATCATGCTTTTCTTTTTTGCCAAAATAATTATTTACGTAAATAATACCTGAGCCTTTCTTGGTAAAATTATGAAATGATAGTTTCCGATTACTTGTTGAACTCGTACATTCTTTTACGCAGCACTTTTTTGCGTACAATATTTAAATTTTCTTTACTCCACTCATTTTTCAGCAACAGAATTTCTTTTTATAATATTTACATCGATTTTTTACAATTTTTGAATTTTTGACATGCGGCCATTAATTTAATCCCGTGCCCGTGAAATTCCGCTAGTGTCGCATGCCATTCTGTGAGACCCAATATAATTATAATATTTGTTACAAATTTAAATTTTGTACTATTTTCAATGGTATCGCCATCTATCGGTTTTCTTTTGAATTATATTAGACAGTAAAGGGGAAAAGTTACGTAGAACGAATTATTGATTATTAGTAATAGTGGAGGGGATAAGTTTCGACGGGCCGGTTTGCTCGTGCACTATGCCGAAGCAGACGAATTATTGATTATTTCGACGGCGTGGTTTTCGACCGCGCGGTCAAAGTGGAGGGGATAAGTTTCGACGGCGTGGATTTCGACGGCACGGACTTGTCGACGGCGTGGTTTTCGACGGCGCGGTTTTCGACGGCACGGCCTTTACTCGTCAGTAAGTGCAAAACCAAATATATGGAGGCTGATTCTAAATGAAATTCCAAGTTGTAATTAAAATTTGGTCTTGGAATTGTACACGTAGCCATCTAGTGAGCTTTTATGGAATATCGATATGACGTCATGACATTACAAGATGTTGGAATTAATTTCAACATCTAGCGAGGTGTTGTTTTCACAATTGCACCTTGTTTTTCCAGTTTTTCGTGTGTTTGACGTTATACATAAAATAACTCAAAATTTGAAAGGTATTGAAAATATTTGTTTTATATTTTATCTGAAATATGAAACATAATAAATACAATTTTGTTTGATAAATAGCATGAAGAATATTATTTTATCTGAAATATTGATTGACATTTCTTTTATAATAATTATACATATATATATATATATATATATATATATATATATATATATATATATATATATATATATATAAAATAAGACGATTTAACCAAACTTGCTTCTACCGGAAAGTGTACCATTTAGCCAGAATTCTGCTTCAAAGTTCTTCGAATAAAAATTAATTTTGCTTATAATATTCGGACGCTTTATTCGATTTGGATGAATTTTGGTATGACAGCTTATATGGTTATAAGTCATCTTTTAAGGTGATACTTGTTATTATTAGTGAACCACTAGTCTATGAAACTTGGGTGTCCCAACATTAATTAGACCGTAACTTTTTAATGGCAATGCCGAAAACGTGAAATTATTTTTCTTCAGAAAGATACATTCAATAGTAAACTTTTGTCTCTCTATGTAATTTGTGATATCTGTTACGGTTCACACAGAAAAAAATAAAATCTGAGTGTCTGCACTGCTAAATTTTTAAAATAAATTTAATCTAGCAGTCTATCCAAATGTCAAACAAGTAATTTTTAATGACAGTAACGAGTTGTCAATCTTTACAACTTGTTTAGGAGTAAGCTAAGATATGTAATCGTCTTATTTATAATAATGGTAGTAAAATACTATTAGACCGAACACACGGATGTTACTAATTTTAGAATATTGCGAAGAAAATTTTTGACAACCCGTAAAACAATTGTTACTGTCATTAAAAATTACTTGTTTGACATTTGGATAGACTGCTAGATTAAATTTATTTTAAAAATTTAGCATTGTAGACACTAAGATTTTATTTTTTTCTGTGTGAACCGTAACAGATATCACAAATTACACAGAGAGACAAAAGTTTACTATTGAATGTATCTTTCTGAAGAAAAATAATTTCACGTTTTCGGCATTGCCATTAAAAAGTTACGGTCTAATTAATGTTGGGAAACCTAAGTTTCATACACTAGTGGTTCACTAATAATAACAAGTATCACCTTAAAAGATGACCTATAACCATATAAACTGTCATACCAAATTTCATCCAAATCGAATAAAGCTTCCGATTATTATAAGCAAAATAAATTTTTTTTCGAAGAACTTTGAAGCAGATTTCTGGCTAAACGGTACACTTTCCGGTAGAAGCAAGTTTGGTTAAATCGTCTTATTTTAGCCTCAGGAATCTGTGGTTAAGCCATGTCCCCCTATTTAAGAGACACCCTGTATATATATATATATATATATTTACATCCCGCTATCATTGCTGCGTCCTTTCATGGCTAGGACATTGTGGCAACCACCGAAAGGAATAGAGATAGGTATCGGCTTTATAAAGTATATCTACTTATTTTTCCCCCTGATTATGAATTTCGGTTCAAATTTCAATAAAGTCGATTTACAACGATATACGTTTCCTTTCATTTGACGGACATTATGAGCTCCTCCATTCTGAGTGAATCCGACGTCCACAGTATATACTTCAGACATAATCAGTACTTGTGACGTCCAATTTGTATATTTTTATTCATACTACCGTTACAGTGACGTCCAGCAGCGTTGCCAATATTAAATACATTATTCTGATGCAGAAACCAAAGCACTCTTTCAGAACAATATGCATACTTTGCTGTAAACATCATAGATTCCTACAATGCTTGATAATGGTAATATCTTTTGGCAATCTGTAAGCAATTTGAAAATGGAACTGTTAATTTGTCATTTAAAATGTCATTAAATTCTTAATACTTTTGTTCTAAAATTATTAGGAAAAAAAATTCTCCAAATTAAAATTTTACCATTGTATTTCTCATACATATAACAAAAATAAAGTAGATATCCGTTATACAAGTAAACAATAACAAAATCTTTATAATGTATTTACAGTAAAAGAACTCGATGGCACAAAATGTGATAGAAATGTGAAATGTTCTTGCACTTAGTGTACAAGAGTACAAGAACAACAATTCTATTTTCTCCGACGGTAAATGTAAATATGTGAAAATAAGTGAAGAATGAACTATTTAAATAACCCCCAAAATCTTACAATTAAAAAGTACAGATAGTTATTTTTAATAATAATTTAATATGAACTGAATTAATACTTGCAGTATTTTTTTACTTCCTTGTACGAAGTAAAGGAAGTATTGTAATCGCGAAAAAAATCGGTTTCCAGATTTCAACGGAAATATCCATTTTGACCATCCCTGAATCCATTTTGACTAATTTCGCCCTGACGTCTGTACGTACGTACATACGTATCTCGCATAACTGAAAAACGGGAAGCCGTAGAAAGTTAAAATTTTGTATTTAGGAATGTTATAACATCTAGTTGTGCACCTCCCTTTTTGGTCATTGCATAACTTTCAGAAGTGGTACTTTACTTGAAGCCCATAATAGATTTTAATGGAAAACTATATTAAAATATAATCCAAAACTTTTCAAATTTGGTAAATAAGACTTTTATATCAATGATAATAACATAATAGATTTTAGTAAAAATGGTCTACCCGGAAGTGGTACTTTACTTGAAGCCTATAGTAGATTTTAATGAAAAACTATATTAAAATATAATCCAAAACCTTTCAAATTTGGTATATAATACTTTTATATCAATGGGAATAACATAATAGATTTTAGTTAAAATGGTATACCCGGAAGTGGTACTTTACTTGAAACCTATAATAGATTTTAATGGAAAACTATATTAAAATATAATCCAAAACTTTTCAAATTTGGTATATAATACTTTTATATCAATGGAAATAACATAATAGACTTTGGTTAAAATAGTCTAACCGGAAGTGATACTTTACTTGAAGCTATTATCAGTTTTTCTTGAAAAAAATTGTGTTATATTGAATTTAACAATAAATGCTTCAAATAAAAGTTTTAGAGAATTGAATTTTGCGTCGAAAACTTCAAGTATGATTAAATTAGTTCTTTGTATAAGCGAGATATTTAAATTTAAACATTATGTTCTTTTTGGTTTCTGTAATTAAGTTTGCTATGAATTAGGACAAGAAATAACAAAAAAATAAAGAATTTAATGTCAATGTCAAATTATGTCAAATACGTGCAATTTTATGATTGGGTCTGTTATTATACATATTTTAATTATTAACAAAATATGTATAGTGTAACAGGCGTACAAGGAAGTCATGTGGTGTCCACATCAGATATTTTTAGTAAAATTTGCCGTCATCCTTTGTATTATAGTCATAAAAATTGTATTTGATAAACAAAGTATTTGTTACATGTCAATAAAATAGTGAAGAAATATAATAATAAGGTTAATATGATTATTAATCTCCGATTTTAATATTTTTATTCTATTTGTTAAACAAATTATTTGTAAAAAAGAGTGAAAATATGTGAAAAACAACAGTTTGGATGCACTTCGGCTATTTGTGCAATAAATTCAAATTTTTATGAAATTTATAATAATAAGCTTATTATTAATATTCAATTCCGATTTTAATACGCTTATTCTAAGTAAATAGCTATTTGTTGAACAAATTATTTTTCACATGTCAATAAAATAGTAAAAATATATGAAAAGCAGTCGTTTGGGTTCGGCTATTTTTCCAATAAATTGAAATTTTTACGGAAATTACAATAATAGGCATATTATTAAGAAAATTCTAATTGACATAATAAGTCAGTGTCAAGTGCAAATTACATAATATATTTGTGTTATAATTTTACTGGAAATATAGAAATTTTCTATGTGGTATTTGTACAAAATTCATGGAACTGCCAGAATGCAATGTAATGAAATACTGGAAATGTAGAATCTTTTGCTAGAAACTTTTTGTATGGCATTTGTATAGAACTGAGGGAAGGTAATGCGATGGCCACATCAAATTTTTTTTATTTAACATAGGAGTATAGTCGAAATTATGGAAATTTGATAAAATATTATAAATCACAGCAAAAGATAATTTTAGAGCTTGAGCTTGTGAACTGTTCTGAAATTATCAATCTCCCCTGAGAGTTATTGAACCCCTTCGGAGAAAATAAAATGAAAAAATCTGATGTGGCCAACACAATACCTCCCGCTATTTCATTTTTATTAATTTAAATTCATACCTAATTTTTTTTTTGCAGTGACACACTTGAAATATAAACTGTGTAACAAAGGAATTTTGTTTATTTTTGAAACAAAGGCTTTGGGATTTATAAAAAAGATTATTTTTTAAATTTATCTGTAAAATACATAGAAAAATTATTAATGTATACTTGTAGAAAATTCAATTAGATTTAATTTTCATGGCATAAAATGCGAAAAAATGACATTTAATGGTATTTTTTGACGAAAAACCATTATGAGCTTCAAGTAAAGTGCCGTTTCCGGTTATCCAATTTACACTAAAATCTAATCGTTTCTTTCATATTAGAATAGGGTTAAAATACGCTTCAGAATTTTCTGAATGATAGTATTTGAGTTAGAGCGTTGACAAAATCCATACACACACATACAGACATCATCGTGAAAATGATAAAATCGGATTCTAGTGACCCTAGAACGTGGTCATTTATCTCAAAATGCGATTTTTAGCAAGATCCCTAGAACTTCCTTACCAAGGGTAGCGGGAGGTAAAAACAAATAAGTGAAATTTATGAAATATTTATTATTACATCGAACAGTCCTGCTTATTTCCAGAGAGTACTTCATAAACATTAATTTGTTTCATTAATCTTTAGTTGTTACACATAAACAAATTATTTATCCGTGTTTCTTTCTATGTTTGCATATAGATTGCAATAAAAATACGGTGTTTTTAAAAGTTATTACTTTTGATCATTTATATTTCTACATATCTCACTAACGCATATAATAAAATTTTTCAATTTACATTATAATAAAAATAAAAAGCAAATATTTTAACGTATTTAAACTATCTAAAATGTATAAAAATATTTTGTAATTAAAAGAAAACACTTTAATGAAACACCTCAAGTAGAGGAGAAATAGGAAGAAGTACCCAGAATAAAAAATATCTATATTTAATAAATCGTTTGTAGTACATATTAATATGTTTTAAACATTTTTTCTTTTAATAATTATTTCTACACTCTCTTTTTCGACTTTGTACTTAATAATTCAGCTTTATGATACGAGTATTTATAAATAATTACCTTTTTTAAATTTATTACATTTGTAAACCATACATTTTGATTTCATAGTTTATTGATTTTGTATTTGCTCAGAGGATTTTACAAGTGCAAAACAAAAGGTTTGATTACATAAATATTAATTTAAAATACTACCAGGAGTGCACAATGTAGATTTAAATACGATTAAAAGAGTTGCGCGCTAATGTAGTATCCAAAGTTCCACTGTTGCCAAGTGTACGGAGTTCAGAATGTCGCTGGAATGAAACTTCAGTATATACATTGTATATACGCCGGACGACACTAGCGCCGCAAGTGGAATTTTTTTGAACTACAAAAAATATACATTTTCCATTCCGCTATCATTCTGACGTCCATAACAAATTTTGCTATACGATACTAGAGGCCCCCCTGATGTCAGAAAAAAATTTATAAGGCCATGTGCATATGACGTCCGGTATACGGACGTCTTATGCACAAGGACGTCACTTTGAATGTAGAAAATTACACAGGGGACGCCACAATGGTAGTGGGATGTAAATATATATATATATATATATATATATATATATATATATATATATATATATATATATATATATCAGTGGCGGTTCGTGAGGTAAAAAGTAGGTGAAGAGATATTTAAGAATGAATGTCGGAGGGAGGGGGGTATTATTGGGGGGGGGGGGGGTTTGTTGTAATTATTACGTACGATAAATTTCAAATATGTATTTTAAATCAAAGGGAGGGGGGTATTATTGGGGGGGGGGGGGGGGGGGTGTTGTAATTATTACGTACGATAAATTTCAAATATGTATTTTAAATCAAAAAAATATTTATAAACAAAACAAAATTATATTTTTTAAGTCATACTATATAAATTAGCTCAATACGCCTATCCTTCAAAAAAGTTTTTGCAAATAAAAGCTACCACAAAACCAAGAAAATTTATTGTACCAGGCAGATTTAAAACGTAGATTGTGCGTTCTTCCACATGTTGGGGTTGGTCGACCACTTGCCAATACATTATTATCATCTATTCATCTAGAGAACTGTGTTTCCAATAAATTGCATATAATAACATTATGCAGATTCATTCTGATTATTTAAATATACAATGTGCAATCTGTTAAAGAGTTAAAGTGTTAATATTAACAATAAAATATTAAAGTGAATTTATTTTCACTTAAAAATATATTAGTATTACCTTCCAAATAAGTTAAAATTATAATAAATAAAATAATAACTATTGAAATTGTTTTAACAAACAAATTACAATCAATGACGTATTATAACTAACGTAGACACAGCGCGGCCTATGCTGTTAGTGCTGTTACACAGTTTGTTGTGATGTTAGAGCTTACGGTGGGACGGATGAGACGCAGGGGAGTGGCACCAGCTGTATCGCGGGTCTGCATAGTTTTGTTAACAAGTTTGAGAAGTGCAAACGCCAAAGCGTGACCTTTGTTTGATTGTTTGTGAATTAGTGTCTAAAGAAAAAATTAATATATTACTTCATTTATGCCACGCCAAGCGATGACTTCAATTTATTTCAAATAAATTGTTCAATGTATGCAGACCCGCGATACAGACGGTGCCACTCCCCTGCCCCACAACTCTGGCTCTAACATCACAACAAAGGCTGCGTGCTGTGTCTACGTTAGTTATAATAGGTCATTGATTACAATGCATCAATTGCAATGTGGAGACGAGGTGCAGAGTTCGAAATGTAGTATTCACCATTCGCTTCAGTAAGCGGAGGGGGAAGCATCGTTGCTATGGCAACCATTCTATCTAGCCAATAAACGCTAGTTGCGCGCGCAACTGTGAAGAGTTTATTTAAAATTTGAATTACTCTTCATGTAATGCGGATTGCAAACGATCAGTTTATATAATTTTTAGTAGATAATTTGATTTCTAAATTATATTAATGTTTGTTTCATGCTTTATAATACAAAATAAAAAAAATAATGTGAAATTAATTTTTTTAAAAATATTTTGTTTCCTGAAATAACAGGTGAAGTTGCTCTTCACCTTCTTCACCCGAATAGCCGCTACTGATATATATATATATATATATATATATATATATATATATATATATATATATATATATACCGTGTGTCCCAAGCAAACCTTGACATAGGCGTTTAACATGGGAAAACAGTTTTTTGTAAATAAAAAGTGTCCGGCAGAAAATTAAACCATTATATTGAACATGATAATAATAGATTACCTCTTGAACGTTATTTATTATTCATTACTTTATAATCATTGCATAAATTAAAGAAAATTATAAATATTTGTAAAGAAATATTTATTTTACTATTTTATACTGTGATAACAAATTGACTTCAAATTCTCGTCACGGCCGAGTGGATAGCGTGCTTGCCTACGGAACGAAGAAACGCTCGTAGGTTGGGGTTCAAAACCCCGTCAAGCCAAACTTTTTATAATTTTTTTTATTTATGGAATAATTGCGAATTATATTAAAAATATTCTGAGATCATGATATGAAAGTATTTAAATTACAAATAAGTTTTTATCATGCCATAGATAATACAAGTTCCAATGGAAGTAGTGACCATGACTCAGCAAGAATTTAAGCTATATATTTTTTACCTTCCGTCACCTTTAGGTAAGGAAGGTATTGTCTTTGGTCAAAAAATTCGGTGGTGAGTTTTTAATGAATAAGCACGTTTTATGGTCCCTACAATACGAATATACCATTTTTAAGATGATGTCTGTATGTGTGTGTGTGTGTCCGTGTGTGTGTGTGTGTGTCCGTGTGTGTGTGTGTCCGTGTGTGACAAATTTTTCTCCGACGATAACTCCAATACTACAATTCTAAAAATTATAATTCTTTCGTATACCTCTTCTGTACATCCATATGAAGAGTTGATTAGATTTTGGTTATAATTGATCCACCGGAAGTACCCTTATTTGAAGTTTTTAACAGTTTTTCTTAAAAAAATGCAGTTAAATATTATTTTTTGACATTTTGTTATTATATATATTAAAGAAAATACTCTTCTCTATACAGTTTGATTATACATTTTCCTTCATATTCAATAAATGTAAATTTAAAGCATTATAAAGAAATTAATTTTCAAAAATTAGTCAGCTTTGTTATTTATCATGGAAACAGCTGACATAATTATTCAAAAAAATTTAATTGACAGATGTCAGTTGCAAGTGCAATACCAAATATGGAAAAAAGTATAGAATCTAAAATTGGTATGTCATAGTGTTGCTCGCAAGTGACACGCAGAGAAAGGCTAAAGAGAAGATGGAAGGACATTACTTAGTGTAGTTTATGTTATAATTTTATTGGATTTATAGAACCTTTTCAAATGAACTTTTGGTATGGAATTTGTAAAAAATAGTATGTGTTTTTACATGATATTATACAGAATCTGTTCCAAGGACTGTTTGGTATGGGATTTGTACAAAATACAAGGAATTGACGGAAGGTCTTGTGCTGGCCACAACAGATTTTTTTTTTTTATAAATATAGCATAGTAAACACACACTACATACACATATTCGTTTTATGCTAATCATGTCTTTTTTTAAGATCAAAAGTAAATATAGCGCATTTTTGATTACATCAGTGTTTTGATTATTGTAATCAATTTTGTCATTGTTATATTCAAGTATAAAAATGAAATAATTTTCATCGGATTGATTATGTGGATGTCATTAATTAAAATATTCTATTAATCTGCGAAAAGTTTTGTGCTATTTAGTTCCAGTATTTTCTTCAAATTTTCTCGATTCACCCCAGTACATTTTCGCGCCATTTTCTTTATTACTAAGTTCTAGCTGGATTTGATTTGGTTTATTCTTTTACGATATCCACGCTTTTACCTTTAAATGAAACAAATTTAGAAATTAAAGAAAACAATTTTAACTTTAGATAATTATGAGTTTTTGATTGCACAGTATTTAACTTTTTTTATTTTACTTGTATTTAAACAATAGTAGGGAAAATATATAACTATAAATTAGTTCATAGTGATTTATTACACTATTAATTCGTTAACAATATAATAAAAAACTTGTTATTCTATTTTGCCTGAGATTTTGCCACATGAAATGAGCCGATAAGTATTTTAAATCATTGTAATGCCAAAATTTGAAGAAAATACTAGAACTAAATAGCGCAGAACTTTTCGCATATTAATAGAATATTTTAATTTTAATGGCATCTGCATTCTACATAATCAATCCGATGAAAATTATTTCAATTTTTGTACGTGATTGTAATAATGATAAAATTGATTACAATAATCGAAACATTGATATAAGAAATAATGCATAGAAACTTATTTGTAATTTAAATTCTTTCATATTATAATCTCATAATTTTACTATAATTCGTAATTAATTCATAAATAAAAAAAATTATAAAAAATCTGGCTTGATGGGGATTTGAACCCCAACCTACAAGCGTTCTCTCGTTCCGTGAGCAAGCACGCTATCCACTCGGTCATGATAAGAATTTAAAATCGATTTGATATCACAGTATAAAATATTGAAACACATATTTCTTTACAAATATTTATAATTTTCTTTAATTTATGCAATGATTATAAAGTAATGAATAATAATTAACGTACAAGAGGTAATCTACTATTATCATGTTCAATATAATGGTTTAATTTTCTGCCGAACACTTTTTATGTACAAAAAACTGTTTTCCCATGTTAAATGCCTATGTCAAGGTTTGCTTGGGACACACGGTATATATATATATATATATATATATATATATATATATATATATATATAATATATAAATCTCTGCCATTTAATGACTGATTTTTTTGGACCTTCAAATCCATGTAGTAGGGTAGTTAAAACCTCCCACCTCATTTTATTTGGTAAAAGTAAAACCAAACAAAATTAATTAAGGAAAACTAACAAAAATAACGAATAAAATCTAACAAAACAACTAAACTAATGAATAAAATCCAACAAAAGTAACGAAGCAAAACTAACAAAATGAAACAAACTATTTAGCAAAATCAAATTCACTTATTTAACTGAACTGCCGCTCAAAGAATGAATAACAATAACTACCTCTTAAATTCAAATGTGTAACACCTACCCCTTCCATTTCACACCCAGTACCAACATAGACTATAATAGTCAACTACCAATCCAAGAACAAAAATTTCCTATTAATCACTACATGTTGGAATCTTTAGAATCGTACGCTTCACTCTTGGAATGACGTCATCAAAAAACAAGACCTGGGTCTTGTTTTCATTTAGAATCAGCCTCATGGATAGTATAGGATCAAAAATTGGTATGTCATAGTGTTTCTCGCAAGTGACATGCAGAGAGAGGCCAAAGAGAAGATGGAAGAACTGTATCGTAGAGGCACAGAGGAGAGGACTTGAGAAAGGAAGGACTGTATGAAGAAGACCCAAGGAACACAGTTTTTATTAAGACATTATAACTAATAATGTTGTTACTGCAACTTACATTGAACGGAATTATAACACTTTTAAGTTATTTTGCCTTGTACAACTTTTTTCTAGTCGGCTAACTACAATACAAAGTTGTGATGTGTGGTACTTATTATTTGATCACATAATAGTTATTAAAACGTTTTATATTTAAGTTTCATTGGCGTCGATTGTTTTAGTTTTATTAACGTCTTTCGCACTAAATTAAAGGAAGTGTTAGAAACGTAATGAGCCTGTTTCACATTTTTCAAAAACTATTTTAAATTAAAGTTTATGGACTGATTTTCTTAGTAATAATTTTTATTTTAATAATTTGTTGTTATTTGTGGAAATAATTGAATAAAAAGATTGGCGTACTGAAAAACTACCCCCCACTCCTGTGACGTAGAAGCACATACATTACATCATTAATGGCCAATAGGAAAATAGTTTTTCCATCACCTACGTTTATTCATATTATTTATATAAATAAACGTAGGCTAAAGTTTGTCACATGTTAATAACAAAATCTTTTAATTTGACATTTGACGCTGACATTGCTCATTGTAAATGAATAATAAAGTAATAATGGCTAATTCAAATTACACTCAAGCTAAATCAGACAATTAACCGAAGGTCGATAGCTGGATGATGGCTGAATTTATATCAGAACGATTGTTTTACTGTTACCGAAATAAGGGTTGTTATAGAGTTGAGGTAAAATAAAATATAAAAACTGAATTTATTATATAAATTGATAATATATTTTACTTTAAAGTGCTGGTCGTGATTCTTATTTGACACTTGTTTGACAACTTTGACAATACACTTGACACCTTAGAACCGCTGAAGATGTATGTACTCTGACGTCACATTCTGTTTCAGATCACGTGACTTATTCAAAATTTTATCCAAATTTCAAAAATTAATTGTAAAATATCTAAAGGATATTTCGTGATATTTTCAAATTTGAGGCTCTTTAAAGAACAATATCTTTTCAAATTTAATACTTAGAAGTCATATAAAAATTCTTGCAACAGCCCTATTGACAGTTATTTATAAATAGATTTTTTAAAGTTTTATAATACAGTTTAAAAATAATTGTTTAGTATAGATGCATTAAAGTTTACATATATTAGTTAGTTTACCGTTTTATAAAAGTTTTATAAATTTATTTAAAACTTTTAAATAACTGCAAAAATAACAGTTTTATTTTAAACAGAAGAAAGTGGGAGTATGCATCAACTAAAAAACTGATGTAAAGTAGTTCGAGTAGTTCTTAGGAAGTTATTAAAACTGAAATATCGAATTATAATATGTACGGCCATATTTATGCATTTAAACAGACACTGGTTTAGACGCCATTTTGTAAAATTTAGTATAAATTAATTTTATTGTGTTTTTAATTTAATATTCTGCAAATAATTATTCTCCTATATGGTTTATTATAATATACTTTATTCATTATAATATAGAATGATTTAAAAAAATACAAAAATCAATTTTTCATAAAAATTTAATACATTTTCTTTTATTTATCTTAGGATATTATAATGTCCCTTCATTTTTTTTCCAAGTATAATATAATATTTCACAGTAAAAATAAATTTGTTTATAAAATGAGTTCAACAGATATGTAAAAAATATGATCTTTATAAAGATGATCTTAGATTTGAAAATTAACAGAAGACATTACAAGTCTTGGTACATATACAACATATAGTTATGCTTAGACTACTTATACGACTCGTGATATAATAAAATATGAATTTACGGTAGAAAATAGTTTGCTGAGAAATTTGTATTGTAGTTTGAATAGTAAACCCATATTATAGTGTTATTAGTGAATATATCTCTTATCAATTAGCTTTAATGAAACCAACATATTATAGTCCATGCAAAATACATATGCAACTATTGCATGTAAGTGTTACTTAAGTGATAATAGAAAGTTATATAGTAGTTAAAAAAACGTTGTAAATAGTTGAATAGATTCCCCACCCGCCTGACATTAACGTCGTATAAATGTTAGAATCAGTAAATTATCGTTGCATAAAAGGTATAATACAAGTTAAAAAATTTTTAAGAACAGTTTTTTTAAAGTTAATGGAACTAATAACAAACTAATTTGTGCTCCTTGGGGATGCGTTGGACAGGAATGAGTGGAAGAGAAGAAGAAACAGCGACCCCTAATAAAATAGGGGAAAGCTGAAGAAGAAATAAGGAAGTGTCAAGTGCATTTTATTTAGTGTATGTTTATTGGATTTATAGAACCTTTTCAAATGAACTTTTGGTATGGAATTTGTAAAAAATAGTATGTGTTCGTGTTTGATTTTACATGATATTATATAGAATCTGTTCCAAGGACCTTTTGGTATGGGATTTGTACAAAATACATCGAATTGACGGAAGGTCCTGTGCTGGCCACAACAGATTTTTTATTAATGAAATAATTGGTGCCTAATTTGTTCTAATTTGTGCCAAATAAATGAATATGATATAATAATTATTATCAGAGATATTGACAGTTGTTTTTGTGGAAGTGTGAAGTTGGTATAATTTTTTTTTTTTATTTTAAATTTATTTTACAGCATATCAAAATTTATAATTTGTGCCTATTTGTGCCCATATATTTTTGTTTTAAAATCTGTAAGTAATAAATTGAAGACTTAAGGCGATTTTTCGCGAGCATGGGTTAACTGTAGTAATATGTGGTTAACTATGGTTCGATATTTTCGCGAGGAAATTGATGACGTCAGGCTCCAACGTAGTAAAGTGTGGTTAGCCAAACACATTTACCCACCTCAGTAGCTGGTTTTGGAAGAGTTAATATGTCTATCTCTCTCTAAACATAACCTAAAGTTTTGTTTTGATTTTTTTAAGTTGTTCTATGTGCTTCTTTGGTATTGGCATAAAGTGCATATAAATTAAATTCCTTTGAAAGTGCGGTATAAATCTTTGCACATTCTAAAATGTAAATAAAATTCACGCACTAAATATTTGATAATCCATTCCTCGTAAAAATTCGGAAAACGAATGTGTTGGTCTCTATGTATTTTCAAATAATAATAAATTTATTGTGTCACGTTTATTTCTGACGAATGAATTAATTATAAATGTTGAACTACAATTGTTTATAATTCGTCCATTATTATAAAATAATGGGGTATTCCACCATAACAACAAAATTAAGAAAATTTCAATTTAACATAAAGTATGGCTCAATAAATAATAGTTAAAACAATGAAAACATTTTTTAAATAATTACTTTACGAGATATTTCACATTTGCTAAAAAGGAAAATTGACGTCATACGATTGTTATCCTTCTCTCGCAGCGTACTCAGAGCAGTGTGTGTGAGAAAGGCAAGTATAGAGAAAATGTGACGTTACACTGATTTCTCGAAAATAAAATACTCTGAAACTAGGAACAATTAAGATTTTTTAATATTATGAATTGCTTTAAAACTGAATGAAGTTTTATTTAAAATAATAAAAAAAAAATTGAGTGGAATACCCCATTTTCATTTTACTCAGATCCATTTTTAAATTTGGTAGCTACTTTGTTCAATGATATTAACCACACAATTTTTCTCGAACTCCTTAACCATACATAACTTATGACGTCATTACCCTAAACGCTAGTAAACCTGGTTAACTGTGGTATTTGTCGCGAAAAATCGCCTTTAGAAAATAGATAAAATTGGCGGGAAAATCCAAGTTGAAAAGGTTCGCCGAAGTCTACAAAACTAAAATATTATGAAGGCTGTAAATAAAAAATTAAATATAAGGTAACAGAAATAAGGCATGTATAACAAACTTAAAAAAAAAAAAACTTTATTTTTAGTTTAAACAACAAAATTTGAAAATACAAATGTATAAGTATATAAATATGTATGTATAAAACAAGTGAATAGAAATTTTATAATGCAACAAAAATACAAATACTATATAAGGATTAAAACATAACAACAATTATTTTAAATAAAAAGTAAAAAATATTCATTGTGGCAATATTTTTTAATATCATAATATAGATAACATGTTTCGTTTTTATTAAATTCAAATAATATACATACATCAGCATAAGATTTAACTTTATTGCATTTTCATTAAATGTAAAAGATTCTTGAACAGTTTCATCATTAAATTCTTGTAGAAATTTGTTAACTGTTAAATGTAAAGCACATAAGTATAAATTACAGAAAAAAATCATGGGTTACAGATGAAATTAAAGTAAAATCAATTGAATTAAAAGAACTTTATGATTTATGTAAACTTGAACTTATTTCAAAACAATATTACAACAAAGTAAAAAAATCTGTTGTGGCCAGCACAAGACCTCTCGCCATTTCCATATTAGGCTATATAAGCATTGTATTGCACTTCGCTTTCGAACCGTCGTTTTATAACAAAATATTACAGAACTTTACCCAAATATTGTTTTTTATTATATTTAACATGTCTTCTGCACACATATAATTCTAATTATACCGGGTGTCTACTTTTTTTTCTGAACATAGGAAATACAATGTTAATTTTTTAAAACCCCGATATCTCTTTACCAATTAACTTTAGAGCAAAAAATGTAGAATACTAATTTGTTTAGAATTAAAAATTGCACCCAATGAGCCTAAAAGAATTACCCAAATGAATTTATATCTTTAAAAAAAATAGTAATTAAGTTTTACAATATTCAAGCAATTTTCAGTATGCTATGGAAAATAAAACAATACGATTGCAGAATGTTTTAGTTTGACGTTTGTGAATTTATGGTTATAAACTGTATCTGCTGTAAATTATTGCTGAAATATTTTTCTGATTTTAAAATTTTGTGAACTGTAGCCGGTGTGAAATTTGACGAACACTTGCGTTGAGTTTCTCCATAACACAAAGAAGAACATTAAGTTTAGTTTTATTAAATCTAATTTCTTCATTGGGTACATTTTCTTGGTTCTTACATTTTTTGCAAAGTTTAATTATGCTTCCACTTTCATTAAAATTTTTAATTATAGCGTGAATAGTTCCTACAGATGGAATTCGAAAATTAGGATATAAAGCATTAAACAAATCTCTAATTTGTCTTACGGATTTTCCCGTGAAATGCCATTTTAAACACTGAATTTTTTGTTCGGTTGTAATTTTTTCCATTTTGTTTAATAATCAAGACTAAATTTTACAATTATTTCAGCAATAATTTAAAGCAGATATGGTTTATAACCATAAATTCACAAACGTCAAACTAAAACATTCTGCAATCGTATTGTTTTATTTTCCATGGCATACTGAAAATTGCTTGAATATTGTAAAACTTAATTACTATTTTTTTTTAAAGATATAAATTCATTTGGGTAATTCTTTTAGGCACAATTTTTAATTCTAAACAAATTAGTATTCCACAGTTTTTGTTCTAAAGTTAATAGGTAAAGAGATATCGGGGATTTAAAAAATTAACATTGTATTTTCTATGTTCAGAAAAAAAAGTAGACACCCGGTATCTATTTTTCATTGTATGAGGAAGTTTCTAAATATCAGAGATTGTTCCAATTCATTAACCAGATTGGCGGTATTTCTGATGGATTTATGCATTTTACCACAATTTTACCTATAATTTCAAATATTTAATTAATAAAACAATAAGAAAAATTAAATATACTTCCCAGTAAAAGCTATCAGAATGTCACTAAAACTGGTGATTTTTGACACTGACATGTGTCATTTACAAATTATGTTATAAACATTGGAATTTGTCAACTGGTTTCCTTAGTGCCGTAGCCTCTGCGATTAGTTCACTCTATAAATTATAGTGTCTTTATCTCTAAATCTATACAAGATATAATAAAAATTTTAAGTGTATTAGATGGAGAATTTTATGTTCTTCAATATTTAATACAAAAACCTCCCAAAAATTATATTTAGAAAAATTTTTCTAAGAAACTACTACTTCTGGTTGTTCATTTGTTACCAAAACCTTTTCAGCTCTTCCCAGGAATGTCAGATTGAGGAAACTGCAGTTAAATATTTTTTAAGTCTTATAGTTTTTGAGGAATCGTGACTACAACATCCAGACATACATACATACATACACACACACACACACACACACATACACACATCCACAAAAATCGAAACTGTAGATATACTCAGGGATGTTAATTGTGAAGCATCTGATTCCGTTGACATCGCTAACATGTTCAACAATTATTTTATAAACGTTTCAAAAGACCTTACCTATCGTTAATAATTCTGCATCAGTTAATAATCCAGATTTTTGTAATGAATCTATATTTTTAGCTCCTGTCACGGAACCCGAGTTGTCGCTGATAATGACATTAAATAATTCTTCTGTCACTTGTCTAGATGATATTCCTAGTAAATTAATCAAATCGTCAGTGGATCATTGTACCCCTTACACATTGCATCAATACATCATTCACACAGGGAATTTTTCCTGAAACACTGAAACAGGTAAAAGTAGTGCCTCTGTATAAGAAGGGAGATAAAGAGAATGTCTCTAACTATAGACCAATTACACTCTTATCGGTCTTTCATAAAATTTTTGAAAAAGCTGTATTATCTAAGAATCTCGTCATTTCTCGAGAAGAACAAGTTATTAATTAGCGAACAACATGTATTCCGAAAAGGACACAGCACAATCTCTGCCTTAGCGAATATCCTTGACAATATATACAACTCTTTAGACGGTGGTAATAATGTATATGGCGGATGTATTGACCTATCAAAAGCATTTGATTGTGTCAAACATTCCACTCTCATACGCATTGCAAACTATTATGGCTTGCTTAAGAGGAGTTTGCTCAAGATGGATTGAGTCTTATCTTACCGATCGTAAGCAGTCAGTTATATATAACAATCAAAAATCTGATGTCAAATCTGTAACATGCGGTGTCCCACAGGGCTCCATTCTGGGCCCTGTATTGTTTATTATTTATATCAATAACATTAAAAATGTTTTGGAATCAAATGTCTTTGTTGCATATGCAGACGATGTATCCCTATTAATTCCTGGTCACAGTAGTACTAATGACATATCGGACATTATATCCAATTTGTATAGTTGGTTTGCATCCTTGAATTTAACAGTAAACGTAAATAAATCTGCTTTCATTAATTTTTCAAATAAAAAACGTAATGAAAGTTTACTTATACATTGCAATAAACAGATTTTACCACAAGTCAGCAAATGTAAAATTCTAGGACTTGATATACATGAAAATCTATCATGGGATCCTCATATAGATAATCTCTGTTCACAATTAACATCCTTGTGTTATCTCTTAAAAAGATTAACACAGCTCACAGACTTGAACATAGCAAAAACATTTTATTACGCTAAATTTTATCCAATTATCAGTTATGGTATAATTTTTTGGGGTTTATCAACATCAGCAGAACGTGTATTTATATTGCAAAAACGTGCCATTCGAAATATACATATTTCAACTTCACTATAGGTCATCATGTAGAGAAATTTTTATACGAGAATTGATTCTGTCCAGAATATAGAAAAATATAAATAAACGTATGGAAAAATAAAGATAAGTTCCTTACTTATAGTGACACTCATAGTTATAATACTCGAGGTAAAAATAATTTTGTAATCCCAAAAATTAACTTAAACAAAACTGTGCACAACCCTAACCATATAGGGATTAAAATGTTCAATCATTTGCCTTTGGCCATGAAAAATGTACACTCTAAAAATAAATTTAAATCTGATCTTTTGGTATCTAAAAACTATTACAGTGTAAATGAATTTTTAAATGATAAATTTGACTTGTGAATGATTATGTAATTTATTCTTATTTTATTTATTTTGTGTACCACTTGTTTTGACTTTTCCTATATGATGTATATTTGATCTACAGGAAATAAATATATTATTATATTATTATTACTACCAAAAACTGAACCTATTCTGATTCAATGTTGTGGCACGGAATACTCGTGTGTAGTTTTTAATTTTGTGAGCGGGCGAAGTAAGAAATAAATAGCAGTTTTTGTTTTTCATATAGCCTACTGAAATATCGAATTTATTTAAATATCAATTGAATTTTTTTCAATATTTTTGTTATGTAAGTATATAAAACAATGACATGGTTGAATTAAAAATAAAATACTCTGCAAGTCTTATATAAGAGTTATCGTGGAGGAAAAAATCGTCACACACACACACATACACACACACGCACGCACGTACACGCGCGCACGCATGCACGCACCCACACACACACACACACACACACAACACAAAGAATTATGTTAATTCTGTATTTTTTAATTTAAAATATATTTCTAAAAATTCTATATAAGGCACAAAATTTTTTCTGTAATAAAATTTAAATATAATGATATTAATGAAGTGTAATAAAACTACATCTTTGCGGGCGACTTCGGCCCCCGCCACCTCCGCGGCGAATTCTGCCCCCGCCACCTCCGCGGCGAATTCTGCCGCTTCGACCGCGGCCACTTCTGCCAGTTGACTATCTTAATAGTATCTGTTGTCTGTGGTGGGTGTTGAGATCTGTCAATCTCGTGTTTACTTTGTCATATTTTTGTGTAATTTCGCTTTATTTTTTTAATTTTTATATAAACATAGGTTTATAATAATAATATAATAACAACTGCGATGTTATTGAATATTCAATGAAACTGAAATGATATAAAAATATCATAATGAAATTATTACATGACCTTGTAAGTATTACGTACAATAAAAGTTCCAATATCAATACTAGATAGATGAAAACGATGCTTATATACAAAAGTATTGTATATTCTTATCGCAAAACACTTAAATTAATAACAATAACACAAATATAAGAGAAATTACGCAAAAATATAACAAAGTAAACAAGAGATTGACAGATGTCAATACCACAGACCATATATACTATTTTAGATAGGAAACGTACATGTTGAGCATCGATACCGCATTAATGACGCCATCTGGTGTATGGAAGCAAAAATAAATATAAAAACTCAGTCGGTAGTATCATTACCTACAATTACTATTGCTATATTCGGTTTATTAATTACCCCTAATTAGTACAATTTGAAGTTGAAGCAATTTTTTCACAAAATACTATCATTGCGTAGTTTTTATAAAAAAAATCTACTTCAACTACAAATCAGTCTTACAAAGATTACATAAAATGAGTAAAAAATAATGCATTTTTGAAAACACTGTAATTTCATTTAGGAAAGATACAATACTAATAGCAGTTCATCCATGTTTAAAACTTCCAACCACTTGACAAATAAATCCCAATGAGTTCGAGGATGTCGAAATCTATAGTTTGTTATTCCTAGAATACGATTTTGTAATATGTTTTACTGGTATAAAAATACAATTATATGAAAATATATTTTCACTTACCGGTAGCAGTATAATTTGGTACAGAACACTTTATTCATGTCATCTTAAATATTAATAAGTTTTCTTCACATAAAATAACTACTTATAAGACACAAAAAATATAATCACAATGACAGTCAGAATTGTTTCAAATGAAAATGACAAATGTCAAAATTCGCGCAAAAAATGAAAAAAAAAAAATGACCCACTAATGTACTGGTGTCGCCATATCTAGTGTATGGAAGCAAAACTAAAAATGCTATCCCGGTATCCCGCATTTGCGTTTCCCGGGCCTGGTCAATACTCTCCAAGCAAGTTCACTAGCGGCGCTGACGTCTAAACTTGCATCGCGAATAGCCATAATAAGCGAAGTGCAATTGAATGAAGTTGGCCTTGGTTTTTGTTAAAATTTCTTTTATAATTTGACAGTTGAGGTTACAAAATTAAAGAAACAATGCGGCAAACAAAGCCAGCTTCATTTAGAAAACAATTGTGTTTTCCCATATATTTTAAATGGGTGAATAGGGCTGAAGTATTAAATTTTAAAAGATATTGTTCTTTAAAGAGCATCAAATTTGAAAATATCACGAAATATCCTTTAGATATTTTACAATTAATTTTTGATATTTGGATAAAATTTTGAATAAGTCACGTGATCTGAAACAGGACAGCGGTTCTAATTGGTCCGTTTATAATGGTTTATAATGTAAAAATTTTTGTGTTTGGTGTCAAGTGTATTGTCAAACAAATGTCAAATTTTTAAGATTGGTTCAAGTTGTATAATATGTCGGAAAAAAAAGTTCAAAATAAAATGAGTAATTTACGATATTGTATTGTGTCTTCTTACAAAAATACCTACTATCCGCGAAAAAATTTAAATGTAGATGGCAGCAAAATCGCTTACCGTAATGGGGAAAACAAACTTCAGATAACCATTGTAATAAACGAACGTATCGTGTTGTTAAGTGTTATTTTTGTATTTTTTTTTGTAAATATCTTAGTCCAGTCATTAGGTAGATTTACCCTGCAAAAGGTCCGGTATTTTTGATTTTTGGATATGTTATATATTTAGAGGTCTCAACAAAAAATGCAAGTTTTCCCCCTCGGGGGCCTTCGGGAAGATTTAGGTAGATTTACCCTGCAAAAGGTCGGGTATTTTTGATTTTTGGATATGTTATATATTTAGAGGTCTCAACAAAAAATGCAAGTTTTCCCCCTCGGGGGCCTTCGGGAAGCACCGCCAACTTGAGAAAAAAGGCGCAAAAAAGCAGTTTTTTCTAAATATCTCTTCACTTATTTGCATTAGGCAAAAATAATTATTATCTAATTTATTGACTATAAAATTCTCTACAACTTTTATCTAAAACATTTTTTTCTATAATTAATAGATAGCGAGCTACAGTGCTTCAAACAGAGCAAATTTCTTGAATATTACATGAATGCTTCATTTAAATCATATTTTATTATATTTTTTTTACGTTTTTTTACAAATTACTTTTTGACAATCATTAATTATTATTATTTAACTAATATATATAAATATTAATTATTGTTTATAGTTTTTTTTAATTCTAGATAGCGAGCTACAGTGCTTCAAACAGAGCAAATTTCTTGAATATTACATGAATGCTTCATTTAAATCATATTTTATTATATTTTTTTTTACGTTTTTTTACAAATTACTTTTTGACAATCATTAATTATTATTATTTAACTAATATATATAAATATTAATTATTGTTTATAGTTTTTTTTAATTCTAAAGATTTTTTTATAGTCCAGCAAATTTATGATTTTACCTTAAAGTAATTACAACAAAAGCTTTTTAACGGAATCCAGTCCCAGAAAAGTGCGCTGAATAACATATCAATATCTTCCCGAAATCGGAGCAGGGAACCTCCCGCCAATTTGGACAAATGGCGGCATATTCAGGTTTATGGCCATTTGCTTAAAACAATAATTATGAAAATATTTAAATTACTCAAAAAAACAAACAATATTACGTACTTGATACTTAGTCTAATAGGTTTCAATATTTACAATAGTTTACATTCGACGTGGCATCGAAAGAAGTAAGTTATCGATAACTGTTGCCACGTGCTAAAACGACCAAACGTCGAATAATGTCGGCAGGATAACGTAGCCTCAGACGGGCGAGGATACGGCTGCTAGCTTTTATACAGTGGGAGGGAGTGGGTCGTTTAGGAGTCGTAGGAATGGTAATAACTAAAATAAAAGTAAGGGCGCCACTGGGTTGTATTTTATCAATAAAAGGTTGTACCTTCTTAATGTGGCACACAACCAAGAAAGTGCCACAACTGGAGGTCAAATGGAACAGCACAATGGTGCAGGCGACTAAATAAAGCTCCGTAAAGTTTAAGTGCGAGTTATATTAAATATTTGAGCATATTATGTTATATTATATTCACAGCAAATAAATTTACAATAACAATAATCATTTATTCATTAAATGGACCGACTAGCATCCGGCCGATTAAAACATATAAATATCGTTGACCAAAATTACGGATGAGGATCGTAAATTCCCAAAATAATAGTTTAAATAACCCAAGCGAGATTACATATATAACTAAGAAAAGTGCATACATCAACAGCAGGTAATAGGGGATGTGTGGCGTGTGAACGGGTGAGGACGTCAAATAAAACAGGCAATAATATCCCGTAAAACAAAATAAAGGCGCAAATAAGATTAGTCCGAGGTTGGTCGACCAAACAGGGTAGCAATGCGAGCGCAAAATACCTAAAACGATGATTATATCCAGTCCTAGCCCCTTCCCGAACCGTTACAAACCCTAACTAGGCTTCACACCTTCGTTTATCTTGAAACTATACCGAATAACTACAAAACTCGCGTGAGTTAGCACATTTATGTATACAAACGAATAAACGACCCCCTAACAGTATAGAAGATATTGAGGATCAAATTTAAATCAACGTAACTAAGTACTAAATGTTTGAATAATTTTTAAAATATCTGCTCAAAATTATATCTATGATTACACCAGTGAAAATATTGATAATGTGAAACAGAGTTGTTGTTAATAATAATAATAAAATGAATAATATAAAATGGAGCTTATCTGGCCACTCAGTGAGAGTGATGACGTGGTATGACGTATCTCGTGACGTGGTGTGACGTCTCGCGTGACGTAGTATACGTGGAAAAATGGCGATGGCCTCCGACTTCCAGAACATGCGGTCACCAAGCTCAAGAAGTTCCACAATCCAAATTCGAATAGAATAATATCCAAGGGCGAGGAAGAGACAATAGCAACAATAACGACAACAAGTACCTCCAGAATAACAAGCCTGAAAGGGAATCTATTACATTGCTGGTCTATGGTACACATAATGAAAAATTACAATATTATCAATGAAATATTATGCAAATTCTAAATTATTACTAAATTATAATATAAATAAATATACTTATATGTACCTGAGTTAGTGGGCGGCTGAATGTATTTTCAATAACCATGTGCTTATTTATCCGGAAAAATCCGCGGGAATTAATTTCCCAATTGCTATAGTTTCAGTTATAATCCCAATTATTGGCGAGTCAGGATTTATCCCAAAATCACAATATTCACAAGAAATAATGAGAAATATGACTCAATACTGAACACAGTTACACACAGCTAAGAAGCAATCGAATCACCATAGGTGTTTTTTGGCGATACACTGGTTCAAAAACGGTTTAACCCGGTTCAAACCATTACATTTTAGCGTTGCAACGGTGACGTCACTGACGCAAGCGGTTAAACCGTGTTCAAACCGTTTTGTCAGCCGGTTCAAAACAGTTTTTAGGTTAATATTATTTAAGGTACCAAAATGATCATTAATAAACCGAATAAACTAGTAAATGTTGAAATGGAAAATAATTTGCCGTTAAATACAAATAAAATAAAAAATAAAACACACTCTGATGTTACTATTAGAGCAGTTCATTTTAATTTTTAAGGTTAGAAACTTAAAATGACAAATGTCCGTGGTTCAAAACATTTCATTTTAGCGTAGTACAGACTTATGACGTCATTTATGCAACTGGTTCAAAATTGATGACGTTTCGATTCAAACCGTTTTTGAACCAGTGTATCGCCAAAAAACAGCTCATGTGAATTTTATCTGTCCTCGAATCTACGATTCAACTTTTTCGTATATGCTCAAACTTGCAAAATAATTATCAAGAAATGGCAAATCTATTCACCCTTAATACCCTATGACCAGCAATGCAGTAGGGGACTATCTATTGCTTAAGACTAGGGCGATGAGTAAGATGTGAAATAAATATCAAGATATAAAATGGATCGTGACACTGTTTTATAAAAATTGTTAACGTTTTCCTGCAATTTTTTAGTTTTTCATCCACCACTCTGATCTTGTTAAAGATATGATGACGCGGTTTTAAAATTTGAATTCAGCATGAAATTCTCTTTAATATCATGTATTACACGATTATTGCCGATGAACAATTGGCGAGTTACTAACAACTAAAACTCACATGAAATTCCTCTAAAATTTTAAACATCTGAAAATCGGCTCTTTTCTCAATTTTTCATCAATCACTTTGACACCTATTAAATACTTAATATTGGTTATCTGTAAGCCAGTTGAAATTTTGGACGAAAAAAAGAAAAAAGAGCCGATTTTCAGATGTTTAAAATTTTAGAGGGATTTCATATGAGTTTTAGTTGGTAGTAACTCGCCAATCGTTCATCAGCAAAAATAGTGTAATACACCATACGAAAGAGAATTTTATGCTGAATTCAAATTTTAAAACCGCATCATCGTATCTTTAACATGATCAGAGTGGTGGATGAAAAACTAAAAAATTGCACGAAAACGTTAACAATTTTTATAAAACAGTTATCGATAACTTACTTCTTTCGATGCCACGTCGAATGTAAACTGTTGTAAATAGTGAAACCTATTAGACTAAGTATCAAGTATGTAATATTGTTTGTTTTTTTGAGTAATTTAAATATTTTCATAATTGTTTTAAGCAAATGGCCATAAACCTGAATATGCCGCCATTTGTCCAAATTGGCGGGAGGTTCCCATGCTCCGGTTTCCGGGAAAATATTGATATGTTATTCAGCGCACTTTTCTGGGACTGAATTCCGTTAAAAAGCTTTTGTTGTAATTACTTTAAGGTAAAATCATAAATTTGCTGGGCTATAAAAAATCTTTAGAATGAAAAAAAAAAAAACTATAAACAATAATTAATATTTATATATATATATTAGTTAAATAATAATAATTAATGATTGTCAAAAAGTAATTTGTAAAAAAACGTAAAAAAAATATAATAAAATATGATTTAAATGAAGCATTCATGTAATTTTCAAAAAAGTTGCTCTGTATGAAGCACTGTAGCTCGCTATCTATTAATTATAGAAAAAAAAATGTTTTAGATAAAAGTTGTAGAGAATTTTATAGTCAACAAATTAGATAATAACTATTTTTGCCTAATGCTAATCAGTGAAGAGATATTTAGAAAAAACAGCTTTTTTGCGCCTTTTTTCTCAAGTTGGCGGTGCTTCCCGAAGGCCCCCGAGGGGGAAAACTTGCATTTTTTATTAGGACCCCTAAATATACAATATATCCAAAAATCAAAAATACCCGACCTTTTGTGGAATAAACCCTTATTTTTCTACCAAATGACTGGACTATCTGTGATTATTAAAATTTTCTGATATGGAAATATCATTAGCAGATATTTTTTCATACTTAAATGGAAAAATACGGCGGACTGTAGAAGGAGAAGCTATATTTAAAGGTAAATATATGTGGCACACAAAGTATAACCTGTAAATATGATGTTATTAATATTTTATAGCGGGACATATTATGTTATGTGGATTAAAGAAAGATACCGACGAGAAGGAATTGTTAGGATTGTGTCTTCAAACTTCTAATTGAAAGGGTGCACCACATAATATTAATATTAAATTAAAAAATAATGTTAGCGAATGGCGTGCTACCTGTTCTTGCAAAGCTGGTCTAAGTGGTTCATGCAAACATAAATTGTCGCTACATTAATTTATGCCAATAGGTAATAGGTAAACTAATTAGAATGTAATTACAGTAATATTTACTATATATCCATTAAGAGAATGCAACTTAAAATAATAATTTGTATTTTTATTATGGATTAACATTTTTCATGAGTGATTCGTTGTTATTTAGTTTAAATTGCATTTAAAAGTTGTTGATAATAATTCTAAAGACATAAATATGTTTGTAAGCATGAAGAATTGCAAGAAATTATTTGCAAGTCTCCGAATACTGCCACCCCGAAGTGAAGAAAAAGAAACCAAATTCTCCATCCAAAGAAGAATTATCTGAACTTCAAGATAGTTTTTGATATGATGACAAGTAGTGGTATAATTGGTATTTTTTTCACTCCAATTAATATTGAATGTGCTAATTAAAATTCAAGCAGCCTGGAAGAACAATGTATACTATTTACATTTAATTTGTTAGAAGTTTTAGGTCCGGTTTTATAAACAAATTCTTCTTTGAGATTTATTTCCACAGTAAATTTATTTATTTTTAATAAATGCGCATTATTTTAAATAGTTTTAATTAATTTTAACATTGCTGTTTTAAATTCATTTATAATTTCCACGACTTGATGGAAATTTACTATGTAAATAAGTTTAAGTGGAGAATAAACATTTATGTAAAATCAGGTATTAATTTATAAGTAATGTTATATAGTAAGATAGAATATTATTGTAATGAAGATGAATTGTTCATACAAATACATTCATATACTTTGTAACCTTTTTCCCTATTTTTAATACATAAATCCATGCTTGTCGCATCTTTAAATCTTTAGGAAAATAATGTAACGATATATTCTCACTTGAATAGTTGTTACATTGTGGAACTGAGCAATATTTTTTACATTTACTCATTTTCTTTATGAAATGCGTATCTCTTTCAATGTAAACAACAACTTGTTTTCCTTACTTGGGAACTATTAAATTTTGCCACCAGATGTCAGCTACTTTGAATTTTTTCGCGGATAGAGTTTATAAATTTGCCAAAAGATGCGAAGAAAAGAAAATTGTGGCTAGAAGCAGTAGGTCGAAGAGCTGATAATGTCAGAAAAATCGTGTTTTCATGTTTGTGAAGATCATTTCAACACTTTCATCCACCTTCAAGATAACAGTATAACAGTACCTATATTTTTGTTGCTTCACTTTATGTTCAGGGCAAACTTTACATATACTATACAGATATCTTTTCTCGACATAGATCTACATATCCTACAGCAGAATCATGCCCAGAACTTTAAAGTAAAATATATTATCAATTTATATAGTAAATTCAGTTTTTATATTGTATTTTACCTCAACTCTTTAACACCCCTTATTTCGGTAGCTGTAAAACAATCGATATAAATTCAGCCAGCATCCAGCTATCGACCTTCTGTAAATTGTTCGACTTAGATTAAGTGTAATTATTATTCATTTACAATGAGCAATGTCAGCGTCAAATGTCAAATTAAAAGATTTTTTATTAACTTGTGACAAACTACAGCCTACGTTTATTTATATAAATAATATGAATAAACGTAGGTGATGGAAAAACTATTTTCCTATTGGCTATTAATGATGTAATGTATGTGCTTCTACGTCACAGGGGTGCGGGGTAGTTTTTCAGGACGCCAATCTTTTTATTTAATTATTTCCACAAATAACAACAAATTATTAAAATAAAAATTATTACTAAGAAAATCATTGCATAAACTTTCATTTAAAATAGTTTTTGAAAAATGTGAAACAGGCTCATTGAAAAACTAGTGGGATTTGATAATATTCCGTAACAATAAAAAAAATTCTTATTCCCTAACAGTTTTCAGAGTTAGAGAATGTGTGACTTCCATAGTAGTGTTAGAGAAAATAGATTTCTTTTTATATGTACATCGCGTTAAAGCGGTTCAGTCATAGTAGGTACCGTCAAACGGGGTTATATGGGACATTTTTTGTTAATTGTTTTGAATAACTTCTCGTGTATTTAAGTTATTAAGAATGAAAAATTGATTGAGATAGGGGATAGTATGAAGCATATTAATATACTTTAAAAAAAAATCATTTGTAGTAAATACCATTTTTTAAAAAAAATACTAGGTGTCCCAAATTACCTTCATGTTGGTGTAATATGGGACGCTTGATTTTACACGGCTATATCTTATGCTAGAAATAATATGGACCATATATTTGCGGTATATAACCTTTATGGGACACCTAAGAATTATAAAAAAAAGAATAAAAAAAAATTATGGATAATAAGGAAGTTAGGATATAAAATAGATTAAACGAACATACAAAATAACACAGGGTTTATTCGAAATATTGTGTTGAATAAGACACTGTTTTTCATATAAAATTATTAATTAGTTTAGGAAATAACACATACAAGGCACAATGACTTATTCAAAGTATTTTTCTGGAAAAATATGCATTCCTCTTAATATCTCAGGCTCGGGCAGTAAAACTTTAATATTTTCATGAGAAACAGAGCATTTCTCATCAATATTTGGATATGTAAATTCATTTTTCTTTTCTCCATAATTTCTCATACACAAAATTTCATAATTTCTATTTTCTTGTAGTTAATATCTTGGCGACGAATTTACGATTGCTTTCTTTTTTGGTTCCAGCATTATACGTAAATGCTACAATCACAAACCTATTTGGCATTATACAATTGTTTTCAGTCTCTTCCTCTATATCTTTACTTTTGTCAGAATCAGATTCAGTTTCATAATCTGTCTCTTCTTTTTCAGACGCTTCTGTCTGTTCCACTGTATAATTTTCTATCTCTTCAGCATCCGGTTGTATTTGATCAGTTATAGAAACTGACCGTCCTGGTGCTACTTCAATTTTCCGACTTCGTTTGTGTCTGGGCTGTTCGACATTTACCGTTGCATTACTCACAATTTCGGTGAAGCTGGCCATAAGTGTATCAGCCTCATTATCTGGTAAGGCTTGTCGAAGCAAAAGTTTGAGCACTTCATTCCTATCAACCGGAAATATGCCGGCTTTTTAAATCCTGAGCGAATGTTTTCTTCGTTGTTTTTTAATTCACCTAAGGTTTTGTTTAGCAGGGCTGGAAACACTGATTTCGGAATACATCCCCTGTTTTTCAGTTTCCATGAAGTTATTACTTTTCTCCAGGCAATTTTTAGTGGCCGGAAGAAGGAGACATCTAACTTTCTCTTGTATATTCTGGGCATTGTGTCCCATAAAACCCCTAAAAACAATTTTTTATAAATAATTTTATTGTAATAAGCCGCTTTATAGTTAAAAAATAATTTTTTGACAGAAGGTTGTTGAGGTTATGTACTTTCAAATGAACAGTATAAATACAGAAAAAATATCGTCATACGTTCGGTATAAAGGAGACTATTTGATGCATAAATTATTAGAATTATGTTAAGCAATATATTCAATTTAATTATAACTAACTACGTTTTTAACAAAGCTGCCTACTCCCTGACGTTCACTCATCAATTGAACACTTACGGCCGAATTCACCATTATTCCGTTGATTAATGGTCAACTGGAGTGGGATCACGTAAAAATGAAAACGATATTGCGATTTTCGAGAAGTGAAAACGATATTCGTTTCCTTAGCGATCACGTAAAATTAGTCACTCACTACGTTTTCAACTTCGGTTATTTCCGTAAAGTGACTGCGTTTTGCGAAAACGGTATCGTTTTTAGACTAATGTTTTTGTATTAAATAGTAGTTTTGACAGATAATTTATATGTCATTAAAAATTTTAATTTAATGTCAAAACGTATTATTCTGGCCTTTCGTTCATAATAACAATGCTATAAGAATTGAAGATGGATACAAGTTAAATTATCAATTAGTTACAGATGCTATGTGTTATCTAATTTTGTTCCTTTTTATATTCCAGAAGAAAAATTTATGAAGTAAACAAAAATATTTCTAAATGTATAATTAAAACTTTAAGAAACCATTTAAGACTGCAAGTAGACAAGATATTAATTTTAAAGTAATCTAGTTTTTATTACGTTTTGTATTTCAAGTAAGTAAAGTTGGGCTACATTTAAATAACGGCGCATAACCTTCGGACAGGTTGCGGAAAATGATCAATTCATAAATTTTAATTTTGTGTAAAAACTACAAAATATTAATCACAAAACACAAGCTACAATCGTTATCTCTTTTGCTTCGAAGAATGCAATAGTTATTAAAATTTCCTTTCTTGAATTTATTCTTGTAATCAATATTCTTGGGCTGGAATCAAAATATGCTTTGTTGTAATCAACGCGTTTACAGTTACTAGAATATCAACAATGCCAGAAAATATTTCTTTTAGGTAGTTCTTTCCACTAACTAAGAAAATATCTAATCAACAAGATTTCAATCTTCTATCATAATTTTCAAAAGAGTAAAAATATAGTTATAGTAAATCATAAGCATTTGGTTCTTTGTTAGTATTAAAACATTCATGAATTTTTCGTAGATTCATTCTTGTAATCAATATTCGTTTTATAATTATCGTATTTCATTATAATTATTTCATTTTCGCTGTGCTAAAAAGAATACCTTTCAAATTTGATATATTAATTTAAAGAAATTTCTTTCCAAAACGTCAAATTTAATTCACTGCTCACTACAATCTTTTACTTAAATGTAAGTAAATTAGAAAAAGATATACCTATACCCAAATGTATGAAATAAAAAGGGACATAAGATACGACTATCGTTTTCACATGCTTTGAGAGTGTCGACTAGAATTCACATTTTTTTCGGTCCAAAACGATATCGTTTTCGGTTTTCACTATTTACGCGTTCACATTTTCACTTGTCGACAGTCGCAATATCGTTTTCACAGTTACATGATCCCACTCCTGATTAGGGAATGAAGCTGATTTGTAAATCAACGTTTGTTTTAATTCACCAACTTGATTCCTGTACAAAATAATCATGATCAACAGATTCACAGTTTTGTTTTGGTTTTTGACAGTTAATGTAACTGTCATATAATTTTATTCGTGGTAATTGTACTTTCCATTAAAAAGTATTAATATGTAAGTTTTTAATTGATTTGTGAAATATATTTTATAATTTTTCTATAATAATATTATATTTTTATTTTGATATAGGTAGAAATTTACACAGATTCTAATAAAGGAATGTTCTTAAATATAGTGAAAATGAAAGAAATAAAAATATATTTAAAAATAATGAAACCTTTGATGTTTTAAATAAAGATAAAGAAGAAGCATGAGGCAAAGCTACAAATTAGTATAATAGCCAGAATTCTGACATAGTTATAAATATGAAAATTTGGATTCAAAGATCTGATCAAAGCTTGATTCATGGAATAGGACGAATCAGTTGATCATTGATTTTGATTAGTAGATTAGCTTGATTTTTAATGGTGAATTTGATTGATTCAGAATTAGCGTTGATCTGTGGGTCAACTCACGATCAAAGAATGGTAAATTCGGCCGTTAGAGATATTTTTTGCTATTATGTTGGATAAAACAGTTCTGGCGCATGGCGCGATTTTTAAAAATATGTCGTACTGTCCCAAATTACCCCGACTGTCCCATAAAGCCCTGTTTGACGGTACTCTCATGCAGTGAAGGTCGGATTAACTGCACTTGAGAGGCCGAGGCTAAATAAATTGGCGAACCTAGTTCCAGAAAAAAAAGAATGACAAATAATTGAATTTTTATTAAAATTATTTTTTTACGTGTTAGAGAATACCAAAACTATTTTCTAATATGTGCCTTCATAGTCTCGTAGTTATAAATAAACCAAATATACACAGCTAATGACAAATGTTTACAATGTTATGACACGTGTAATTCACATTACATGTTATATTTGTAACTACCAATCACCATGAAAATCACATAAATAAAACAATATCTGGTAGCACAAGCCTTGTTTTAACTAAAACGCTGTTTAAAGTACTGAAAAATCAACTTTCTGCACACTCGTCAATAGGGTGCTACGTGGCTCAAGCAACCTTCACAATGAGGAATTTGTTATCGCTTTTCAGAAGTGAAAATTTTTTAACATGTGTATCTCGCCTGCAAACGTACAACTCGAGGCTAAAGTATGAAACTAATGTCATAATTCAAAGCTAATTTATATACCTATTTATTATACAGTGTGTCCCATTTAGAAGTGCCACCATTGGGATCTCGAGAACTATAAGAGATACGATGTCGGTTAAATGGAACTTTTTGTGCGCCTTTGGAAGGCCAACTCAGACGTGCTTTTGTTTTTTCAAAAATTCTCATAGGGCACTAGATAATGATGAAAAACTGAATATTGTTGATTTCTTCTTTTTTAAATAACTTCTAAACTATTAGTAACTGAGAAAAACGTTTCAGATATAAAAGATAGATATTTTTATTAACTAACCAGTGGCGTACGAAATAAATTTTTATATACGTAAGTTTTTGAGATGTAACACAAACTTATATTTTTTTAAATAGAACCCATTTCTGATTTTAGTCTCAAAAATAATAATATTTTTTTCTCTTTTCAATGATGTAAAGCTTATTATGTTCTATATTTGTTTTGCTCCTAAAATTTAATTTTTCTCTTTATTTTCCTGAATTTTCTTAATATTTCCCAAAAAAACATTATTATTTTTATTAATTATATTGTATTTGATCGAAATAATTTGTTTTATGCCTTTATTACTTAATATTTTCATTCTAGACTCATAATTACAAATTACACTATAATATGCCAAGGGCGACCAGATACAAAATATTATAAAAATTAGTTTGATACGAGTTTTGAGCAAAATTTTCTAACTAAATAAATTATTTAAATACAAGGAGTATTTCTAAATAGAAATCTACCAATATTTTCAAAATAATTATAAATTTAATACAAAATAAGGAAAAAAAAATAATAATTTAGAAGACAAAACAAATATAAAACATAATAAATAAATAATAATATAAAAGAGTAAAAAATAATGATTTTTTTGAGACTAAAATCAGATATGGGTTCCATTTAAAAAAATATAAGTTTGTGTTATATCTCAAAAACTTACGTATATAAAAATTTATTTCGTACGCCACTGGTTAGTTAATAAAAATATCTATCTTTTATATCTGAAACGTTTTTCTCAGTTACTAATAGTTTAGAAGTTATTTAAAAAAGAAGAAATCAATAATAATCAGTTTTTCGTCATTATCTAGTGCCCTATGAGAATTTTTGGAAAAACAAAAGCACATCTGAGATGGCCTCCCAAAGGCGCACAAAAAGTTCCATTTAACCGACATCGTATCTCTTATAGTTCTCGAGATCCCAATGGTGGCACCTCTAAATGGGACACACTGTATACAACTGTCAATATTTTCAAACTATTTTAATAGTGTAAAATATAAAAATTCCAAGAACGAAAAGCGAATATAGAATTCTAAAAGTACGTGCTACCAAGACTCGTAAAAGTAATTGGAATCAACTGATCTGTGTGCGCTTGTTCACAGACCATATAGACTATTTTAGATAGAAAACGTACGTGTTAAGCATCGGTATCCACTGAACTCAATATAATATATTGAGTTCATTGAGAATACCCCATTGACTATTGTACTCGTATGTAGATCTTTGATCGTGTAAAGCTACCTTAAATGTATAATTTTAAACTATAGAAATACTAGTGAAGTTAGCACCAAAAATGTGAGCGCAAATTCTGAAATTTTGCCAATAATTAGCGACTAATATGCGCCTATTTGCGCCCTAAAATTTTTTGTTCTATCTTTATTTACTTAAGAGATATTAACAATTAATTATTTTTGGTGCCAACTTCACATCAGCACCAAAAGTACTACGTAACATTCCTTTCTTTATACCAATAATTAGCGCCCAATTTGCGCTCATTTACGCCGTAATTTTTTTTATTCTATCTCATTCTATTTACGAGATATTAACTATAATATATTTTGGTGCCAAGTTCACGCCAGCACCAAAAGTACTAAATATCATTCGTTTCTTTATACTGATAATTAGCACCCAATTTGCGCTCATTTGCGCCCTAAAATTTTTTGTTTTATCTCAATCCATTTACGAAATATTAACTATAATATATTTTGGTGCCAAGTTCACGCCAGAACTAAAAGTACTACGTAACATTCTTTTCTTTATACCAATAATTAGCGCCCAATTTGCACTCAGTTGTGCCCTAAATTTTTTTATCTATCTCATTCTATTTACGAGGTATTAACTATAATATATTTTGGTGCCAAGTTCACGTCACCACCAAAAGTACGGAACATTCTTTTCTTGTTACTAATAGTTTGCGCTTATTTGCGCCCAAAAGTTTTTGTTATATCATTCCATTTATGAGATATTAACGATAATATATTTTGTTGCCAAGTTCACGTCAACTCCAAAAGTACTGCGTACCATTCTTTTCTTTGAATCCATATTAGGGCGCAATTTGCGCTCTAAGAATTTTTGTTCTATCTCATTAATATATATGATAACTCTCGGTTATTATTTGGTGAAAATAAGGAAAATAAAATAAAAGATTATGTATTATAACAACTTGTATACGCATTCAAGTGCAATCTACAACTGCATCGATAATAATTATTTGCTTATTCTACAAATTAATTGTTTCGTGTCGGCTTCAAGACGTACGCCTCCGATGCCTTACTGATTTCTGCAGCATCAGCACTCAAATACCTCAAATAAACAACTGCAAAACACACAATAAACATAATTTAATTTTGTACTTGGCGGGATCGCCACCCTTTCTTTTTAATTACGCTTTATTTTCAGTTTTAGTTTCAGCGGGATTGCCGCTTTACCAATTTTTAGCAGGATTGCCGCTTTTCGGTTTTTAGCGGTATTGCTGCTTTTTCAGTGTTTAGCGGGAATGCTGCTTTCTTTTAGTTTTTAACGGGAATGCCGTTTTTTCAGTTTTTAGCGGGAGTGCTGCTTTTTCGGGTTTTTTTAACCGGAATGCCGTTTTTTTCAATTTTTAGTGGTATTGCCACGGTACTGTATTAATTTTTAATTTTATTAAGTGCTTCTACCATGCAAAATAACCTAACTTTTGTTTACTTATATTTTGTGGGGTCGCCACAACCATTTACACATTTTTGTACGTTTGCCACCCAGTTATTTAACAATTAGTGAGATTGTCATAACTTTTTACCTTCCGTCACCTTTAGGTAAGGAAGGTATTGCCTTTGGTCAAAAAATTCGGTGGTGAGTTTTTAATGAATAAGCACGTTTTAGGGTCCCTACAATACGAATTTACTATTTTTAAGATGATGTATGTATGTAAATTTTTCTCCAACGATAACTCTAATACTATAATTCTAAAAATTATAATTCTTTCGTATTCCCCTTCTGTACATCCATATGAAGAGTTGATTAGATTTTGGTTCTAATTAATCCACCGGAAGTACCCTTATTTGAAGTTTTTAACAATTTTTCTTAAAAAAACGCAGTTAAATATTATTTTTTGACATTTTGTTATTATATTTATTAGAGAAAATACTCTTCTCTATATGGTTTGATTATTCATTTTCCTTCATATTCAATAGATGTAGAGTTAAAGCATTATAAAGAAATTAATTTTGAAAAATTAGTCAGCTTTGCTATTTATCATGGAAACAGCTGATACATTCAAAATTCTAATTGACAGATGTGTGTTGCAAGTCCAAAACCAAATATGGAAAGTATGGGATGAAAAATTAGTATTTCATAGTGGTCCTCTCAAGTGACATGCAGTGAAAGGCTAAAAAGAAGATGTATCTCAGAAGACTTAAGAAAGGAAGGACTGTGTGAAGAAGATGCGTTGGACAGGAATGAGTGGAAGAGAAGAGGAAACAGCGACCCCTAATAAAATAGGGGAAAGCTGAAGCAGAAAGTAAAATTTGTCAAGTACATTTTTCTTAGTGTATGTTTATGTCATAATTTTATTGGATTTATAGAACCTTTTCAAATGAACTTTTGGTATGAAATTTGTAAAAAATAGTATTTGTTCGTGTTCGATTTTACATGATATTATATAGAAACTGTTCCACGGTCCTTTTGGTGTGGGATTTGTGCAAAATACATCGAATTGACGAAAGGTCTTGTGCTGGCCACAACAGATTTTTTTTAATATTGTAGGGTTGCCACATTTAACAAAATTTTGAAATTAAATTTCAACTGTGCTTCAACCACACACGGAACTTTATAAATTGTATGCAAAAATTATGATGACTTCGTGCAGGTTCGCTGCTATTTAATAAGTAAATACTCACAGTTTTATGTGATTACATTGACTTAGGCCATGGTCGAAGCTGCTCATGAGCCGCTACTGTATCATGTTTGCCTTTCTTCGTTAGAAGATAACTTTCATTGGGTAGAATCTTCTTTACACTATACGGTCCCTTATATTTTGTCTTCAATTTCCCACCACCAGCTAATTGTGAATCTTCCACGGCGACTTCATCACCTACGGAAAACAGTTTTGCAGCATAGCGAGACAGATTAAATTTTTGTGCTCTCTCGTTTTCAATGCGTGACAAGCGTGCTTGTGTCTGAGTCACAGCTTTATCAGGGTCAATGATACATTTGTTTATCACCGTGTCACCTAAAAATTGCTGAGTTGCCTCTAATCTACAATTTCTTCCGAAATGCAGTATCACAGGTGCGAAACCTGTTGAGGAATGTATTGTAGAATTCACATTATCTTGGATGTATGCTACTGCTGTCACCCAATTTTTCTCGTTTTCATTTGTCACGGTTGCTCTTAACAGATTAAACAATGTACGCATGACACGTTCAACTTACCCATTACCCCGTGGCATTCCTGTTGCAATATGATGCAATGCCACATTTCGCTCACTTAGAAAATTTTGAAATACAATGGAAGTAAATACTGCTGCCCTGTCAGCAATGATACGCCGTGGCTTTCCCATTTCTTCAAATACTTCTGATAATGCTAATATTGTGTCATCTGTAGTTTTCTTTTTTAATAGTTTGAAATTACAGTATTTTGAGAATCCGTCTACTATCACTCGACTTAACCAGTGGTCTATATGCCAAGTGTCTAATACGTTTTTCGGCTTTTCGCCTTTTTGCCAAAGACCGCTACGTCGACTAGTATATAATTTTCCTAAAACACATGCTCTGCAGTTCCTGATGTATTTCTTAAGACACTGGCTCATTTTCGGCCAATATAAGTCCTCACGCATTTTATTAATGCATTTTTCCCATCCTATGTGTGAAGATTTATCGTGATATAACTGCATTGTATGTAATCGAGCAGCAATAGGCACAAAACATTTCGGTATTTCATTATTTGTTACTACAATACCATCTCCATAATCAGCATGATTTTGAATAACTTTTTGACAAAAATCGTCATTTTTCTGAAAATCTGTTTCAGTTGACGAAGGGCTAGATCGCCGTATGCTCTTCGCTATATACACTGTTTCAACAGGGTTCCGACTAAGATAATCTACGTGAGACATTTTGTTGCCAGGTCTGTACTCAATTGAAAAATCGTAAGCCTGTAATTTTATCTAGAGATGCATTCGGGCCGGGCTGGGCCGGGATTTGAGGTTTGGATCGACTCGGCTCGAAAATAAAAATTACCGGCCCGACTCGACAAAAAAATTAGCTAGCCCGGCTCGAAAATTGACTCGAAATCGGGCCGGGCCGGGCCAAAGCTCGAAATTGGGTGCATCCGGCATTCCGAATATTGATTTTTATATTAACACTTTCGCTGCGTACGACGCACACGTTGCGTCCCGTATGTTGTCGAACCATTGCGCACGCCGCATCAGGTGCGTCCAGTACTCTATCTTGTTTCAATCGGCATCGTTTCGTCAGCCTTGTAAAGAGAACAATGTGCGTTGGCAAGCATTGTCAGACAACTACAGAAAAGTGATTTGTTGGGTTAGTTTACAGTTTGATTTTTTTTGCGCCATGGGTGACAACAACCAGGGCTATTTACACTCAAAAGGGCTAAAAACACAAATATTAAAATAATGGCTATTACATAAATAAAAGATAAAACATCAAGCAAATAAACATGATTTGTTTAACATGTTGATTTCAGAATTCAAGAGGTTGGACGCATAGGTGCGTCGTTAGCATTGCCGAACCAAAGGTGTCCACAATGCTGCCGACGCACCGTATGCGTTTAAAAAAAAATACTGAAAAATAAGAGTAAAGACTTCTACATACACATAATATTAACAAATTGAGAAAAAAAAACTAGAATTGCGCCAAAACTCATTACCGCGTTGCGGGTGCGACGCGTGTATTAATACGCAGCGAAAGTGTTAAGGCGAAATGTTTAACTTTTTTCGTGTCAAACTTATAAAAAACCTCTACATTCTTATAACTTTCAATATTAGTTAACATAAGTAGTTAAAAAAGAGACCCTTCTAGTGAAAGTTTATTATAAAAATTACAGACCTACAAGTATTTAACACTTTACCAAAGAATTTAAACAACTTTTTCACAAATCTTATATAAAAAAATATAATTTATAATTTACATAAGGATTTTTTATCTAACTTTGTTTCTGCTCAAAAATAGGACAAGAAATCATTATGGTAGAAACAAAAATCACTTTTATTTAAGTATACGAGTAATAACAATAATAATAGCAAGTTATGAGTACGGTCCTGTCTACTCTGCACGAAGAAGACACCTTATGCATATCAGCATAATTTTCATATATAAACTTGTAACTGTATGTTTTGAATGCTTTTATTGTCTTTATGTCTTTTCAAGAAGTCTGTAATGTACAATAAATTCCAATTGAAATCTTTTTAAAAACTCTCTTTTCGTTGTCACCCACATAATTGGCACAGTCTTGGTAGGATACCCGAAGTTAGGCGTATCGCACGAACTTTTGTTTTAACAATTTATCGGGTATAACAATTTTCGGTTCGCGAGTTCGCGAGTGCAATCGGAGGTATATCGGTTCGCCGTGAAACGTCCAACACCGAGACAGCGAGAAGTTGAAGATTTCAGCACACCCTGGTCGAGGACAAGCATCGCCAACACCAGCCCAACACACCCTGGTTGAGGACAAGCATCGCCAACACCAGCCCAACACACCCTGGTCGAGGACAAACATCGCCAACACCAGCCCACACACCCTGGTCGAGGACAAACATCGCCAACACCAGCCACACACGCTAGCTGAGGACAAGCATCGCCGACGCCAGCACTAGGTTACGAAGTCCTGGGTTAAGATCACATCTCCGAACCTATAGGCACTAGCTGTAAGAAAAGAAATGAAACGAATTCTACTACTGTAAGTGCTCAAACATCAATTATTTTTCCTATCCTTAAAAAACATTCAAATTCATAACATATTTCAAGCAGAAACTTTCAAAATTAATTAAAAAAAAAAAAAAAAAAAACTAGTATATAAGCGTATGTCTTTACACGACGTAGAAGCTCTAGCTGATAATCTAAACAATTTCACACTCGATAACGACGTAGAAATGACACCACCCTTACAACAAACGCCGCAAGTGGCTCAACAAACGGCAAGCTTACAACTGCTCAGATTACATTTAGATGTTATTCCAAATTATGATGGTAACCCCCATACCATGAACATATTCTTAGACGCATGTCAAAATTTAGTAGATACATTTGGCAGTACCGACGTCGTTCTTAACAACTTTCTAGTCAGAGCAATTCTCGGAAAATTAACAGGCCGAGCGATGATCCTTATCGGTTCTCGCACTGAGTTAAAAAGATGGGAGGACATAAAAAATATCATAAAAGAAAGTTTTGGAGACCAACGAAATTTAGATTGCTTAGTACAAGACCTTATTGCATTAAGACCGCAAAAAAATGAAACCCCTTATAATTTCGGTATGAGATGCCAAGATGCAAGAAGTTTAATAACCTCTAAATTAAATTGTTCCACTTATACAGAAGACGAAAGAAAAATTAGACAATCAAATTACGACGACCTCGCATTAAAAACCTTCATAAGAGGTCTACCTCCATTTATTCAAAATAATGTTAGACTAAGAGACCCTGACAAACTCGAGAAAGCCATGAGTCTAGTAATAGAGGAAGAAAACTTTCTTTACACCAACCAGAGACAAAACACACTGAATATGCACTCCAGTTTTAAACCTACACAAAGAATTGTCCCTACAAGAAATCCGAATGTAAACCACATTCCTCAACAATCCAGCTATAACAACATCCCTAGCACGTCAAATAACACCCCATTCCAACAACGACCATTATTACGTCCACCTCAAATAATGCAAACGAGGCAAAACCCATTTTATAAAACAAATAACAATCCAAATTTCAGACCGCCTCAATTCGCACAGCGACTACCGCAACCTCAGTCGCGCCCCAACCAATTCGTCCCACTCCAAAGACCTGCAAATTTCCCACAATACCTTCCAAGGCAAAATCCACCTCATCAACAACCAAAATACCAACCTGAACCTTTGGATACCTCATCCGGACATACACGAAATACTCGTATGCCCCAAAGAAATTTTACTGCTACACAATTATTTAATCAAAATATAAATGATTCATTTGAAAATCAAACTGAATACACATCTCAAAATCCTTACGAATATGACTCGTATGGAAACCCTGAATATGATGCAAACATGTATGAGAACAACGAACTATACTCTACAGAACCACACGTAGACTATGAATGCTCAGGTTACAATACTGATAACACCGAGTCAGACCAACTTTATGGAAACGACGAGATAAATTTTTCTCAGGCTTCCAATTCCAAGAACCCGACCTAATACAACTAAATGTTTTAAAATCAAACCTACCCTATATCCACATCCCAGAAATCAACGCTAATTTTCTAATAGACACCGGCAGCACAAAAAGTTTAATCAACCCAGATTTAGCTTACAAATTTTATCCAAACTTTATTTATAATGAAAATTTTAACATCCAAACTGCTCACAATATTTCATTCCATAATGAAGTTGCAGAAATCCCCGTTTTAAAAAATTTTAACGTTAGTGATAAACATAAATTTTATCTTTTCCGATTCAGCGAAAAATATGATGGACTCATAGGCGTAGACTTATTAGAACAACTACAAGCAAATATAAACGTGACGACAAAACAATTAACAACACCATACGCAAAAATTCCAATTATTTACGAATCTGAAATAAATAACAAAATATGTCAAAATCCAAAATTTCAAAATTACTCTATAATAATACCACCAAGAGTAAACATTGTTGTTAAACTACCAGTAAATCAAAACCACGGTACTGGAATATTAAATTATGTAAATTTCGGAGACGGCGTAGAAATGTCAAAAGCTTTAGTAAATATAAATAACAATTTTGCCATAACAACCCTCACAAACATTAATGAAAATCCAGTAAAAATTGACATTTCGGAACCATTTGATATAGAATTAATTAACCCTATCGAGATAAACTTTTGCGAGAAAATGGAAATTGATAACGATTTAGACAAAACACAAGATAATCTTTTAAAACAAAATCTCAAAAATCTCAGACTCGAACATTGCAATAAAGAAGAAAAAGATGCCATACGTAAATTATGTTTTGATTACCGCGACATTTTCTACTGTGAAGATATCCCTTTGAGTTTCACAAATGAAATTACACACAAAATTCATTTGAAAAATGATCCACCTATACATGTAAAACCCTATCGTTTTCCCGAAATTCACAAACAAGAGGTTAACTCACAAATTTCGAAAATGTTAGATCAAGGTATTATACAACACAGTAATTCACCATGGTCCAGTCCTATATGGATTGTCCCCAAGAAAATGGACGCCTCTGGTAGAAAGAAATGGCGTTTAGTCATAGATTACCGCAAACTTAACGAGCGCACTATAGATGACAAATATCCGCTTCCAAACATCACAGACATCCTAGATAAACTAGGTAAAGCTAATTATTTTACTACCCTCGATTTGGCTAGTGGATTTCATCAGATCGAAATCGACCCCCAAGATATACAGAAAACCGCGTTTTCCACTGAAGGAGGACACTACGAATTCAAACGTATGCCATTCGGTTTAAAGAACGCCCCTTCGACTTTCCAAAGGGTAATGGACAACGTTTTACGCGGATTGCAACATGAAACCTGTTTAGTTTACATGGATGATATTATAATTTTTAGTTCATCCTTGCAAGAACACATTGAGAGACTAAAATCAATTTTCGAAAGATTAAGAAAAAGTAATTTCAAAATTCAATTGGACAAGTCAGAATTTTTACATGATACAGTTCAATATTTAGGCCATATTGTCACACCGGAAGGAGTAAAACCAACCCCCCCACAAAATTTATGTTATTAAAAATTTCCCATTTCCAAAAACACAAACTGAAATTAAAAGTTTTCTCGGACTTTTAGGCTACTACAGACGCTTTATAAAAGATTTTGCGAAAATTACAAAACCCATGACTCGATGTCTAAAGAAAAACGCTAAAGTAATTCACGACAAAGATTTCATTGAGAGCTTTAACATGTGTAAAGATCTACTAATGAATGACCCGATACTTCAGTATCCAGATTTTGACAAACCTTTCATTCTCACTACTGATGCCAGTAAATTTTCGATCGGTGCAGTGCTTTCGCAAGGCGAAATCCCACACGATAGACCAATAGCCTATGCATCACGTACACTAAACGAAACAGAAATAAATTATTCCACCATTGAAAGAGAATTACTTGCAATAATTTGGGCTTGCAAACAATTTAGAAAATATTTATACGGCAGAAGTTTAAAATAGTAACCGACCAACGACCTTTAGTTTGGCTACATAATTTGAAAGAACCAAATTCTAAATTAGTTCGATGGAAATTAAAACTCGAAGAATACGACTACACGGTTAAATATAAAAAAGGTTCATGTAACACAAACGCTGATTGTTTATCACGTATTCGTATAAATTCAATTGACGATAACGAATCAATCATAAATAACCCCGATAATATTGATAACGATGTATTAGAATATTTTAAAAAATTAGCCGAAGGTTTTGTTCCTGATAATTCCGAACCACAATCACCTACTCTTATCAGAAAACAACCCCTTAATAATAAACCTTCCCAACCTAGACAAAAACCCAAAATTAATATTATTTCCGATATACAAATAAGACCACCCGATAAGCCTGCTCCAGTTCCTAACACTGACCTGGACAACATTGATAATGAAAACACTGACTCAGCAACTCAACACTCGTGTGTAAATGACACAACGAATGAAGGAATCACCATCTTAGATGAGATAATAAATAATAAATTAAACCAAATTCACGTATTTCCAAATTTATATCCCAAAACAGACACTAGTATAAAGAAATATGAAAATAAAACTATAGTTAAAGTCAAAATTCCAGAAATTAACAATGAAATATTAATATTTGAATTTTTAAGAAATTATACAAACACGAAAAATACGTATCACATGTATTTTCAAACCGAAAAATTATATCAAGACTTTTGCAGAGTTTATTTAAATAAATTTTCTGAAAATGGACCAAAGTTAATTAAGTGCACAAAAATTATAAATACAGTTACAGATAAAGAAGAACAAATAATGCTTATAAAAATGCATCACGAAGGAAAATCCAATCATCGTGGTATAAATGAAACATTCCAATATTTAAAACGTAATTACTATTGGAAACATATTATGAAAGCTACTATTACCAATTTTATCAACTCATGCGACATTTGTCAAAGATCTAAATATGCAAGAAAGAAACCGTATGTACCACTCATGTTAACCGATACAGCGACACGACCTTTTCAAATAGTTCATATAGATGTATTCATATATGACAATCGAAATTATTTAACACTAGTTGACGCATTTACAAAATTTGCACAAGCCATTTATATCGAAGGCAAAACAGCTATTCATATAGCAAACACATTAATTAAATATTTCACATCTTTTGGCGTACCCGAAAATTTAACCCTTGATAATGGAAAAGAATTTAATAATAATACCGTAAAAGAACTACTAAGACTTCATAAAATAAATATTCATTTTACAACCCCGCTTCATCATGAATCTAATTCTATTGTTGAGAGATTTCACTCAACTATTATTGAACATCTGCGAATATTACAAGAAATGTACCCAGACGAACACGGTGACTTAATGAATTACGCTATTATTGGGTATAACAACTCTATACACAGCGCAACGAATTATACACCTTTCGAATTAGCACTTGGACATACAAACTCTAGAAATCCCCAAGAAATATTTATTCCAAATTCCTTTTACAACGATTACGTTGAAAACCACAATGAAAAATTAAAACATGTTTATAACAAAGTATCTGAAACATTAGAATCAAACAAAGAAAAAGTAATAAATAAACATAATACAAAAGGAGAAACAAATCCAATTTTCAAAATAGGACAAACTGTTTACAAAATAAAAACAAAAAGAATTCTAAATTTTTAGGTCCTTTCAAAATTACAAAATTACTCGATCATAATAAAGTAGAAATTACGAGCCAACAGAAAAAACGTAAAACCGAAATAATTCATATCAAAGGATTAAGACAACCTGTTTTTACAGATCCTTGTTCCTCATCGTCACTTCAAGCTTAGAAACATCCAAAATCCACGATCTAAACAAGAACCCTGGCCTACTTCCACTAAAACTAGGAAATGCACAACTTAAAACCGACTACTGGACATTTGTTCAAATTTATGACATTACTGACATAATCACAGAATACACGAGCTTGAAAAATTCATTTATTAAAATAAAGGACGAATTAAAGGACTCTAAACACAATAAACATTCTTACCAAATAATTAGTGTCCTAGAAGAAAAAGTATTATTACAAATAAAACAACTAAATCCGTTATTCTCAAGAAAACAAAAACGAGGACTCATTGACGGACTTGGCACAATAATAAAATCAATCACTGGCAATCTCGATCAATCGGATGCCGAAAAATACGATAAAGCTATTAGAGAAATATCGAACAACCAATTTAAAATTAAAGATGTCATGAAAGAACAACTCAGCATCTTACAAACTTCCATCCAAAAATTTAATAACAACACCGAAATCCTTTCCAAAAATCAATTTTCATTAAATTCAAAAATCGAACAACTAGAAAAATTTATTAATTCGACCTACATTAAAAATGTAGAAGCAAACAATTGCTTATTTTTACAAACTGTTATCTCTCAATACACTGCAAGTTTGCAGATTATTTACGATCTATTAGAGAAAATTGAAATAGCTATAACTTTTGCAAAACTTAACACACTTCATAATTCAATACTTGAACCAACAGATTTATTAAAAGAGATAATATTCATTAATAAACATTTAAATAAAAATAGTTTCCCTTTTGAACCAACTTTGAAAAATATTAGTTTATTCGAAAAAGTAATAGAAATAAAAAGTTATTGTAAAGGCAACCAAATTGTATTTCTGCTTGAGATACCTGTTGTGGAGACTGAAAGTTTCCATTATTACCATTTATATTCCTTACCAATCAGGAATAAAAATTCCTTTCAAACCATTATACCAAATTCCAAATTTTTAATTAAAAACGAGCATTCTTACGCCTTGTTTGACACTACCTGCAAAGAAATCATAGCAGAGGAGTTCATATGCCAAGATGTCCACAAATCCAACATAAACGAGAACGCACCCTGCGAAATACAACTTCTCAAGTACAATTCAAACCCAAACTGTGAGCTAGTATCCACCGAAATGCCAGATGTGAAAATCCAGAAAATCGAAGAAAACCAATGGATCGTCGTAGCGCCCGACGGTGTCGTCGCCATCCAAAAGTGTATGAAAAGCGTAGACAATATTCCCCTAAATGGAACTTATTTAATCGAACTAAATAATAATTGTGAAATAAAAATTAAAGTCACTACCATAAAAACTTATCAAAATTATAAACCAAATTTTAAAAACATTGAACTTCCTAAATTACATTTTCCAGAAAATGGAGATAAGAACAATTTTATGCAATTTAATCCTTTAAAAATAGACAACATAAACTTAGATGAATTAAAAAACATTCTACCTATTATTAACAAACAAAATGAAAAATTAAATGAAATAAACAATGTGACTATCCCAACCAATATAAACATCCACAATATTGTAATATATTGTTGCATTTTACTAATTATCATATGTTGTTGTCTGTATTTTATGTTCATGAGAAGAAATGATCAACACAAAGACAAAGGCCCGCAGGAAGAAGATATCCAGATGACTTCATTGTCGCACCGTGTGGCCAAAGCCCCCACAGTCCTCACTTAAGGCGGGAGGAGTTATGAGTACGGTCCTGTCTACTCTGCACGAAGAAGACACCTTATGCATATCAGCATAATTTTCATATATAAACTTGTAACTGTATGTTTTGAATGCTTTTATTGTCTTTATGTCTTTTCAAGAAGTCTGTAATGTACAATAAATTCCAATTGAAATCTTTTTAAAAACTCTCTTTTCGTTGTCACCCACATAATTAGCAACATCACAATATAATTATTATGCTTTAATGAATAACCTTGAATTCTTGAAGTAAAATAATACATTTTTATTTATTAATATGTGAAGTGTGTTGTTATTAAATCATTTTGATTCTTTTTAACTTCATCAATTTTCATTAAAATATTAAGGAAACTAGAACTATAAGATTTTTCGGGCCGGCCCGAAAAGCTCGAATTTTCGGGCCGGGCCAAAATTAAAAGTCCGACTCGCCTCGATTTTTGAAAATGATTAGCCCGATTAAAAATATCTTCGGCCCGGCCCGAAGCCCGCCTCGATTTCGAGTCGATCATCGAGCTGGGCCGGGCCATAGCTCGAAATCGAGTGCATCCCTAATTTTATCCACCAGCGTGCAACTCGTGGGTGTAAATTTTTCTTCAGAGCGGTTGCTCGAACCGAATTGCAGTCTATGAATATAGTGAAATGCAATCCATACAAGTAGACACGAAAATGTTTGATTGCTTCGACAATCGCTAAAGTCTCTAAATCGTATGAATATTTTGATTCACATATTGTAGTACGTCTGCTAAAATATGCGACTGGACGAGCTACGCCTTCCTCTATTTGTAACAATGCTGCTCCAATACCAATGGAGCTGGCATCTGTATGTAGTTCAGTTTTAAATTTGGGATTGAATTTTTTTAATAATAATAATAATAATAATAATAATATTTCTTTATTGACACAAGTTAACGGCGAGGTTCAGCCATAGGCTGCTCTTCCACCTAACCTATGGTTAGTTGGTTAACTTACTAATAATTAATTGTCTAGCATTTTCACACTCCTTGGCCCATATAAACATAGCATTTTTCTTTAACAGAGCCGTGATAGGGGCTGTAATCATAGAAAAGTTTTCAATGGAACGACGAAAATAGCTTGCAAGTCCCATAAATTGACGTACATTTTTGACGTCGATTGGAGGGGTGTTTCGGTCAAAGCAGCCACTTTTCGGGTACTGGGACGTACCGTGCCGTCACTCATCACAACGCCAAGATATTCAGTCTCGGTACAGAAGAAAGAACACTTGTTATAGTTTAGGCGGAAACCTGCTGTAGATAAAGCTATTAAAACCTTTTCCAAATTTTGCATTCCCTCCTCAATTGTCTTAGATGGCACAATTACATCGTCCATGTAAACGACAGCATATTTTCCTTTTAATGTGCCCAATGCTTTGTCTATAGCTCGCTGATATACAGCTGGCGCCATTTACATAACCAAAAGGCATGCGGTTGTACTCATACAAACCATCTGGAGTTATAAAGGCGGTGACATGCTTTGAATCTTCATCTATTTCCATTTGATAAAAACCATTTTTCATATCTAAAATAGTGAAGTATCTTGCTTCACATAGCTGGTCAATTTGATCATGTATTAAGGGCAATGGTTAGCGTTCTTTAATATCTTTAGTGTTCACATCACGGTAGACGACACACATCCGCAGCTCACCATTTTTCTTTTTTAACAAGAACGATAGGACTGGCATACTCCGAATGGCTTTCACGAATGATTCCAGTTTGTAATAAATCATTGACAATTTCTTGTACTTTTATCCGTTCAGAAAAAGCCAAACGCCTTGGTCAATACGCAACTGGGGTGTTATCTTTTAGTCTAATAGTAAGTTTACCTGTTAAAATATGGTCAGGTGTTCTTTTATCGCAAGTTGATAATAAAAGTTTTACTGTCGTCAAATTGGGCTCGTCCAGTCCTGTCACTTTAATTTTATTTAGATTACTGATATCTGCAACTGTGTTCGTCATCACTTTTGGTACGTAGGCAAGGTCGTAATGTAGTTCTAGTCCATTGTTATCTTTCTCGATACGTAAATGCTGACTCCCAATAATATCACAGCCGATTAAAGCATCAGTAATGGGAATTCCTGCCGTAGGTATTACTGTAAATAAAACTTCTATCTTCTATTGTCACGTTTGGTAAAATCGCTACAACAGTGCAGGTACCAATACTACAAACAGAATTTCCTCTGAGGCCAAACAGAGCCCGTTGGCATGCCTTTATTTCAACACCGAGTCTTTTAGCGGCATCTTCACTTAAAACTGATATATCGGCACCAGTATCAAGAATATACGTGAAACTTAAATCTTTATTGTTACTCGCGAAGTAGCTAGACTTCGACCTCGCTTGATAAGCATAATTTTCTTTGGTTTTCCATTTTTAAACCAACAATTCTTTTCTGTGTGACCTATTTTTTTTTTACAATGAGTGCAAGTTGGTATCTATGACTTTGCATTATGTTTGTTTATCTCAGTTTCAATTTTGATAGGCTCTTTTTTGTCTTTCAGTGAAGAATGACATTATTGTTGTTGATGACCTCTCTGTCAGCAACGAAAACATTTCCCTTTGAGAGTGGATAGGTCCCGTCGTTTTAAATTATCATTAATATTTAGTCGGCTACGGGCAGTATCGGTGTTATACGGCTTTTGGATTGAATAATTCTTTCGGCGGCGTGTATAAAATTCGCTTAACAATTTCAAAAGTTCCCGATCAGCATTTGGTTGCTGAATACGAATGGCGACTTGCGCTTCCGAATGATCTAGACCATATTCCACCATACTAACAATTATATGCCAGGGTAAATCACTATAGAAACGCTGGATAGCGCGGAGCTTTTGTATGCCATAGTCGCTTAATGAATCACAGTCGCGACTGTAAGCTGCAGTAAAAGCTCTTGCGCTCGGCGTTTCCCGATCAGGGAAAGCGACAATTAAATAAAAATAAATAAATATATCATCACGGCATATTACCCATTTCTGGGTGTGCCAGTATCTACAACATATGTAGACATCGGTAATGATGACGATATATTTTACCGTGTGGGCGCTTACCAGACGTCACCTCACGGGCACTCATAGCTGGCGTGGAGAGTGCACCACAGGGGTCACTTTTGTGCCATTTTAAAATTGGAAATATTTGGCGTCAGTCAGGATCGAACCCGGTTCCCCCAGGTTCGCGACCAGACACTCAGGCCCGCGGCCACGGGACAATTAAATCTGTGCAAAATTCATTCCAAGTACGTCTTACCGGCTGCCAATCACAATAGCAACGCTGAGCTCGACCCTTGAGTGCTTCCCCGGCTTGCTATCACCTGCATGTAACTCTTCCTTTAGATTTGTAGCAATATTTAGCCATTCTTCTGTAGCATAGTCACTTATATCTGGATTAAATTCTGCTAAACGGAATGACGCAATCGCCGACGCGTTTGATGACGTAGTACTAAGCGTTGGCCCAGCAGCCATGTTGGATTGTCGTGACAATTGTAAAATTTGTTCTTATTGGGTTGCAACAAGGGATAATAGAGTGTCCTGCCAAGTTACTCGTGCTCGTTTTGATGGGGAGGTAGTCGGCGAAAATTCCTCATTTACATCTTCCGCCGCAACCTCTGTATGATCAGATTTCCCATCCGCCATTTTCAGATTGATGCACACGCAATTATTTAGTTTTCACTGCACACAATTCAAATTTCAGTTTTCACTAAATCACGCAAATCACGTATCCCACTTCTGATGATAACTCTCGGTTATTATTTCGTGAAAATAAGGAAAATAAAATGAAAGATTATGTATTATAACAACTTGTATTCGCATTCAAGTGCAATCTACAACTCCCTCGATAATAATTATTTGCTTATCCTACAAATTAATAAGAGATGCCATTATTTCGAGTCGGCTTTAAGACGAACGCCTCCGATGCCTTACGAACGGTGACTGACACCTCCATCTGCGAGTACTGATTCTACTGATTTCTGCAGCATCAGCACTCAGCAATAATTATCGTGTTGATATCATTGGTAATGTCAACATATATATACAGGTGTCCCATTTAAGGTACGAATGCATTGGTATCTCGAGAACCGTAAGAGCTACGAGGTTGGTTAAATTAGACAAAAGTTGCCCCATTAGGAGGCTATTTTAATGGTGTTTTGTTATTTGCGAAAAAATGCATAGGTCACTAGATACAGGCGAAAATGTAAATTTCGCGATTTTATTTTTTTTGCTTATAACTTTGTTATATGAAATAATACGAGATTCTGGTTTGCACTTTCTTAAGGCACTTTTGTATGGTGAATTTGCAGAAGTACTCAAATTTTTTTTATATCTAACCATTTACGAGTTACTGATAGCAACTTTTATTTTTCATATGGAGGTCATATTAAGCTATGGCATTTTTAAATAGAGATTTTTTTTAGCTTTACAATGATATAAAACAATAATAATTTATTTTTATAATTAACAGAAAAATTAATAAAAAATGTTATTTATACTAAAATTAAATTGAAAAAATTAAATCGAAGGCTGCTATGGAAACAACAAACAACAAAAAAGTGCAACAATTGAATTTCTGAATTTGACTTGACAATAGTAGATTATTACGAGTAATAAAAATGAATTTTTCTCGTTGGGAAAAATATGATATGTTGAGTTGTTACATTCGTTGTCAAAGTTCGTTTATTACTCGTAATAATCTACTATTGTCAAGTAAAATTCAGAAATTCAATTGATGCACTTTTTCGTTATTCGTTGTTTCTATAGCAGCTTTCGATTTACTTTTTTCAATTTAATTTTAGTATAAATAACAATTTTTGTTAATTTTTCTGTTAATTATAAAAATAAATTATTATTGTTTCATATCATTGTAAAGCTAAAAAAAATCTGTATTTAAAAATGCCATAGCTTAATATGACCTCCATATGAAAAATAAAAGTTGCTATCAGTAACTCGTAAATGGTTAGATATAAAAAAAATTTGAGTACTTCTGCAAATTCACCATACAAAAGTGCCTTAAGAAAGTGCAAACCAGAATCTCGTATTATTTCATATAACAAAGTTATAAGCAAAAAAAATAAAATCGCGAAATTTACATTTTCACCTGTATCTAGTGACCTATGCATTTTTTCGCAAATAACAAATCACCATTAAAATAGCCTCCTAATGGGGCAACTTTTGTCTAATTTAACCAACCTCGTAGCTCTTACGGTTCTCGAGATACCAATGCATTCGTACCTTAAATGGGACACCTGTATATATATGTTGACATTACCAATGATATCAACACGATAATTATTGCTGAGTGCTGATGCTGCAGAAATCAGTAGAATCAGTACTCGCAGATGGAGGTGTCAGTCACCGTTCGTAAGGCATCGGAGGCGTTCGTCTTAAAGCCGACTCGAAATAATGGCATCTCTTATTAATTTGTAGGATAAGCAAATAATTGTTATCGAGGGAGTTGTAGATTGCACTTGAATGCGAAGACAAGTTGTTATAATACATAATCTTTCATTTTATTTTCCTTATTTTCACGAAATAATAACCGAGAGTTATCATCAGAAGTGGGATACGTGATTTGCGTGATTTAGTGAAAACTGAAATTTGAATTGTGTGCAGTGAAAACTAAATAATTGCGTGTGCATCAATCTGAAAATGGCGGATGGGAAATCTGATCATACAGAGGTTGCGGCGGAAGATATAAATGAGGAATTTTCGCCGACTACCTCCCCATCAAAACGAGCACGAGTAACTTGGCAGGACACTCTATTATCCCTTGTTGCAACCCAATAAGAACAAATTTTACAATTGTCACGACAATCCAACATGGCTGCTGGGCCAACGCTTAGTACTACGTCATCAAACGCGTCGGCGATTGCGTCATTCCGTTTAGCAGAATTTAATCCAGATATAAGTGACTATGCTACAGAAGAATGGCTAAATATTGCTACAAATCTAAAGGAAGAGTTACATGCAGGTGATAGCAAGCCGGGGAAGCACTCAAGGGTCGAGCTCAGCGTTGCTATTGTGATTGGCAGCCGGTAAGACGTACTTGGAATGAATTTTGCACAGATTTAATTGTCCCGTGGCCGCGGGCCTGAGTGTCTGGTCGCGAACCTGGGGGAACCGGGTTCGATCCTGACTGACGCCAAATATTTCCAATTTTAAAATGGCACAAAAGTGACCCCTGTGGTGCACTCTCCACGCCAGCTATGAGTGCCCGTGAGGTGACGTCTGGTAAGCGCCCACACGGTAAAATATATCGTCATCATTACCGATGTCTACATATGTTGTAGATACTGGCACACCCAGAAATGGGTAATATGCCGTGATGATATATTTATTTATTTTTATTTAATTGTCGCTTTCCCTGATCGGGAAACGCCGAGCGCAAGAGCTTTTACTGCAGCTTACAGTCGCGACTGTGATTCATTAAGCGACTATGGCATACAAAAGCTCCGCGCTATCCAGCGTTTCTATAGTGATTTACCCTGGCATATAATTGTTAGTATGGTGGAATATGGTCTAGATCATTCGGAAGCGCAAGTCGCCATTCGTATTCAGCAACCAAATGCTGATCGGGAACTTTTGAAATTGTTAAGCGAATTTTATACACGCCGCCGAAAGAATTATTCAATCCAAAAGCCGTATAACACCGATACTGCCCGTAGCCGACTAAATATTAATGATAATTTAAAACGACGGGACCTATCCACTCTCAAAGGGAAATGTTTTCGTTGCTGACAGAGAGGTCATCAACAACAATAATGTCATTCTTCACTGAAAGACAAAAAAGAGCCTATCAAAATTGAAACTGAGATAAACAAACATAATGAAAAGTCATAGATACCAACTTGCACTCATTGTAAAAAAAAAATAGGTCACACAGAAAAGAATTGTTGGTTTAAAAATGGAAAACCAAAGAAAATTATGCTTATCAAGCGAGGTCGAAGTCTAGCTACTTCGCGAGTAACAATAAAGATTTAAGTTTCACGTATATTCTTGATACTGGTGCCGATATATCAGTTTTAAGTGAAGATGCCGCTAAAAGACTCGGTGTTGAAATAAAGGCATGCCAACGGGCTCTGTTTGGCCTCAGAGGAAATTCTGTTTGTAGTATTGGTACCTGCACTGTTGTAGCGATTTTACCAAACGTGACAATAGAAGATAGAAGTTTTATTTACAGTAATACCTACGGCAGGAATTCCCATTACTGATGCTTTAATCGGCTGTGATATTATTGGGAGTCAGCATTTACGTATCGAGAAAGATAACAATGGACTAGAACTACATTACGACCTTGCCTACGTACCAAAAGTGATGACGAACACAGTTGCAGATATCAGTAATCTAAATAAAATTAAAGTGACAGGACTGGACGAGCCCAATTTGACGACAGTAAAACTTTTATTATCAACTTGCGATAAAAGAACACCTGACCATATTTTAACAGGTAAACTTACTATTAGACTAAAAGATAACACCCCAGTTGCGTATTGACCAAGGCGTTTGGCTTTTTCTGAACGGATAAAAGTACAAGAAATTGTCAATGATTTATTACAAACTGGAATCATTCGTGAAAGCCATTCGGAGTATGCCAGTCCTATCGTTCTTGTTAAAAAAGAAAAATGGTGAGCTGCGGATGTGTGTCGTCTACCGTGATGTGAACACTAAAGATATTAAAGAACGCTAACCATTGCCCTTAATACATGATCAAATTGACCAGCTATGTGAAGCAAGATACTTCACTATTTTAGATATGAAAAATGGTTTTTATCAAATGGAAATAGATGAAGATTCAAAGCATGTCACCGCCTTTATAACTCCAGATGGTTTGTATGAGTACAACCGCATGCCTTTTGGTTATGTAAATGGCGCCAGCTGTATATCAGCGAGCTATAGACAAAGCATTGGGCACATTAAAAGGAAAATATGCTGTCGTTTACATGGACGATGTAATTGTGCCATCTAAGACAATTGAGGAGGGAATGCAAAATTTGGAAAAGGTTTTAATAGCTTTATCTACAGCAGGTTTCCGCCTAAACTATAACAAGTGTTCTTTCTTCTGTACCGAGACTGAATATCTTGGCGTTGTGATGAGTGACGGCACGGTACGTCCCAGTACCCGAAAAGTGGCTGCTTTGACCGAAACACCCCTCCAATCGACGTCAAAAATGTACGTCAATTTATGGGACTTGCAAGCTATTTTCGTCGTTCCATTGAAAACTTTTCTATGATTACAGCCCCTATCACGGCTCTGTTAAAGAAAAATGCTATGTTTATATGGGCCAAGGAGTGTGAAAATGCTAGACAATTAATTATTAGTAAGTTAACCAACTAACCATAGGTTAGGTGGCAGAGCAGCCTATGGCTGAACCTCGCCGTTAACTTGTGTCAATAAAGAAATATTATTATTATTATTATTATTATTATTATTATTATTAAAAAAATTCAATCCCAAATTTAAAACTGAACTACATACAGATGCCAGCTCCATTGGTATTAGAGCAGCATTGTTACAAATAGAGGAAGGCGTAGCTCGTCCAGTCGCATATTTTAGCAGACGTACTACAATATGTGAATCAAAATATTCATACGATTTAGAGACTTGTCGAGCAATCAAACATTTTCGTGTCTACTTGTATGGATTGCATTTCACTATATTCATAGACTGCAATTCGGTTCGAGCAACCGCTCAGCAATAATTATCGTGTTGATATCATTGGTAATGTCAACATATATATATATATATATATATATATATATATATATATATATATATATATATATATATATATATATATATTGATACCTGTTAAGGTGTCACTTCCGTGACGTTGACAGGGCGTCCTGACTTCCATATTAATTAATGGGTATATATTATTAAAAATTATATATATAGGCTTAGGGGAACTTCTAAATTAAGGTTTTCAAAAGAGGGGTAAGAAAATATTATATTAAAAATTTATATACAATTGCACATACTAAAAATACGAAGTTACTTCCATCACTGTAATTGTATACAAGATATTGAAGCGTAGGGCTGACTTCCGCAGCGTTGCCAAATTTCATGTCAGCTAAACTAGCAAGCACATATCAGCAAAACACCAAATAAAGTACCTATATGATGAATAAGGGTCTCCCTCTGTGTGAATGGAGTGCCACAATGTCGAATTTTGGACTATTATCTTTCTTTAAACAATCATAATTTTGTTGTCTTGGCTGTAAGTCTGCGGAACCGCTCCAAACCACCATGCATGCCCAATGGGGAAGTTTAGCATGGTAAAAATTCTACATAACATACTATTTTCTCACAAATATAACACAAATGACTGCTGAAATTGAAAATAAAAATTAAAATTATTGCTCCATTTATTTATAATTAATATTTTTTGGGTAAACTTTAAGTACGTCACAAGTCAGTTATGCGCAAACTAAGACAGAACGGTGAAATCGAACAATTTGAACGTAGGTCGTAACAAAGCGTAAAAGCGCTTCACTGGTGACCTATACACTGACACAAGCGGTTGCGGTTACATACGTTGCGCCAAGCCTCTACCGACGTCATCACAGCTTAAAATCGGCTTTTCCGGAAAATCTGGGTATTTTTGAAAAAAATAAAACATGTTACACCATTTTTCAAGTCATTTCCCATGGAATAAAAATTTAAAAAAAAAAATCGCTAAACTTCCCCATTCTGAATTTTTTTACAAAAAAATATGATTTGTGTGCTATTTAAGTGCCCTATTTGGTCTATTATATTATTTAAAAATATAAAAAAAAAAAATACTAGATTGTTTGCAAGTCAGCAGATCCGCTCCAAACCAGTCAACTTCAACTCTAAGTAATCTGGGACAATGTACGACATAAGGGCTTATTAAATAGTGATATACCTTGTTTTGGACTATGAAATGTATAACATAAAACTTTATGGCCAGGATAGAAGTTAACCGTAAAATTGTATTTATTGTATATATTAACAACAGATGACACAGTTATTTCAACTTTTAAATTTACAAATTTATGGTGTTATGTTTACTAGTCACTAATTAAATTAATTACTTTACAAAAAAACCTAGTCTAAAGATGATGCAGAATTTGAGCAATCAGAAAATAAAATATCAAAGACGAAAGACATTTCATGTAATGAAAATTATTTCATATTTATCTTATTTCCAGCAATACACATGTTGTACAACTCTTGATGGTTTAAACTTAGTAAATTTGTAAAGATTTGTCAAATTACTATTAATTTATATAAAAAAATCTGTTGTGACCTCTCGCCATTTCCATTTTATGTTATACAGGGTGTAAATTTTAAAACGGCTATAGGGCTATAACATAGAAAAATAGTTTTTTAGATGCCGAATTCGATATTAATTTATTGAAAAAAGAATTAGTGCATATTTAAAAAGAAAAACGACGAATTTTTTGATACTAAACACATTACATTTCTGTTTCATATAAAACCAGAAAATAAATTTAAAAATTTGCACAATTTGATTTGAGACGCTCATTAATAAATGTTTCATACACATTATTTTTAAATTATTATTATTTTCGTTTTATTAAGAAGAAATCATGGATAATTTGTCTCATGAAGAAAAATTACAAATTATTAAATGGTTTTAATTGTTCCCTTGTAATTTGCAGTTTTTCTCGTTTCTTATAACTTATTACTTATTACATGTACATCATCTTTAATTTGTAAATACTTGTTACAATAAATAATAATTGTTTCTTAAATAAATATCATAGTGTTTACTTTATTTTGTGTTATTTTGTATTAGTTTATAAATTAATAACTTTAATCTTTAATTGTCCCCTATCATGTTAGTAAAAAATGGCAATGTTTTGTTACTGTTAGTTTCATGGCTAATGATATTTTTCTTAATTGCGCAAATTTTTAAATTTATTTTCTGGCTTTATAATAAAACAGAAATGGAAGGTATTTGGTATTAAAAAATTTATAATAGGCACCAATTATTTTTTTCAATAAATTAATATAGAAACTTTCGACGTCTAAAAAACTGTTTTTCTATGTTACAGTCCAATGACGCATTTTAAAATTTACACCCTGTATACATAAGTATTGTATAGCACTTCGCTATCGAACCGACGTTTTATAACAAAAAAAAATTACAGAACTTTACCCAAATATTGTTTTTATTATATTTAACATGTCTTCTGCACACATACAATTCTAATTATATCTATTTTTCATTGTCTGAGGAAGTTCCTAAATATCAGAGATTCTTCCAATTCATTAACTAGATTGGCGGTATTTCTGATGGATATATGCCTTTTATTTACAATTTTAAATATTTAATTAATATAACAATAAGAAAGATTAAATGTACTTCCCAGAAAAAGCTTTCAGAATGTCACTAATAATGTTGATATTTGGCACTGACATCTGTCATTTACAAACTATGTTATACTCATTTGAATATGTCAACTGGTTTCCTTAGTGCCTTAGCCTCTGCGATGTACTACATTAAATTATTCTATATATTACAGTGCCTTTATCCCTAAATCTATACAAGATATAATAAAATTTCATATGTAGAATTTTATGTTCTTCAATATATGTAATATACATACTTTCAAAAAATAATATTTACAAGATTTCTTTAAAGAAACTATTACTACCGGTTGTCCAACTTTAGCAAAATCTAATCAGCTTTTCCCAGGAATGTCAAATTGAGGAAACTGCAGTTAAATATTTTTTAAATCTTAAAGTATTTGAGAAATCGTGGATCCAACATCCACACATCCACGCACACACACACACGCACACACACATACACACGGACATAATCGTAAAATGTTACAATCGGAATCTAGGGACCTTAAAACGTGCTTATCTACTAAAATCTGGATATACGATTTTTAGCATGATTCCAATACCTCTCTTAGCGAGAGGTAAAAAACTAAAATTTTACTTCTTGTATATTGTGGAGAAGGTAGGAAAATGAAGCACTCAATTAGAGAACAACCTCGCTAATAATTAATATTTAAATATATACATATTTCACGTTATTGGTTTTACTTATCAAATGAAAAATACAAATTTCATTTACAGAAAAATAATTTGTAAGTAACATGATGTTATTGGGAATAATTTAAAACTGTAATAACCACAAGACTGTAAATAAGTTAATGTCCGCACTTTTGCAATTTATGTCTGGCTTTATAACCGTTTGTTCAAAAATTAATACGTTTTTCATCCAACCAAATTAAGTAGGTAGTACTTTACAAAACAGTAAAATGACACGTGCAAAATTCATTTCTATTTATTGAAAATTATATCAAGATGGTAATTTTTTAACATACCCTTTGAAACTGGGCATTAGTTGTAAAATTAAACAACTTTGTCAAAAAATTCACCAATCGCGAATACTGACATATGACAAAAAAAATTAATTGTCACCTGACATTTTATTGGTTATTGGTTGCGGAATGTTAAAAACTTGCTAAAAATTAATAAATAACAGAATTACCACGATTGAAATTTAGAAACTTGTTTAAAATTATCACGAATATATTTTAATATATAAGATATTTAATTGTTGTTATTAATACTTATTGGCTAAATTTTTTAAATAGGTTCTAAAAATAATCATTAATTCACATAAATACTCCGTATATGTGCTATAGATAACAGCGGTAATTATTTTTACATTTTATTGTGAATTTTTCACTTATTAATTTAAGATACTTTTTAATTGTATATTGTTAATAAAAATTTATTATATTAATAGTTTCCATAAATTACAATAACCATACTGCAATACACTGTTGCCAAGTTTTGGAAGTGACTAAGTACCTTCCAATGCTATATACACTGCGGAAGTAACTCCGCATTGTGCATACCTATCACTAATTGCGAGTACAGCGCCAGCGGTAAACGCTTGAACTAAAGTGACAATTTTGAGGGTACGGGGGGTACTATTTGACTTCCAACAAAATTTTCGTATTTAGACTTGTTTTGCCTTGTAGTGCCAGAAAAAATAAAATTACATAGGGAAACGTTGTCACTTCCATTTTCGGAAGTCACAACGTTATATATGAAGTCACAGCGTTGAGTAAATTCCCGTATATGAAGTGACCACGTACCATGTATACATATATATATATATATATATATATATATATATATATATATATATATATATATGTGGAGTGTAATCGTCATTGTTTCGATTAGTTAAGGAGGAAAATATCGTGGGTGTGTCAGTGGATTGTGGGCTTTAATTAAAGTTGATTTCTTTTAAAATCTGTCTTTTTTTTTAAGCTTTCGTGTATTTAGTTTTTTACACATCATCAGGACACACATATTTTGTTTTGGTGTAATGTTGGTACAGGATGTGAAATGGGCGGTAAATTTTAAAGCGGTTTAATTTGAAATAGGTGTAGCCATGTCAACGCTCAAGTTTCAGTATCATGGTTTTGAAGTATTCTGTTGTTATTAATAAGTTTAAACAATTTACAATATATAGGGCTCAGGTTATCAATGTCAGTTTTTTTGTTCATAGTATTGTTGGTATTTTGTATATGATACATTTCCAAAAACGATCGTTTATTGTAATTTTTTTCTGTATCTAATATGTCTGTATTGTCAAAGTCCATGGTATGTTTGTTTGTTACGCAATGTTGGGATAAGGATGTTGCATGAGGTTTTCTTTTTATATCGCTTTTATGTGAAGTAACTCTGCCAGAAAGTTGTCTGGATGTGTGCCCGATATAACATAAATTGCAATTTTGACATGGGATTTTGTATACGATGTTAGAATTTTGCATTTTTGGTGTTTTTTCTTTTAGTTTACTGAATATTGTTTTAACTGTGAGACAACTTTTGTTAGCTATACGTACTGTGTCGTCCTGGACTATGTTGGTTATGGTTTTGGTAATCTTGTTTATGTATGAAAGTGAGCAGTATTTTATATTGTTATTGTCAGTCTGTATGTCGTTATTGTTGGTTTCAGTATTTGATTGTGTGTCGGTTTGCATTGTATTGAATTGTTGTTCATTGAACAGTAACACGTTCAGCAAGTTTTTTGGGTAAGCATTTTTGATTAACACTTCTCTAAGTTTACGTAAATTTTCTTGGTGGTACGAATGATGTGAGATCTTCAGTATTCTGTTTTTTAGTGCTCGAACGACGTTGATTTTCATTTGTAGAGGTTGTTCAGAGTGAAAGTGGACATAACGTTGGGATGATATGGGTTTTGTATACCAGTTTAATTTTAATAGGCCTTGTTGATCTCTTGTTATTAATGTGTCTAGGAATGGTAAAGTATTATTTTGTTCTATTTCCACAGTGAACTGGAGATGCGAATTGTAGTTATTGAAGATGGATAGTATATGACAGATTTTAAAAGAAATCAACTTTAATTAAAGCCCACAATCCACTGACACACCCACGATATTTTCCTCCTTATACATATATATATATATATATATATATATATATATATATATATATATATATATATATATATAAAAGTTTATTGTCAACAATGTAATTTACATGTAGTTTTACAATCTTTTATTTTGCATTTAATGTTCCGAGTTGATAACTCTTCACAATATAAAGCAAGTTTGTTATTTATCTGCGTTTTTACTCACTAGCTTGAATTTACTTTAGTTTGCAACAGATCCCATTTGACAACATATTATTATAACAGTAGGTGTTTAGTCCTTTTGTGTTTATATATTTTTTTTAATTCAATGTATTTATAGTGTAATTACCTATTACATTAATTAGTTCATTATCGTGTGTTTCGTACTTGTTAAAAAATTTAACAGTTATTTTCTTAACATGTTCTTTTATAGTGGCAAGATTTGTAATTCTGTGCAGTTTACTAATTTTAGTCAATCTAGGGGAGTTGGTTATTATTCTGAGACACTTATTTTGAATCACTTGTAGTTTATTGTAAGGGAACGCACTCAACACACTAAAATATTATCCTTGCTTAATGCATACACTGCTTCGTGCAACAACATATCATTCAAAACTTGCCATCGAGAAACACCAAATCATGCAGATCTATAAAATGCATGTACTGCTTTTGTCAGAAATTGCCTTTCATTTGAATTTACCGCGTTTTGTTCGAACACCAAATTATGCAAATCTATAAAATTCATATACTGCTTAATACAAAAGTTGTATTTTAGAATCACAGAATCATGCAGATCTATAAAATCCATACACTGCTTCTGTCAGAAAGTGTTTCCGACACAAAATCATGCAAAACATGGCAAAACTATAAAATGCATGCACTGCTTCATAAACAGCCACAATTCACAAATTTCAAATGTTGTAACTTCTACTCAAGAGATGGCAATCGTATGAAAAATGAAATAATAGTTTTCTTTCGAATTTTAATATATTAAATTGTAGAAATATACTTCAAGTGGGAAATAAAATTATGTATTATTAAATATATCTAAGATCGTTTTTAAACGTGATTTTATTCTATAAAAGTACAAATATAATTATTACAATTTATTAAATATATATAAACTTTGTTTCAAAAATTATATTTTATTTAAAAATATAGTACAATGCACATTTCGAGGTTTTACCTCATCTTCAGGAAGAAAAATAAATGATATTAATATAAATAAATATAAATATAAACAAATAACAAATGAGTGAAACAAATAACAAATTAATATAGATAATAAAATTGAAATTTTATTAATATAAAATTATTAATATATAATTACTAAAATTTTGAAAAAATATTAGGATCTAATAGGGGTGAATTGTTTAAATCCAATATTTCATTCATAAGATTATCTTTTTTGTGTAAAGAATTTTTTATTTCAAATGCTTCTAAACAATTTAGTTTTTTACTTTTGTTTTCTATATGGAGAATTTTTAAATTTTGAATTGTACAAAAATGTTCATTGTTAAATAAATGTTTTGCCAAATTTGAATTTTCTATTTTTTCATATTTAAATTGTCTTAAATGTTCTTTAAATCTTAACTTGAAATTTCGCCCCGTTTGACCAATATATTTATAATTACAATTGTTACAAGAAATTTCGTAAACCCCAGATTTATCTAATTTGTCGAAATTTTCAATTTTATTATTTACAAAAATAGATTTTAAATTATTTTTCACATAATATGCTGGATAAATATTATTTAATTTTAATATTTTTCCAATTTTTAAACTCAAATTACCAACAAATAATATTTTTCTGTAATTTTTATTTATTTTATTTTGAAAGCAATATAATTGTTTTGATATTGATTTCTTTTTTTGCTTTTTTATAATATTATCAATAATTATTTTATCAAAACCATTTTTATAAGCCAAATAATAAATTGTTTTTAATTCTTTTTTATAATTTTTGTAAGATAAAGGAATGTTCTCAATAACCTTGTAATATAACAATAGAAAGAAGCCAACTTATAATTTAGAGGATGTTTTGATTTATTATGAATAGTGTTATCAGTGCAAGTTAATTTTCTATAAATATCGAAACTAAATTTACAATTAAATTTTGTTATTTTTAAATCTAAAAAATTTAAGCTGTTATTTAATTCTTTTTCTATTGTAAACTTTATTGAATTATCAATAGAGTTTATTAATTTTAAAAAATCATCTAATTCAACCGTATTACCCAACCAAAGACATACAATATCATCAACATATCTATGCCAAAATGAAATTTTAGAAATTAGATTGTTTTTCAAATTAAATAGATTTATTTCAAAATTATTCATGAATATTTCTGCTAATAATGGTGATAAAGGACTACCCATAGGCAAACCATCATTTTGTTTGTAATATTGATTATTAAATCTAAAATAATTTTGGTCTAAACATATATTAATTAAACATTTTAATTCATTTCTAATTTGAAAGTTATCAATTTCTTTTTCTAAATGATTATTGATAATTACTTTTAATTTAGTTATAGGTATTGAAGTGAATAAATTTATAACATCAAATGATACTAAAATTGAATTATTTGGAATAACCGTATTTTTAATTTTATTAACTAAATCTATTGTATTTTTAATTGAAAATTTTGAGTTAAAATTTATAATATTTGGGAAGGTGGAACTTAGAAATTTACAAATTTTGTATGTAGGGGCATTAATATAAGAAACAACAGGTCTAATTGGTATATTATCTTTATGTAATTTTGGTAATCCATATAAAATTGGAGCAGAAGGATTCATGTTAACATAATTTAAAATATTGTATGTATTTGATAAGGATGTACAATTTTTTAGTGATTTTTTTAATACATTTTGAAATTTGTGAGTAGGATCTTGTTTTAATTTTATTATATTACTTTCATTTATAAAATTATTTACTTTTAAAATATAATTTTGCTTTTCTAAAATGGTTATTGTATTGCCTTTATCTGCTTTGGTTAATATTAAATCATTATCTAAAATTTTTCTTTTTAGTTTTATTATATTCGATTTATTTGGAAATACTGTAGAATCAGAACTAGAATTTTGAGTATATTTGTCAATGACATTTGCACAAATTTCTTTTAGATTTGATTTATTGTATGGTATTGATAAATCAGTATCTATTGCTAAATTTATTATATTTTTCTTACTTGTTACCCAAGAATAAAAAATTTGACAGGTGTCAATTTTGAAGAAAATGAAATCAAAATTTTAGATTTAGGCTTATCCTTTTGTCCTCATTTACCAACAAGTAAGAAAAATATAATAAATTTAGCAATAGATACTGATTTATCAATACCATACAATAAATCAAATCTAAAAGAAATTTGTGCAAATGTCATTGACAAATATACTCAAAATTCTAGTTCTGATTCTACAGTATTTCCAAATAAATCGAATATAATAAAACTAAAAAGAAAAATTTTAGATAATGATTTAATATTAACCAAAGCAGATAAAGGCAATACAATAACCATTTTAGAAAAGCAAAATTATATTTTAAAAGTAAATAATTTTATAAATGAAAGTAATATAATAAAATTAAAACAAGATCCTACTCACAAATTTCAAAATGTATTAAAAAAATCACTAAAAAATTGTACATCCTTATCAAATACATACAATATTTTAAATTATGTTAACATGAATCCTTCTGCTCCAATTTTATATGGATTACCAAAATTACATAAAGATAATATACCAATTAGACCTATTGTTTCTTATATTAATGCCCCTACATACAAAATTTGTAAATTTCTAAGTTCCACCTTCCCAAATATTATAAATTTTAACTCAAAATTTTCAATTAAAAATACAATAGATTTAGTTAATAAAATTAAAAATACGGTTATTCCAAATAATTCAATTTTAGTATCATTTGATGTTATAAATTTATTCACTTCAATACCTATAACTAAATTAAAAGTAATTATCAATAATCATTTAGAAAAAGAAATTGATAACTTTCAAATTAGAAATGAATTAAAATGTTTAATTAATATATGTTTAGACCAAAATTATTTTAGATTTAATAATCAATATTACAAACAAAATGATGGTTTGCCGATGGGTAGTCCTTTATCACCATTATTAGCAGAAATATTCATGAATAATTTTGAAATAAATCTATTTAATTTGAAAAACAATCTAATTTCTAAAATTTCATTTTGGCATAGATATGTTGATGATATTGTATGTCTTTGGTTGGGTAATACGGTTGAATTAGATGATTTTTTAAAATTAATAAACTCTATTGATAATTCAATAAAGTTTACAATAGAAAAAGAATTAAATAACAGCTTAAATTTTTTAGATTTAAAAATAACAAAATTTAATTGTAAATTTAGTTTCGATATTTATAGAAAATTAACTTGCACTGATAACACTATTCATAATAAATCAAAACATCCTCTAAATTATAAGTTGGCTTCTTTCTATTGTTATATTACAAGGTTATTGAACATTCCTTTATCTTACAAAAATTATAAAAAAGAATTAAAAACAATTTATTATTTGGCTTATAAAAATGGTTTTGATAAAATAATTATTGATAATATTATAAAAAAGCAAAAAAAGAAATCAATATCAAAACAATTATATTGCTTTCAAAATAAAATAAATAAAAATTACAGAAAAATATTATTTGTTGGTAATTTGAGTTTAAAAATTGGAAAAATATTAAAATTAAATAATATTTATCCAGCATATTATGTGAAAAATAATTTAAAATCTATTTTTGTAAATAATAAAATTGAAAATTTCGACAAATTAGATAAATCTGGGGTTTACGAAATTTCTTGTAACAATTGTAATTATAAATATATTGGTCAAACGGGGCGAAATTTCAAGTTAAGATTTAAAGAACATTTAAGACAATTTAAATATGAAAAAATAGAAAATTCAAATTTGGCAAAACATTTATTTAACAATGAACATTTTTGTACAATTCAAAATTTAAAAATTCTCCATATAGAAAACAAAAGTAAAAAACTAAATTGTTTAGAAGCATTTGAAATAAAAAATTCTTTACACAAAAAAGATAATCTTATGAATGAAATATTGGATTTAAACAATTCACCCCTATTAGATCCTAATATTTTTTCAAAATTTTAGTAATTATATATTAATAATTTTATATTAATAAAATTTCAATTTTATTATCTATATTAATTTGTTATTTGTTTCACTCATTTGTTATTTGTTTATATTTATATTTATTTATATTAATATCATTTATTTTTCTTCCTGAAGATGAGGTAAAACCTCGAAATGTGCATTGTACTATATTTTTAAATAAAATATAATTTTTGAAACAAAGTTTATATATATTTAATAAATAACATAATGTTTCAAATGTATCCAACATATAAAAGTATAATTATTACAATACTAAACATACACAAACACAAAATAGTTTACCTATAAAAGAATTAAATTACACGTCCTTTCAACAAGTAAGTGACATACATAAATGACGTATTTAAACAATAAAACAAATAAACAAAACAAAGCAAAGCAACCTATAAGTATAAATTATATGTTGCTTATGAACAGAGTGCCAAGACTAGAGGTTGTAGCAGAGTAGCCGATTTACACCTCCCCCCCTGGAGATGTTTATTGTGAGGAGAAAGGGAGCAGTTTACTGGAATGAAAGAAATTAGAAATCTTCTTTTTCTTTCCGCTACCAACTTCATAAAAGGACGGAGAAATCTGTTTGATGATTGGATAAGGTCCAATTCGAACTGGATCTAATTTTTTTACGATTTAATTTATTTCCGTTTTCGATATATACCAATTCACCAACTTTGAACGTGTATTGGCGTCGATTCTTATCTACACGGTCCTTATTTATTTTGTAACTTTTTTATAGAATTTTCAAAAGCTATTTTACGGTCTTCCTCAAGTGATGATTGTTCCTCTTCCTGAATTGGTGTTATCGTTGGTTTTTTTCCAAACAGTAAGTATGATGGCGCAAAGTGTGTTGAACTATGAATAGTATCATTATACTCATCAACACATTCTTGTGCGAGGGTTGACCAAGCTCTATTATTTTTCATTATTTATTTGCATCTTAGGCGATTTACGATTGTTTGATTTAATCGTTCGTTAAGTCCATTTGATTCAGGGTGATCAATGCATGTAAAAACGATCTGTATTCCAGATTTCTCTAAATAGTTTTTCAAATTTGTAGAATTTATACCTGTATATTGGTCAGCTAATATGATAGAAATATTATTTTTCTTTGCGATAGGGTTAATTAAATTTATAAAATCTTGAGCATTTTGGCCCTTTGTAGTTGAGATCCATGCATATCTGGTGAAGTGATCAACTAAGATATGCATATATCGTTTTGGGGATCGGTTTCCCCCAAAACCTCCTACACTATCGAGTGACATGATTTGAAATGGTTTTGTGGCAGGACCCAATTGTGATAGTAGGCCGATTGCACGACTACGACGAGCTTTGTTCTCAATACAAATCTTACAATTTTTGCAGTAGGAATGTATAGCTTTGTCAAGACCCTTAAAGTAGTAATGAGGCCTGATTATAGCAATCATCTGTGCTGTACCAATATGCCCATAATGTTGATGTACAAGTTCAATTATTTCGTTTCCAAATTTTGGAGAAACAAAAATTCTTGATTTTTCTTTTAATTTCTTTAATATTAGTCCTTGTTTATATTCTATCTGTTTTGTTGCTTTCATTTCAGAAAGATGTTCAGATTGATCTTTTAATATAGCAGATAAATCTATTAAATTTACAACCTGGATCACATCTTCATTCTCGAAATATTCAAGGATTGGATTTCTAGACAATAGATCTGCGAGAATATTGTCTCTTCCTTTTTTATATATGATGTTGAAATTGAACTGCGATAAATAAAGAATTAAGTCTCCCAAGATTTCGTCACTTCTGGCTTTTGTTTTTAAATTCTCTAATGGTTTGTGATCACTGCAGACCGTGAAATGTCGTCCAATTAAGTAATACTGCCAAAACTTTATTGCATCTTTGATGGCTTTGCATTCTAAATGTATAATATTTAAGCGTTTTTCACTATTTGATAGCTTTCGTGAATAATACGCGACAGGGTGTAGTATTCCATCTTCTTGTGGCTGTTTCAGTGTTGCGCCGATTCCTTTGTAACTGGCATCTGTCTCTATAAAGACGGGCTTGTTAATATCGTAAATGGCTAGGATCGGTTTAGAACATAAATAATCTTTGATCATATTGAAAGTTTGTTCACAATCTTCAGTCCATTCAAATTTAATATTTTTCCTCAATAATCGATGTAGAGGTTCAAGTTTCTGTGTACTATTTTCTACATACTTCAAATAAAAGTTTATGGAGCCTAGAATACTACGTACATCAGACTTATCAGAGGGTCTTCGTAGTTTTTTTAATAGCGATTAAATTCTCTTGAGCTGGTGAAACTCTATTTTTCGAAATTGTATGTCCCAGATACTTGACTGATTTAGCTGCAAACTTACATTTAACCAGTTTTAATTTGAAACCTTCTGCACTAGTAACTTGTAAGAATTTCTCAATATGTTGTAGATGATCTTCCCAGGTTCGGGAGAAGATCAAAATATCATCTATGTAATTAATACAAAAGTCATCTAAATTATTTCTTCTTATGATATTTGATAATATTCTCTGGAACGTGGCCGGAGCATTTTTAAGTCCAAATGGAAGTACTCTGAACATGAACTTTCCATATTTTGTGACAAACGACGTTTTTTCTCGATCTTCTAATTTCAGCGTTATACACCAGAACGCAGAATTTATGTCTAAAACTGTAAAATATTCACAATTGGAAACTTTATCGATTACATCTTGGACTGTAGGAAATGGAAAACATTCTGGAACTACAAGTTTGTTTAATTTTCTAAAATCGATACATAAGCGAGATTTCTTCCCATCATCTTTTTTGTATGCAAGAGTTACTGGGGAAGCAAATGGAGAATCAGACTCTTCAATAATTCCTGCTTTTAGTAGTTCCTTAATCTGGTTTCTTATCTCTTCATCATCTGGGATTGAACATTTATACGGACGAGAGGTGACATATTCGTCTTTAATTAGTTTTATTTCTGCTTCTTTTGATTGTACTTTACCGATATCAAATCTATCCTTGGCAAACATGTGCCTATATGATTCAATCAGTTGTAAAATAGTTTGCTTTTGTTCATAATTTTCAATATGTTGTAAGTCTGCTTGAAATTCGTCTACATTTAAATTTTCATTGAAATTTACTTCAATATATTCATCTAAATTTTCGGCGTTATCTTGTGTTTGTATCTGATCATAGTAAGATCGGTCTTCCTGTAGATTTATTACTTTCTTGCTATTGGTGCGTTGAAAAATTCTTAAATGTTCATTTTGATTTAATTTAAATTTTTTTATTGCATCGATACCAAGTAGTAGATCGTAGGAGAAATTATCATACTTGACTACGTAAGTCGTTATGTAATCTGTAATATTTCCAATACGTAGTTTAATAATAGCCCGGGCTGAAGTGAAAATTACATCCGCTGATTGTTTTTAGTAAATCTCTTTGTTCTATTAATCTCAACTTAAGCAAATCAGCAATTCGTTGGTTTATTAGAGTTACATTCGAGCCTTTATATTTAAATTGTCATTAATAATTACATTTAATTTTATCAGCGGATCTACTTTCGCCCGGCTCTTTAGTTTAAATTCTTGCTGTCAAGATCAATGTTTAATATTTCTAAGTCGGTCATATTTGATTTTAATTTTTCTGTGGTCGAATGCTTATTACGACATTCTACTACTTGGTGGTAACGATTTGGGAAACCCAGGGCTGCACAATTTGAACATGGTTTCCGTTGAGTTTTGTTTTTCTGTTGAGGTTCATTTCTTTTATTTGTGTTAGGATTAGGAACATACTTTTTATTCATCCTTGGACTTGATGGTCTTTCTTTCTTCTTTCTGGTAAATGCGTCTTCTAATTTTCGGAGTTCTGTATATAATTTATCAAGTGTTGTTATTTCTTCCCTATCAAGATCTTCCTGAGCTTCAATTGGCAAACCAAAAACTATTTGGTTGATACGTGATAACGTAGTACCTTGAGGTTCTACTTCTAGGCATAGCTTCTCTTTTACAAGTGCGTAATCGATTAAGGATCCCCCTAAATATTTGTAATTGAAAGCTTTCCTAACAATAGACCAACCTTTGTCCACAAAAACATTAAGAAAAGAATTCTTCCAATTCTCCCAGGAAGCGGTTAGACCAATTTTCTTCATATTGGTATCATACCAGTCCTTCGCGGAGCCGATGACAAAGAAACGTAAAGCCTGAATTTTTAAGCTATCAGAATTGATCTGAAATCGATTACATTCATCTTGAAATCTATTTAACCATTCCATTGGATCATGTTGTTTCTTTTCGAATTTGTCTAAAACAAATTCTTTCTCAACACGGTGTAGTTTTACGTCTTGATTTGAGCCTATTTTTAACTGGTGCTCTAATCGTTTAATTCGATTTTCCAGTTCTAATTGTAAAGGCTCGACAGATTTGGAAATCGGTATATGAATGTTATGATGATTTTGGGCAAGGCTGAAGAAGAATGTTTTTAAAGAGTTAAGTGATTCTGTGGAGCTCTTGCTTTCATCCCTTTTCTTATTATTTTCGGGTTTTTGCTAACCCACTAAGTGGGAAATGCGTGATTTTATGTATGTATGTATGTATGTATAGGGACATATTCTTCTAATGGAAGTTCTTGAAAACAAATATTTCCCACCTCATCGAAATATTCTTTCCGAATTTCGTCATCTATCTTTACAACTACTGTTCTATAACCATTTTCGTTTTTAATGGCAACTGTTGCATTATGTACGGGTTTTTTATTTGACAAAAAAGTGTGAAATTTTAAATCCATAGATTCTTCTGGAAATAAATACCAAGTCTTTTTATCAATAGAAATACATTGGATCACGAAAACCTTCTCAGCTTTCTTCACCACTCAAACATAGAGCTGGGCCATCTTACTGGTTGAGATCTTGTAATTTAATTTCTAAGATCGTTTTTAAACGTGATTTTATTCTATAAAAGTACAAATATAATTATTACAATACTAAACATACACAAACACAAAATAGTTACCTATAAAAGAATTAAATTACACGTCCTTTCAACAAGTAAGTGACATACATAAATGACGTATTTAAACAATAAAACAAATAAACAAAACAAAGCAAAGCAACCTATAAGTATAAATTATATGTTGCTTATGAACAGAGTGCCAAGACTTAGAGGTTGTAGCAGAGTAGCCGATTTACATATATTTTAATTACTTACCTTTTTTACAAATTAATATTGAATATAAGTAATTTTAAAAACAGAAAAGTAAGATAATATACCTACATCGTTAAAGTATAACTTTATTAATGTATTAACAATTTTTCTACCACGGGCTATATTTAAATATATAATCAGCAAATAATGTATAGATTACTAGAATATTGTAGGTAGTTCTGGCTAAACACAATATCTTCATTTTGGATTTTGGAAGATTTTCACGATTTATTGAAAACAATAGATTACTAATGAATAATGCCACGAACCTTATTTCTCAAGCAATTAAATTATCCTCAAAATAGTATCAAAATTCACAAATAAATATATGAATATGTTGAGATACTTTCTTATACAAAAGGCATTGTCAACGGAGTAATAAATAATGTTAAAAGCAAAACAATATAACAATTTAAAACAACAACACCAAAATAATAAAGAAAATAAATATTGCTCTTTAACATAAATGATAGCATTAGAATGGATTTAAAAAACCTTGAAAAATACTATACTCAGCTATATTTAAAAACAAAAATTGAGGAGCATAAAAGAAATTGTAACAAAAATAACAATGGCAAAGGTGCTCTCGTAGAACATAATACAAAGAATAGGCCAGTTTTAATTTTGAAAATGTTAAAATACAGAATATAACTTTACACAAACGTTTAACACTTGAAATGTTTCCTGATGAAAACAATATTAAGTTAAAAACAGATACTGCCAAACAAAGTACTATATGTACAACATTTTAAAATATAATAAAAACAATAAATATATATATATATATATATATATATATATATCATCACGGCATATTACCCATTTCTGGGTGTGCCGTTATCTACACATATGTAGATATCGGTAATGATGACGATATATTTTACCGTGTGGGCGCTTACCAGACGTCACCTCACGGGAACTCTTAGCTGGTGTGGAGAGTGCACCATAATAAAAACAATAAATTAAAATAATATGTTTTTGATCGCGAATCTGGGAAACCGGGTTCGATCCCAACCGACGCCAAAAATAAATATTTCGAATTTTAAATTGCACAAAAGTGACCCTTGTAGTGCGCTCTCTACGCCGGTAGTGAGTGCCCGTGAGGTGACGCCTGGTAAACGCACACATATGTTATATCATTACCGACTGGGTACAAAGATTGGCACACTCAGAAATGGGTAATTTTGGAAATTATTTAATATTAATCTTTTGATGTGAAGCTCTCTTCCCATATGTACAGTTTTCAAGGGATGGAAATACGTTTCTCCATCACTATTTTGGAAACTACACATTCCACAACTAAAAATTATGTTGGAATCAATATCATTCCAATAAACCGTGTGGAATAATTCCGCACACCGTTTGGAGTAATTCCACACGGCTTTCGACCAATCAGAATCTGTTTAGCTGCATATTAGCGCGGTAGGTATAACAAATATCTTGGTTCGGTTGCCATGGTTATGTCTCTTTGTTTTATTATTATTTATTTCTGAATTAGTGTTTGACATTTTGGAGTTTTTAACCGTTCTGGAGTTTTCTGTTAACTTTTACAGGTTTTTGGAGATCTTTAGAGCAGTAAGTTTATATAAATAATAATATCTTACTTAGAAATTTAACTAAATAACATTTTAGAGAAAAATTTCAAGTGGTAATGAAGCAATTTATGGACTGGCGTCCATTTTAACAAGATAATTATTTGATTGTATATAATAATATATTGTAATGAATCAACGTCATTATTTGTATAATTTCTAAAATCTTGTTGGAGAAAGTATAGTCTACAACACGTTTGAAATGGCATAATCCACACTCGTAAACCGTAGTCGTAGTCCTCGCCTTCGGCTTGAAAAAGATTCTATATATCCTGTAAAATTGTAACACGAACATTGAAAGTTCCAAGCTTGAGGCGAGGTTGCAAATGCAAGACACTTACGAGGGACACTATGCCACTTATATCACTTTCTGATCCTATACTTTCCACTTTGGTTTTGCACTTAAAACTGACATTTTTCAATTAGAATTTTTGAATGTATCTGGTGTTTCCATAATTTTAGCAAAGCTGACTGATTTTTGAAAGATTATCTCTCTATAACTCTATATCTATTAAATATGAAGGAAAATGTATAATCAAACCGTATAAAGAATAAGATAACTGTTAAGAACTTCAAATAAGGGTACTTCCGGTTGACCAATTATAACTAGAATCTAATCAGCTCTTCATATGGTTGTAAAGAACAGGAATACGAAAGAATCATAATTTTTAGAATTGTAGTTTTGGAGTTATCGTCGGAGAAAAATTTGTCACGCACGCACACATACATACAGACAGACATCATCGTAAAACTAGTAAAATCGTATTCTAAGGACCCTAAAGGTGACGGATGGTAAAAATAAGATTGCTTAATAAAACGGACTTTTAATAGCGAAACGTCAGAATCAAATCACACGTCAATCAAGGAATACACAGATCCTACAGGTCCACCTTAATGCCAAAAATTGACATAAATCCTTATACTAGCAGATGTTTACTGATTTTGGCATGAATATCAACATAACGTTTCATTCTCGTCTGACTGAAGTTTCAGCAGGCTGACTGTATGTTAAATACCATGAGTATATCGGTCGTTTTAACTTATTTGCGAGTTGTTCTGCATGATTTGTTACAGGCAAAAGTTGTACAGGATTTATTTCCACTCTATCTGCTTGATTATCACTTCGTCAAAGTATTAAACGCAATTATATATGCGATATACGGTTCTCTTCATCGACCTAAAAGGCAAATTTTGTAGAAAAATTTGTGAAATTAAACGAAAACGGTTCTTCACCAATAAGTAGTCCCGAACTTCTTTTTCTGTGCTTAAAGCGTATTGGAGGCAAACTGCATATACATCTGCACTTAAATATTATTGTATTTTAACTTTAAATACTTTAATAATTGAGAAAAATGCAGGTTGTTATTGTTGTGTTTATCATGGTTACGACTTCACATTTGACTGACAACAATGTATTTGCCTGTCCCATATAAAATAAAACATACGGAATGAATTTGACAAGACGTCAATTTTGTTTAAATAATTATACCTGCTTTCGAAATTAAATTTAGTTGTAGCAAAAATATTGCGTGCATCTTGTGCCCGAGTGATTTTCTGACTTGGCTAAATTTCTTACAATATTTAAATATAATACTTCTGTCAAATTCGTTCCGTATGTTTCATTTTAAATGGGACACGCAAATACATTGCTGTCAATCAAATGACAAATCGTAATCGTGGATATGACAAACCCAATGTTTCACGTTAAAAAATATTCACAGTACCTATATATCAATCAATTGTTTCCATGGCTTACTTGGCTAAATAAACTAATGAAACCGTTTACAAAATTTTAATTTTTAACCGTAAATAACTCGTTTATTTGTAAAAATTGTACATAAACAACATTACCTTATTGGAAAGAGAAAAAAATACTCTTTCCAATAAGATAATAAAAAAATATATAGTTCCATTTAAAAATATATATATTTTGTCCCAAATATTGGGAACCGCTGACACAATTTTTATTTTGTCTACATGACCAATTTTCTAATATAAAATGGCACAATTTTACTCATTTAACCAACCTCGTATCTCTTCAAATAAAAAAGTTACCAATAGTGAGTAAGCTTATTGAGACACCCTGTATATGTCCGCGTTGAAGAGACTTTGTCTACTTCATTATTCGTCGTCGGTATGGCCTTTCAACTTTGTTCGGTGGAAATCTATTTGTATTCTAGTAATCTATATGTTTTTGTCATCTACAAATTTTCAGTCTTTCTATGAAAACATTAAATATTTTTCATTTTTGTAAACAGATGCATTTTTTATCTATTTATTATGTAAAATTTGTATATAAATTTAGAAAATATATAATCAGGTACCTATTACAAATTATAAGAAATTCAGATATATATATATATATATATATATATATATATATATATATATATATATATATATATATATATATATATATACGAGGTGTGTTCAAAAACTATCGCGAATTTTGAATTTTCGCGGGTTACGTATATTCGAATTTCGATCTTTTTGTGGCTTTATGTTGGTACTCATGTCTCTCACTTATGTCGACAAGCTCGGCCATTTTGAATGTTCACTTAATTGTTGACAGCTGCTTTGTCTTCGATTTTTACCTATTCAAAAAAATGGAACAAAGAACCTGTATCAAATTTTGTGTGAAAAACGAAATTAAGTGCGCGGATGCATTCCGAATGTTGACTGTGGCATACGGAGAAGCTACCTTGGACCAAAGCAACGTTTATCGGTGGTACAAAATGTTCTCAGAAGGCCGAGAAGATGTGAACGACGAAAAGCGTGCCGGACGCCTGAGCACTTCAACAACAGACGAAAAAATTAATGAAGTGGAGAAAATGATATTGGCCAATCGTCGAATCACCGTTAGAGAAGTTGCTGAGGACCTAAACATATCGATTGGCTCGTGCCATTCGATTTTTATCAATGATTTGGGCATGAGACGGGTCGCCGCGAAATTTTTACCAAAATTGCTCAATTGCTCGTTGCTTGTGCGCGACTTTTTAGCCAAAAACAACACACTAATGATGCCGCAGCCACCGTATTCCCCAGATCTGGCCCCCTGTGACTTTTTCTTGTTCCCTAAACTGAAGAGGCCCATGAAAGGACGACGTTACGCTACGCTTGACGAGATAAAGACGGCATCGAAGGAGGAGCTGAACAAGATAAAAAAAAATGATTTTTTGAAGTGCTTTGAAGATTGGAAAAACCGTTGGCACAAGTGTATAATATCTCATGGGGATTACTTTGAAGGGGACAAAATAGATATTCATGAATAAATAAATAATTTTTGAAAAAACACAAAATTCGCGATATTTTTTGAACACACCTCGTATATATATATTGCAAGATTTATTTTGTTAAATTATCTCTTTGTTCTCAAATTATTAAGTTAACAGTTGTGTTTATAAGAGTTATAATAGTAATGCATATAAAAATCAAATATTTTAAATAACTATTTAAACCGATATATCGTAGTGTTTAATGTTGTGATTATTTGAATTCCGCCATTTTTGGATCACGACAAAAGTTGCGTGCGCATACCAGTCGTACCGTATTAGAAAAAATAACTTTTACGGAAATTAAAAATAAGAACTCTAGTTTATTTGCAATCTGGTAGTAGTGTAATATTATTTATAAACAGAAACAATAAATATTTTTAATAAGACTTAATTAGTGTATAGTAACATTAACTTTGTTAAGTTCGCAAATGACATTATTGTTTGGTAGCTAGGTTAGGTTTGATGTTTGATTTGATTTTGTTAATTGTTAATGACAAATACATGCAGATCAGTAGAAAAGAATTAGATTTCCACCGATCTAAGTTGAAAAGCCGTGAATATATTATTTACAATTTTATACAATAGTATAAGTTGTTGTTTAATATGACGATTACTTTCGCTGCGTACGACGCACACGTTGTGTCCCGTATGTTGTCGAACCATTGCGCACGCCGCATCAGGTGCGTCCAGTACTTTATCTTGTTTCAACCGGCATCGTTTCGTCAGCCTTACAAAGAGAACACTGTGCGTTGGTCAGCATTGTCAGACAACTACAGAATAGTAATTTGTGGGGTTAGTTTACAGTTTGTTTTTTTTTTTGCGTCATGGGAGACAACAACCAGGGCTATTTACAACTCAAAAGGGCTAAAAACACAAAAATTAATATAATGGCTATTACATAAATAAAAGATAAAACATCAAGCAAATAAACATGAATTGTCTAACATGTTGATTTCAGAATTCAAGAGGCTGGACGCATAGGTGCGTCGTTAGCATTGCCGAACAAAAGGTGTCCACAATGCTGCCGACGCACCGTATGCGTTAAAAAAAAAAAAAAATACAGAAAAATAAGAGTAAAGACTTCTACATACACGCAATATTAACAAATTGAGAAAAAAATAAAAAACTAGAACTGCGCCAAAACTCATTACCGCGTTACGGGTGAGACGCGTACATTTATACGCAGCGAAAGTATTAAGGTTTCTGCATTGAACATTAAAACAAAATTTCATAATCAAAATCAGGCCAAACTAAATTCATTCTGTAGTAACAATGCTTAGAGAACTTTTTTACCTCCCGCTACCCTAGGTAAGGGAGGTATAGGGATCGTGCTAAAAATCGGTTATAGAGATTTTATTTATGTTTTGATGTCCTCAGAATCCGATTTTAACAATTTTACAATGATGTCTGTAGGTATGTATGTGTGTGTGTCTGTGTGTGTGTGTGTGTGTGTGTGTGTGTGTGTGTGTGTGTGTGTGTGTGTGTGTGTGTGTGTGTCTGTGTGTGTGTGTGTGTGTGTGTGTGTGTGTGTGTGTGTGTGTGTGTGTGTGTGTGTGGATCTCGTGGACACGATTACTCAAATACTATCAATCAGAAAAATTTGAAATTTTGTATATCCATTCTATACAAATGTGGGACGAGCTCATTAGTTTTTAGTGTATATCGGATAACCGGAAGTATCATTTATACAAGCTTTTAACAGTTTTTCTTGTAAAAAATTCATTGAATATAATTTTTTAGTAACTTTTACCAATACAAATTGAATATAATGGCACAATCTTCAATTCTACGATAATAGCATTTAGTAAATAACTTGAAATAACTTTATATTATATTATAAAATAATTTATTTTTGTACATCACTTTGCCTCTGCGTCAAACAAAAACAATACTTTAATAACACATTTGATATATTTAAACAAATGTCACTGTCACGAAGCAATTTTCATTAAAATTAATAATGAAACCGTGTTAAGAAGAATGTAGTAGTTTAAATATGATTCTAATGAAATTAAGGTTTGTAAAAATAATATATTTTCCATCATACAAAAATATTAGATATACAAAATAATTCGATTTAAGTTTGATGTTTGCAGCATTGCAGCTCTCAATAAGAACGTGATTTCAAAGTTTCAAATAATAGTTTGCAACTACACATATAAAAAATGGATAATGTACGGCGAAGAATTTACACAGATTGCGTTTTAGAGCATAAGGAAGTTGGTGATGATTTTGACAATAATGTGTGTGACGATTTTTCCTTAAAATATATTAATGATCCAAAACTTCGCAAAGTTGGTATTTAATACTCTTATATAATATGAAACAACATATTAGATTTTGACTATATATGATAAACCAGATGTAGTACTTAATTTGAAGCTTTAACAGATTTTTCTGGAAAAACATAATAAAATATAATCCAAAATTTTGTATTACAAACCGTTCTATTTATAGGAACAACAAAGTAGATTTTGTTTACAAACGATCAATCGGAAGTGAAACTTTACTTAAAGCTCATTGCTATTTTAAACATGGAATTGGCGGGAGGTCATGTGCTGGCCACATCAGGACCCCTATTCTGTAACTTTTATCACTAGTGATAGGCATTGACTAGTATTATATTTAAGACAGCCATCTAGCGTATTTGCTCCTGAAACATCGTATATGACGTCATAGATTTAGATAACAGTAGGGAAAACTTCACTAGCAGTAGAGGTAATATTACGATCGTATCACTAGTCTTATCTTGTTTTCGGCTTCGTTGTGGCGTCAATTTAATAGTTTGAATATTGTACTAAGACTATTTTTTTATTTTGAAGTCAAATTACCTGTTCATAAGGTAAGTTTATAATAGGAGAACATAATAAAATTAATTTAGAAATTAAAAGTGCTTTTTGTACTATTTATTACAAATTATAATTAATTTATTATATAGGTTATGGCGTTCCTATACAATCAACTGATTGTAGTAGAAGAGGAAAATGAAAATAGGGAAGCAAATCGGTTAACTAGAAGACATGTACGTGATATGCAAGATCCATTTGCAATAAGAGATGCAGAATTTTTGGCAAATTTTGGGCTAACGAAGGAGGCATGTTTGTATTTATTAAATACATTGAGACCACACATGCCTAACAGCCGGAGAAGCCTCAGAATACCTCCTCATTTAAGAGAAAATATAAATGATTCAAAGTTTTATAACTTTTTAAATACAGTACCACAACTTTTATAAGTCATTAAAAACATAGATAACTTAAAGTTACTAAAATATAATTTCTAACCAAACCAACGTGATGACGTCATAAAAATATGACTTGTCACTAGTGATAAGTTACAGAATAGGGGTCCAGATTTTTTTTGTATATTTTCAAGAGATGAAACATAACAATTATAAAGAGGAAACCAAATAACGCACGCATATTCCACTTTTCACTAAAGATTCGTATAAATATTTTAAGGATGTAACATTTTTAAAGTTGTAAGTTACTCGCAAAACAAATCCAAGAGTTTTACAAGCAGAGTTAACCATATTGTTAATGTGTAAATGAAACATTAGTTTTGTACCAAATAGTACAGCTAAATCAACCTTAGATTCCTTTCTTTTTAAACAGGTATTATGCATAACATAATTAGATTGTATTGAATTAACTTTCCTTGAATAACTAACAATTTCACATTTATTGATGTTGAAGTACAATTTGTTATTAATCGACCAATGATATATTTTGTTTAGATCATTTTGCAAATTTACACAATCGCTAACTTCTTCAATAACACCATATAGTTTGAAATCATCCGCGTATAATAGACAATAACGGCCTTAACACACTACCCTGCGGTACCTCTGAACTTGCAATGTAAAAATCAGAGTTAAATCCATTTATGAATATATACTGCTTTCTGTTGTTTAAATAGGATTCTATTATGGCTAATGTATCACTGGAAAACCCAATTATTTCTAATTTATTAATTACAACATTGTGCGACACTGTATCAAATGTCTGCGAAATCGGTATATATACAGTCTTCTTGAAGGTTTTTGGCAAAGGCATTCGACACATACTGAGTGAAACAGAGAAGATTAGTTATCGTTGAGCGTCCTGGTACAAAGCCATGCTGGTAATTTGAAATAAGATTCTGAGTTTGGTTTTGTATGGAATGGAACATAATGTATTCAAGAATTTTAGCAATCGAACTGAGGCAGGATACAGGTCGGTAGTTTTTAAATTTATTTTTCTCACCAGATTTATATATGGGACAAATCTTGGCTATTTTTAGCTTATCAGGAAATGTTTTTAATGTTATACACAAATTGTATAAATTACATACGGCTACAGAAAAGAATTGTGCACATCCTTTTATAATATATATTGGTAAATTATCAGGACATCGAGACTTAGTATTTTTTTGAGATTTAATAGCGTCCATTACAATAGAGGGAGCAACTGTGTTCAAAGACACATGTATATTATTTATTGACAAAGAGTCATTATAGTGGGTGACATCAGTGTCCTGTATAAATAATTTGCAAAATCATTGCATATTTGATCACCAGCTATATGTGTCATCTCCACCATACATTGTTGTAGGAATTCCAGAATCACGCTTCTTACTTTTTACGAACTGCCAGAAGTTGTTCCTGGTATTATTACACGTAATATTCTCTTCAATCCTAACAATATATTCTTTATATAATTTATTTGATACGCTTTTGCATTTATTTCTTAACTCTTTATATTTGGAATGACAGTATGAACTATTGGTGTTGTTGTATTGTTTACGAAAATGTTCTTTTACTTTTAACAACATAATTAAATCCTTTGTAAACCATGTAGGATATTTATTCCTACGCCTTTGAATTTTCGGGATACACTGATCGAAAATATTATATATAATCGTATATAATTTTTCAACAGCCTCATTTACATCAATGCAATCATTTATCCAATTCCAGTTAACATCTCTAAATAAATTATATAATAATTCAAAATTACTCTTATTGAACTGATAATAAGTTTCATGATACATACATGCCTTACATTTTAAATTAGTAGTGCACACAAAATCAAAAATTAATGAGGGATGATGGTCATCCTCTATTACTAACGGATCCAGACATTTATAAACCATACACTTATTGTTGGCAATAATTACATCTAGTAATTTATCATTTTTGTTTAGTACAAAATTATAATGATCCGTGTTTAATAAATTGACCTTAGTATCAGTTAGACATGTGTTAGTATAACAATGACTCAGGTTTGTTAAGTTTACATCGTCAACAATAAAAACATTTGAACTAAATATGAATGGTAACGTTAATACTGAATCAAAATATCTGATGTGGACAACACAATCAACACATAACTTCCTTGTACGCCTGGCGTTACACTATACATATTTTGTTAATAATTAAAATATGTATTATTACAGACCCAATCATTAAATTGCACGTATTGGACATAATTTGACATTGATATTAAATTCTTTATTTTTTGTTATTTTTTGTCCTAATTCATAGCAAACTTAATTACAGAAACCAAAAAGTACATAATTTTTAAATTTACATATCTCGCTTATAAGAGCTAATTTAATCATACTTGATATTTTCGACGGAGAATTCAATTTTCTAAAAGCATTTATTGTTAAATTCAAAATAACACCATTTTTTTTAAAAAAATGATAACAGCTTTAAGTAAAGTATCACTTCCGGTTAGACTAAATAATAATAAAAAGAAATACCAAATTTGAGAAGTTTTGGTTTATATTTTAAAATAGTTTTTCATTAAAATCTATTATAGGCTTCAAGTAAAGTACCACTTCCGGTTAGACCATTTTAACTAAAATCTAATGTTATTCCCATTGATATAAGAGTCTTATATACCAAATTTGAATAGTTTTGGATTATATTTTAATATAGTTTTTCATTAAAATCCATCATAGGCTTCAAGTAAAGTACCACTTCCGGTTAGACCATTTTAACTAAAATCTAATATATTATTCCCATTGATATAAGAATCTTATATACCAAATTTGAAAAGTTTTGGATTATATTTTAATATAGTTTTTCATTAAAATCTATTATAGACTTCAAGTAAAGTACCACTTCCAAAAGTTATGTAATGACAAAAAAGGGAGGTGCACAACTAGATGTTATAACAGTCCTAAATACAAAATTTTAACTTTCTACGGCTTCCCGTTTTTCAGTTATGCGAGATACGTACATACGTACGTACAGACGTCACGCCGAAATTAGTCAAAATGGATTCAGGGATGCTCAAAATGGATATTTCTGTTGAAATCTGGAAACCGAAATTTTTCGCGATTACAATACTTCCTTTACTTCGTACAAGGAAGTAAAAACATTTCATATTGTTTAACAGTAGCAGTGGCGTAACTACCGTGCGGCAGTTCGAGGCAAAGCCCGGGGGCCCCGCGATTTTAGAGGCCCCATCGTAACATCCTTGTCGCGAAAGCTTTAACATATAATCTCATTAATTTATAGAAAAAAAAATATATTTTAACTATTTCATATTATTAACCGAGCTTGTGTCACATGAGCATGTAATTGTCCAACTCGCGTGCCGCTCGTCGTGAAAACTTACATGCTCGCCACACAAAGAATCACTTTTACTCCTAATAACACAATATACCTACACTATTGTATCTTGTATAGATTTAGAGATAAAGGCACTGTAATATATAGAATAATTTAATGTAGTACATCGCAGAGGCTAAGACACTAAGGAAACCAGTTGACAAATTCAAATTTTTATAACATAGTAATGTTTATAACATAGTTTGGAAATGACAGATGTCAGTGTCCAAATTCAACAGTTTTAGTGACATTCTGAATGCTTTTTTTTGTACATTTAATCTTTCTTATTGTTTTATTAATTAAATATTTAAAATTGTAGGTAAAATTCATATATCCATCAGAAATACCACCAATCTAGTTAATGAACTGGAAGAATCTGTGATATATAGGAACTTCCTCATACAATGAACAATAGATATAATTAAAATTGTATGTGTACACAGTGGCGTAACTAGGATTTAGAGGCCCCCCCGCAAAAAATGTAGCCCTCCACCCCCAATAAACTTCTGAAAATTATATGATTAGGTACAAGAAAATACAATGTATATTTTGATTAATTTTACTGTAAATAATTATAAATACAATATATTTTTAATTTTAGTATTTTTAGCGAGCTGTTCTTCAATCTGTTTTTTCCTTTTTTCGTGTTTTCGTTTATCCATAATTCTACAATAATAATAACATTAGATTTACCCTACGATATACAAGTTCAATTTATAATCTTACCTTTGATTTCTTTATAATCATATTATAAAAAGAAACAGAAACAGTATATTTAATTAAAATAATTCCGTCTACTATAACGTGCTTTTACTACTCATCGTACGTCGGTTCTTTAGCTATCTCTTGCGCTGCCACCTATAGTGTGGTTGCTATCATTGTCAAATTTAAAATTTACAAGTTATTTTTATTTAAAGCATGGTCAACTAACTTCATTGAGCGTAGCGCAATTCAATGAAGTTGGCCATAATTTAAACCAGTACTTCCATCTTACAACCCTCCTCCTGACTAATTTAGCGCGCAAATTTTGAAATTTTTAAACTGACGTTTATATTACTAAAATATAAATTAATTAATGGTAGTTTCGTGGCAATTTGGGGCCCCCATATCTGCGGCCCCCCCCCGCATTTCGGGGTTTTGCGGACCCTATTTACGCCATTGTGTGTACAGAAGACATGTTAAATACAATAAAACAATATTTGGGAAATGTTCTGCAATTTTTTTGTTATACAACGACGGTTCGTTAGCGAAGTACAATACAATACTTATACATATAACATAAAATGGAAATGGCGAGAGGTATTGCGCTGGCCACAACAGATTTTTTTTTTTACTTGTACTTGTTATGGTATAAAATAAAATAATATCAGTGAAAAAATATATTCGTATTTATTTTATTTCAATTATTAATTTTCTTTGGGAGGGGGGGCCCAGGTGATTATTTTGCCTTGAGGCCCCAGACGGTCTTGTTACGCTAATGAACAGTAGTGGGAGAGGCAAAGTATACAGCGATAAAATAATATAACGTGTTGCAGGCAGTCAGCTTAACACATACGGTCTTCACTCCTTCTACGGTGCAGGTAAAGTTTACAAATGCCGGTTCAAACTCAACCTTGGCCGCAATAGGCACCCCGCCACCACGGCATGTCACTGATAAACCACGTACCGAGTGTCAAATAGTTGAGAGTCATAAACACTGCTTTTTACTTCCTTGTACGAAGTAAAGGAAGTATTGTAATCGCGAAAAATTTCGGTTTCCAGATTTCAACGGAAATATCCATTTTGACCATCCCTGAATCCATTTTGACTAATTTCGGCGTGACGTCTGTACGTACGTATGTACGTATCTCGCATAACTGAAAAACGGGAAGCCGTAGAAAGTTAAAATTTTGTATTTACGACGCTTATATCATCTAGTTGTGCACCTCCCTTTTTGGTAATTACATAACTTTCGGAAGTGGTACTTTACTTGAAGCCTATAATAGATTTTCATGAAAAATTATATTAAAATATAATCCAAAAGTTTTGAAATTTGGTATATAAGACTTTTATATTAATGAGAATAATATAATAGATTGTAGTTAAAATGATCTTTTCGGAAGTGGTACTTTACTTGAAGCCTATCATAGATTTTAATGAAAAACTGTATTAAAATATAATCCAAAACTTTTCAAATTTGGTATATAGTACTGTTATGTCAATGGGAATAACATAATAGATTTTAGTTAAAATGGTCTACCCGGAAGTGGTACTTTACTTGAAACGTATAATAAATTTTAATGAAAAACTATATTAAAATATAATCCAAAACTTTTCAAATTTGGTATATAATACTTTTATATCAATGGGAATAACATAATAGATTTTAGTTAAAATGGTCTACCCGGAAGTTGTACTTTACTTGAAGCCTATAATAGATTTTAATGAAAAACTAAATTAAAATATAATCCAAAACTTTTCAAATTTGGTATATAGTACTCTTTTATCAATGGGAATAACATAATAGATTTTGCTTAAAATAGTCTAACCGGAAGTGTTACTTTACTTGAAGCTCTTATCAGTTTTCCTTGAAAAAAATGCTGTTATTTTGATTTTAATCATAAATGCTTCAAATAAAGCATCAAGCATGATTAAATTAGATTTTTGTATAAGCGAGATATTTAAATTTAAAAATTATGTACCTACTTTTTGGTTTCTGTAATTAAATTTGCCATGAATTAGGACAAAAAATAACAAAATAATAAAGAATTTAATGTCAATGTCAAAATATGTCAAGTACGTGCAATTTTATGATTATGTTATAATACATATTTTAATTATTAACAAAATATGTATGGTGTAACAGGCGTACAAGGAAGTCATGTGGTGTCCACATCAGATATTTAACCATGTCTCCGTGAGAATGAGAACAACAAAATTATTTAACATTATTGTAAAACTGAGATAATTTGGTATTTAGGCCACGGACATTTTGGTAATACACGGAAATAGATTTATTATGAGTATTAGTTACTTTTAGTTTTTTGACTTCGTTATTTTAGGCACACTTTTAATATATTTTATTATGAAGTTTTTGTCACTATCCGCATTCAACTTATTCACTTCATCACGCAATAGGGCTAAATGTTCACGTTGTTTTACAGTTTTATCATTTGTAATGGAGATGTTTTTGAATGATGGAAGTTCTTTCAATTTATGTAAGTTCCTGAATGATTGTTTAACATATTTCACATCATTGAATGATACTTTCACAGCTCGAGGTTTATTATCTTGAAGTTTTTTCCCTAACCGAATGAAGTCATAATAAGGTTCGTGCAGCTTACGTCACAACATGGCTGCTGCCAGCTGTTTGGTAGGCACTTGGTAGACAGGCGCAAATTACAGTTTGTAATATTTCATGTGATATTAGCTCTGTTCGATGAGAAGTGCTTGAAGTGCAGAGCAGAATAGTGCAGTGCAGTGTAGTGTACACTAGTTCAGTCTAATTCTTGTGGTTTCATAAAACACACTAGTGTATATTTGGGCAAGTTTGCTCAGTTGTGAGTAATCAAGCCAAGCCTAGCCAAAGGTGTAAAAGGTTAGGTTGGTTATAAACACAGTCATATCATAAAGCTGCAAAGAAGTGACTGCAGAAATGTCTGTTTTAAAGAGCATAACATTTGAACTAATAAACGATTCTGACGAAGATCAATCATCACTTGATTCTTCATCAGATTCAGAGACATATATTAATTAATTCTTTATATAACAAAACAAAGAGAATATACTATATCTGAATCCATTATTTTATTTTCTCAGTGTGTAAAATTTTAGGTTAATAAACAGATGTGTATAGGCCATCCAGCGAATCAAGCGGTTCACGTCATCGTTTAGGGATTTTTGAAATTTTCTTTATTTTTTTAAATATATTTTATTAACGGTATTTTATTGTTTTTTTTTTTATTATTATCATGTATTTGACACCTTTAATAGAAATAATTATATTTGGATATATTATTATTAAGTAAAATTTTGTAATTTTTTGCAAAATGACGTTTGGTTATATTTTTTTAATATTGGTAATTCTGAACATGTATATTACTAAATATTATATGTCTATATTATACTTTTCAACGTGTATTGTGATTTCATTTTGTTTTTGGTTTCGTTGTTCATTGTCAAAATGTCAAATTCTCTGTCATGTCAAATTCAAGAGCTTGTAGTTAATTTATTGACTTATTTTGAAAATGAAAAATAGATTGGTAGGTTTTTACTTTCACTGATTTGGAATATTGAGGTAATATTTGGCTCTATTTGTTAGTAATAATTTGAAAATTAAATCTATATGTACAGCGTGTGGCAAACGCTATACGCAATGTACAGAAACAGTGAGAAATTGTATGGTATGCAGTATTCTGTATTTTTTTAAGGATCTCACATAATACTAGATAGTTTGTTGCATATACTACAAGAATGAAGTATTTATAACGGCGCAAGCAGTATCGTTCAGAATATTTTAAATAAAATTGGATTTCGCTGAAAAAATATTACACCAGACGTGTTTTTAAGAAAAATTTGGGTTTATGAAGACAACCCACAGATCATATTTTAATCCGTTTTACATGCTCATGTAAACTTTTTAACATATGACGTCATTGTTTCTAGTGATATTGTATTTATGACGTAAACCGCTTGATTCGCTGGATGGCCTATAGATAGGATAGAATTAAAATGTCTACCGAACAACATTTAGTTACCCCCACTCCTACTCTGCACTTTCTACACCACCTCGCGAGTCAGGTCAGAAACGTGAGCACTAGTTCTTAAAATTTTTGTCATCGAACAGCCTGCCAGAAGCTGCCCGTTTCTCATAAAACATGTTAGTGTAAGAAAGTTAACACTAGAGCGGCCTAGTACATGTCATCAAACAAAGCTATTGTCTTTTATTGTCCATATATCAGGTAAGTATCTACTAAGGAAGGTTATAAAACACACAATATAAATAATTTAATATGTCATCGAATAGGATTTTGTTAAATACATAAATAAATAGGGTTTCTCCAAACTTGTTCTGCATGCATTTTTAAAAATCGAACCAGTTATTCTCCCTTTTCTACATTTAAGAGTCTTGACTTACAATCTTAGACCATGTACGGTTTTGCAAGTGTAAAGGGGGAAGATGTTCAGTAGGAGGGACCCTCGGAGGGACCCTTGCAGTAAGCCACGCCCAAATCCAAGCCAGACACCCGTAGCAGGTAGCCACAGGCCACCCGCCACAGTATAGTTTGCATTTTACTTGCAACAGTCGAGGCAATAGTTGTTATACGTATCTTGTTCCTGTATGTGTATAATAATTGCAACCACGCAATTGAATATGTACAATTGCGGCAATAAAAAATGGAAACACCTATTTTTTATTTTTGTGATTCTGTCTTTGCCAAGATATTCAAACAGACGGCGTCGTAAATTTTCTGTAATTATTTACATAAATGCCAATGTCACAGTCAATGAAAATAATTTGAAAGCACTAAAATGCCTCGACAATTTAATGAAAACGAAAAGACGAGAGCTATTTCAACTGTGATAGAAAAAAATTGTGCTCCCATAAAATATTAATTCTTTCTTTTTGTTTTTTTGGTGAATGAAATGAAATGCCACTGCTTGTGTGACATGATTTGTTGTCATTTTGACATGGAAGTCAAATTACAATGTTAAAAATTCATAAAAACAGCTAACTAGATAAACGTAGGTGTTTCCATTTTTTTGGCCGCAATTGTACCTATTTTGTTGAACTTTTAAAATAATTTAGTAGTGAAAAATTTTAAAATATAAATACCAAAATAACAGTGTTTTTTTATTTATTAAACTGAAGACAAATTAACAATATTATAGTTATGTAGGAAATTATTAAAAAGAAAACTTAGCAAATGGAAAATTTTAAATTTATTTATCTGACTAAAAACTTTCATATTTTAATATACACTCTTAATAATCGAATATTACGAAAATACGCAAAAATATTTATTTTAAAAGTAGAGTTTTTGGGATTTTTGGCCAGATTTTAAAATAAAATTTGAGTTATTTCCCAGATTTCTCCCAAGAAAATAAAAGTCTTTCTTGAAAATTTTGTTAGAATGATCACAGAATTTTGTCATCTTATAAAAAAATATGAATGTAAGCCCAACACACAAACATTTAAGTTTATGATTCTTCCTGGAGCAGTCAAGAGTTGACATTGCTGTACAATCCAAATGTCAACCATTTAAGTTTTCACTTCGGACAATCTGAGGCACACATAATTTTTATATTTATTCGGACTTTGTATCTAGATATTTCATCTACATTAAATTTATTTTTTATGTATTTTAAGCATTTCATACATAGCCAACATTGATGCAAACTGTGTAGTTTCCGCGTAAATTAGGTGTACCGAGTTGTGAATAACGTTTTTCGCCCTTTTGATTTTTTTGACCTATTTTCGGCGCGCTTTAGCGGCTGAACGGTTGGTCGTAGAAAAAAACTTTTTATATGACAAATGTAGGAAATTTTGTTTACTTTAATTTTGTATAGAATGATCTTTTCGGAAAAAGCATAGTTTCCGAGTTATATGCAAAAAAGTGCCAAAATTTACACGTTTTTTTGCCAAAAAAATATGTTTCCGGGAAAAATCGGAATTGGCAAACCTCAGACTCGTGTTTCGCGACCCAAAAAACATAAACGTACCAAATATCACGAATACTGAGAAACTTTCCCCTATTTTTCCTAAATGCCCCCGACTATTTTATTTGAAGCTCATAACAGTTTTTAATGAAAACCTATATTAAAACATAAACCAAAATTTTTGTATTTTAGTATTTAAGACATCAGATTTCGGCTAAAATTGATTAACCGGAAGTGTTACTTCACTTGCTCTGAACAGAATTTCGTGAAAAATATATTACGATATAATCTAATAATTTTCAAATTTGGATTTAAGATTTTTTGTATTAATGAGAATGACATATTTTATTCTAAAATTGATAAACCGGAAGTGGTACTTTACTGGAAGCTCTAAATAAATTTCCTGAAAAAATATATTAAAATATGTTCCAAGGATTCTCAAATTTGGTATTTAAAACTCGTATATTATTTGAAACAACATATTAGAATTTAATTGTAAATGATAAACAGGTAGTACTTAATTTGAGGCTCTTAGATTTACATTACAATTTTACACATGGAATTGACGAGAGGTCATGTGCTGGTCACATCAATACACATACACAACAAACACAAAATTTCAAATTGTTCTCGAGCATGAGGTTCGTTCCGTTCCTAGGGTTGCCGTCCCCTCACGATAACAATCTTGGTGGGGCGGACTTGCTTGCAGGTAGAAGCTTAACTTGCAGCTAATGACATCTCGCGAGTAATTTTCGAAGTAAATATTACATTTCTAATATTACTGTTTATAGCAAAACGCGTAGGAAATATGTATATATATTTATATTTATCTTTTACTTAGTGTATTATCTAAGGAGTTAAGTTGATTATTTTTTAAAATTACTTGCTTATGAAGTTTAAAATTGAGTAAAGAAAATTGCATATTTTCGCTTACTCATTTATTAATTATTTAATTAAGTTAAGGGAATTTGTACAATATGGCAACATACCACCATAGCCCTATTGCTATTCTTAGTGTTAAAAAAGTTTCAGATGTATATTCCAGATATTTTAGATGCAACAGTTATAATTGTTAGGTAGAATTTTTGACGTGCCGCGGTAGCAAGTCAAGCCCCTTAAACCAGAACTTATTACTAGCCTCTCCTCTTGTATTTTGCTCCACAAATTCACAGTCCTAAAGATATAAATTTAATGTAGTAAAATTCCTTAGAATTCAATTATAAATTTCTTATCTTTGTTAAACATATTTGTATTTTGACACGTTTTGAAGAAGATCCTCTCTTGTTCCAGTTAAATGATATTGTTTAAAAAAATCTAATTCCAGATGTTTATTCTGAATATTTCGAGGAATATTTTCTGCATTTTCCATACAAAATGGTGCTGTTACAGATAAAATTGATGCATCTACTTTATTGTCATATAGTGTCTGTAAAAACTGCATGATTTCTTCATTTTTCAAATCCGAATATGTTCTACTTTCCTCAGGTAATGCAATTGTCTGCATTTCGTGTAAAACATCATATTTGGATTTATAGGTAGAAAAATCCATTTCTTCAGCTGCAGCCATAGTTTTAAATTTTTTATGAAGATGTAGCCAGTACGATTTTTGTCCGGTTACAGTAACAGGTTTTACATTTCGGGCAATATCATCCGTGTAGAATATTAAAGCTGCAACATGACTGCAAGTTTCTCCTAATCCAGCTACACATTTGCAATGGGAACATAAGATTTCTCCTTTTTGTTTGGCTACAAACCACGCTTGTAGTGGGCTTTCATTCAATCTCTGAGAATGTAACACCTACAACCTACAATGGAATATTTTTTAGATATAATTATTAAAAAAAGTTAAATCATATTTTCTTTACCTTTTGTTTGAATTTTTTTAACCCATCCATCTTGTAAGCATCTAAGCTTTTATATGCTCGAAATTCTGTTTGAGTGTAGGCATTTTTTTAAAATTAAATAATTATAAATGTCTATATAAGTTATTTGTGGAATTTTTTTAATGTCTATTATAAAATTTTCTTATCATTATCGATGACAAACGGGTCTATATTATTTATTAATTAGTGATATTTTCTCCAAATATCTAGCCTGTACACTCTCATCTAAGCTATATAAATAATCACTATGTGAAGACATCATAAAAATAACCAAAGTTCCACTTCAAATTGCACAAAACATAAAAATACTCGATAACCTACTTCAACCAACGTTAAATCATATGCTGATATCTAGATGTTTACCTTCCAAACAGCTGTTGGCCACCATGTTGATGACGTAGCTGCACGAGCCTTATAACTTTGAAATGACAATATCCAAAGCGTCACGATCATCAACAGTGGAGGGCTTTTCTGGAAGACCTCTAACAATAATATTCTTTTCACGGTACTTTCTATCATTTATTTCGCTGATAATCTCCTCCAACTCGATATGCTTCTCCAGGCCAGTTTTATTAGTGGTTTCCAGGTTAATTTTTAGTTCTAACACTTCAGTTTGTAGGGCTTGCATTTGCATAGTTAACTGCATTGAAAGTAACAACTCTTTCAAATCATTAAATTCATCACTAGGAGCCTGGATAATAGGAAGATGTACACAGTTATTGCAAAACCATTTATTAGTCAAATTAAAGTAGTGACAAAAAAATGAGAATCGCCATTCGAAAGAGCTTAAAAACGTATCCTAAAGAAGTGAAAATCAATATCTGGAATCATTTCCTACTTAGAATTTTTTTAAAAACAAAAAAAACTATAAAATTTACATATACATTGCTAAAATGGAATTCTAATATAGGATAACTTTCGTCTAATTAACAGAGTTCGTACCTCTTATAGATCTCGAGATAACAAAAATAAACATTTAAAAAACCAAGTGTCCGATTTTTTTGTCCAGCAGTGTATATATGAACTTTTACATTCAACATATTTTTTTTACCTAATAGGATAAGAATGTAATTTTACTTAATTTATATTACTGAATTTAGATACAATTTTATGCCTTATAATTTAAATACTTATTAATTATAATGAATTTATGTATGGATGTTATAAAAACAATTTTTAATCGTTAGAAATAGAAATATTTTATTATTAGGAAAATAATAATAAGATCTGGTTTACAGTCATTTTCAAAGTGTTGCGGATAAATAAAACCTCATATTTCTTAGTATATCTACTATATGTAATTATTCCAAAGAAGATGTACACAGTGCTGTAGTCGTAAAATTATCAGAGGGTATACGCTGAAAATATATTTGTAAACATAGGGTATATGCAGGGGAAGGGGGGCAATAATTAAGAAGAAAAAATACGCAGGGGGGAGCAATTATAAAAAAAAACTGGCGCCGCAGGCGAAATTTTTATTCATTCAAGGTCAAATACCTTATAATTGAAAATTACATTTTTTCAAGGGATGTGAAGTTGCATGTTTTTTCCCTTTCATGTATAAAAATAAATTGCCAGATCACAGAACATTTTACAAAAGAGAATATATTTATCTGGATAAACTGTCTGAAATCGAAACGCAACAACACAACATGCGCGCGACTATTATACATTGTGACTTAATACGAAGTTAAATGTCATCTTTTAAATTTTCAACTAAAATTCAAAATACGAAAACTACAACACAAAGAAAAAAATCTGTTGTGGCCAGCACAAGACCTTCCGTCAATTCCATGTATTTTGTACAAATCCCATACCAAAAGGTCCTTGGAACAGATCCTATACAATATCATGTAAAAGCACATACTATTTTTTACAAATTCCATACCAAAAGTTCATTTGAAAAGGTTCTATAAATCCAATAAAATTATAACATAAACTACACTAAGTAATGTCCTTCCATCTTCTCTTTGGCCTTTCTCTGCGTGTCACTTGCGAGCAACACTATGACATACCAATTTTAAATCCTATACTTTTTTCCATATTTGGTTTTGCACTTGCAACTGACATCTGTCAATTAAATTTTTTTGAATAATTATGTCAGCTGTTTCCATGATAAACAGCAAAGCTGACTAATTTTTGAAAATTAATTTCTTTATAATGCTTTAAATTTACATCTATTGAATATGAAGGAAAATGTATAATCAAACTGTATAGAGAAGAGTATTTTCTTTAATATATATATAATAACAAAATGTCAAAAAATAATATTTAACTGCGTTTTTTTAAGAAAAACTGTTAAAATCTTCAAATAAGGGTACTTCCGGTGGATCAATTATAACCAAAATCTAATCAACTCTTCATATGGATGTACAGAAGAGGAATACGAAAGAATTATAATTTTTAGAACTGTAGTATTGGAGTTATCGTCGGAGAAAAATTTGTCACACACGGACACACACACACACGGACACACACACACACGGACACACACACACATACAGACATCATCTTAAAAATGGTATATTCGTATTGTAGGGACCCTAAAATGTGCTTATTCATTAAAAACTTACCACCGAATTTTTTGACCAAAGACAATACCTTCCTTACCTAAAGGTGACGGAAGGTAAAAATAAAATAATTAAATACTACCTTACCTATCAAAGTCGCAAACCTGCCTACTACGAATCGTACATTTTGCGAAAACTGAAAACGGTATACGGCTTTTATAACAAAAATCAAAATTAAAATTTCAATAATAGATGGCGACGCCAATCAAATAAAGTACATTTTATAAACATAAAGATAATTACAATATAATTTAAAAAAAAATGATATTAATTGTGGGATAAAATTTTCATTAGTTGATTTGATTTTTATAATTTTTGTCTCAAATATTTAAAAGCAGAGGGTACACGCTCGGGCACCTAAAAAATCCAGAGGGTATACGGCGTATACCCGCGTATACCCTCGACTACACACCTGGATGTACATACCCAGCTACAAAAATATTCTGAAGATATTAAAAAGTATATAAATAAAAAAAAATGCTGCTATTGGCGGGATATTAGTAAGAATTTGAATAATGTAATTACTCCCAATGCATTATATACGTACGTAAAAAAAATTACAACAATTGTTGGGAAGTAATAAATTTTCAAAAATATGATAATTCTTCCAATGATGAACAAAGTTCCATAGGAAGTAATGAAGATAACGAGTTTCTACTTCGAATTTCTAGAAATGATTGGGTTACTATGGAACCAAACGAAGATGATGACAATAAACAAAAATTGCAAGTAGGCTGGACTCATACAATAAATAAAGTATTACAGGCACAAACTGAGTTTTCCTGTATTTGGATTTTTGATAAACACGTTATTAACATAACTTCCAAGTTTCGGTTTATTATTTATGCACATTGTAAGGAATGTTCTTCGTCATTAATATTACAATCAAATGGTATAGTTGGCCATGAAGAATATGTGGTTTTTTTTTGCAAATTATCTGATTATGCTCCCAAATATCACAGATATATTTCAAAACGTCCTTTGTCAAATATACGTAGAAACCAAGTAGGTAATGAAATGAATGCTATGGGTTCTGCATCATTATGGCAACAAAAAGAAACGTTATATTCAGGCATGAAAATAGGAGAAGCTCTGCCTAGTACTATATACAGTAAAGAAGTTTTGAGAAATTGTAAAGAACAAAAATCTAATTTTAGTTAGATATATCATGCACCGTTAAAAATTTAGAAGTCATGAAACATAGCGAAATTTACGCAGGATATGTACATAATATATCTCTAGATAAATTTTTTGTTCACTATTGGTCACCACTACAAATAGCTGTATATAGTAACTACATAAGAACTTCTAAGGAATCTGTCATCGCTCATCGCTGTGGATGCAACTGGAGGTTTGGTTAAAAAACTTAAAAGACCGTATAATACCATGTCTGGTTGCATTTTTCTTTATCAATGTGTAGCACATCTTGGATTTTCAGGAGGACAAATCCCAATTTGTCAAATGGTATCAGAGGTACATAGTACACATTATATAGCGTTATGGCTTACTGAGTGGATTCGCAGAGGAGCACTCTTGCCCAAAATTGTGGTTTGTGACCATTCATATGCATTACTAGGAGCTATAACACGATCCCTTTCAGAATTGCATGACTTAAAAACATATATGGATATTTGTTTCACTTACCTACAAGGCCAAGTAGGAAAATTACCGTCTATTTTCATTCGAGTTGATTTTGCTCACATTATGAAAAATATCAGTACTTGGGAACCACTGCGGAATAAATCACGGTTGTTTAAACAATTTTACATGAGAGCAATGGTTTTATTAATTAGAAGTTATTCATTAATTGAAGCTGAACAAATTATACATGCCTTACTTATTGTCAGTGGAAGCAAATATAATGAAATAAATACAGATTCAAGTAAAAAAAAATGTTTCTGAAGACAAAGATAGCAGGGCAAGAAGAATTTATTATTCCAGAAATGGTACCTGCAGATAATACCGAAGATAAATTTGATACAATAGTAACTTCTAGTGAAGAATGGACTAAAAAAAATTGTAGAAAATACACAAAATGATTATATACATGATGGCGATGATGAAAATTTTCACTATTTCCCGGAATTCTAAAAAATAATTATTATAATTGTGAGGACATTTGTGCTGTGGAGTTGTGTAATGACTACACATTTGACCTATAGTACAAACATGGCTTCTTCACCTTCACTAGAATCATATTTTAATCACCTGAAAAATTAAAATTAAAGAATGTAAATTTGCCAATGAGAGTTGACAAATTTATTGCTAGTCATTTAGAGAGCATTAAAAGTGAGTTATTATTAAGTACATCGAAATTAACTATATTATCTTCTTCCGATTTGGAACTAACCGCAACGATTAGAAACAAGTCACAGGCTAGTGACGACGAAGAAAATGCAATAGAAGACTGGAAACTAAAAGTATCTGAAAGTCTGAAGAAACGAAAAAGAACATCAACTTATAAATCTTCCTGTTCTGAAATACAATAACAGAAGGGAATAAAATGAAATTTAGAGTATTAAGAAATGGAAATTTTATCAATAAACCTCTTAAATTAGAGAAAAATAATTACTTATATTTAAATAAGTGCGCATTTGACTCACTCGCACAAATTGTGGCAATAATGTTTAGCGACAGCATTCTTTATAGAAACAATAATGGAAATTCCGAATTACTGTTTTCAATTTATAAACATTTTTATTTCATCGGGTTTAAAGTCAATAAAAACTTACACAAAGCGAGCATTAGTACTGAATTCTGTATTTTCAAATGCTGATAAAAATAAAACCGGAATTTACACAGTTAACTGTGTTTGTAATATATCGTTTTTAATAGAAAATATTTTTAAAGAACTGCCTAGTGTGTACAAAACTACATTCTGCAAATCAAATACATGTCAACGTACGGCATATACGAGAAATGTAGTAATTTATTCTATTAATATTAACATATTAATCGATAAAGATATACAATTTTTGCAAGAATCCGTTGATTCAACAACTGAAGAAAATGCAAAAGTATATAATTTTAATATGTGCACAGAGAATTTATTTATCATTAGTAATATGTGTGATCATATATTTTTTGAGACAACAGGGTGTAACAATGTACAGTTAAATCAGATTCCTTCTTTTATAAAATTCTATGGGACTACTTTTTTGTTGCGAGGTGCTATACATTACGAGCAAAGCTCTTGTGCAGATATAACAGCTGTCATTATAATGCCAATTCGTTGATTGTATAACCTGGCCGAAATCATTAATATTTCGTAAATAAAAATAAGGCAGAACAAAAATTTTAAGAGCGCAAATTATTGGCATTAAGAAAAATGTGATTCGTACCACATTTGGTGCTGGCGTGAACTTGGCATCAGAATATTTAATAGTTAATATTTGATAAATAAAAGGAAATGGAACAAAAATTTTTAGAGTGCAAAAAGACGCAAATTGGGCGTTAAATATAAAGAAAGGATTGATACGTAATATTTTTGGTGTTGCAGCGAACCTGGCACAAAAAATATATATAGTTAAAACTCGTAAAATGAAAAAGTTAAACAAAAATTACGCAAATTGGGCACTAAATATTATTACAACGAACAAATAGATAAATAGTACTTCTGCTGTTGATATAAGAAGTTGGCACTAAAATATTCTATCGCTAATATCTCGTATCAAGAAGAAATGATAAGTAGTACTTTTGATGTTAGCGTGAATTGGGTACTATAATATATTATAGCTAATATCTCTTAAATGGAATGAGATTGAAAAAAAAAATTAGGGCGCAAATGAGAGCAAAATAATAGTGTAAAGAAAACAATGGTACGTAGTACTTTTGGTGCTGGCGTGAACTTGGCACCAAAATATATTATCGTTAATATCTCGTAAATAAAATGAGATAGGACACAAATTTTTAGGACGCAAATTGGGCGCTGAATATTGGCGTAAAGAAAAAAATGGTACGTAGTACTTTTTGTTAATATCTCGTAAATGGAATAAGATAGAACAAAAATATTTAGGGCGCAAATTTGTAGTACAAAGAAAAGAATGATACGTAGGACTTTTGGTGCTGCGTTGAACTTTACACAAAATATATTATCGTTTATATCTCGTAAATGGAATGCGATAGAGCAAAAATTTTTAGGGAGCAAATAAGCTCAAATTGGGCGCTAAATATTGGTATAAAGAAAATAATGATATGTAGTACTTTTGATGCTCGCGTCAACTTGGCACCAAAATATGTTATCGTTAATATCTCGTAAATAGATTGAGATAGACCAAAAATTTTTAGGGCGCAAATGAGCGCAAATTGGATGCTAATTATTGGTATAGAGAAACGAAAGATATGTAGTATTTTTGGTGCTGACGTGAACTTGGCACCAAAATATATTATAGTTAATATCTAGTAAATAGAATGAGATAAAATAAAAAAAAATAAGGCGCAAATTGGGCGCTAATTACTGGTATAAAGAAAGGAATGTTACGTAGTACTTTTGGTGCTGATGTGAAGTTGGCACAAAAATAATTAATTGTTAATATCTCTTAAGTAAACAAAGAACCAACATTTTTAGGGCACAAATAGGCGCTAATTATTGGCAAAATTTCAGAATTTGCGCTTTTATTTTTGGTGCTAACTCTACAAATTTGGCATTTTTACACATTATTTTTCAGCAAATCATTCACAAAATTTGTACAACTGAAAAAAATCAATATTTTTGTTATTACAATAAAACATGTATGTATGTATGATTAATATTTTATTATAAGTAATAACTTGTTAAATTGAACAATATTTATATAGTCAGACACATTTTTTTTTATAAATATAAAAATAATTAAATATAGTTACTACTTAAATGTATTATGAAAAATAAATAAATAATAACATTTTAAATCAATAGAATGTCTTACAAGAATAAAAACATTTTTTATAATTTATTTTTAGGCTATCCCTAACGCCAAAATGATTTTAATTACAGTAAAATATACTACGAATTCTTTTTCAATAAAAATTTGTTTAAGCATCTGAGCTATTTAGTTTCCTTTTATTTTTCATTTAGCTTGTTATGATTAGCGACATAAGAATTTGCACTATTCTGATCAAAACCGCCATCTGATGTACTCGTAGTCCAACCTGTTATTCTCACAGTTTACCATTTTTTATTACGCATCTTAGTTATTTGTTACGCATCTTAGTTATTTCATCGTACACTTCTTCCAGCATTTCTAGGTCTATAACATGGTTTTGTAAAGTGTTTCCCCCTTCTAATACAATTCTTCTTGAATTAGATACTCGAAGTCCATTTCCACTTCGCTGATTATCTTTTGGTATAACTATAACCTTTGTTTTTAATTTTCGAAACACAACGGTAGCAAACGGAAGCATCCATTCAACACAGGATTTAATATCAAGCCATTTATAACCTGACACAAGTAAAGCTTTTTTACGATTTAATACGAAGAATACAACAGAAGCTGCAATACAACTATATGTGAATTGCAACATTCCGTCGTCAAATGAACAAAGATCAAGCAAAATACAAGCTTTCATGAAAAGATATTGTGAAAATTGTGGATAAATTATATTATCACTTTTTGAATTCAATTTCCTCACTGTCTTACGATTATTTTCTGTTTTGATACAAGCCAGTTGAAGATATAGGCATATCCATCCGATAACTGTAACTGGATTCACATCCCATTGCAATTTTGTTAATATTTTCAACTCTTCTTGCAAAACTTCATTTGTTGTGCAAGCGCCATTTGTTAATGCCGCCAATTCATCTGGCTTCTTAAAAAGATATATCTCTTCTACTTTTATGGCTATGAATAAACAAGTTATTCCTATTAGCTGTAAAGTTGATTCGTTAATTAATCGTATTTTACTTAAATAGCGGTCAATGTAATCTATAGTTAAATAGTAGGTTATTCGACGATAACGACGTTTATGACATATTGTCATTAGCCAGTTAAATAACATAGCTCGGGATCTGTTGTTTAAATTAGGATCTCTGAATATATCTACTTTTCTATCACTTAATGTTATTTGCTCTTTAAAGTACATAATCTGTAACAAATCGGTTTTTTCTGTCCAAGATAAGGTTGGGAGCGGAATATCTCCCACATTAATTGGTTGGAAACTGGTGTCAGTATTTTTGCGTCTGTTTCCGTTCATTTGATGACATAAATGTGGATTATTTTCTATACAAGATATGAGTTCATTAATTAGTTCTTCTGAGCAAGATAATTTACTTTTTTTACGTAGAGGACTACTTTCGTCATTGTCACTCATCACTGATTCATTTTCATTGGATTGCGAAACATCCGTCAAACTTACAGAACTAGTATCAGAACGACAAGGAATTTTTAATAAACTATTGGAACTTGAGACATCATACAAAGTAGCACATTTAAATGATTCATTTTCATCCGATTGCAGAGCTTCCGATGAACTACCAGGAATACATTCATTATGAAAAGTAATGTTAGTATGATGAGATACAGTAGTTGAATTCCAAGAAATATTTTCCTTGATAACAGTTTTATTGCATTTTATATTATTCTCAAGATTAGATGAAACGGAATTAAATGTTTTTTCTTCTACCTTTTGTTTCATTTCCATGATTTCCACTTGTGACCTGAAATTTGAATGTGATGTACATTTGTTTTTCTTAATATATTTATAAATGTTATACAAGTTTTTGTTTAAACAAAACACAACACAATTAACTGCACTATAAACTTGGCTGCTGTTGCTGCTGCTGACGAAAAATATGCAATTTCTACACACTTCACAATGGCGCCAGCAAACATGTGACTCATATTCAAGCGACCTTGTATATTCTTAAAATGTTTGAAATTAGCTGATTTGCCTGTGCTTCTCACTTCATTCTATTCTTACTAATTTTTTAAAGTACAGAAGTAATAAATGTAAATTATTGTTTGAAAATCTTTGTTGCTCACGATAGTTAATATTTCACTAGGTGTAGGAAGATAATTTAAAATGTGAAAAAATGGTAATGATAAAACAGGTAAATATTATACAGTAACGTAATCTTAGTAATCTACTAATCTAGTATTAATAGTTTTGACTTTTATGGGGAACACACGCATCGTCCATCGTCCTAAATGGCTAAATGTTCATACCACATCAGTGTTGTTCTTTTAGTTTTTCCGACTATAACAGATGGTACTGTCTAAAATGTAACAAATGTAACAACGTTGGCGGGACATTTAAATTATTATTATTAGTTGGTTTACGGAGTAATAATCTATTCACCAGTAATGATAAAAACTATCAAATTTAAATAAATTTAAGAATGAAATAAGTAAAATAATAATAAGTCTTATATTATATATAACAAAACAGTCTTTTCACAAAATAAGAATAATATAAATTTAGTATTATATGGCGAGAATTCAAATAATCAAATTTCATTATTTTTTTTCTGGCTAATTAATAAAAAAATTGTCAAAAGAAAAAATATGGGTAGCAAGTTTTTACCTTCTCTTCAAAAATATTAAATAAAAAAAGGTACGCAAGTAGCCCATTCTGATTCAATAAATTATTTATATAAGTACAATTTGTACTCCGGAGTATACTTTTTAAATTGTAAGCGCGCGAAATTCTGCGCCAACTTCATGGTCCAGATTTGAACGTTTAAGTTTATAAAACTGAATAGGGCAATGTATGTGGTATAGTGTTGTTCCTAGTGTTACAAACGTAACAAATATGTTACATTTTGTACACTCCTGTTACAGTGTTACTACTTACAATCATAAAATATGTCAAATATGTTACAATTCGTTAAATACTAAATTATTTATTCGAAATATTCTCATTTTAACTAGTATTATCCTTCTGAAAAAAGAGAAACACAATTTAATTTATTTAAATAATATTTTTAATTTATTAAAATGTTTTTCTGACTGTACAAAGGGAAGAATTTTGGAACTACTGCCTACGTTCACTAACTTTATGTTTATAAGTTGGTACTTGAACTTGAGTACAGGTTTTTCTGGTCCCCTGTTTAAAGATTGAATGACGTAGAATTACGCCGCACCAATGAATAGTCGTAAAGTCACAGCGTGGTGCCGTCCAATAGTAATGGTATGTTTGTGAGGGTAATGTAGATCACCTGTTTGACGTTTCAATAATAGTTTGGAGGTTAGTATTTTAGTTTATCTTTTTGGTATCGATATTTTAAATTACAAGTAACTACCTATGTGTTTATTTATTAAGTAATTAATGTATTTGAGAGACCAGAGAGAGAGAGAAAAATGAACTAATGTCAAATTCAAATTAAAACTTTCTCGCACGCCATACCATCTATTGATAACATTCTTAAACATGCTTCCCCTCCCCCAGGTCAATATAAAGACGTTACAGAAAATTTTCTTTCTTAATTTAGTAAAAAACAAATAATTATTTTAAAATAAAATTTATATTTTTATATATGTTTTCAATATAATATTACGTATATAGTGACAGAAATCGGATTTTCAGTACCACGCAAGTAGCCCATTAGTCCAGTCAATGGAGACCAAAAAAGATCCTTGCCTTACAGAAGGTGGGGAAAAAATGATTTTAACATATGTTGTTTGGGCCGAGACGTGGATGAAAAATTCAAATTTGTGACCTTGGGGAGCCTCGGCGTGAACCGCCATCTTGGATCAAAGGTGCAAAAATTGAGTTTTTCACTCTTATCTCGAAAACAGTGGCCCGTATCAAAATTTTACAAGAATACAAATTTAAAGCTCGTTACTTTTTTTACAAAAAGGGCTGTTGCATTTTTTACCTAGGATGAACTCTCAAAGAATTATGTTCAAAAATAGGTAACTAGAACAACAATTTATGAAAGAAGATTTAATCACTCAAAATATACACAATATTAATTTTTTAATACTTAGTCTAATAGATTTTGTTATTTGTAACAGTTTACATTTGTCGTGGCATTAAAAGAAGTAAATTATCGATGATTTTTAAATAATTTTTGTCAGCGCTTTTTCACAAATTCATCAACCACTCTGACTCGGTGAAAGATACGGTACCGCGGTTTGAAAATTTTAATTCAGTTTGGAATTCTCCTTCATGTCATGTTAAACAATTTTTGCTCCGATGAGCGGTTAACGAATTATTAACAATTTAAGCTTATATGAAATTTCACTAAAATTTAAACATCTGCAAATCGGCTTAGTTTTTAATATTGTCTTCTGAAATTTCAGCACGTATTAAATGCACAGTAAAGATTATCTTTAATCTCTAATTTTAAATTTAAGTTATTCTAAATCATCAATTTCTCCTGTATATACTTTAGATTTTAAAAAACCTCAGTAAAAAAAGTAATTAGGAGAAAAATCTAGTGAAAGCTATATCCAGTTAATTAAAGAAATTTTTCGTCTAAATACAGAAGTTTTGTTAATATTTAATTGATTTGCCAAAATTTTCATAGATAGCTGATTATTTTCTTCTATTGCTCTTAGTAAATTATTTTTATTTTCTTCAGTCCGTGCAGTTTTTGTTCTTGTCCTCTTCGTATTATTTTTATCCAAACATTCATCACCTTTAAATTTTGAAAATATTTCGAAACTGTAGAAATTTGGTCTAGAACGTCCAGGAAATAAGTTGGTAAACATATTACACACATTTCTTAAACTATAGTCAGCATTGTAACAGGTAACCATTCGAATCCTTTCTTCTTTACAAAACATCTCTAAAGAGTTATGATAAGACAAATTAATTTGCTATTGACAACCTATGTTGCATTCAGAGCTGGGCAATACTCGAGTACATTACTCAAAAGTAGTACTCAAAGTACAAATTTGGTACTCTGTACTCGTACTTGAGTACATTTGAAATATCAATACTTATATTTTTGCTATAGTACTCGTACTCAATACTCTGAATGGTACTCTAAGTACATAAAAAGTACTCAGAGTATTTTTAAATACTCTAAGTATTTTTTGAATTGTGAGTACTTCAAATACTTATACTCGTAAGTTTTTTTCCAAGTATGAGTACAACGAACATGTTATTTATTTAGTATTTATAATATTTCCTATTTGTATTTATATGTAATGGTAACTAATAATTTAATTTATTATTGTTTTGCATTGATAAACAATAAAAATTTGAATAAAATTACTTGCATTTACTATGATGACATCATAAGTACTCAATACTCATAGAGTATTGAGTACTTTTTGTACTCTGTACTCAGCGCAGAACGGTTTTGCAAATATTCAAGAAAAATATTCAAGAGTACTTTTTCTATCAGTACTCGTACTCAATACTCAAGTACATTTGTTAGGTACTTTGCCCAGCTCTGGTTGCATTTTATCTAGAACGATGCAGTACATATAATAACTACAGTGAAAATGAAAAGGCAGAAGACTTGCGTCATAGGCCTGAAAAAAACTTTATAAAATGAAATATAACTTGTAGAAATTATTTATTTTTAAATACAGAAGAAAGAAAAATACTAGTATTAAGAAACGTATATATTAATGAAATTTACAAGTATTTTTAAGTTAATCTCTTTTCCTTTTACGCAATTTGAAATTATTTGAAATAATTGTAGTTCATTTTTATACCGGTACGTTGGCATGACAATGTTTACATTAAATTTTATATCGATTGAATATCCATCCTGTTACTATTGTCACTTGGTTGTCAGTTTTCTTTGCGTTAAGTATTTGTGACTTGTGCTAATATACTATCATACATCCACAATAATAAATATGTGATGAATCCCTAACGGAATCTCTCACGTTGTACCAAGAATCTTTATGACAAGAAACGCTATAAATACGTGTTAGACAATGAAATGTTATTCTTTTTACTGTGTAATTTCAAAGTTATAACTGCTTAATAAAGCCAGTCTTAAAATCAAAAATTTGTTTTTTTTTATTATATATCGGTCACGATCATATAATTGGCGCAGTCTCTGTAGGATCACAAATAAAGAAGTCAGTGTGCTCGAAAAATTCGCCGTAAATCTGTACAACGCTTTATTCAACAATTTCAATTATTGCTTAGTGTGATCGAACCAAATAACTATTACTGCGAAGAAACTCGAAGCCTAACAAGCAAGAAGCATTCGTAAAAGCAAAGCTATACCAATAAGCCTTCGCTTTAATCAACAATCAACCTAAACAGTGGTTGCATCAGAGGTCTATTCATACGACCCATCGAGATCAGCGATCAGCCATAAACAGTGGTTGCAGCAGAGGTTTACTCATACGACCCATCGAATACACCAGGCCAAGCAGTTCGCAGAAAAGATATCCGTCAACTGAACGTCATCAGCCCCCTCGCAATAAAGGAGATGTCAACAATACAGGCACTCATAACAAGTCTCTGTAAGTCTCATTGTTTATTTTAATTTATCAATCACATGTCAGATAACGAACCACAGTCATCTGATATAAATCGGGAACTTGAATTATTAAGTACCTTATTAAACAATATTACATTACAACCAAACAGGTTGAGAAACTCTGTAACTCATAATATAAATAATACAAATAATTCAGAAGTTAAAATGACTACCTACACAGATATTAAAAATCTTGCTAGTGTCATCCCCGAATACAACGGTGATGTAAATAGATTGCCAAATTTCATAATTCAAGTAGATTTGTTCTACGAAATTTTAGAATCAACAGCTCTTAATGCATTGCAAACAAAATACGCTTTTTCATTAGTTTTAAGTAAATTAACAGACAAAGCGGTAAATCGAAAACGAAAACACGTTTAAAAATTGGGAAGATCTAAAAAAACATTTATCTGAAAATTTCGAAGATAAACTCACTAAAGAAACTATTTTATTAAAAATTTTAAATACGAAAAGTACAAATAAAATATACGACACTTTAATACAATTTAAAAACGATTTTGCAAAATATAAATCAAAAGTCCACGTATTAAATTATAATAAAGCTCAGAAAACTATATTAATAAGCGAAATACAAGAATTAGTCGTAAAACATTTCATTACATTATTACCAATTCACGTTCGAGGATCTTTTATTACCAACAACCCCACTACATTAGAAATGTGTGAAAATTTACTAACAAATGACTATAACTATGCACTTCAAACTTTTAAAAGTCCATTGTTAAGATCCGATAACCCTCAACAATCGCAAAAAACATTGCATAACAATATACCTCCACAAAAATTCCCAGGGCAACAATTCCCTTCAAAACCCATAAATGTTCAACAGAACTCTAATAAACCAAACACGCCTTTTGCTGCTAGACAAAACGCTTATAACGATGTTAGAACTAGATAACAATTTAAACCTCAACCTATACAAACAATAAAGCAAAATTATTTACAAGAAAATATCGAAGATGAACCCGAAAACTTTGAAACATATTTCCAAGAAAATCAAAATCTTGACGAAAATTCTGAAAATCACTCAAATGATAATTTTTTAGAGCCAATAGAACCTTCAAGCCAAGAAACATAGTTATAACTTCAATTACAAACAAAATTCCTATTATTAATTTATCAAATTATAAAGTATTAATAGATTCAGGATCTGACGTAAATCTCATTAGTGAAAATATGTCAAAATTATATAAATCAAAAATTGTAAATGGCAATTTGACCTTTAAAACAGCAAATTCAAAAGTACATTGCGAAAACTCTATAACTTTAAAAAAATTTAATCAACCTCATAAATTTTTTATTCACACTTTTAATAAAGATTGTGATTTATTATTTGGCATAAATATATTAAAAACTTGAAATGTGAAATAAATTTTGCTAATGAAAATATTAAAATAAAAAATATGGAATTTCCATTTATTCCAATGTCAGAGTCAAATTTTTGCAAATTAAATTTTCGGTCAGAACATTTAAATAATAATCAAAAACAAAAAATTAACAAATTATTAGAACAATATCCTGAACTCTTCCCAAAAGATGGCGAAAATTTATCATGTACTACCCACACTAAACACAAAATTTTGACCAAAGACAATACTCCTATATACAGTGTGTCCTATTTAGAGGTGCCACCATTGGGATTTCGAGAACTATAAGAGATACGATGTCGGTTAAATGGAACTTTTTGTGCGCCTTTGGGAGGCCATCTCAGATGTGCTTTTGTTTTTCCAAAAATTCTCATAGGGCACTAGATAATGATGAAAAACTGAATATTGTTGATTTTTTCTTTCTCAAATAACTTCTAAACTAATAGTAATTGAGAAAAACGTTTCAAATATAAAAGATAGATATTTTTATTAACTAACCAGTGGTGTACGAAATAAATTTTTATATCCGTAAATTTTCGAGATTTGACACAAACTTATATTTTTTTAAATGGAATCCATATCTGATTTTAGTTTCAAAAAAATCAATATTTTTTTCTCTTTTCAATGATGTAAGGGTTATTATGTTTTATATTTGCTTTGCTCCTAAAATTGAATTTTTCTCTTTATTTTCCTGAATTTTCTTATTATTTCCCAAAAAAACATTATTATTTTTATTAATTATATTGAATTTGATCAAAATGATTTGTTTTAGGCCTTTATTACTTAATATTTTCATTCTAGACTCAAAATTACAAATTACACTATGATGTGCCAAGCGCGACCTGATACAAAATATTATAAAAATTAATTTGATACGAATTTTGAGCAAAGTTTTCTAACGAAATACATTATTTAAATACAAGGAGTATTTCCAAATAGAAATCTACCAACATTTTCAAAATAATGAGGTCATGCAAAAAAAAATAATTGTACCTTTTTTCTGTTTAAATCGAAAAAGGATAGTCTAATTCATCGATCAGTATGATTAAATTATTTTTTATTTATATTTTTTGTTATATAAAATCGTTTTAAAGTATGGTATTTTTAAAAAGTTGCAAAAACCAGCCATGTTTTGTCGTCACAACGTTACGAACGAAGTTCAGACTCATTTCAAACAGACATTTTATATGGACACATAATTTCTAAAAGAAAAATATATATAAACTATAAATTGAGGATTACATATCTAAATATGCTATTTTATATTAATATAATATCGTTCTATTTATTTTTATAAATATAATTTTCATTTGGCGTGAAATTATCTACGTTACATCAGATGTTTCTTTCACTTTTGAATCTTTGAATTTGACGGTAGGAGGTTATAAACGCATATGAGACATTGAATATATTCCAGAATATTATTTTATTCTTTATTTTGGCATGAAACAACGTTCCATCGACATGTTTACTTTCATAAATTTTAGGTTATCTTTGAATGTCACTTTGACGTTTAAGGCAATGTGAAAATCAAAATGGTCGTGCTTCTCACTCTGTGACGTCATTGGACAAGGGACGAAGCGGGGGTCTTCAGCCGCATTTTAAAGAATGTCATTTTCAATTACAATTTTTTCATGATTAAAGATCGATTTGAGGAAAAATAAAAAATACGGGTATATTATTTTTCACTACTCTATCGATTAAAATTATAAAAAAAAGTCGTGCATGACCTCATTGTAAATTTAATACAAAATAAGGAAAAAATAATAATTTTGAAGGCAAAACAAATATAAAACATAATAATCCTGACATCGTTGAAAAGAGAAAAAAATATTTATTTTTTTGAGACTAAAATCAGATATGGGTTCGATTTAAAAAAATATAAGTTTGTGTTATATTTCAAAAATTTACCGATATAAAAATTTATTTCGTACGCTACTAGTTAGTTAATAAAAATATCTATCTTTTATATTTGAAACTTTTTTGTCAATTATTAATAGTTTAGAAATTATTTGAAAAAGAAAAAATCAACAATCTTCAGTTTTTCGTCATTATCTAGTGCCCTATGAGAATTTTTGGAAAAATAAAAGCACATCTGAGATGGCCTCCCATAGGCGTATAAAAAGTTCCATTTAACCGACATCGTATCTCTTATGGTTCTCGAGATCCCAATGGTGGCACCTCTAAATGGGACACACTGTATACGAAAAACTACAGACTTCCACAGGTATTTGAGAATGACATTGAAGACCACGGACAAAACTTATTAAAAACCGGTGTTATTAGAAAATCAAACAGCCCTTATAATTCCCCCATTTGGATTGTCCCCAAAAAAACAGATGCATCAGGAAAGCGGAAAACACGTCTCGTAATAGACTACAGAAAATTAAATGCAAATACTAGAGAAGATAAATATCCCCTTCCCAACATCGATACACTGTTAGACAAAATTGGAAAACCAAAATTTTTTACGACCCTCGATCTACATTCTGGATTTCATCAAATTTCGGTAGAAAAAGATGATATAGAAAAAACGGCTTTTAGCATCCCATCAGGTCACTATGAATTTGTCAGAATGCCGTTTGGACTTATTAATGCACCAGCGACATTCCAACGAATGATGAATGAAGTTTTAGGAGACTTAATTAACAAAATTTGTCTTATGGACGACATCATAATTCTCAGTAAAACAGAAGAAGAACACTTACAAAATTTAAAACTTGTTCTCGAAAAATTTAAAAACGCAAATTTACAAATACAAATTGATAAAAGTGAATTCATGAAAACAGAAATAGATTATTTAGGATTTGTTATATCAGAACATGGTCTTAAACCCAATCTCAAAAAAATAGAAGCCATTGATAAAATTACAATCCTGAAAACACAAAAATATATCAAATCATTCTTGGGCAAGCTATCATGGTACAGACGCTTTATACCTAATTTTTCAAAATTAACGAAACCTTTTACCGAATGTTTAAAGAAAAATAAAATAATCGATATAACTAATAAAGACTATCAAGAAGCATTTCAAAAATCGAAAGAATTAATTAGTAACCCCCCTATAGTAAGCTTCGCCGATTTTTCTAAACCATTTATCTTAACAACTGACTCATCAAATTACGCAATGGATTCAGTACTCTCACAAGTACAACATAACGTAGAAAAACCTCTACCATACGCTTCAAAAACTCTTAATAACCACGAACAAAATTATTCTACAATAGAAAAAGAGTTAAAATCTATCGCCTGGTCAGTACAAAACTTTAGAACTTACTTATAGAAAATTTATTATTCGAACGGATCACAGACCTTTAATTTGGCTATTCAATATGAGAAATGCAAATCAAAAACTAATGAGATGGAAAATTGAACTAAGTGAATACAACTTCGAAATTGAGTATTTACCAGGCAGAACAAATAAAATTGCTGATTATCTATCGCCAATAAGAGAACCTTTCAAAATTAATTATGTAACCGGAGACGTAACTGAAACACATATATTTTGTCATTGTGTTTCTAAAGATAATCGTTTTGACAAAGGATTAGCTTTACAAACAGATAAACAATTTACAAGTAAAAAGTATTGTGAGAAAAAATAAGATAATTTTACATTTGTATACAAAAGACACCTATAAAGAAAACGCTAACCTGAAACAATTAAAATCCTGTCTTATTACTTTAAGGGATTACTTAATCAAAAATGATTTATTTGAAATCAACATGCCATACTTATCATGTGGGCTAGACAAATTAGAAACACCTAAATTAATCCAATTATTAAATAATATCTTTAAAGACAAAATATCCAAATTAATATTTACGAATTACCTCATAACTTTGCAAACTCACAAGAAATCGATAACTTTTTAAAAAATCATACAAGCGAATCGGTAGATAGTTTATTAAATAATGTCGAAGATATAGAGAGAGAACTAGAAAGTTTAGCAACCGATATTGTCCACTCCTCACCAGAAGAACCCATAAATAGTTTAAAACTTTTAGAAAATCGAATCAATGTAGCTGACAATCAAATAATAATTCAGGAAGATAAAGAAAACAAAGTAGAAATAAAAAGATTATTTAATCATAAAAAACAAAGAATTCTATTTTCATTAAAACCAGAATATAAAGAAACACAACTATTTGAATTTATTCAAAATTACGTAGTACCTAAAATACGATATTACTGTATCTGCACGGACGAAATTGCTAATACTTTAAATAAAGTAATACAGAGTAAATTTGAATTCGGACCAGTAAATATAATAAGAGTTAATCAACAAGTTGAGGACGTAGAAAACGAAGATGAACAGGACGAAATAATTTTTAACTACCACCACGGAAAAACCAACCACTGGGGTATATTAGAAACTTACAATAAATTAAAAACAAAATATTATTGGCCAAAAATGTTAGAATCCATAACGACATTCATAAATAAATGCGAAACTTGTAAGAAATGTAAATATGACAGACAACCCCCAAAATTAGAAGATCAACTTACACCAACCCCTCAACGACCTTTTGAAATTATAAATTTAGATATATTAACCCTAGATTCAAAATACTATTTAACAATATTTGACCAATTTTCAAAATATGCTCAAATATATTTTATAAAAAATAAAACCTGTAATAATATCATAAATACAGTTTCAAACTTTATTAGAGAAAGATTACAACCGCAAACAATCATTTGCGACTAAGGGAAAGAATTCGATAACTTAGCGTACAAAACTTTCTGTCATAATAACCAAATAAATTTACATATTACATCCGCTGGTAACCCAAAATCAAACGCAATAGAAAGACTACATTCCACCCTAATAGAACACTTGCGAATTTTATTCCAAAAATACCCAAATAAAAATTTAGACGAAATATTGACGATAACTATACTAGCTTACAATGACATCATACATTCTATTACGAAATTATCACCGAATGAAATACTATACGATAGAGATTACTCACACATTCGACCAAGAATGACAAATAGAAACATTTCAAAAAAATAAAAAAATGAACATGATAAATTACGAAATAAAATCGCGAACAAAAAATTAAAACGTTTCAAACCAAATAAAACCCATACAAAATTCCACAACGCGTCTCAAGCCTTTCTCAAACAAAATCCTAGATTGATAACAAAATTCAAAAAACCATTGTTCGAAAAGGTAAAAATTGAAAATTATAATGACAAGAACCATACCATTGAAGTAAAAGGAAAAGTTCATAAAAGAAAGGTAAAAATTGACAAATTAAAATTATAATTTGTTACAGATTAATATTCTTATCTCACGGTCAATTCCTTCAAGATATCTCTGATAACAACGGATACAAATTGCTAGAATTAGGCAAAACCCATATTAATGAATATGATATCTACGCCTATTTTAACTATGACTTACAATCCTTATTTTCAAATTTCCAAACTGACATAATCAACTTCCTTAAAAATTACTCTAAACCATTACAAAAACTAAACTTGGACGCATTTAATGTAATGAATATGATTTATGAAAATACAGAAAATCAAATTAATAAATAAAAATTCATAAAAGAAATAAACGAGGACTAATAAACGGATTAGGTTCAGTTGTAAAATCTATTTCCGGAAATTTAGATCAAAATGACGCAGAACACTATGAACAATTATTTAAACAAATTAAAGAAAATGAACAAAATTTACAAAAAGAAATAAAAAATAATTTACATTATTTAGAGAATTTCACTAAACATTTTAATAAACAAATTAACAAAATAAATATTAATGAAAAAGAGCTTTATAACCAAATTCAACAACTAAAAGGACAAATTAATAAACGAGAATATTATGATTCACTATTATTACTCAATTCAAAATTACAGATAATAACTTCTTTGCTAAATCATATTGAAATGATCATTTCTCAAATAAACGAAAGTATAAATTTTTGTTCTCTTCACACTTTCGATGTAAGTCTAATATCTTTCGAAAATTTAAAACAAATGCTACCCATGTATGATATAGTTGAAATTTCAAAATTATTAACAGTCAATTGTAATCATGATAAAAATAAAATATATTTTATAATAACTATTCCTATTATGTCAGAGAAAGCACACGATCTATATCAAATGACAATGATCCCCTTTAAACAAAACAATACGTACTATTTATATGACCAAGAGACAACAATGTATATTGATAATAATATTAAGGTTGATGATTGTTTAATTAGTAATAGCAATATTATTGTAGAAGTAACAATATAAAAATAAATACATGTATTAACCAATTGTTGTACAGCAATAATAGTAAATGTGAAATTAAACAAATAACATCCCATAATAATATAATTCGTATACCAAATTCTAATGAATTAATTATATTTAGCCCTGATAAACAGAACGTTGAAATTAATTGCAAAAATATTAAAGAAATAAAAAACATACAAGGAATATTTCAGATTTCTAGTACAAGTCAATGTAAAATTAATGACTATGTCTTTAAACCTTTTGTAAATGAATACAAAGAAATAAAGCTTGTTTTCACAACCAATGATATTAGAAACAAATCAAAGTAAAAATAAAATTTTATAAAACATAGAAGAATTCACAGGAGCTATTCCTACTATAAGACCATTTAAAGAATTAGATACTAAACATGAAACACATTTTACTATATTGTATGTACTACTATCTATTATTGTTTTAACTTTAATATGTTATAAATTAATAAATAAATATAAGAATAAAATATGTAAGGGAAAGACATCTGACGAAACAAAAACTATTCAATTACCACTTTCAACCAATAAAGTAGAACATCAGATTTCTTTTCCATCCATTATTTCTTAGCCATAGATGGTGACATAATAAATATGTGATGAATCCCTAACGGAATCTCTCACGTTGTAACAAGAATCTTTATGACAAGAAACGCTATAAATACGTGTTAGACAATGAAATGTTATTCTTTTTACTGTGTAATTTCAAAGTTATAACTGCTTAATAAAGCCAGTCTTAAAATCAAAAATTTGTTTTTTTTTATTATATATCGGTCACGATCAAATAATATATATATACATATATGTAATATTATTCAATAATCTTGTTTTTCTCGTTTCTTTTTTCATATATTTGATATACAAACTTTTACATAGTTGAAAAGAGAAAAAAAATTCGGTTTATATTTTAGGTAAATAATTATAGGTTGCTATTTAAAAAATAAAAGTTGACGGTCGTATCTTCCAAACCGGGCTTTATAAAAAAATAATCTGCCATTAAATAGTATATTTAAAATAATAAAACTTTTACATGAGACATTTTTTACTATTACCTATAATAAAAAGGTAAATGGTAGGTGCATGTTTCCAGACTAGCCTTGTATATATTTAAATAATGTGAAGAACCAAGAACTAGAAGAAATGCTTTTATTACAAAATATTTGTTTAAATAATATAAGTTACACATATAATAATAATTTTTCCGTTTTTTGTGTTTAGGGCTTCTTGAAGTCTCGCTGAAAGAAAATAAATAAAGTCTCTGTAACACTTAAGCCACGATATTTATTGACCTTGATCAATTTAACACTCTGAACAAGTACAAGTTTAACGGGATATAATTTTACTGAATACAGAAAACGTCAACGAGAACAAAAAAAACTATGTGTCACTTTTTCATATTTTCACCTGACAACTACTAAAAACAATTTTTTTTCTTTTTTTTTTTTGATAACTGGATATCTAAATTACAAATACAAAATAAATTGCGGGAAACAATATCGAATATATATTTAACACTCCCACTTATTCGATATTGTTTAAATTTACAATATTAAGCATCTTAATTATCATATGGAACAAATCTTTAGTTACAGGCTTTGTCAAAATGTCTGCAAGTTGTTTTCTTGACTCAACATAAGATAATTTAATATAACCTTTCTTACAGGCATCTCGTACAAAATGGAACCTAACATCTATATGTTTGGTTCTTTTGTGAAATTCGGGGTTTTTTGCTAATTTAATAGCAGACTGATTGTCTATATTAATGACAATTGTTTGTTGGGCAAAATTTAGTTCACACATCATCGATTGCAGCCACAGCGCTTCCTTTGTGCCAAGTCCCAATGATATGTACTCCGCCTCAGTTGTTGATTGAGCAACAACACTTTGTCGCTGGCTTGTCCATGAGATAGGGCCTCCTGCTAACAGAAATATGTAACCACTAGTTGATTTTCTTGTTTCACAACACCCCGCATAGTCTGCATCAGTGTAACCGATCACTTTGATTTCTGTCACAGTCCCGTACACGATACCGTAGTTTAAAGTTTGTTTTAAATAACGTATTATACGTTTAACGGCTTGCCAGTGTTCATCATTCCACTTATTTAAAAATCTACTTGCTTGACTCACTGCATAAGTAATGTCAGGGCGGCTTACGGTAGCCAGAAAAATCAGTGAACCGACAGCTTCCCGGTATGGTTCTGTTCTAGTACACTCACTCACTTTGTCATTTACAGTCTTAAGATGTAGTCCTGGTTCAGCTGGTATATTAGCTGATTTGGCTTCTGTCATATTGAAAGTTTTAATTATTTTCTTAGTGTAAGCTTGTTGACTTATCATTATTATTTTCTTGTTACGATCGCGCACTATTTCAAGTCCAACGAATTGTTTTGCTTCACCAAATGTAATTTCAAAGTCTGTTTTTAAATTTGTTAACAACTCGTTTATTGCCTTTTGCGATGGAGATACAACTAATCCATCGTCTACATACAGCGCTAGATAGATTGACTCATCATCAAACTGTCCGACGAACACGCACTGATCACTATTCAACTGCTTAAATTTATATTTATTTAAAAAGTTCACAAATTTGATGTTCCAGCAGCGCGGTGCTTGTTTTAAGCCGTAGAGGCTCTTATTCAGCTTACAAACACTATTTGGTTGTTCTTCATTTTCAAAACCGTATGGCTGCTCCATATAAATTTCCTCTTGCAGTTCCCCATGAAGGAATGCAGTTTTTACATCGAAGTATGCTAGTTCATAGTCCTTTGCTGCTGCTATAGAAAGTAACAAACGAATAGAGTCATACCTCACAACTGGAGCAAATGTTTCTTCAAAATCGATTCCTGCTTGTTGAGTAAACCCTTTAGCTACGAGTCGAGCTTTAAATCTAATTGGATTACCATTTAAGTCAGTTTTAATTCGATAAACCCATTTATTTTTAATGAAGTGACAGTTTTCAGGTTTTGGGACTAATATCCAGGTTTTATTTCTTTCTAAAGCTTCAATTTCTTCTTGCATTGCTGCTTTCCATTCTTTGTTCTTATTACTATTCACAGCTTCTTCATATGTACGAGGTTCTTCAGTAACTGAAGCAAAAGCTGCTGCTTCATAGTAGTCTGGACGCCGTAAGTTTTCTCTAGCACGTAAAGTACGTTGTTCTTGATTTTCTTCCGGGTTTTCATCTCTTCTTTCTTCAAGGTTAACTTCTGTTTCTTCCTCTTGTTCTTCATAGTTTCCAAAAATAAGCCGAACATTAGTAACTTCTTTATCTTCGTCTCCTATCATCCTATTTTCATTGAAAGTTACATCATGACTAATTTCAATTTTTCTACGCGACTTATCCCATAATCTATAGTTTTCTGAATACCCTTCGTATCCTACAAGCATTAATTTTCTGCTTTTTGGCTCCCACTTCTTACGTAGCTGTGGTGGAATAGACATATAAGCTGTACTTCCAAACACTCGAATGTGCTTAACTTCAGGTTTTCTATTAAACCATTTTTCATATGCGCTTGCACCATTGACTTGTGATGATAATGTGCGATTTAATAGATATACCGCAGTATTGACAGCTTCTGACCATAATTCTGTTGGCACATTTTTGTGAAAGATCATTGAGCGTGCACTTTCAATAATTGTTCGTATTTCACGTTCAGATCGCCCATTTTGTTGGGGCGTATATGGGGCTGATACTTCATGAATTATCCCTTTCCATCGTAAATACTCTTCAAACTCAGTATTCTTGTATTCGCGCCCATTGTCGCTGCGCAATATCTTTATTACGTTACCTGTTTGTGTTTTAACTATAGCTTCATATTCTTTAAATCGACTTACTACTTCGGATTTATGTCTCATGAAAAAGACAGTTCTGTAGCCAGTACAATCATCTTTGAAGAGGACAAAGTAACGAGATCCACGAGGCGATTCAATACTCATTGGTCCACAGACATCACTGTGAATCATCTCACCTGGTTTATCAGCTTTTGGTCGTGTTGAAGTGCGATGTGGTTTGCGTGCTTGTTTTCCAAGCTGACAAGCTTCACAAAAGGTTTCTTCCTCGTCATTAATTAGAAGACCTTCCACTGCATCACTTTTGCTACTGTCTTTTATTGATTTAAAGTTAATGTGCCCTAGACGTTCATGCCATAATTTTAATGATTCACTTTTGGCAACATTACAATTATGTGCAGGTTTGCTTCTGAATAGCATCTTCCAGAGATTATTGTTGCGAACACCTACGCATGACAATTCTCCCTTTTCATTATGAAATTCACACTTTTCTGGATATGCATGAAAGGTAAATTTTTTATCGGTCATGACGCCAACTGAAAATAAGCTTCTTTTTAACTCAGGAATGTATAATACATTTTCAATAGTTCGATCATGCCATTTGCTATTTACAAGAGCTTGTATTTCAATTGTTCCTGTCTTCATGGCTGATATTATTATATCATTTGCAACTTTAACTAAAATCGGTTCTTGTAGTGATTTTAATTGCGTAAACCAGTGTCTCTGATTTGTCATGTGCACACTAGCACCAGAATCACAAATCCAATTTTGTTGATCATCTTCAGAAGTTGTTGAGTAAAATTTGGATATATCAGTGTTATATGCTGATTCAGATTTCTTTGCTGCTTCATCAGCAATTCGTTTTCTACATTCGCGAAACCAGTGGCCTTTCTTCTTGCAATAGTTGCAGTTCGTTGTCTTCTTTCTTTCAGCAATATTTTCTTTCTTCTTATCTTTTGGTTGGCGACCAGAACTTTTAGTTACTTGACTTTGTAGCTTCGATTGCAAGGCTTGAACTTGCAAAGCTAATTTAGTAACTTCATCTTCACTCGTCGTCATTCGAGATTCTTCTTTTAACAATCGTGCAGTTAAATTGTTAAATGTTTGCTGGTCGGAGGATACAGAGTCCCAAGCAGTGCGAAATCCATTGTACTTTGAAGGCAAACTGCTTATTACTTTTGAACAAATTGCACTGTTACTTACAGTTTCATTCAAGTCTTTCAGCTCCTTTACAAGTGACTCAATTTTCGACACATGTGTAGCAATTTTATCATTTTCAGCCATTCGATAATCATAGAAACGTTGCCACAGTAGTTCTCGAGAAATCTCAGTTTTCTGTTCATGAATGGATATCAGCTTTGACCACATGGCCGCTGCTGTCTCGCAATTAACAAGACATTGAATTTGATCTTGAGTAATTGTTGTAAGTAAAATTACTTGAGCTCGGGCATCTTTCTCGTCCCATTCTCTCCATTCTGGTTTTGTTCTGTCTTCTGGTTCAGTTTTTATGCCTTCGACAATGTCTTTTAACTTTTCAGCCTTAAATATGATCAGTATACTAAATTTCCAAATCTGGAAGTTTGTACCGTCAAATTTGGTCAATTGTGCTAGTTCGTGCTTGGTCGTTGACATTTTGATACTTTATTCTATTCTCCTAAAATAGTACTTCAATTTCTACCCATACACTAGCATGCAGTTGTAGTGTCTGGGCCCATAACCTTTTCCGTTTTTTGTGTTTAGGGCTTCTTGAAGTCTCGCTGAAAGAAAATAAATAAAGTCTCTGTAACACTTAAGCCACGATATTTATTGACCTTGATCAATTTAACACTCTGAACAAGTACAAGTTTAACGGGATATAATTTTACTGAATACAGAAAACGTCAACGAGAACAAAAAAAACTATGTGTCACTTTTTCATATTTTCACCTGACAACTACTAAAAACAATTTTTTTTCTTTTTTTTTTTTGATAACTGGATATCTAAATTACAAATACAAAATAAATTGCGGGAAACAATATCGAATATATATTTAACAATAATAATAGTGAAAATAAATGATTTTTATTTGAATATACTGAAATTATAAAAATTAAGTAATCACAGTATATTAAACAAATGACCGTTAACAGGAGTAGAGACCGAGTGAGCTTCTGAACCGTCGACTTTTTGGTGAGGGGGGGGGGTATTGTTTACACCCTGGGGGCTCGGGGTCAGGGGTCCGGATGTTGGGTTTGTTGACCGAGGTCGAGTATGACGTCATTTGTTTTTGTTTTTTGCTGTGGAAATTTTTATTGTTCATTATTTATTAATGGTTTATTAATTATCTTTGTTTAAAAATAGATTGACAATTTGTTCATAACGAATTTTTGAAAGTATTGATAGAAATTTGAGATAAATTAATATTAGTTTTAAAAATAGATCGGGAAATATGTCCATAATAATTTTTGGTTGAGTATGACGCCATTTGTTTTTGTTTTTTGCTGTGGAAATTTTTATTGTTAATTATTTATTAATGGTTTATTATCTTTGTTTAAAAATAGATTGACAATTTATTCACAACGAATTTTTGAAAGTATTGACAGGAATTTGAGATAAATTAATATTAGTTTTAAAAATAGATCGGGAAATATGTCCATAATCATTTTTGAAAGTATTTTGTAAATTCTTGGAAATTTACGTAGTTTTTATTTCTCGGAAATTGAGTATTTTTGGATGTTACATACTTTCTCTTTGTCATAATGCCATTTGTTTGAAAATATTTGTTTCTTTTATTTTTAGATGGTTTCTTTTTACAAAACAATTACCAATATGTTATATTGTCATTTTTACTTATCCTTGGAAATTTTACTTTCTCCATTCAAAAATAAAAACAACTATTACAAAATACATATATATTTATTATTTAAAATAATATTAATAAAGATATAATATAAAACTATCATTACAAAACAATGTACATTTATTAAAAATTTGTAAAAATTTCTTATGTGCATAACCATTGATTCTAAATAATAAATAAACTAAACAATAATGTCCGCAAACCGAAGAAGAAGGATCTTGTAATTGCCTAGCGTTGACGGACCTTGATTTTGTATTTCTTCTTAGGAAATCTATTTGTTCTTTTTGCTGTGGAAATTTTTATTGTTAATTATTTATTAATGGTTTATTAATTATATTTGTTTAAAAATAGATGTTATAGTCTGAAGCATATGGGTTAACTTTAGAGCCGACGACATTTCTTGAGACGGGATGGAGATGTCATAGCCTGAAGCATATGGGTTAACTTCAGAGCCGACGACTTTTTGTTCATAATATAATAAATAATGAATTTTCAGAAGTATTGATAGGAATCTGAGATAAATAAATGTTAGTTTTAAAAATAGATCGGGAAATATGTCCATAATAATTATTGAAAGTATTTTGTAAATTCTTGGAAATTTACGTAGTTTTTATTTCTCGGAAATTGAGTATTTTTGGATGTTACATACTTTCTCTTTGTCATAATGCCATTTGTTTGAAAATATTTGTTTACAGAATATACTTCAAGACAAAGTGTTGTCTTTTTTCTAACCAAATTTAACTTTCCCAAATATTTGAAACTCATTTAAAATCAATTAGTGATTATAGATAAAAAGGCAGTCAGTATTATAAATGCAAGTTTAAAATCTGTGGTCGTTGATATCCACTTTTTGAAGAAGATCTTCAAGTATTCATTTTCATTCGAGGTGAGTAAAATTAAAATTAATAAATGTTATTAATAAAAGTAGAATAAACATTAATAAAAATTTGTATCTGATTAGGCTTTGGAAGAAACATCACAAAAGAAATTCTGCATAATGGAGTCTATGTCCGTATCACCTCATCCCCGCGACATGAACGCGTGTTTCTACGTATACAACAGTTTTAACCAGCTATAATCACAATCACGTGACAAGTGCGACGAGCCTCCGCATTTACCAGATGAACGCGATAAAGATATGAATAACATATTAATGCATGGTGTGGAGAAATGCGATCAGAATTAGGAAAGAAAAATAAGTAGAGCAATATTAAATGAAAAATATCGGCTTTTAGATGTTATGGAATATCCATTAAAAAAATCAGCGAAAATTTTTTTAACAGTTGGCGTTAAACCTTTAGAAGATAAGCAAGTAAGATTGGGAAATTTAGAATTGACAGCGTGTGCATGGTTTTATTATGACGAAGCGAAAGATTTCTTTAGAGTTATAAAAATATTTTGAATAAAACAATTCGAGTAAATACAGATACGATAGTAGGATGTTTGAAAAATTATGTGGTAATTATGCACAGCAATCATACTATTAGTTTTTGTAGTCGACTCGTAGAAGATGTGTACAAACTGATTTATTTAGCGTTTGATACTCTTAACACAGTTATTCAACTTGAGGGTGTAGTAATGGATTTGCTGACTAATAAGCAAGCAAAAAAGATACATCTCCCCGAATATGAACAATTTATTGCAGTTGTAGCAAGTCAATTACTAAATTCTCCAAACATATTGTATAATGAAGCTGTATTTAATGAAAATAATTTATATTTATATGAAATAGTATTAAAACTAGCGAAAACTCGGCTACGCCGAGTATACCCTAGGGCTCCGCCGATAGTGTTTTATAATAGTTTTACGTACGTCCAATCCGTCTAGGAACAATTTAAACACAAAGTGCTAACGCTAAGAGTCTTTCAAAATATTTTTTTCCCGCCCACCCAAACAGCCCACGCAACCTGCTCACCCAAACTGCCCACGCAACTTGCCCACCCAAAATGCTAACGCAACCTGTCCACCCAAACTGTCCACGTAACCTGCCCACCCAAAATGCCCACGTAACCTGCCCACCCAAAATGCCCACGCAACTTGCTCACCTAACCTGCCTATCCAAACTGCCCACGCAACCTGCCCACCAAAACTGCCCACGCAACCTGCCGACCCAACCTGCCCACCCAAACTGCCCACGCAACTTGCCCACCCAAAATGCTAACGCAACCTGTCCACCCAAACTGTCCACGCAACCTACCCACCCAAAATGCCCACGTAACCTGCCCACCCAAAATGCCCACGCAACTTGCCCACCCAACCTGCCTACCCAAACTGCCCACGCAACCTGCCCACCAAAACTGCCCACGCAACCTGCCGACCCAACCTGCCCACCCAAACTGCCCACGCAAAACAAAAGCCTATCGAGCTGTCAAAGATTTAACATTTCTGACAACTTTAAACAAAAAACATAAGCCGATCGAGATGTCAAAATTTTGACATTTCTGCATGGCAGCCCCCGACGGTACCTTTCATTTGATACCAAACACGACATGGTTCTGACAACTTTAAGCAAAAAACAAAAGCCGATCAAGCTGTTAAATTTTTGACATTTCTGCCTGACAGCCCCCGACGATACCTCTCATTTGATACCAAACACATGTTTCTGACAACTTTAAACAAAAAACAAAAGCCGATCGAGCTGTCAAATTTTTAACATTTCTGCATGCGAGCCCTTGACGCTACCTTTAATATGATACCAAACACGACATGGTTCTCACAACTTTAAGCAAAAAACAAAAGCCGATCGAACTGTCAAATTTTTGACATTTCTGCATGGCAGCCCTTGACGAACCCTCTCATTTGATACCGAACACGGCATGGTTCTGACAACTTTAAACAAAAAACATAAGCCGATCGAGATGATAAAATTTTGACATTTCTGCATGGCAGCCCCCGACGGTACCTTTCATTTGATACCAAAAACGACATGGTTCTGACAACTTTAAGAAAAAAACAAAAGCCGATCGAGCTGTCAAATTTTTGACATTTCTGCATGGCAGCCCCCGACGATACCTCTCATCTGATACCAAACACGACATCGTTCTAACAACTTTAAACAAAAAACAAAAGCCGATCGAGCTGTCAAATTTTTGACACTTCTGAATGACCGCCCTTGACGTTACTTTCCATTTGATACCAAACACGACATGGTTCCGAAAACTTTAACCAAAAAACAAAAGCCGATCGAGCTTTCAAAATTTTGACATTTCTGCATGGCAGCCCTTGACGAACCCTCTCATTTGATACCAAACACGACATGGTTCTAACAGCTTTAAGCAAAAAACAAAAGCCGATCAAGCTGTTAAATTTTTAACATTTCTGCATGTCAGCCCTTGACGAACCCTCTCATTTGATACCAAACACGACATGGTTCTGACAACTTTAAGCAAAAAACAAAAGCCTATCGAGCTGTCAAAATTTTAACATTTCTGCACGGCAGCCCTTGTCGATACCTCTCATTTGATACCAAACACGACATGTTTCTGACAACTTTATGCAAAAAACAAAAGCCGACCGAGCTGTCAAATTCTTGACATTGGAATATTTGTTTTTTACTTAGTTTCTTATGGGATGTGTGGCAACACTTTGGAAATGTACATGAATCACGGACATGAACCTTCAAAAATTTTAATTTTTAAATATAATTTTTTAGGCTTTTTAAACTACTATGGAATAACCGCCCATTGCCATAATGTATGTTTATGAATTTAACTTTTTTCAAAATGTCCTTATTTTATAAATAATTCCATTTAAATGTTGTGATTGACATGTCAAACAAACGTTCTTCGTCTTAAATTTTTCAAAGAAGACTAAAGTTTTGATTTTAAATTGTTTCAAAAAGCCAAAATATGACCTTTAAAAAATTTTTACACAAAAACTATGCCCCGTACAGAAAAATGACCTCTTACCAGGAAATCAAGTTGAGTTATTCTCTACATCCCAGAAAAATTTTCATTAAAATCACTCACACCATTTAAGCTGTAGAGGCGAACAAAATTTCCCCGATCGTCGTCATGATGAATTCAAATAAAGAAATATAGATAGTGAATTAAATTATTTAGTATAAAAGACTAGCGAAAACTCGGCTACGTCGAGTATTTCCTAGGCCTCCGCCGATAGTGTTTTAGAATAGTTTTACGTAAGTCCAGTCCGTCTAGGTACAACCTAAACCCACAATGCTAACGCCATCAGTCTTCACGCTAACACAAACGATTTATATTTATTCGAAAAACAAAAGCCGATCGAGCTGTCAAATTTTTGACATTCCTGCTTGGCAGCCCTCGACGATACCTCTCATTTGATACCAAACAAGACATGATTCTGACAACTTTAAGTAAAAAACAAAAGCCGATCGAGCTGTCATATTTTTGACATTTCTGCATGACAGCCCTTGACGTTACCTTTCATTTGATACCAAACACGACATGGTTCTGACAACTTTAAGCAAAAAACAAAAGCCGATCGAGCTGTCAAATTTTTGACATTTCTGCATGGCAGCCCTCGACGATACCTCTCATTTGATACCAAACACGGCATGGTTCTGTACAACTTTAAACGAAAAACAAAAGCCGATCAAGCTGTCAAATTTTTGACATTTTTGCATGGCAGCCCTCGACGATATCTCTTATTTGATACCAAACACGACATGGTTCTGACAACTTTAAACGAAAAACGAAAGCCGATTGAGCTGTCAAATTTTTGACATTCCTGCTTGGCAGCCCTTGACGAAACCTCTCATTTGATACCAAACACGACATGGTTCTAACAATTTTGAATAAAAAAACAAAAGACGATCAAACTGTCAAAATCTTGACATTTCTGCATGGCAGCCCTCGACGATACCTTTCATTTGATACCAAACAAGACATGATTCTGACAACTTTAAGTAAAAAACAAAAGCCGATTGAGCTGTCAAATTTTTGACATTCCTGCATGGCAGCCCTTGACGAACCCTCTCATTTGATACCGAACACGGCATGGTTCTGACAACTTTAAACAAAAAACATAAGCCGATCGAGATGATAAAATTTTGACATTTCTGCATGGCAGCCCCCGACGGTACCTTTCATTTGATACCAAACACGACATGGTTCTGACAACTTTAAGAAAAAAACAAAAGCCGATCGAGCTGTCAAATTTTTGACATTTCTGCATGGCAGCCCCCGACGATACCTCTCATTTGATACCAAACACGACATGGTTCTGACAACTTTAAGCAAAAAACAAAAGCCGATCGAGCTGTCAAATTTTTGACATTTCTGCATGGCAGCCCTCGACGATACCTCTCATTTGATACCAAACACGGCATGGTTCTGTACAACTTTAAACGAAAAACAAAAGCCGATCAAGCTGTCAAATTTTTGACATTTCTGCATGGCAGCCCTCGACGATATCTCTCATTTGATACCAAACACGACATGGTTCTGACAACTTTAAACGAAAAACGAAAGCCGATTGAGCTGTCAAATTTTTGACATTCCTGCTTGGCAGCCCTTGACGAAACCTCTCATTTGATACCAAACACGACATGGTTCTAACAATTTTGAATAAAAAAACAAAAGACGATCAAGCTGTCAAAATTTTGACATTTCTGCATGGCAGCCCTCGACGATACCTTTCATTTGATACCAAACAAGACATGATTCTGACAACTTTAAGTAAAAAACAAAAGCCGATCGAGCTGTCTTATTTTTGACATTTCTGCATGACAGCCCTTGACGTTACCTTTCATTTGATACCAAACACGACATGGTTCTGACAACTTTAAGCAAAAAACAAAAGCCGATCGGGCTGTCATTATTTTAACATTTTGGCTTGGTAGCCCTTGACGATACCTCTCATTTGATACCAAATACGACATGGTTCTGACAACTTTATGCAAAAAACAAAAGCCGATCGAACTGTCAAAATTTTAACATTTCTGCATTGCTATCCTTTACAATACGTCTCTTTGACACAAACACGACATGTTTCTGACTACTTTATGTAAAAAAAAACAAAAACTGATCGAGCTGTCAAAATCTTGATATTGGAGTATTTGTGTTTTACTTAGTTACTTATGTCAACACTTTCTCGTATATTTATGTTTAAAATTTATTATATTTTTTATTAGTAGCTTGGAAATTAATTGACTATATCTGAATATTTGTTTTTCACTTATGGCATATTTGGTAACACTTGTGTACCGACTTCACATTGATCTAGTTAGCAATATTTGTTTTATAGGTACATACCTAGTCACTTATGGAATGTTTGGCAACACTTTCGAAGAGGACATGAACCACGGACAGGAACCATCAAAAATTATAAATTTAAATATGTTTTAGGCCATTTTTACTATTGTGAAATCATTGCCCATTATGAATTGAACTTCTTTCAAATTGTCCTCATTTCAAAAATATTTCCATTTAAAGGTTCTGATTGACATATCAAACAATCTTTCTCCTAGGGCTCCGCCGATAGTCTATTATAATAGTTTTGCGTACGTCCATTCCGTCTAGGCACCATTTTTATCAATTTTATATCCAAATTAGTTTCCATTTAAATACATGCCTTTTTCGTCGTTCAGCAACTATTTTGTCAACGGAAACAGTGAGTACATATGTTACTGTACGTTCATATTCACTGAATTATAACCTTTTCAACTTCTCTGTCATAAAAAGCAAACAGTATTACCTATAGATGAACATGTTTTCAAATTTAACGTCAAGGATATATATGAATTATTAATTACCATTTAAATAGAGAAAATAATTATAAAATACCTTTCATTATACTATTATATGCATAATAATCGTTCCATAAAAAATATATATCCACTTTTAACTAATCTTTATACATTTCTTATATTGGTTTGCCACTAACATTGACATGTCAAATGTGATAGATGACATCGTTTTTCTATTTAATATTGTACATGTAGACTTCGATCGATTGTTTCAAAAAGCCAAAATCGCACCTTTAAAAATATTTTACACAAAAACTGTGCACCGTACAGAAAAATGACCTATTACCAGGAAATCAAGTTGAGTTATTCTCTACATCCTAAAAAAAAATTCATTAAAATCGCTCTTACCGTTTAGTCTGTACAGGCGAATAAAATTTTTGCGATCGTCTTGATGAATTCAAATATATATAGAAATATAGAAATATAGATAGTGAATGAAATTATTATTTAGTATAAAAGACTAGCGAAAACTCGGCTACGCCGAGTATTCCCTATGGCTCCGCCGATAGTGTTTTTTAATAGTTTTACGTCTAGGAACAATTTAAACGCAAAGTGCTAACGCCAAGGGTCTTTCCAAACAGCCCATGCAACCTGCCCATCCAAACTGCTCACGCAACCTGCCCACCCAAAATGCCCACGCAACCTGCCCATCCAAACTGCCCACGCAATATGCCCACCCAAACGACCCACGTAACCTGCCCACCCAAAATGCCCACGCAACCTGCCCACCCAAACTGCCCACGTACCCTGCCCACCCAAACTGCCCACGTACCCTACCCACCCAAAATGCCCACGCATCCTGCCCACTCAAACTGCCCATGCAACCTGCCCACGCAACCTGCCCACCCAAACTGCCCACGCAACCTGCCAACCCAAAATGCCCACGCAACCTGCCCACCCAAAATGCCCACGCAACCTGCTCACTCGAACTGCCCACACAACCTGTTTTGACATTTCTGCATGACAGCCCTTGACGTTACCTTTCATTTGATACCAAACACGACATGGTTCTGACAACTTTAAGCAAAAAACAAAAGCCGATCGAGCTGTCTAATTTTTGACATTTCTGCATGACAGCCCTTGACGATACCTCTCATTTGATACCAAACACAACATGGTTCTGACAACCTTAAGCAGAAAACAAAAGCCGATTAAGCTGTCAAAGTTTTGACATTTCTACATGATAGCCCTTGTCGATACCTCTCATTTGATACCAAACACAGCATGTTTCTGACAACTTTGAGCAAAAAACTAAAGCCGATCGAGCTGTCAAATTTTTAACATTCCTGCATGACGGCCCTTGACGAACTCTCTCATTTGATACCAAACACGACTTAGTTATTTATGGAATGTTTGGCAACACTTTGGAAATGTACATGAATCACGGACATGAACCTTCAAAAATTTTAATTTTTAAATATAATGTTATAGGCCTTTTAAACTACTATAGAATAACCGCCCATTACCATAATGTATGTTTATGAATTTATCTTTTTTCAAAATGTCCTTATTTTATAAATAATTCCATTTAAATGTTCTGATTGACATGTCAAAGAAACGTTCTTCGTCTTAAATTTTTCAAAGAAGACTAAATTTTTGATTTCAAATTTTTTCAAAAAGCCAAAATACGACCTTTAAAATTTTTTTACACTAAAACTATGCACCGTACAGAAAAATGACCTATTACCAGGAAATCAAGTTGAGTTATTCTCTACATCCCAGAAAAATTTTCATTAAAATCACTCACACCATTTAAGCTGTAGAGGCGAACAAAATTTCCCCGACCGTCGTGATGAATTCAAATATATATAGAAATATATATAGATGGTGAATGAAATTATTTAGTATAAAAGACTAGCGAAAATTCGGCTACGCCGAGTATTCCCTGGGGCTCCGCCGATTGTGTTTTATAATAGTTTTACGTACGTTCAATTCGTCTAGGAACAATTTAAACGCAAAGTGCTAGCGCTAAGACTCTTTCAAAATATTTTTTTCCCGCCCACCCAAACAGTCCACGCAACTTGCCCACCCAAACGGCCCACGCAACCTGCCCACTCAAATTGCCCACTCAACTTGCCAACGCAAACTGCCCACGCACTCTGCCCACCCAAAATGCCCACGCAACCTGCCCACCCAAACTGCCCAGCCAAAATGCCCACGCAACCTGCCCACCCAACCTGCCCACCCAAACTGCCCACGTAACCTGCCCACCCAAAATGCCCACGCAACCTGCTCACTCAAACTGCCCACGGAACCTGTTTTGACATTTCTGCATGACAGTCCTTGACGTTACCTTTCATTTGATTCCAAACACGACATGGTTCTGACAACTTTAAGCAAAAAGCAAAATCCAATCGAGCTGTCAAATTTTTGACACTTCCGCATGTCAGCCCTTGACGAACTTTCTTATTTGATACCAAACACGACATGGTTCTGACAACTTTAAGCAAAAAACAAAAGCCGATCGAGCTGTCAAATTTTTGACATTTCTGCATGGCAGCCCTTGACGAACTCTCTTATTTGATACCAAACACGGCATGGTTCTTTACAACTTTAAGCGAAAAACAAAAGCCGATCGAGCTGTCATATTTTTGTTATTTCTGCATGGCAGCCCTCGACGGTACCTCTCATTTGATACCAAACACGACATGGTTCTGACAATTTTAAACGAAAAACAAAAGCCGATCGAGCTGTCAAATTTTTGACATTCTTGCTTGGCAGCCCTTGACGAAACCTCTGATTTGATACCAAACACGACATGGTTCTAACAATTTTAAATAAAAAACAAAAGACGATCGAGCAGTCAAAATCTTGACATTTCTGCATGACACCCCTCGACGATACCTTTCATTTGATACCAAACAAGACATGATTCTGACAACTTTAAGTAAAAAACAAAAGCCGATCGATCTGTCATATTTTTGACATTTCTGCAGGACAGCCCTTGACGAAACCTCTCATTTGATACCAAACACGACATGGTTCTAACAATTTTAAATAAAAAACAAAAGACGATCGAGCAGTCAAAATCTTGACATTTCTGCATGGCAGCCCTCGACGATACCTTTCATTTGATACCAAACAAGACATATTCTGACAACTTTAAGTAAAAAACAAAAGCCGATCGAGCTGTCATATTTTTGACATTACTGCAGGGCAGCCCTTGACGTTACCTTTCATTTGATACCAAACACGAAATGGTTCTGACATCTTTAAGTAAAAAACAATTGTTGATCGAGCTGTCAAAATTTTGACAATTCTACATGACAGTCCTTGACGTTACCTTTCATTTAATACCAAACACGACATGGTTCTGACAACTTTATGCAAAAAACAAAAGCCTATCGAGTTGTCAAATTTTTGACATTTTCGCATGATAGCCCTTGACGATACCTCTCATTTGATACCAAACACGACATGGTTCTGACAACTTTTTGCAAAAAACAAAAGTCAAACGATCTCACAAAATTTTTACATTTCTGCACGGTAGCCCTTGACGATACATCTCATTTGATACCAAACACGACATGGTTCTGACAACTTTACGCAAAAGCAAAAGCCGATCGAGCTGTTACATTTTTGACATTTCGGCATGGTAGCCCTTGACGATACCTCTCATTTGATACCAAACACGACATGTTTCTGACAACTTTATGTAAAAAGAAAAAACAAAAAACGATCGAGCTGTCAAAATCTTCATATTGGAGTATTTGTGTTTTACTTAGTTACTTATGGCAACACTTTCTCGTATATTTATGTAAAAAATTTATTATATTTTTTATTAGTAGCTAGGAAATTAATTGACTAACTTCACAGTAATGCAATTAGGAATATTTGTTTTTGACTTATGGCATATTTGGTAACACTTCTGTACCGACTTCACATTGATCTAGTTAGCAATATTTGTTTTATAGGTACTTACCTAGTTACTTATGGAATGTTTGGCAACACTTTCGAAGTGGACATGAACCACGGACAGGAACCATCAAAATTATAAATTTTAAATATGTTTTAGGCCATTTTTACTATTGTGAAATCATTGCCCATTCTCATAATTTATGTTCATGAATTTAACTTCTTTCAAAATGTCCTCATTTCAAAAATATTTCCATTTAAAGGTTCTGATTGACATGTCAAACAATCTTTCTCCTAGGGCTCCTCCGATACAGTGGCGGCGCTAGCATTATTTTTCAATTGGGCGAAAGCCGTCGAAAACAAATTCAGGTTGGGCGATATATATATATATATATATATATATATATATATATATATATATATATATATATATATATATATATATATATTAAGGACGTGGAGGGTACATTTTATTTAAATATTTCAAGCAACAAGTAAAATATTAATTGAAATAGGTAATATAGGTATCAAAATTAACTTGGTAAGTACATAAGATATTATTGTTACAAAAGTATTATTCTTCTATTATTATGTCTATTAGCAAAGGAATCAACAATTAATTCTAAATTTAGATTTTTACAATATTTTTTTCTACATACAATATTCCTAGATCAGTAAGTCTATCATGGGACATTGTTGTTCTTAAATAATCTTTAATCCTTTTTAGACTACCAAAAGATCTTTCACAAATTGCATTGGAAGACGGTACTGTCATTGCAATATTACATAATTCATGAATTTTGTGAAAGACTAATCCAAATTCATGTAAAAGAACCGCAAAATCAGTTTAACTTTTAATTTTAGTTTTGTGGTTTACTTCATTAGTTTTTGGCAGTAATTTTAATTGGAACTATATCATCTTCTAGTAATCTTCTTTTTTTGGAAAGAATGCTGCTTGTATTAGCTTCATTACTACTGTCACTATCACTCATATGAGTAATTACGTTTTCAGATGTTTTCGGTTTTTCAATGTGTAACTTTTGTTCTGGTTTAAAAAAATCACTTATGCGACGTTTTGTACTCATTATTAAACAAGAGTAAAAAAATATCCAGTATGTGCACCGAAAAATTAAAGCAACAACCACTGTCTCCTAAATACTAAATGCGAATCTTGTTCTAACACAGACAAGTCCAAATGATTTCGAGTGTCGTAGTTGGTTCTCGAACATAACATGTAAACCTTTGTGCAAACGCAAAGCTTAGTGTAGATAGCAGCACATAGTCTCATAAGTAAGTACGTATTACAAGCTACAAATTTTTGAAAGGAAAAAGAAGAGGCACACATATTATAACTTTGGGTAATCATGACTATCCTGCTTGTGGCGCAATATATAAACACGTGTGCAATAATACAAATAGATAATTTGTTGATGGCTCGTATGTCGCATTTTTTTACGTTTTCTAGATTTCGTATACTTACCTTACAACATTTCCTTCACATTAATGTAGGTTGGGCGACTGGTTGGGCGAGAAGAATTTTGGTTGGGCTGTCGCCCAACCGCGCCCACCCCTAGCGCCGCCACTGCTCCGATAGTGTATTATAATAGTTTTACGCACTTCCGTTCCGTCTAGGTACCATTTTTATCAATTTCATATCCAAATTAGGTTCCATTTAAATATATGCCTTTCTCGTCGTTCAGTTACTATTTTGTCAATGGAAACATGCGTACATATGTTACTGTACGTTCATATTCACTGAATTATAACCTTTTCAACTTCTCTGTCATAAAAAGCAAACAGTTTTACCTATGGATGAAAATATGTTAAACTTCAAGGTTATATATGAGTTATTAATTACCATTTAAATAGAGAAAATAATTATAAAATACCTTTAGTTATACTACATATTATATGCATAATAATCGTTCCATAAAAAATATGTATCCCTTTTAACTAATCTTTATACATTTCTTATAATGGTTTATCACTAACATTGACATGTAAAATGTGACAGATGACATCGTTTATCTTATTAATTTTGTACATGTAGACTTCGATGTATTGTTTCAAAAAGCCAAAATACGACTTTTAAAATTTTTTTACACAAAAACCATGCATCGTACAGAAAAATGACCCATTACCAGGAAATCAAGTTGAGTTATTCTCTACATCGTAGAAAAATTTTCATTAAAATCACTCGCACCGTTTAGTCTGTACAGGTGGGCAAAATTTCCCCGATGCTCACTGATTAAAGAAAATATATATATATATATATAGTATACCCTAGGGCTCCGCCGATAGTGTTTTATAATAGTTTTACGTAAGTCCAATCCGTCTAGGAACTATTTAAACGCAAAGTGCTAACGCTAAGAGTCTTTCAAAATAATTTTTTCCCGCCCACCCAGACTGCTCACGCAACCTGCCCACCCAGACTGCTCACGCAACCTGCCTACCCAAAATGCCCACCCAAAATGCCCATGCAACCTACCCACTCAAACTGCCCACGCAATCTGCCCACCCAAAATGCCCACGCAACCTGCCCACCCAAAATGCCCACGCAACCTGCCCTCCCAAAATGCCCACGGAACCTGCCCACCCAAAATGCCCAAACACGACATGGTTCTGACAACGTTTAACAAAAGACAAAAACCGATCGAGCTTTCAATTTTATTACATTTCTGCATGACAGCCCTCGACGATACCTCTCATTTGATACCAAACACGACATGGTTCTGACGACTTTAAGCAAAAAACAAAAGCCGATCGAGCTGTCAAATTTTTGACATTTCTGCATGGCAGCCCTTGACGATACCTCTCATCTGATACCAAACACGACATGGTTCTGACAACTTTAAGCGAAAAACAAAAAGCCGATCGAGCTGTCAAATTTTTAACATGTCTGCATGGCAGCCCTTGCCGAACCCTCTCATTTGATACCAAACACGACATGATTCTAACAACTTTAAGCAAAAAACAAAAGCCGATCGAGCTGTCAAATTTTTGACATTTTTGCATGACAGCCATTAACCATACCTCTCATTTGATACCAAACACGACATTGTTCTGACAACTTTATGCGAAAAACAAAAGCCGATCGGGCTGTCAAATTTTTGACATTTCTGCATGGCAGCCCTTGACGTTACCTTTCATTTGATACCAAACACGACATGGTTCTGACAACTTTAAGCAAAAAACAAAACCCGAGCGAGCTGTCAAAATTTTGACTTTTCTGCATGACAGCCCTTGACGTTACCTTTCATTTGATACTAAACACGACGTTGTTCTGACAACTTTAAACAAAAAACAAAAGCCGATCGAGCCGTCAAAATTTTGACATTTCTGCATGACAGCCCTTGACGTTACCTTTCATTTGATACCAAACACGACATGGTTCTGGCAAATTTATGCAAAAAAACAACAGCCGATAGAGCTGTCAAATTTTTGACATTGGGATATTTGTTTTTTTACTTAGTTATTTATGGAATGTTTGGCAACACTTTCGAAATGCCCATGAATCGCGGACATGAACCTTCAAATATTATAATTTTGAAATATAATGTTTCAGACCTTTTCAACTACTGTGGAATAACGGCCCATTGCCATAATGTATGTTTATGATTTTAACTTCTTTCAAATTGTCCTCATTTCATGAATAATTCCATTTAAATGTTCTGATTGACATGTCAAATAAACGTTTTTCGTCTTAAAATTTTCATGGAGAACTCAGATATTTTGTTTTAAAAAGCCAAAATCCCACCTTCAAAAATATTTTACACAAAAACTATGCACCGTACAGAAAAATTACCTATTACCAGGAAATCAAGTTGAATTATTCTCTAAATCCCAGAAAAATTTTCATTAAAATCGCTCTTACCGTTTAGCCTGTACAGGTGAGCAAAATTTCCCCGATCGTCGTGATTAAAGAAAATATATATATATATATATATATATATATATATATATATATATATATATATATATATATATATAGATAGATAGATAGATAGTGAATTAAATTATTTAGTATAAAAGATTACCCCATAATGTTAAACATGATGTTGATATGAGAATAGAATCATATAAAATTGTGATTATTGGTAGCATATTACATTAAACAAATAAAAATTATAAATATTACAATTGTTTATCATTTAGTAACCATTAATGAAAGTATTTTCTAATCTATATTATCGACATGAGTGATACTCATTTTCGTTTTATTTGTAACTTGTTAAATTTTGCAAATATATTTAAAGTTATAAGACTAAGATTCCGTTTTATTTAGAAACATGGTGTACTTGATCCAGAAATATTTTAGTAGTTAAAATTTAATATTAATCTACAAATATATTTATAAATTTCTGTATAATATTCAAACCTGTAATCCACATGATTTTGTTTACAGAAACATTAATAAATACAACGTTATGTTTTAAACTCTATGGCTCGTACCACGATCACGGTTCTAACATTGGTGTTAGCTAGAACCGTGCTAACTATTTGACACATACTTCAGGGTTATAAAGAAAATCAGTGATGCCACTATACTAATTAAACCAAAAATGTACCGATAGGCATATTTAATACATTTGGCTTCATTATTTTAAATTGTTTAATATGATTTGTCTCTGGACTTGTTTTTAAGATAAATTATTTAGAATATTGAAGCCAAATGTATTGAATATGCCTGTCAGTACATTTTCGGTTTAATCAGTATAGTGGCATCACTGATTTTTGTTGATAACCCTGAAGTATGTGTCAAGTCGTCGTCAAGGTTTTAACTAATACCGGTCTTAGAACCGTGATCGTGGTACGAGCCTATATGTTTAAATAAATATAAGTAGTCATTACTTTCATGTATCGTAGTAGAAATAGTTTAGGAGTATAATTAAGTACGATTGAATTGAATTGTAGTAGGATTTTTTTTGTAACTTTATACAACTTTAATTTTGAATACAGAAATGATAAAGCAAAATATACTTTTGGACAAACTGCTGTCTTTTGTTGCGTCTTCTCACCAAATTTAAATAAATAATGCAAATATGTTTAACTAATTGACTGACATCGTTAGTTTAATACAGGCCTTAAAATTTCTATTACCAGTTGGAAACTCTGAAATATAAGCTTTTGAACAAGTCTGTGTTTTCTTATTTTGAACACTTATAAAAATTTAACTTAAAATTATTTGAAACTTATTTTTGGAAGTTACATACTTGTAAATTTCACAAAACAATTACCAATACTTTCTGCAATTCCTACGAAAATATTTTTATAGAAATTTGAAAAATGTATTTATAGATTAGTGAAATTTTTGATGTGACGTTATGATATGGAAATATTGTTATAAAGTATTTAAAAATAATACCTAATTATAGTTAACAAGGAATTTCTACGAAAATAGTTTCTTATATATTTGAAAATATATTTATAGATTAATATTATTGATAAATATTTTAAACTTCACACAACGTCACTTGAAGGATTTTACCAATTAAGATATCTATGTTCGAAAACATTCTCATAGACAAGCCCGCAAACGAAAAATATAATTGACCATGCCCTTTGTGTAATAAATACAAATTTCCTACAAATTATTTCAAGGATGAAAACCAGAATTCAAGTTTTGTGTTATACATTTTGTTACTAATAGAACCAACTCTATGGAAGACATCGCTAACAACATAGGTAATATTATATTTAAATAACGTAATTATTTATTTCGTTTATAAATAAAGTTTGCTATTAGATATAGAATTTTTATAAACTTAATTAGAGAAGTCAATTGACAAGCATAAAACTACACAAGAAATTATCTGATTTGGAAAAAGACAAATTGTATAAACTGGCCGAAATTTCTACGAAAATATATTTGAAAATATATTTATAGATTATTATTATTGATAAATATTTTAAACTTGTGAAATTATTGATTTAACGATATCATATGGGAATAGGAAATACATAACGATAATTAGGTAGGTATTATTATGAACTTCGTACATTACGTCACTTGAAGAATTTCACCAATTAAGATATCTATGTTTGGAAGCATTTTCATAGACAAGCCTCCAAACTTAATTAGAAAGTCAATTGACAAGCATAAAACTACAGAAGAAAATATCTGATTTGGAGAAAGACAAATTGTATAAACTGACCGATGGTTATTAAAACGTATTTATTTTGTTTTATAAATAAAGTTTGCTATTAGATATGGAATTTTATAAACTTAAATATCTTAAAACCTTTTGTTACAGATTCGCAACTTATTTACATCGTTAGTAAGATATATTTAGAAAATTTATCATTTTCACATACCCATGGAAATGTCACTTTCTCCATTGGAAAAATAAAACAACTTTTTAGATTTACATTATTATTACTAATACATATCTCAAATATTTTAAAACGTTCAAAAATATCTTAACATGCTGCCATAGACTTGCAACTGTTGTATATTGAAAATAATTACCTAGTTATTAAGGTATCATATTGTTCAGTATTCTTAGAAAACTCTCATTTTCACTTACCCTTGGAATTGTTGCTTTCACCACTGGGAAAGCAAAAATAAGGATTATAACATACATATACATATATTTAATATGCTACGCTATAAAAAATTGTTTCTAGGAGAAATAGTTGGAATATTTATGTAAAATTTGTAGAAATATATTTAAGACTAATTTACTTTAATTAACTATCATAGGCGAATTAATATCGACAATTTCATTTTATTAAGAAATGGTAGAAAAATTAAGCAAAATACTTATAGCTATTTACTATGCAACATAAGATTTTTGTCAAACTCTTGTTTTATGTTTTTCGCACAAGAATTTTTCTTAATGTTTCAAATTTATTTAATATCAAATGTTTTATTTTAAAGTAATATAAATGGGAAAATTTTCTTTAAAAATATTTCAAACGCATTTAAAATCAATTGTTTTATTTTAAAAAAGAATATTAAAACAATAAATATGGCTGTTTTCAGGTTTTATTTTTATTATTTTCAAAGATACAAAATAAATATATATTAAAATAAATTTATATTAATAAATTCTAAAAAAACTAAATGTTTATTGTCCTTACAAATATAACAATTCTTAACTAGTGGTGATGATCCGGCAATATGGTCTCTCTCTCTGTGTTGTTGAATTGTAATGTTCCGTGGACGGTAATCTCCTTATGATGTCTAACTGGCCTTTGAATTTGTATGGTAAATTCATCCAATTTCTTGGATATTAGTTTGTCTTTTAGTTAGTAATAAACATTATTTTAAAATATTTATTTATCTTTGGGCTTATTCTATGGATATATACTTCTTCCTATCTTTGCTTCTATGTAGGTTTTTAATTTATTTATAGCTACGAGTAGTAATTGAAATGATGGTACTCTAAAGCTTGATGGTTAAAATTTAGTAAATTTGTAAAGATCTGTTGTGGCCAGCACAATACCTCTCGCCATTTCCATTTTATGTTATACAAGGTGTAAATCTTAAAACGGGTCATAGGGGTATAATAAATTTCCAAGAATTTACAAAATACTTTCAAAAATTATTATAGACATATTTCCCGATCTATTTTTAAAACTAATATTAATTTATCTCAAATTTCTATCAATACTTTCAAAAATTCGTTATGAACAAATTGTCAATCTATTTTTAAACAAAGATAATTAATAAACCATTAATAAATAATTAACAATAAAAATTTCCACAGCAAAAAACAAAAACAAATGACGTCATACTAGACCTCGGTCAACAAACCCAACATCCGGGCCCCTGACCCCCTTCCCCCCACCAAAAAGTCGAGGGCTCAGAAGCTCACGCGGTCTCTCCTACAGGTTTATATGACATATAAGACATATACAGAGTGATCAAAAAAGAAATGATGCAGTTGGTAATACATTTCTGCAAAGATCCTTAAAATTTTAAATAAAATTTACTTTATGGAATAACAACAATATAATTCCTCACAATCACCGCTGAGAAATTCGTTAATACATTTTATCTATTATATTGTTTGTATATGAATTTTCTATCCTAAAACTTTTAATATGATTTTAATTGAATGTGTTTTATACATTTTATTTTTTATATTTATGTAAAGGAAATGGTTTATTTCAGTGTTTCCCAAAATTTGTTTGCCCGCAGCCCCCATTTTTCCAAGATTTTATGGGGGGCCCTGAAAGTAAAAATAAAAAAAAAATAATAGGTAAAAAAATAACGATAAAAAAAACTCCATGCCAGAAGACTTGCGTCATAGACCTGAAAAAAACATAAAATGAAATATAACTTGTACAAATTATTTATTTTTAAATACAGAAAAAAGAAAAATACTAGTATTAAGAAAAGTATATAGTATTTCTAAGTTAATCTCTATATCTTTTACCGAATTTGAAATAATTTGAAATAATTGTAGTTTATTTTTATTCTACACGTTGGCATGACAATGTTTACATTAAATTTTATATCGATCGCATATACAACCTGTCACTATTGTCACTTAGTTGTCAGTTTACTTCCATAATAATGCATAAAGCTTAAAAAAGCAATTTCAAAAACTAACCATGAATTATTTCGAAGGGGAATTGTGGCCCATTAATTCCGTTGACAGCCGTTCAAAAGGTATTTTTTTGCAAATATTTTTTTTATCAATCTTTAAATTTTGTATTTTTAGAGAGGAACAGACGCACTGCAAATAAGCAATCTTGATAAGCAAATATGGGCACCCGTGTCAGAATGATGTACATAACTTACAAATGTCATAAATTTTAATTCAAAATTTCAATATTTTGTAAGTTCACGTGGTTTCTTTGTCACTAGGAGTGTTGACTTTACTTAGCAAGTTAAATAAATCACATGAAATTGAAAAATCATGAAATTTAGAATGAAAAATAATGACATTTGCCATCTGTGTATGTGCATGATTACTGTTACTGTGTCTTCTAAATAAATTTCATTCTTTGACCTCGGATTTTCACCAAACATTTCCAGATTGTCTTCATCACTAGAAGTAAATTCCCTCGATTCATACGACTCTTCAAATGAAAGTTCGTCAATAACAGAAAATGACGCTTTCACTTCCAAGTTACAAGGTTTAATTTTTAACAAAACAGCTGACCAAAATCGTATAACTGCGCAAACTCGAATCATTAGTCAGAAGATAAACCACCTGAAATTGGAAAATAATGAAATTTGGAATGAAAAACGATGACATTTGTCATTCATATATACTACGAGCTGTCATTCTGTCACGGGTTCCCATATCTCCTTGTCAAGAAAGACAAACAAAGTCACATGCTGCTCGCGCCTTATAAATTAGTATCCCATGTAAATTTAGTAGTATATGACGTCATTACTTTAGGGATATTTTTGGATGACGCAAGACTTCTGCCATTTCATTTATACCATACCAGAATTATTAATAAAAATGTGACTGATGAGGTGTACTGTCAAATGGCACATACCTTCATATAATATTTTTTTTTTCCACTACTAGCCTAGGAATAGGAACCCACTATTATTTACCTTTATTTGACATGAGAAATTGTTTTTCACTACCGCTTGCTTGTAACCATGGTAACCTAGGTCAATAATAATTTATTATTAACTTAGGTCTATAATGCAAACTGTCACTTTTCAATCAAACTCAAGCTTCCAAATCCAAATATTATTTAACTCAGTAAACTCAAGAAAAGTATATAATTTAAATTTTCCGCTTAATTTTAAATTGACCTACGCTGCCGCCTCGCCTCGCCCCGCCTGACCACTGTGCTGTGTTCATAGAAAACACATACTATCGTACTAAGGCTGTGTTGGTGAGGCCATGAGGGTGTAAAGCATGTGCAGATGTGGTAATGAATAAATCACTATTTTTTTTTGTATTTGTACATACATTTCAATAGATTTATTTAAAAATAATAATAAACTAATTACGCTGCTGACTGTAACAGCACAAAGTGTTTTTATTAAAAAATTAAATCAAAACCAAATCAAGGCTCATAAGTGAGGTTAACAAACCAGCGAAATGAACGAAACTTCAGATATTAAAACAAATGCAGCCTACTTTGTTTTTGTGAATATTAACAAGCAAGTAACGTAATTATTCATGTCAAAGCGATTATTATCAATAAAAAAAAATCAAATAAGTTTTATTTGCTAGGTCAATAATGATTATCTTCTCAACCTTGGCGTATAATGTAATGTACTATTATTGAAAATGAAAATGATTACCTCAATATATGGTTTTATTTTGGCACATTCGTGCTGAATCACCCTGTATATTGCTAGACATCTCAATTTATTGGAATACCTAAATACTTTTGGAACAAAGAGCTGAAAATATGTATGTATCACTAGAAAATACCACTGTTTATAATAGTATATCATGTTACAAGTAGTTGAAACAGGTTTTTTTGTGTTAATCTCATAATTTTGCGGTCGAGGCGTAAGCTGAAGCTATGCAAATTGAGCGAAACACAAAAAGAATGTTCAACTCCGAGTGACATATACTATTTTTTCTTCAAGCATTCCGAAGTAAACTTGATGTATATAAAAATGTAGATATGACATTTCAGAGGTTTCTTCTGCCATTTTTACACGGTAAAAAATTACATTGATATTCCGGACAAAATTTAGTTAGCTGTATTTTTTTTTGTTATTTCAACAATATGTTTTTGCCGTGTATACGAACAACTTTGTATTTTAAGTTTCCAAAACTAAACAATTTTTGTTGTGTATAAAAAGTATTATTTGCTGTAAAATATTAGTCATGGTAGCAATTAATATTGGTAGTACTAAGCAGTTATTTTGTTACTTTGTTCAGATTACAAAATCATTTTGCAACAATTAAAAATATTTAATCTGTTACTGGGACAAATTTTATTTTTTTGTATCCTGTGACATTATATTTTGTAAAGATTACAAATTCTTCTTTCCGCCATATACTTTGTACAGGTAACTAAAACTTTTGTGTAGACAGGTTATTCCCTGGTATACAGTATAATTCACTGTTCGTGTTATACTATACTACGTCGTGTCGCATTTGCTTGCGCTGTTAAGTTTTAGCCTGTCGAAAATTGTGTTTTAAAAGTGCTTGTTTCTTGTGCCCGTCAATAAAAATGGATAATTTTGTAAAAGACATTTTAAAACAATGGCAATTAGTGTCTTATTGAGAAATTTGAAGGTATGTATCGATTACTGATAAATCTGTATAATTCAAGTGACTATTGTTTGATATGTTATTTTTTTATATAATATTTGTTACATGTATATAGATTATAATTATAAATAAATAAAATTATTATAATACGCATGTATTTAATTTTTATCTTACTACCTCATTAATGCATTTGTATATCTATCAAAATTTATTAGTTTCCAAAACAAATTCATAGTTATTAATAATAACTTATTTTATTTGTTCTCATAACAAATTTATATTTCTTAATAGTAACTTAATTTATTTGTTCGTATAACAAATTTATACTTCATAATGGTAACTTATTTTATTTGTTCGCATAACAAATATCTTTTGTTATATATAACAAAACTGTATTTGTTGCAACAACAATTTTTTACCAGCAAATTTTCCTAGGTAACTGTAACAAATATATTTGCTGGTCCTATATTGACAAAAAAAAAATTGCTGCTGGAACTCATTTTTTGTAATCACAACAAAGTTTTTATTTACCGTGTACAATAAAATTTGACTGAACTACGCAATGCAGCTGTCATTCGTCAGAGCAGCTGTTGTAGGTGCTGCCACTTGTGGAATATGAAAAGATGAACTTTATTGTACGCCGTAAAATAAAATTTATATTATTGTACGCCACTGAAATATATTAACTGGAATGCGCGTACGTACTACGTACCGTGACCGTGAAGGCATATTGAAAGCTGGCTGCTGGAGTAGTCGGCAAGCATCGGGGCAGTTCGTGAGTAGAGTATGCGAGTTCCAGTTTAGTATATATTTCAGTGAATACATGTCATCATTTATGTGTAAGTAGAAAGTTTCAAAGCTTTTCTATTGTTATTTACACTGATTTTTATAGCGTAGCACATACTTTTTAAACAAGTATAAAAATATTATAGGGTTGTGCCGTGGACAATTGACCGGTCATTGACACAACAATATTTGACGGTCCAGTCAAAAAATCTAAATGAAACCGCCACGACATTTGTTGTTAAATAAAATTAGCTAGTTACATCCTGTAAACCCATTACGTCTTACGAAATAGGAGACCGCTGATACAGCACATAAAATATGTTATAAATACGAGTATTGTAACAAAAACATAAAGTTGATATAGAGTTGATAGTTGTCAGTCGTTAGTCGTAGAAACTTGTAGTATTTTAGTCTTAGAATAAAGTAATAAAGTTGTAATTTTTCCTTTTTAAAAAACCACCTTTCCATTTGACAAACTTAACTGGCGCAGTCGCTGTAGGATTCTCGAAATTGGACGTATCGTACGAACAATTTTCGTTTCAACGATTAATCGAGAATTAATGGTCGGTTCGGTAGTGCAACGGTAAAAATCGAGCGCATATCGATTCAGCACCAAAGTCACACCTGCCGTCCACAAGAACCTAGTCAGAAGGCGAGGAAAGAAGGAAATTACAACTACTGGTCAAGGACAAGCATCGCCGAAGCCAGCCTAGCAGTAAGAAGTCCTGGGGGAAGAACAAACTCGTCGGAACCTATAGGCACCTAAAGTAAGAAGAATGAAAACAACTATTTTATTGTAAGTCGCTCATATCCACTTATCCATTAAACAACAAAAAAAAAAACATATACAATAATAATTAAATAGACGGTTTCTCAATTATTAATATTAAAATTTCAAAGCGATTTTATGTCTAATACAGAACTCAATAATTTAACACAATTATTAAGTAGTATAAATTTAAGAGAAACAGAAATGGCACCACCAACCCAGCCAGTAAATATTGTTCCTATTGATTACCAACTTTTGAGATTATATTTAGATTCAATTCCAAAATATGAAGGAAATCCACATACATTAAACATATTTATTGAAAATTGCCAAAATTTAATTCAAACTTTTAACAGTACAGATCCAAATTTCTAAAATTTCTTAATCAGAGCAATTTTGGGTAAATTATCTGGTCGCGCACAACTCTTGATCGGTTCAAGAACGGAATTAGCAACTTGGAAAGATATTAAAGATGCTTTAAGTCTGAGTTTTGGTGATCAACGAAATATTGATTGTTTAATACAAGATCTAATTTCCCTAAAACCCCAAAAAAATGAATCACCGTACAATTTCGGCATGAGATGTCAAGATGCCCGCAGTTTAATATTTGCAAAATTAAACTCTTTAGAAATACCAGCAGCTGAAAAAACACTGCAAATAAAAAATTATGACGATTTGGCACTTAAAACATATATAAGAGGTTTACCTCAGAATATTCAAACAAATGTGAGATTAAGAAGCCCAGACAGTCTAGAAAAAGCCATGAGCCTCGTCATAGAGGAAGAAAATTTCTTATATTCAATTCAAAAACAAAATACATTAAATTTACAAAGTACATTTAGACCAACATACCGAATAACTCCAATTAGACAGACTGTACCAACAAATACAGGCTATACACCTCACATGCAATACCTTCCTGCAAATCCAGCACCCCAAATACCTGTAAATATACCCCGACAACAACCACCAAGACCAAACTTGATGGCTATCCGAGCAAACCCATTTTTCAAAACAAATACTCAACCTAATTGGCGTCCTCCCCAATTTGCACAACGTCAACCCCAAATTCCAATGCGCCCTCCAAATTTCATACCATTACAAAGACAACAAAACTTCCCTCAAAATCTTGTACGCCCTTTTCAAAATCAACCTCAACCAAAAGAGTATGTACCAGAGCCAATGGACACTACATCAGCTCGTACTAAAATGACTATGAAAAAACCTTTTACATCAAACCAACTTTATAACCAAGACATTAATAATGACAATTCTGAAATTCAAACCGAAATTCAAAATTGCGCAGAAAATGAAATTTGTGAGAACTACGCTAGAGAGCAAACAAATTTTCATATGGCATCAATGAATCCGAATCAAACCTAATACAGTTAAATGCATTAAAAGCAAATCTACCCCATATTTACGTACCCGAAATTAATGCAAATTTCTTAATTGACACTGGTAGTACCAAAAGTTTAATTAATCCTAATCTTCCCTATAAATTTTATCAAAATTATATTTATAATAAAAATTTCAATATTCAGACAGCTCATAATATCTCATTTCATAACGAAGTAGCCGAAATACCCCTGTTTCGAATTTTTAATGTTCCTGAAAGTCACAAGTTTTATCTTTTCAAATTTAGTGACAAATATGATGGACTTATTGGTGTAGATTTATTAAGACAATTAAATGCCAATGTAAATGTAACTATTAAACGATTAACAACCCCTTTTGCGAACATCCCGATAGTATATGAGCCTGATAATTCAAAAGAATCTAAAACAATTTTCAAAATTATTCCATAATTATACCCCCTCGTGTAAGTATGGTAACAAAAATACCAGTTACACAAAGTAACGGAATCGGTCTATTACAATATACAAATTTCGAAAACGGTATTGAAATGCCCAAAGCTGTAGTAAATGTTGTGAATTTTTGCAATAACCACAGTGACCAACATAAAAGAAAATCCAGTAAAATTAGATTTTCATCAACCTTTGGATATAGAAAATCTAAATTCTATCGAACTAAATTTTATTGAAAAAATGGAAACTGATAACGAAATTGACAATTTATTAAAACAAAATTTTAAAAATATAAGATTAGATCATTGTAATAAGGAAGAGAAAGATGCATTAAGGAAATTATGCTATGATTATAGAGAAATTTTTTATTGTGAAGGTATTCCACTTAGTAAAATCTTATAGATTCCCGGAAGTACACAAGCAAGAGGTACGTGATCAAATTTCAAAAATGTTAAAACAAGGAATTATTCAAAATAGCGTTTCGCCATGGTCTAGCCCAATTTGGATAGTAAGAAATTAGATGCTTCTGGTCGCAAAAATGGAGAATTGTTATTGATTATAGGAAACTTAACGAACGTACCATAGACGACAAATACCCATTGCCTAACATCTCAGACATACTAGATAAGCTTGGTAGAGCAAATTATTTCTCTACTCTCGACTTAGCAAGCGGGTTCCATCAAATCGAAGTAGACCCCGCAGATATACAAAAGACAGCATTTTCGACTGAGGGTGGACATTATGAATTTAACCGCTTGCCATTTGGCCTGAAAAATGCCCCCTCTACTTTCCAACGAGTTATGGATAATGTCCTTCGAGGTTTACAACATGAATCATGTCTTGTCTACCTAGATGACATTATAATTTTAGTAGTTCACTTGAAGAACATATAGAACGACTCAAATCAGTTTTTAACAGACTAAGACAAAGTAATTTTAAAATACAATTAGACAAATCGGAATTCCTACAAACATCCGTACAATATTTAGGACATATCGTTACACCCGACGGCGTTAAACCCAATCCCGAAAAAATTTCAGTAATAAAAAATTTCCCAATACCTAAAACACAAACAGACATCAAAAGGTTTCTCGGTTTACTTGGATATTACCGCCGCTTCATTAAAGACTTTGCAAAAATTACCAAACCAATGACAAAATTCCTGAAAAAGGACTCAAAAGTAAAACATGATAAAGACTTTATTGACAGTTTTAACACATGTAAAAATTTATTAATGAACGACCCAATTCTCCAATATCCTGATTTCAAAAGGCCCTTTATTTTGACTACTGACGCGAGTAATTATGCAATCGGCGCGGTCCTTTCCCAAAGCGAAATTCCAAGAGACAAACCCATAGCGTACGCTTCTCGTACTTTAAACGACACAGAAACACGATACTCAACAATTGAAAAAGAACTGCTAGCCATAGTGTGGGCTTGCAAACACTTTAGACACTACTTGTATGGTCGCAAATTTACGATCGTAACAGATCATCGTCCCCTTACGTGGCTATTTAACTTACGAGAACCAAATTCAAAATTAGTCAGGTGGAAATTGAAATTAGAAGAGTATGATTATAATATAATTTATAAAAAAGACAAATGTAATACCAATGCGGATTGTCTTTCTCGAATTAATATCAATGCCATAGAAAATGAATCAGTAATTAATAATCCTGGAACTATAAAAAATGATATTGCAGATTATTTTCGAATTTTGGCAGAAAGTTTAGATCCTGAAGATCCACCACCACCTGTTATTAAAACCCCTGATCATGTACAAAATTCAAATACCAATATTGATAACAAAAAGAAACCTAAATTCCACATAATATCTCATATCCAGATTAGACCTCCGAACACGACACATGTTCAACAGGACACTGACACTGTACCGGTTGATAACATTATCTCAGACTCAGAAAATTCTACTCAGCATTCTACTGCAGGTGATACTAACAACGACGGTATCACAATCTTAGACGAGATGATAAACAATAAAACCAATCAGATCCTAGTATTCCTAAACTTTTATCCTAAATGTGATATTTCCCACGAAAATTACGAAAATCAGAGAATTATAAAAGTTAAGATACCTGAAAATAATAACGAAAAAATTATATTTGAATTTTTGAAAAATTATACGAGTTCGAAAAATATTTATCACATGTATTTCCATACAGAACAACTTTATAAAGATTTTAGTAGAGTATTTTTAAATCATTTTTCAGAGAAAGGTCCAAAATTAATCAAATGTGTCAAGTTATTAAATACAGTTAAGAGATCAAGAAGAACAAGTTATGTTAATAAAAAATCACCATGAAGGTAAAACGAACCACAGAGGTATCAATGAAACAATGGAGTACTTAAAAATAAATTATTACTGGAAACACATGAAGTCAACTATAACAAATTTTATTAATGTATGTCATATTTGCCAAAGAGCAAAATATTCAAGAAATAAACCATATGTCCCCTTAATGTTAACTGAAACTGCAACTAGGCCATTCCAAATTGTTCACATAGATGTTTTTGCTTTCGACAAGAAAAATTATTTAACTTTAGTAGATGCCTTCACAAAATTTGCGCAGGCAATTTTTATAGAAGGTAAGACCGCAATCAATATTAGCAATGCTCTAATAAAATACTTTTCATCATTTGGTGTTCCCGAAAATTTAATTCTGGACAATACAACTCAATACAATACTGTACATGAATTCCTAAAATTACACAAAATTAATGTTCATTTTACTACACCATACCACCACGAATCAAACGGAATTGTTGAACGATTTCATTCGACCATCATCGAACATTTAAGAATATTAAAAGAATCTTTTCCAGATGATAACAGCGATTTAATGAATTATGCAATTATTGGGTACAATAATTCGATCCATAGTTCAACCAATTATACACCCTTTGAGCTAGCTTTTGGTCATACAAAGTTAAGAAATTCAAATGAAATATTTACCCCAAAATCATTTTATAATGACTACGTAGAGAGTCATAATGAAAGATTAAAACATGTTTACTAAGCAGTTTCAGACAAATTGCAAACGAACAAAAGAAAAGTAGTTTTGAAATCTAATACAAAAAGGAGATAAAAACAACGAGTTTAAATTAGATCAAATTGTGTTTAAACAAAATCCTTTGCACAGGAATAAAAAGAATTCAAAATTTTTAGGACTCCACAAAATTACAAAAATATTAGACAAAAACCGAGTAGAAATAACAAATCAGAATAAAAAAGATAAATCTGAAATAACACATATTAAAGAACTAAGAAAACCTGTTGTTACAGATCATGGTTCTTCATCGTTACCGCAACGTTAGAACTACCAAAATACCATAACCTTAATCATAATCCCGGCCTTTTCCCTCTAAAACTGGGTCATGCCCAAATACAGACAGACTATTGGACATTTGTACAAATATTTGACATTACCAACATTAATAATGAATTTCATGTATTAAAAAACAAATTTTCATTTATTAAACAAGAAATGGAAAGTTCAACACTAGGTCATCATTCTTATCGTATAGTTAATATTCTCGAGGATAAAGTTTCAACTCAAATAGAACAATTAAATCCCTCTCTAATAAAAAGACATAAAAGAGCCTTAGTAGAAGGACTCGGTTCAATCATTAAGTCTATTACCGGCAATCTTGATCAGAGAGATGCCGAAAAATATGATGATATCATATCTAAAGTATCAAATAACCAAAACAAACTTTAAACACTCTTTAATAATCAAATGACTATATTGCAAACATCAATTCAAAATTTTAATGATAATATTCAAAAACTTTCAGACAACCAAATTCGTTTAAATTCAAAGATAGAAGAATTAGAATCAATTATAAATAGCACCTTAATAGAATATGCAGAAACAATGAATAATGCACTTTTACAAACTGTAATAACACAATATACATCCAGTCTACAAATTATTTATGATTTGCTTGAAAAAATCGAAGTGGCTATTACTTTTTCTAAATCAAATGTATTTCACAATTCCATTGTGGAACCAAACGAATTATTTTCCGAAATTATTTTATTAAACAAACAATTAAAAACAAGTAGATTTCCTTTCAAACCATCATTAGAAAATTTACTGTTATTTGAAAAAATTATTAACATTAAAAGTTATAGCAAAGGTAATCAAATAACATTTTTATTAGAAATCCCAATCGTGGAAACCGAATATTTTAATTATTATCATTTATATTCTTTACCTACCCCAAACCATATCTCATTCAAAACCATTATTCCACGTTCAAAATTCCTCATTTCCAATGAGCAGACTTATTTGTTCTTCGATTCGCAATGTGAAGAGATTCTACCAGAAGAATTTTTATGCCGAGAAGTCCACGTCGCCAAAATAAACGAAGACGCCCCATGTGAAGTTCAACTTTTGAATTTCAACACAAACATAACAAACTGCGTAGCTGTCCCAGCCGTTATACCAAACATCAAAATCCAGAAGATAGAGAAGAATCAATGGATTATCATCACACCGTATAGTGTTGCTGCCGTTCAAAAATGTGGTAGAAATACAAACAATATTCCCTTAAACGGAACTTACTTGATTGAAATTAATAACGAGTGTGAAGTGAAAATAAAAGACACTATTCTAAAAACTTTCCAAACCAGTAAAACAAATTTTATAAACATTAATTTGCCAAATTTACCATCAACATTAAGTCGAAACAACAAAGACATTTTAAATTATACACATATTACATTAGACACAATAAACCTGGACGAAACAAAAAACTTAATTTCAATAATGGACAATGACAATTTTAAACTTCAGAAAATCGAAGATCAACCAATCTATTATAATAAAACCAGTATATACACAGTGCTCTTATACACATTAATTATTTTATTTGTGTTATGTTGTACTTTTTATTACTTTGTGCAGAAACGTAAACAAAGGCCCAGTTCCCAAGTCCAAGAAGGCATCGCAATGTCAGCGAACTCTGTGGCTAAAACCCCCATAGTTCTTCACTAGGGATGGAGGAGTTACATCCTGTAAACCCATTACGTCTTACGAAATAGGAGACCGCTGATACAGCACATAAAATATGTTATAAATACGAGTACGAGTATTGTAACAAAAACATAGAGTTGATAGTTGTCAGTCGTTAGTTGTAGAAACTTGTAGTATTTTAGTCATAAGCCTGAATTACATTACACTTTTTCTGGCTAAAATCTAGTACCTAAATTTTTTAGTCAGAAAAAGAGTGTAATGTAAATCAGGATTTAACGCGTCCAAGTTTCACACTAGAACTTTTTCTGACTTTTTTCCAAACTAGATCCGACGCTATTTTTCAACCAAGTTTCGCACTAGACCTGCGGAGTGAGTGCTTACTTCAATGATGCCAACGTATGTATAAACGTCAAAATATTTTGTTTGGATTTAGTACATACCACATAATCACTTAAATTATTTATACTTTCATAATGTCATCTAAAAAGGGGACACCCGAAGTGGTTAAAATTACAACCCGTTTTATTTAAGGTAATTTATATTAAACAAATCAGTTAAAAGTACAAGATATTTGCCTGTTTTAGGTTAACACGCTAATATTCCACAACAAAGCAAACTTTGTCAAAATGTGAAAATAGTTGGCTACACTGATTTCATGCATCCGCTGTTTGGTTAAAACGACGCCATATTAACTTCGTTGAAATCTAGTTTGCTATCTAGTCGAGAAAAGTTTCTTAAATCTAGTTCTGAATTTAGCCAGAAAAAGTGTAATGTAATTCAGGCTTTAGAATAAAGTAATAAAGTTGTAATTTTTCCTTTTTAAAAAACCTCCTTTCAATTTGACAAACTTAACTAGCTATATACTAGTTACAGTGAAAACATGAATATACCTAGTTTGCAGATAACTATATGCTGTGTTGTTATTTTACTAATATTTAATAAAATGAATACATATTTCATTTCGCCTTTTACTTTACTTTCCCCTTTTTTGAATTTTGGTGGGTTTGTTCATTAGTTGTTGATCGTTTTTCATTTTCAGTAATATTGAATGTAGTAAACATTTGATACTATATAAATAAATAACAATTTTAATTTATAATTGTAATTTTTAATAAATGCTTCGTCGGTCAATTGACAGTTAAATGACAGTCAATTAGTCCGTCAATTGACCGAAAAATATTTGACTGGTTAAATGCACCACCCTAAGAATACATATGTACATTATTTTTACCTCTCGCTAAGAGAAGTGTTGGATTCATGCTAAAATTTGCATCTCTAGATTTTATTGATTAAGCACGATTTAAGGTCCCTAGAATCCGATTATAACATTTTTAAAATGATATATATGTGTGTGTGTGTATGTGTGTGTGTGTGTTTGTGTGGATGTGTGTATGTGTGTGTGTGTGGATATGTGTATGTGTGTGTGTGTATGTATGTATGTCTGGATGTTGTAGACACGATTCGTCAAAAACTATAAGACTTATAAAATATTTAACTGCAGTTTCCTCAATCTGACATTCCTGGGAAGAGCTGAAAAGGTTTTGGTAACAATTGAACAACCAAAAGTAGTAGTTTCTTAGAAAAATTCTTCTAAATATAATTTTTTGGGAGTTGTTTTTATTAAATATTGAAGAACATAAAATTCTCCATCTAATACACTTAAAATTTTTATTATATCTTGTATAGATTTAGAGATAAAGACACTATAATTTATAGAGTAATCTAATCGCAGAGGCTAATGCACTAAGGAAATCAGTTGACAAATTCCAATGTTTATAACATGTTTGTAAATGACACATGTCAGTGTCAAAAATCAACAGTTTTAGTGACATTCTGATAGCTTTTTCTGGGAAGTATATTTAATCTTTCTTATTGTTTCATTAATTAAATATTTGAAATTATAGGTAAAATTGTGGTAAAATGCATATATCCATCAGAAATACCGCCAATCTGGTTAATGAATTGGAAGAATCTCTGACATTTAGAAACTTCCTCATACAATGAAAAATAGATATAACTAGAATTATATGTGTGCAGAAGACATGTTAAATACAATAAAAACAATATTTAGGTAAAGTTCTGTAATATTTTGTTATAAAACGACGGTTCGAAAGCGAAGTGCAATACAATACTTATATAGCCTAATATGGAAATGGCGAGAGATCTTGTGCTGGTCACAATATATTTTTTTTAAAAATTTTTTTAGATAGGAACACAACTTTCGCAAAATTGAAATTTATATATATATATATATATATTTTATTGCTTATATTCAACATCTACATATTTATTTGAAACCTTGTACATACATTGACTAGTAAACATGATTAAAAGAACATAACCCAGCTTAAACTAACGTACAAAAGACACGCTTAGGAAACAGGAGCTGAGTTGCTGAGTTATTGATATGTCAGGTTATTGTTATATTTACAGATATATGCAAGCTAAATAAGCTGTTCATTTTATAAAACGCCTAAACGATTAGCCAGCTTGTAAAACATAGCAAAGTCAACGAAGGTTTGACAATCTGGCCGCGTTTTATAAAACTAGTAAAATCGTTATCGTAAATACATCAGCACAAAATAAATATCTACCTATATAGGATGAGTTACAAATACATATTTTAAATCAATTTTAATACAATTTAGAACTGTACTAAATGCTCTTTCTATGTTTTTAAGGGTTAAATTCAAAGAAATTTAAGTGCCAAAAAATATGCATATAAGATTCTTTATGAAAATGTTTCATGAGGCAAGTCCAAAATTTTAATGTAAAACCAAATATTGAATTTATATTATAAACAAAGTGATGTGTGGATAAATTAATGAATAAGAAATTTACAAAATAAGCAGTTGTAGCAATTGTTTGTGTTTCGTGTAAAACACATATTTGAATACCTTCAAAATATAAAAATGGAACTTAGATCCCTTTGAATTTATATTCTTTAATTCTAATTGTGTTACAACTACATCATATTATTTAATTATCTATTTTTCCAAACATAGCAACTATACTAGCATTGTGTTAAACATTTTATCTACAATAATTGAAATACAAAAACATTATGCAGCCAACTTTTAATACATTATGCTATTATGTTATTCATACTACACCAGTAATTTGTGGAATATGAAATATTCATATTCTACGGTAAGACTTTTTTTCAAATAAGAAGGCTATATTATATTTTTAATACTTTTATACACCTCTGTATATAAATATAAATTTAAAATATACCAGTTAATTAAACTTATTAATAAAGAAATAAGGCAACATGTGACATCAGCCATGACCATATCATTGCAGTGTCTGCTATGTAAAGCTAACGTGCGTAAGATAGCCACATAATAGATATTTACACACCAAGTGAACTAAGGTAATGTTTATTCATGAGAAGAAAGTTTAGCTAATTTCTTCGAGTGAATAAACATTCTTAGTTCACGTGGTGTGTACAATATTTTATTCAATTTTGACGAAATAGTAGTAAAAACCATTATTATTATTATTATTATTATTATTATTATTATTATTGTTATTATAAGCTTTATTACCTTACAGACTACAGTGCAATACATAGGTAATATATAGGATAAGTTACATTACAAGACTGATGAACAATATGAATATGTGTACAAATATTAATTATAATTATAATAATTTACATTGCGGATATCATGTAAAGAGCTGTTAAAAACATCACAGCGTTTGCATATTCTATTATAATTTGAACAGATTGTGGAAACAGGAGACATTTGTAACAAAGTGGTAGTAGCTTTTGGAATAAATAATGTACTGGCGTTTCGAGATGCAATACGAGGAATTAAAAATTTCAATTTAGACAGTAAACAGCTACAGTCAATCTCATAATTTATGAGTTTATATAAAAAAAAACCAAACTTTGTTCAAAATGCCTAGCTTCAAGCGTCGAGAATTCAAAAGTATAAAGTAATTCCTGGTGGTTATATCCTCTGGAAGGACAGGTTTTATATGTTTTAGCCACAGATACTTCAAAAATTTGCGTTGAACCTTTTCAAGAAATAATTTTGAATTTTCAAATAATGGATACCATATAAGAAAGCAGTATTCCAAAGTAGACCGAACCAAAGAGTTAAACATACATTTCAGAGCAGCTATATTATTAAATGGTCTACTATTTCTTATTATGAAACCAATAGTTTTGTTGGCTTTATTAACGAAATTAGCTATATGGTTCTGAAAGGTAAATTTAGGTTCAAAAATGACACCTAAGTCTTTTATAACGGTTTCATGATTTAAAGGCTCATCATCAATACTATAAGTATAAGATACGATGTTATGTTTCCTCGTATATGACACTACTTGACATTTATTTATATTTAAGTACAGTTTATTAGTAAAACATCAGTTACTAACATTGGCCAAATTAGATTGTAGTTGTACACAATTTTCAAGAGTGTGAATAAAGGGAAATAATTTCACATCATCAGCAAACATAAGAATCTAGCAATTATTTATCCTAGTTGGAAGATCATTTATAAAAAGGACGAATAGTAATGGTCCTAACACGGAACCCTGCGGGACTCCTGATTTCGCTATAAAGTAATCAGAAATAAATCCGTTATAAGCAACACATTGTGGTCTGTTACACAGATAAGATATAAAAAAGTTTAACAGATTCTTGTGAATTCCTAAGAGATCAAGCTTTTTAATAAGAGTAACATGGTCAATGCGGTCAAAAGCTTTAGAGAAATCTGTATAGATCACGTCAACTTGCGTTTACCGTTTAAAACTTCTGATGCATATTGACAAAAAGAACTTAAATTAGTTAGCGATGAGCGTTTTGGAACAAACCCGTGTTGAAACGGAGAAATCCAGTTTTGTATTTGAGGAAATATACTATTATATAAAGCAATTTCAAAGACCTTAGCAAAGTTTGATAAAAGAGCTATGGGCCTATAATTACTTACATCTGAAGGATCACCAGATTTAAGAACTGGGCATATCTTTGTTACTTTCCATTTATCTGGAAAGGAACCATTTCTCAAACAACAATTGAATAATAACTTCAACGGCTGTACTAATATACATGAACAATCCTTAATCAAGAAAGATGGTATTTGATCTTGCCCAGAAGATAATTTGTTCTAAAGCCTTTTAATAGTATTTTCGTTGTCTTCTTCGGAGAAACAAATAGTTGTAATTGATGGAAAGTTGTTATAATCATGACCAACAGTGTCATAGCTGTTATTATTACATCCAATTCAATGTAAATTCTACTGAAAAAGTCTTTAAATAAATTAAGTATATCCTGGGGATCCTTTTGGATAGTGTCATTAAGGTACATGCTATACCAGGAATTCTGCTCTTGTTTTTTTTTTTTATTATTTACGTATGACCAAAATGTTTTTGGATCCGTAATTAATGATTTCTCGACACTTGATATGTAATTGTTATAAGCATCTCTGATTTGATATTTTGTTTCACTTCACGGTAAAAAATTACATTGTTATTCCGAACAAAATTTAGTTAGCTGTATTTTTTCTTGTTATTTCAATAATAAGTTTTTGCCGTGTATACGAAGAACTTTGTATTTTAAGTTTCCAAAACTAAACAATTTTTGTTGTATATAAAAAGTATTATTTGCTGCAAAATATTAGTCATGGTAGCAATTATTATTAGTAGTACTAAGCAGTCAGTTGTTACTTTGTTCCGATAACAAAATCATTTTGCAACAATTAAAAATATTTCATCTGTTACTGGGACAAATTTCATTATTTTTGTACTGTGACATATTATATTTTGTAAAGATTACAAATTATTTCTTTTCCCGCCATATACTTTGTACAGGTAACTAAAACTTTTGTGTAGACAGGGTATTCCCTGGTATATAGCATAATTACTACTATACTACGTCGTGTCGCATTTGTTTGCCCAGTTAAGTTTAGCCTGTCGAAAATTGTGTTTTAAAAGTGCTTGTAATGTCACATTACACTATATGCAGATGACACTTCCTTAATCGTCTCTGAAAGTTGTGATCAGCTACTTCAACAAAAGTGCGAAAACCATTTAAATAACTTGTCAGCTTGGTTCTGCGATAATGATCTTTATTTTAATCTCAGTAAGACTTACTACTTACGTTTTCATTTCTATCAATGTAGAAAAGATTTAAATTTAAATATAATCATTGATAACCATGAAATTGAAAGATCTGAAAAGGGTAACTTTCTGGGTTATAAATTCGATGAAAATTTCAATGGAAAGTATCACTGTAACACACTTATCTCAAAGCTAGGTTCAGTTAATTATCAGTTTTGGCATTTAAGTAGTCTTCTCACAAGAAAACAACTTATCACTTTATATTACGCCCAAGTCGAATCCAGATTGAGGTATGGTATTTGTTTCTGGGGCGCTACATCGTCTGCACATAGTGTATTCATTATACAAAAACGTATAGTTCGTACAATTGCTAAAGTTTCCCGTCGTTCTTCTTGTAGACTTCTTTTCTCACAGTTTCAGATACTGACTGTAGCCTCCATATACATTTATGAAGTTTGTTTATATATTTTTAATAATAAAACACAATTTCAAACTAATTTTGATAAACATAACTGCAACACAAGACAAAAGCAAATGCTTCACATTCCAGTAAATAAACACAAAACGTTAGATTTACTTCCAAATATACAAGGTTTAAAACTTTTTAATAATTTACCGATGAATATACAACTAGAGACGAATAAAAATGCCTTTAAAAGATTATTAAAAAAATTCCTTTTGGACAAGACTTTTTATTCGGTGAATGAATTTTTATCATTTTGACAAATAACGGGGTCTATATTAAAATACCTCTTATACTTTTTATGTACCTCTATTACTGTATGATTACTGTGACATATTCTATACATGTATTTTTACATTGTCGATGGAATAAAGTACTATTATTATTATTATTATTATTATTATTATTATTATTATTATTGTTTCTTGTGCCCGTCAATAAAAATGGATGATTTTGTAAAAGATATTTTAAAACAATGGCAATTAGTGTCTTATTGAGAAATTTGAAGGTATGCATCGATTACTGATAAATCTTTATAATTTAAGTTACTATTGTGTCATTCATATGTTATTTGTCGCATGTATATAGATTATAATTATAAATAAATAAAATTAATATAATACGAATGTATTTAATTTTTATCTTACTACCTCATTAATGCATTTGTATATCTACCAAAAAATAATTAGTTTCTAAAATAAATTTATAGTTATTAATGGTATTTGTTGCCACAACAATTTTTTACCAGCAAATTTACCGTGGTAACTGTAACAAATATATTTGCTGGCCCTATATTGACAAAAAAAATTTGCTACTGGAACTAATTTTTGGTACTCACAACAAAGTTTTTATTTACCGTGTTCTCATACGCTTAAACTTAGACAAATGAAAATCTTTACCAGTATGTTTATATAAAGAATGCATTTTAATTTTTGTTTTAATATTTTGTATTATGTCCTTAGTAAACCAGTGAGGATATTTCTCGCTTTTAATTTTCCGTTTTGGAACATGCATATCAACAATGGAATACAAAATTTCATAAAATTTCTCACACATAGAATTAGTACTTTCACATTGTTTTAAATCATTGCAAGATAAGTTTAGTAATCCTTCATACAAATCATGAAAATTAGCTTTCCTGAAATTATAAGGTGTGTTTTTGTGGACTGTATGAAAATTCGTGGATGCAAGTTATTTATATTTAAATCGAAATTTAAGGTTGGGTGATGAGCGTCCTCATCAACAAAAGGAAATGCATCTCGAGAAGATGTACAACATAGGTTGGTAAAAATAAGATCTAATAGTCTCCCGTTACCATTCACAACATCATTGAATTGTTTCAGCCCAAGTGTATTACTGAAATTTATTAAAGAGTTTGTTAACTCATCTTTTCACCCTTTTCATTAAAAGCGGGTATGTTAAAATCACCTACTAGAACAATATGCTTTTTTTGTAGTAATAATTCTTCAAGAAACTCAAGTAAATATTCTAAGTTATCAACAGAGGGTGTTCGAGGTATATAAATTATAATTACAAAGAAAACAAATGAATTAACAGAACATTTACAACCAAGTATATCAACTGTGTGAAATGTGTTTACTAACCTACTTAGATCTAGTAATTCCACTGCAATATTTTGTTTAACTGCTAGCAAAACGCCCCCACCTCTAGATACATTTAGTAAATTTAGATTTCGATCTGTCCTAAAAACATTGTAATTATTTACATTTATAAACTCTGAGTCTATAATATCAGAGGTGAGCCACGTTTCTGTTATTATTATTATATCAAAATCACAATCTAATGTGCTTAGATAGAATTATTGCATTTTGTTCTTCAAACTGCGAACGTTTTGATAATAACAAGTAAGAGTTTTAAAATTTGATTTTGATTTTTTTAAATTTATAGCTGAGATTGTTATGTTACTCACTGAATTGTGGATTGAATTCCTAAAAAAGTATTTTCAGCACTTTTATTGGTGGACCCCACATGGCCAGTTTGAGGGATTAATGACTATATCTTTAAAATTGTCAGGTACACTGATCTTAAATGAACTGTAGGAGTTATACTTGGTTGTTAGTTGCGTGATATTGTAATTTATTATTGACAGACCATCTAAATGTTTATTAATTAGATTAGTAGTAGTGTCAGGAGATAGTCTTGAATCAAAAACATGATAATACCTATTTACAGCTTTTATACTAGTTTTTAAACCAGTTCCGGTAGCAGTTGTAATAGTACTGCGTATTCTTCTCGATTTATTTTTCTTATTTTCCACCACAGTGAAACCCTGATCCTGATCGGCAGTAACTTCATGTGCAGTTTCTGTAGTAGAGTGTTACATTTTGGGAACGGCATCTAAACCAGAAGTTGATGTTGTTGTTGATCTTGATCTGGTTTTACTGTCATTCATATTTTTGTTATTGTCATCCTGTGATTGGCTACGAGTTACAATATTATTGCTTGTAATTTGATTCACACTTAAACTTGAGGAGGTGTTCGTTTTTTGCAATAGTTCTTGTTGTTTTTGTATGTTATGGCCAGGGGCCGCTAATTGTCCGTTGCTACTTAGTTTATGCGCGTAGCTCATGTTTACTACATCTTTAATTTCATTGACACTTAATTTTAAATTTGTAATATCTTCCTTTAATTCATGGATTATTATTTCTTGATTTTTTATTATTTCAAAACAACTTGATAATAAGGTATGTAGATTTACCAAATTATGATCACATGTTTTCTCGCACTTTTCACACATCCATTTTATTTGTGAATTAGAGAATATTACAGTTAATTCACTTTGTTTAAGGCTTGCACAAGCCATGTGAAAATTACTTTTACATTCTCCAAAACACTGCATTATTGCTTTTTCTTTCGAATCAAATATTTCGTTGCAAAATTTGCAACAATCTTGACTTTCCGCCATGTTTTTAATTTAATTTTGACAAAACAAAAAACTAATCAGTTAGTAGACTGTGCATGACAATCGTTGATGATAGATGTGAAGTCATCTATATAAAAAGCTTTATTGTCTGTCATTTATGCCGTGAAAAATAATGAAAATGGCTCATAATGTCTGATAAATATTATGGTACGTGTTAATTTCGTGCCTGATGTTATTTTAAATGCATTATTTGTTGCAGAGTGAATTAAAGAAAATGTGAGAGTGATTTAAAAAAAATTAATTCACTTGTGAAAAAAGTGTTACTTATAATTGTTGCTATGGAGTTTAAAACGTCAAAATTGAATAAAGTATATTTATCATCTGTGAAACACTTAAATAACATTTAATTTGAAACATTATTGTCTAAAATTAATTGGGGGTTTTTGCGCAAAGAAAAACCGTTTCCGCATGTTACAAATTACAACGAAAATGCGGCTGCATTTCATTTTTCGTCTTCTACAAATTTTATGTTTAACAATTTCACTTATAAATACTGTGGTAGATAACGCTATTCCCGTAATATAAACAATGAAACCAAAGGCAATCTAATCAACAGACAATCGCACTATTTTTGGCTGAACTCGAGGTTGATCAGTGATCTCCTTATCCCATTTGCTGAATAATCCATTTGATTGGAGTAACACAATCAGATTGCTGAACTTCTTATGAAATGGAAAACCTTTCCGTATGGCATAATTGGCCATAACAAAATGTCCATTATCGAGGCCTTGTAACATAGGAGTACCATCCTTATTGGTGTAGATTCTCTTCATCAGGTATAAAGTTTGTCTCCTACTTTTCATTACTGCCATGTCTCTTTGAAAAGCTGTTCTGTTGACGCATTCTAGTGTTAAAGGACATGGAATAAAGTTGTTCAAAATAATGACTTGAGTTGGGTCAGCTGGATCTCTAAAATTGATTACTACATTTTGAGAAAATCCATATTTCAGCTTCGAATGTATTAATTCTTTATCTGCTGTGATGTTCAGAATTACCAATAAAAAAATAAAATCAAACGTCATTTTGCAAAAATTAATTATTTCTATGAAAGGTTTCAAATACATAATAATAATAATAATAAAAAAAAACAATAAAATACCGTTAATAAAATACATTTAAAAATATAAAGAGAATTTCAAAAATCCCTAAACGATGACGTAAACCGCTTGATTCGTTGGATAGCCCATAGTTTGAAACCGGGCATTCGGTCTCAAACTCCAACCGTTTCCAAGCTATTAGCAAATAAAAGTTTTACTGATAGATATGTTTACAAATTTGATAAGTAAAATAATATAACGTAACACGTTTTTTTTTTAGCAATGGTTCGTATTTTATCACATATTAGAGAGTTTGCGAACCTTAATTACGTGTAACGTGACGTACTGTTCAATTTTGTCACGCTGTTACAAATAGTTTGCGAAGCTTATTTTGTTTCACGTAGTGTCTTAAATAACTGGTACTACCATACCATTGAAATGTAGATTAGGTACCGTAGAAACGTCATTTTCTGAGTTGTATGTCACGTTACGTTGTACGGAACTAAGATTCGCAAACTGTCTATTATTATTAACAGGAACAATTAATTAATTTTTCTGTTTCCAATATTTAAGAATAAATTTGTCGCAAATAATTTCTATAACTAATGTCTTCAAAGCTAATGCAAAACCAGTAATAAGTATTCCAAATGATATTGATAAACTATTGAGAGATAAGGAAACAATATTATTTTCTTCTACATAATCTTCTAGATTTAAAATATCTCTATCCCATTTCTTTAGTAAGCCAAAATCTTCAAGCCACATTATAATATTTTCAAACTTGTGGTACATAGGATGTCCTTTAGTGAAGACCATACGAGGGAGAATTAAAATATAATTCCGAAAATCGTAAATCATTCTTCTGCCGTCTTTATTGATATATCTCTGCTTCATCATGTAAAATACTGGACGACGACCTTTGAAAGATGCAAAATCTCTTTGAAAAGCAGTTCGGTTTATACAAGTATCATCGGGACGACATTTCGCAAAATTATTGGCTATGTACATGCTGAATTTATCGTCAGGATCATTGTTAAAAAATCTGACTACAGTTGGAATGAAACCAAATGATAATTTTTTATCAACAACTTCATGCAGAGTTGTAATTTCTGGTTCGTACTGCGGTGAAGTTAGTACGCTTATCAAATTACTTTGCAATGCCGAGCATATCACCAGTGTATATAAAATCCAGGAATAAAATACCATTTTTGTTGTTGCACTTTGTGGCATTGCAACTGATCCTTGTAGTGAACTATAAAAGGACGATAACAAATTGTCAGAAAACTTGGTATATGAATTAGAACGTTCTTTATTTCGCCCTATACAAAACCATATTACACTGTTTAGCAAAATACTACATAGAATCAAAAGCCAAACTAACGGTTCAAATATCTTGGCAATGTTTTTCCATCCAGGTTTTTTCAAAGCTGATGGTACGAACCATCCTAATCCATCCATAAAGACTGTGACGGTATTATCGAAATCAAAAACCACATTTCGTTCTATCGCACAGTTGCCGAAAATCAGGTCAACTTTTCTATAATACAAGTCATGGTACATATTAGTATAAGTGCCATTGGGATTTTGGACACCCCAATGACTGTATGCATGGCTCAAAAATACATTTGTTATGTTTAATTTATCGAGAATTGTTTGGAATAGAGTCATTTCTATTCCTACTTCTTTTGGATTATAAGTGTTACCTTTTAAGTTCGTAACAAAAGGTACATATTTATATGCCATTGTTTTTATTTTATGTCCTGCAAATCTGTTAGGAACTTTTCCTGGGAAATATGCTTCCGTCATATTGTCACAATGTGAAATGAAATACGGTTTAAAGTTTATTGTGCCGTCCGTATTATTGTAGGGATAGTATGTGTAAACATCATCATTTTTTATAACATTGATATTTATGATGTAATAATTCCAGAATATTTCAATTATTTTTGTAATATTTTCTGCCTTCACGATATTGACAATAAAATTTGCTCTAGGATTCCAATAAGTATTTTCTCTTAGGTATATTAACGAATGGGACAAATCTGTGGTAGAATTTAAATATATTACAACATATTTGTAGGTAAGTTCTTTTAATTTATGTATGTTATGTGTCATATTTGTCAAGATTATATTTGTTTTAAAAGGAGTCCATGTAGTCCACTGAATTTCTATATTTGTAACTATTAACACAGTCGAGTTAAATACATTTTCACTTAAATCTAATGTACAAGATGACCTATTTTCTCTTTCCAACATTATTTCTTGGTAGATACATATATTTAGTGGAAAGTAAATCAGCATATTTAAGCACAAGAGAATAACTCTCATCTTCAATAGTAATTTGATTCTTATTTTGAAGTTCGTTTTGAGTTACAAGCACTGTTTAATTTCTACTTGTTGTTTATTTTGCAGATATGTATTTCTGCATATCTCAATTTATTGAAATAGCTAAACACGTTTGTAGTAAAGGGTTGAAATATGTCAATCACTAGAAAATACCTCTGTTTTTAAATAAAATTATTGATGGTTACATTCTTAAAGTATCAGATTTCAATGAAAACAATACGTTTTAGAAAATGTACATGAATACATTTAAAAGAAATGTTAGAATAGGAAATATTGTTATTTCATTTGAGTTTGGAATTATACTCGTATTTATTCCTTAAAAATATTATGATATAACTTCATATAAATATACCGTTTATTCATATTACAAAATTTATATAAGTATCAAGCAATATAATGTATTTAAGTAATTATGTTTCTAAGTACTTTGTTAAAAGTTAGAATTGTTGTTGTAGTCTTAAGTAGAAAGTTTTATATTTTTATTCTTAGTCACAGTGGCGTTCCCAAAAGTTTTGGAAATAAGGTGCCATGATATTACGCAATGTAACATTTTAAAAATTATTATTGAAATAATTTGAAATGTGCGACTTTTCATTCATATAAATTTGTTATATGTAGTTGTATGAAAAGATATGGATCCGATTGTTGATGAAGATTTACATCATCTAGCTCTTTCAATTTCATTAGTGCTAAATTCGTCCATTAAAACTCCAAATTGTTCGTTTAACGTTGATTCTCCTACATAAATTTTTTCTGCTGCTAACTATGATCTATTATATAGTCTACTACACTGAAATATATACTAACTGGAACTCGCATACTCTACCTATCAGCGTACGCTGAACTGAAGCCTCATTGAACAATAATGGCTGGTCCTGTTCGCGCACGTTCGTGCCGAACCGAACCTAACCGAATAACTCGTATCATAGCTGATCGCTTTGTTTTCATATTATGCTTCATTTATTTAAACATGCGCCACGCGAAATAATTTTCGTCTACTCACGAACTGTTTCGAACCTAGCCGAATAACTCGTATCATAGCTGATCGCTTTGTTTTCATATTATGCTTCATTTATTTAAACAAGCGCCACACGAAATAATTTTCGTCTACTCACGAACTGTCTCGATGTTTGCCGACTACTCCAGCAGCAGGCTTTCAATATGCTTCACAGTCACGGTTCGTACGCGCATTCCAGTTAGTATATATTTCAGTGGTCTATTATCACAAGTTGACTCGAAAGATCTTGCGCAGCATACAAATGTTGATATTGCATTCAAAATATTTTATGATATTTTTGACAAATGTATTCTGCTCTGTAGAAAACGTCCTTCTTCTAAAAATCCACCCTGGTTTAACTCAACCATAATTGATCAAATTAAGCAAAAAAATCTGTAGTGGCCATTACAAAACCTTCCGCCAATTAGATGTATTTTGTACAAATCCCATACCAAAAGTTCCTTGAAAATGATTCTATATATCTTGTAAAATTATAATACGAACACACTATTTTTTACAAATTCTATACCAAAAGTTCCTTTGAAAAGATTCTATAAATCCAATACAATTATAACACGAGCATACATTATGTAAATTGCACTTGACTCTTCCTCCTTCCTGTCCAACGCATCTACTGCTACACAGTCCTTCCATCTTCTCATTGGCCTTCCTAGTACTCCTGTTATTGAAAGTTCCAAACTTGAGGCGAGGCTGCAACTGCAAGTCACTTGCGAAGAACACTGACATATGATCCTATACTTTCCATCTTTGGGTTTGAACTTGACACTGACATTTGTCAATTAGAATTTTTTGAATATATCAGCTGTTTCCTTGAGAAATAGCAAATATGAATGATTTTTGAAAGTTAATCTCTTTATAATTATATAACTCTATATATACTGAATATGAAGAAAAATGTATAATCAAACAGTATACAGAATAAGATATTCTTTTATATTGATAATCACATAAAATGACGAAAAATGATATTTAACTGCGTTTTCTCGAGAAAAACTGTTAAGAACTTCAAATAAGGGAACTTCCAGTTGACCAATTATAACCAAAAGAATCATGATTTTTAGAATGGTAGTTTTGGAGTTATCGTCGGAGAAAAATTTGTCATACACACACATACACCCATGGACATAAGGACGCACGCACACACACACACACATACAGACATCATTGTAAAACTAGTAAAATCGTATTCTAGGGACTCTTGAAACGTGCTTATTTATTAAAACTCACCATTGAATTTTTTGACCAAAGACAATACCTTTCTTACCTAAAGGTGACGGAAGGTAAAAACAATTATCATAAGCTTTATAAATTATAAGCACACAACAAAATGGTATAGGGATATTTTAAAAATATGATCAAACGATAAAAGTAGTATACGCGACAAGCTGTTTTGAAAATTAACACATTATACAAAACTATTTTACATTAATTAGAATATAACAAAAAAATCATCATAATTAAGTAGCCAAGCAAGTTGTGGGAAACAAATTGAAATTAATTAAGTAAATATTTAATCCAAATTTGAGAAAATAGGCGTAATTTTTACCTTCCGTCACCTTTAGGTAAAGAAGGTATTGTCTTTGGTGAAAAAAAATCAGTGGTGATTTTTTAATGAATAGGCACGTTTTAGAGTCCCTACTATACGAATTTACTATTTTTAAGATGATGTCTGTATGTGAGTTTGCGCGAGCGCGCGTGCGTGTGTGTGTGAGAGAAATTTTTCTCCGACGTTAACTCCATCACTACAATTCTAAAAATTATAATTCTTTCATGTTCCTCTTCTTTACTTCCATATGAAGAGGTGATAATTGATCCACCCTTATTTGAAGTTTTTAATAGTACTTAAATATTATTTTTTGACATTTTATGTTATTATAAATATTAAAGAAAATGCTTTTCCTATACGGTTTAATTACACATTTTCTTTTATAGTCAATAGATATAGAGTTAAAGAATTATAAAGAGATTAATTTTCAAAAATCAGTCAGCTTTGCTTTTTATCATGGAAACAACTGACATATTCAAAAAATTCTAATTTACATTTCAGTGACAAGTGTAAAACCAAAGATGGAAAGTATAGGATCAGCAAGTGATATAAGTAGATAGGATTCTTCGGTTCTGCGGCCTCCTCCTCCATGGAGAAGCGTTCTGAGGCTGATTCTTATTAACTCTGCGCATATGGATCATGTTCGCTTAACCAGGTTAGAGTTTCAATTCCAGTTTATGTTTGGAACGTGAAAGATACATGTAATTGAAGTTACGCGGTTGATTCTTATTAACTTTGCTCATATGGATCATTTTTATTCAACCAGGGTAGAGTTTAATACCCAGTGCGTGGACGGAAAGTGAAAGGCACAAGTAATTGTTTATAATTTATTGATATTTCCTTGAAATTATAAATATAAATAGGATTGGAAAGTGTATATTTACAGTTTTACATGTGTATTTCCCACGGTAACAAAGTAACAACATATTTTATTGCAGGAAGTATTTTTTATTTTTTGTATGTTTTTACATAATTTACAGATAAAATTAACTTTTAGATACCATTACCTCGCAAACCAGTAGAAGAGTTAGATCCTGAAAAATATGAGGATATTCCACTTACTCAAGATATTTTTCTCCAATCTGTCTGAAGATTTTTCCAAAAAATGTAGTGACACTGACACTACGGAGTGCGCATATAAGGATGATTTCTTAATTTTATTCAAAAGTTACTGTCTGAACAAGTCAAAAACGAAGTGGATTAGTATTGGTCTAAGTGTAATTCGTGATTTTACATCTGTTATAAAGTTAACAAGTAAACCGAATAATAATGGAATTCAGTTCACTTTTCCAGAATGACATGAATTATTAGGTTGATAATTAATTATTTAGAATGTGGAAATGATGTACATCATCAAAACTTGAAAAGTGATCATAATATGATATTAAACAATGTTCGAGGGAAAAAAGTTGTTAACTCTTTCCTGCCATACTAATGAGTTTGTTGTTGTTCTATATACATCTGCTCACACTTTGTTCAGTATAAAAGATGTTATTAAACATTATATGAAAATATATTAACAGCAGCAAATGACTGTAAAATTGTAAATGTACACTATAATGATAAACAATGTATTGAAACTGTTTTGGATAATATATTATTATATGTTTGTACAGGACGGAAAGTGTATAAAGTTGTTATATAAATAATTAATTATTTGTTTGATTTACATTGCATAAAATACATTTTTTTCCATTTGTGGTTTACTTTCAATCACATCTCCACGTTTAACTTTACTGCCATAGTGTATTGTACATCGTTTACTTTTTCTTATATCATGATTATTTTTTAAGTCCTTATTTAATAAATAATATACATCATCAAGTTGACGTTCTGCGTGTGAAATTAACACCTACTGGTAAATTATTAATATCTTCCTTACTCATTAAATACAATTGCTTTTTTGATTAAGTGATTTTTTATTATACATGCAACATAATCGCTCTTTAAAACACCCAAAAGCGTGCGCAAATCGACCATTAAAACACCCTAAACTTTTGAGTTACCTAGGTAACGAAAAATGACAATAAATATGAATAACAACTAAAGCAATGATTATTATTGGTTTTTTCGTATTCCTTATAATACGCGTCTTTAGATTTAGGCGGAATTAATCTTAATTCCTCCTGTTCTGCTAATTCATTAATTTCATTTATTTCTCACTCTCACAATCACGTGAAAAGTATTGACTTGTTGACTTAACGTAGCCAATACCAATAATTGCTAACTGTCTCCATGGAAACGCTCAAACTCATTGGATCAAAAATCAAAACCCTGTGATTTGCTATAATTTTCAGTTTTAAATGGTCATGATGTATTTATAATAAAAAATAGCGTATGACACACGTGTATAAGCTAGCCTTTAAAGCACTACGACATTAAAGCCACTCCGCTACGCGTTGCGGCTTTAAACTTGTATCATAATATACTATTAATGCTTTATTTACATTCTCCATTTTTGAAGACAAGATCCAGCCAATTCTTGATGGTGAATCCGTTTTTGAGAGCACACAAAAATGGTGGTTTGTGGAAAAAGCAGGAGAAGTGTATCAAATTAGCAGATTTTAAAGTTGGGTACTGCACTAAAACTTCTAGGGGTGCAAGTATTTGTAATTTATTTTGTATTTTTTTTTTAACCTTTTAACGTAGATTTTGGAAGCTGGAGATAATGTATACAAGATAATATATGCTAAAGTGTCTTTATAATTGCATCAACCAGAATTCCAGAATAATCCGTGGTAATGGTTTAGTAACCACTGAGCTTCTTTTTTTCTTGACTGGTTTAAATTATTCCAAGGAAACGGAGGTTTCAATACATGATGCAACACTTGTTCACCATTTCTTGATACCACTGCGACTTCTTTCGGGATAAAATTACCACAATTATCATTAAAGCCTACAAGTCCACAACGAACTCTATCACCATACTAACT